>CM032446.1:72386726-72525645 GCA_019049505.1 Pachyrhynchus sulphureomaculatus
CAAGAAGACCTTGCCAAATAATTACCGACCAGTCGCAGTGCTTTCAATAATATCGAAAGTCATGGAAAAGGTTATCAATCAGCATCTTCTAAAATATCTTGAACGATTCAATATTATTAGCGATCACCAATATGACTTTCGTAAACATAGATCAACAGGAGATCTTCTGACTTATGTAACACATGTTTGGAACAACGCAATTGAACACAATCTCGAGAGGTTGCTCTTGACATATCCAAGGCATTCGACCGTGTTTAGCACGATGGACTGTTGGCTAAGCTACGCTCTTGTGGTATGTCTGAAAAGTTCTGTTTGTGGCTCTTATGTTTCCCCAGAGAGCGTTCTTTACGAGTGGCGGTCGACGGATTTCTTTCTAACATCTTTACTATCAACGCCTGTGTGCCCCAAGGCTCCATATTGTCTCCTACTCTCTTACTCATTTACATTAACGATCTGCTGGAAAAGACCGGAAATCCAATCTACAGCTTTGCAGATAACAGTACGCTTGTCTCTTCATTCACTTTGAACGCTCGGACATCGGCTGCTCCGGCCAATATCCGCAGACAGCAGGAGGTCGTTCAACTTAACAAGATCTGGAAGAAATTTTATCTTGGGGTGACAGTAACGCTTTACACTCCACAACAATTGTTAGTTCTTTACAAAGCTCAAATTCGACCAACTATGGAATACTGGAGGGATTCTGTTCAGAGAAGAGCTATTCGTCTGATTGGAGACCCGGAACTGACCGGCGGCCTTGATTCGCTGAAACATCAAAGAACGGTTGGCGACTTGAGTCTGTTCTACAAGTATTTTCATGGAAAGTGTTCGAAGAATGTAGCCCGCTTAATTCCTCCCAAAGCGGTGCATTTTAGAAATACACGTCGCGCTGATGCTTCACATCCGTATGAGGTTCAGCTTGTTACTCTGCGTACAACGCTTTTCAAGCAGTCTTTTATATGGAGAACATCATCTCTTTGGAATAATTTGCCCAGCGAGTACAATTTACAGCGATTCAAGAACAACGTAAATAGCTTTTTCCGCACACGTGCCGCTCCTGGAGCGCTTGAGGGACTTCCCTGTAGCACGTGTGCTAGACCCATAAAAAAAAGAAAATTCAGGATACGTCTGTATAGCCACATTTCAAAGGCATGTATTCTTCTCATTACAGCTTCGTTGATCCTCCACGATACGATTCCGTAAAGTATAACAGGGAAGATTTTTTTCGACGCGACATCTAATTTCTGCACCATAATCCTATGTCTCATAGATTGTAGTACATCCTCACCTGTTCTACTACTGTGTTGTTAATGGTCAAGGGCCCCCGGTTATGGGTTGGTTTTTTAGAAATTATCATGTTCTTGGTTTTCAAAATATTCAGGGGAAGGTCATATAGTTCTGAATCTTGATGGACTCTTTCTACTAAGTTTTGTAGGTCTTCAAAATTACCAGCCACAATAGCAGTGAAACTGTTTTTATATTTAACCCTACAAATACTTTTAAAAAAACTGAAAATAAATACTTCTATTCATTAAACGACTACTTCCAACAATTTGAAATTTATTTAGCTGTATGTATTGTTAGTTCAATTTAGCTCAAATTAGTTCAGGTTATGTGTATAGTTAGTAGATATTTGAAAATAGATTTCCATTTTCTGCTTGTACTAGTCTTAACAAACATTTTTATTGACTTGATGTATACGTTATATTAGTCAAATATATATTTGCAATTTTTGTTCAAAAAGTTTAAAATTATGCATTCAATGTAGTAAAAGATTATGTGGTTAATGTAGTTGTTGTATCACCAAGTAATGTAGTACATTGCATCTAGTATGGTAGTAAGAGTAATTTTAATTTTTATGACATTGTGAAGTAATTTAAACAATAAATAAGTGGTTACGTCAACTATAAAACTTAAATTCTATTAAAAGTAAGTTTAATCTACAGTTAACGCTCGTGCCAACCGTAATACTATATAAATTAAAAAGTGGTTTTATACATACAATAAACATTTAGGAATTTCATGCCTGAGTGCCTTGATAATTAAAAAAATGAATCTAATTTTTCTTCAATTTATTTATATTATTGTCGATTATTTTTCTACTTTTAAAATGAGTTTTAAATAAGTTAATAAAGTATTTTTACAAGTCAGGAAAAACTAATTTGCTCAAGCTTTCCAGATTGTATAGTTAGGTAGTTCTGGAGAAATGGAATTTTTTATGCTGATTTCAGCCCTATTCCTAATAAACTAGTTTTCAAAAAATACGAAATTATAAAAAGTACATACTTATACACTTTTGAAGACTTAAAATTGTTATTTAAATATTGAATAATTACAATTTTGAGCAATTAAAAAATCTGCAATGATATGGAAATAAAAGTAAAAAAACCGGCCAAGTGCAAGTCGGACTTGCATAATTAGTGTTCCGTATTGTGATTGCTGAAGTATTCTTTGAAATACAGACACACATTTATCTTCAATATAAGAACTACCAAAAATATATAAGAAGTGAGACATCTTTGTAATAAAAGTTTAAAACAAATATTTACTACCTAAATATCTGTTTAATTATAAACAAATAAAATAAATTTATCTTGTCTCGCTACCTATCCGTTGGTCACCAGTCGTTATGGAAATTTATTTTATTTATGATTGAGCAGAAATATACGGAAAAGTATATGAATATATTACTGATTGCATCGAATACGTATTGATATTTCGTAGCTCTTAGTCCCGGTTATATTCACCCCGAAAAAAATCTCTACCATACTGTCAACTCAATTTGTTTTTGTTTTTTACCAGATAAATTATTTATCAAACGTAATGCACTAGTACTTGCTCAATCTACACTTTATGGAGAATATTTCAGCATTTTTTTCGAAAGTTTTTCGATCAGTACTTTTAGGGTGGGGCGCAGCAATTTTCGCCTATTTTTTTAAAAATAATATAAAGAAAAGTTTGCGCGAGTATTACATCATATATATTTTTGTACTCATATTTTCACAAGCTTTCATTTGATATCCCAGTCGATGACCTTGCAAAAATATTTTTTTTCATTTGTTTTCATTTCGGATTTCACTCCCCAAAACTAACCCCTTTAGTCAAAATCAATTCCTGTATTTGTGGCAAATTTCAACTTTCTATGTGAAAAAGTTTCGGAGAAAATCGGGTGCGACATGCAGACAGACAGACAGACACCGAAGTGATCTCATAAGTGTTCCGTACGTATAATAATAAAAATAAAATTTATTTATAGTAATGGTATTTAATAAAAATAGTAGATGTGCAGAATAAATGAGAGCCACATAAGATATGAATTTCAAAGTTGAAAAAATTTTTGAGCGATATCACTTCAAAGGAACGAGGGTGGGGAGCTAATAAATTTTGTAAATTTTTAGTAACATTATAAAAACTTTCTTTGTTTTTGGCTGAGATGATGAACTGTTTTTTAAGCATAATTAGTGCTGTTCGTATATATATATATATATATATATATATATATATATATATATATATATATATATATATATATATATATATATATTTAAATATATATATATATATATATATATATATATATATATATATATATATATATATATATATATATATATTTAAATATATATATATATATATATATATATATATATATATATATATATATATACTTCTGGACAAAATTCACGCAACAATATATTAAATCATACAAATCTCTACAATGAATTAATTTTAATAATTTTTTATTAACATTGGTTACACTAAAAGTTAGAAAAAACTTATTTGGATACTTTAAAAGTGAATTAGCTACCAAATTTCTCTATAAGATTCGAATTAAAATTATTCTTAAGACCTAATAACAAAATCGTTGAAATTATGTAATAATGAAAAAAATAAACTGGGACACTAGTAGCAAAATTAATGGTGTAACTGGGACACTAGTAGCGTATGTTGCCTCCTCTACTTCGGATGACACCGTTTACGCGCCTAGGCATGCTTCTAATTAAATTTTGGATAAAATCTTGAGGAATTTGCTCCCATTCTGCGATAACTGCATTTTCAAGTTCCCTCAGGTTTCTAGGTGCAGGTTATGACTTTTCACATTTTTCTTAAGGTGATCCCATACATGTTCTATCTGATTCAGATCCGAGCTTTTTGGTGGCCATTGCATAATCGGTATATCAACTTGATTAAGATAATCAAGTACCTCCCTAGCCACGTGAGGTCGAGCGTTGTCTTGCATAAACAGGAAATTGGGCCCCACAAAATGACCGAAAGGCATCACATGTTCTATTATAATATTCTCAAGATAGCAGTCAGCATTCATGGATCTCGTACGGACAGGAACTAACTCTGTGCGAGCATCAAAGCAGATGGCACCCCAGAAAATAACAGAGCCACCGCCGAATGAAATCCTTGCAGAGATATTGCAAGGAGCAAACCTCTCTCCTGGTCTTCGCCATACTCGCTCACGACCATCTGGATGTTTTAGACTAACCCTAGTTTAATCTGTGAAGAAAATTTGTTTCCAATCATCCACAGACCAGTTTTCGTGATTTCGAGCAAAACGTAACCTGGCAACTCTGTTCTCTTTAGTAAGCAAGGGCGCAGTGGCTGGTCTCTTACTGTTTAATCCAGCTTCATTTAACCGTCTTCTAACTGTTTTAGAAGAAATTGTGACATTGCGAACAGCTTCGAGTTCGTTTCTTATTATATAACTAGTGACAGTCCTGTTTCTTAAAGCATATTGTCTTATAAAACGTTCATCTAGGTCGCTAGTGCATCGTTTTTCGCCCTTACCCTAGCCTTCTAGAATAAGTTCCTACTTCATTCAAGCGTCTTACCATACGACTTATTGTGGAACGATGTTTGCCTAACAAATTGGCAACATAACTCTGACAATATCCCTCGTCCAATAAAACTGAGGCTCACACTACCTCGTGTTCAGTTAAATTCCTTGTTCGATTCATTTTTTCTAATTCTTCGAGGTCAAAAATAAAACAGTCTACCACAAAAACGTATTACTTTGAAAAAGGAAACAATTTATAAGCTTACTTTTAAAAGAAAATTGTTTATCTTCTAAAAAATTCTTTAAAACTGTAAATCTAAACGAATTGTTTTCATTTCTGTCATGAACAAAGAAACAAAATATGCATAGCCTACTACTCAAATACTCGATAAACTTTAAAACTGACATAAGAAAAAGATAAATTAATTTTCAGATTGTTGAGTTAATTTTGTCCAAGAGTTTTATATATATATATATATATATATATATATATATATATATATATAATATGTATATATATATATATATATATATATATATATATATATATATATATGTATATATGTATATATATATATATATATATATATATATATATATATATATATATATATATATATATATATATATATGTATATATATATATATGTATATATATATATATATATATATATATATATATATATATATATATATATATATATATATATATCTTGTTATATATCATTTTCAAGGTAACTGGTATCAAATCTAAAAATTTTGTTCTTTTTTAATGGTTTTCAAATATTTATGGTCAAAAATATAACGTGCCAACATGATAAGGAAGAGGGTTAGAGGGGATGCTTTGTATATATCCTGTTATATGTAGTATTTTGGGTTTTTGGAGTCGAAGAATCTAAAAATTGTGTTATTTTTCATTGCTTTGAATTTTTTACGGTCGGACATATAAGAGATTAATGAAGTATAGGATGTCCTTAGAGGAAATGCTTCATATATATCTTCTGTTTAATGTTATTGAAGTCGAGGCATTTTCTTGACTATTTCCAATTCCGATAAATAAATCATAAAACACCCCGTTAAGGATTCCCTAGTTCACGAGAAAAAAATATTTCGAATTTCCATCGGTTCCTCGGTTTCTTGTTAGTTGCACGATAACTACCGAACAAAATGAGATATTGATTTAAAATTTGGTACATTTATAGTACTTGCAGAAGGCAAGAAACCTGAAAATTTTGAATACTATCGCTGTGCAAAAAGGTTACGATCGATACAAATCTAAACTTAACAGAATTACTATATAAAAGATACTATTATGTGATTATGAGTAAATTAAAAAGAAATTTAAAACATTGTTCCACTCTTCAGTTGTTTTTTTTGGTTATTTTTGAATCTGACATATAGGCAATATAACTTATTTGGCACGTGAAAATAACTAGAGCTATGTTTTGTGATTAATGTCTCCCCAAAAATGTATCATTTTCTTCGTTAAAATGTCGAGTATTAACACACAGAGGATTCTTTGGTGTAGAAAACTCAAATTTAATATTTATTTTAGAACTTATATGTATTTACAAGAGAAGTACCTGGTGAAAAATTTGAGCAATTTTTAAAAAATTTAGACTGTTAAAAAATATAGACATTTTTTCTCTAATCGTCACTTGTGTTGTTAAATTTTCCTTACCGTTTAGTCCTTGGCGCCAGGTAATATGTTACATTCACCATGATACCTATAGCAACATAATTAAATCAAGAATAATAAGACTGTTTCCTTACATTTACGCATTTTCTATGTTTTGATTTCCTTTCGAGTATGTAAATGGAACAGATAGCGCAAAAGAGGAAAGTGTTGCTCTGGGGAAAATTAGATGGAGGCTCAATTTTATTAGATAGCTAGACATAAAAATTGAGTAATTTCGCACGAGTTTTCCTTACTAATAACGTTTTTTTTTTCTTGAATGAAAAGAAACCATTACTAATTAAACCTACATAAAGTTTCTGGTGAAAATATTATTATTAACCTACAAATATTATCGAGTGTCAGTGTTACTAACGCATCTGGAATTCATTATTGGCTATGAAATTTACGATTTTTTTTACAAACTTACAAACTTACTGTATTAACCACGAAATACTGATGTATTTATAATATATAAATAAGGTAATTATCAAAGGTACTATAAAAAAACAGTTATATATAGACGTTTTGTAAGAATACATAATAATGCTTTAATATATGTCCAGTGTATCTGTCTAAATTATTATTATTAGTGATAATAATAATGTTTTTGTATGTATGTATATACACAAATATATTTTGACATCCCCGTCGATTTATCGCATCAGAGAATTAGTAAGAAAATATGTATATATATATATATATATATATATATATATATATATATATATATATACATATATATATATATATATATATATATATATATATATATATATATATATATATATATATGTATATATATATGTATATATATATGTATATATATATATATATATATATATATATATAGGGTGTTATGAAAATCGCTTAATATATTGAAATGGATAACCCATGGAATCACCTCCAATACGTATCTATACTAATATAAGAAAAAAGGAAAGTTTGTATGTTTATTTGTTTGTTCGTTTGTTTTTTTGTAGGAGGTAATCTCTGAAACCACCAATCCAATTTTAAAAAAAAAATCTTTTACTGGTATGTAGCATGGACTTTTGGAAAGGACATACATATATATATATATATAATATATATATATATATATACATATATATATATATATATATATATATATAAATATATATATATATATATATATATATATGTATGTATGTAAACATATGTATTTAAATAGATACACTACATAACTGTTAGCACTATGAAACACTTTATTTTTGCCCTGGAAGCGATTTTGGTGTAGTGATGATAACTCTTTGTATTAAAACACTAAGTCAGTGCCATGTACAACTTTAGATACTGCTGGCAACGCAGTATTGATAAGTGCTACAAGTTTTGATAATATTTTTATAGGAAATATGCATTCTCAAATTATTGTATAGTAATTTCGCGTAATACCATCAGAAACTTATTTCCCCAAAAGTGGAAAGCATCTCGGGCTGGTATTACAAACAAGTACATTGACCATGATTTGTTTTTAGCTAAATGCAAAACTTTAATTTTAGAATTTTTTATTTTAATAGAATGCCATTCCTCCGACAGTAAAAATTCATTATTATCAATCAATCCGAAAATGCAGTTCAACTTAACCGGGATATTCACTGTGCAAGTATCAGTACCTATAAAGAATAAATGAAACTATTAAAAGAAAGAAGTTTAATCTACCGTTAACGCTCGTGCCAGCCATAACATAAATTAAAAAGTTGTTTTATACGTACAATAAACATCGACAAATTTCATGCCTCAACACCTTGGTAAATTAAAAAAGCATCTAATGCTTTTCTTTTTATTATTATTGCATTTAATTGGAGTCATTGTTGATCGCTTTTCTTTACTATAAAAATATTTTAATCGATAAGCAATAATGCTATTACTCAACCAGGATAAAGTTGGCGAAACAAGCCACAAGGGGAATCAAGTAAATCATCCAACTTAGCAACAACCATTGTTATAAATTTTAATTATTTATTTACTTACTATCTGACAAAAAAACGTATTCCAGTTACAAAACAGGTACAAGGTACACTATGTCCAATTCTACGTACAAAAAATTTTGAGATATGATATATATAAAAAAAAGAAGGAAACATTATAATTAAAAATGTACCGGTTCTAAATATAACCGTAAAAAAATTTACCAACTCAGCATCAAATAAAAGAAATCGCTATTTTCCATGAACGATGTGCCTTTATCAAGAAGTTTTTTAGGTAAAACATAAACAATTAATTTTTAGAACATGTTTTCCTCGAAATTATTTCCTTACTACGAGAATTAACGTATATATATATATATATATATATATATATATATATATATATATATATATATATATATATATATATATATGCATGTATGACAAAATTTACTAACATTGCAAATAATTTTTGGTATTCGGCGATAGAGCGACGCTTTTTTATAAACTAAACTTTGTCAAAGATACTTAAATCCATACAACAGTTCACCACTATACAAAATCACATTATTTTAGCACTCGATGCGTCTTTCGTCAACCATGTTAGCATTAACAGGAGCGATGATTCACTGAGTTAATCATGGCTGCTAATGATGCTAACGTGGTTAACGAAATGCGCGTCGAGAGCAAAAATAATATTTTTTGGGTGTATTAGTGATAACTACTGTGGCATAGTGCCAAAGTTTCCAAAGTCCCAACTAAGTAAAGATGCTTGAAATGTGTAATATAACACAATAAGTATAAGAGTGCAGTGAGGGATAATATTTCAATAGTTTTAAAAGTAACAAAAATATTGAATAAAAAATATATACATTAAAATTATTTATAATAATACAACTTGATACATTAACAGGGAAACCTAATAATAATTAACTGTTTTTTTTTTTTGTAAATAAAAATATTAAGAACATTTTTTTAAAAACTTTTTAGGACAATTTTATACTTTTGTTTCTCTCTTTCCCTCTCTCTCTCTATATATATACACATATATACATACATATATATATATATATATATATATATATATATATATATATATATATATATATATATATATACATATATATATATATATATATATATATATATATATATATATATATGTACATATATATATATACATATATATATATATATATATATATATATATATATATATATATATATATATATATATATATATATATATATATATATATATATATATATATATATATATATATATATATATATATATATATATATATATATATATATATATATATATATATATACATATATATATATATATATATATATATATATATATATATATATATATATATATATATAGATATTTTGCTATAATCTTGAATATAGGTTCAATTAATTAATACAATTTGAATTGTTTAAAAAAAAAAAAAAACAAAAAAATTTTGACGTTTTGCCCTTGGTATTGGGCAATTTCAAAATTTCTTGGGTGTGTTATGTCATTTCTCGAAAATAATGGAACCAGAATAATACATTTCAGTCTACGACTAACGGTGCGACTGCTGAAAATATTTTTCGAAAAGAAGCGAACCAGATTAATATATTTTGGTCTACGGAAAAATATTTTGTGAAATGTATTCATCTGGCTAGCTAATTTTCGAGAAATGGCATAATATACCAAAGAAATTTTGGTATATTATGCCATTTATATATATATATATATATATATATATATATATATATATATATATACATACATACATACATATATATATATATATATATATATATATATATATATATATATATATATATATATATATATATATATATATATTGAAAAGTTTAGGTTTTTCTTATTTGCTTTGATATTGTAGGATAATTAATTGCTGCTGTTTTGGGACGTTAATTAAAAGAATATTTGATCTATTGTTCAAGAATTTGCATACGCGCCTCTTCGTCCCTATGAATGTCGGAAATACGTCTTTTGGAAACGATTTGTTTTTAATAGGTGATCTCATTTGTGAAAAATTATCACCCCGTCATCAATTTTTAAATGGTGTGCAAATTTTTGAGAGTTCCATTATAGGCAGGGGTTCCTTTTGGTGAAAAACTCCCCCTTTCCCTTCGCCCATCTTGTGAAAATTCCGCTGTAGATAGGAGTTCTTATTGTAAAAAATCTCCCACTCCTCCGGAGATCGACTTTTAGTTTTCTTTGTTGGGAATGGTCTAAGTTTGTAGAATTCAAGTATAAAAGGTTTTTTTTCATTAAAGGGTTTTGCTCTCTAATTGTCTTTTGACGCACTCCTGTGCGTATATCCCTTTTAACATATCGAAAGAAGGCTGTGCATAAAAACTGTATGTATTACCATTTTTTTTTTCGTATTCACACAAAGATATTATTAAAAGCTTAAAAGTAACTCAAGTTTATAAATGAAACTTCTCCAGATATATATATATATATATATATATATATATATATATATATATATATATATATATATATATATATATATATCTACTAATACCATCACATTAAAATGACTGCCCGAAGCAGTTATCATCACCTTTGTATTCTCATTGCACCAAATGACCCCATAAATTGACCAAACCGCATTAGTTTGTGATGGAGTGATCATAATCATTTAGAACATACAGGTAAAGATAAGGTTATTTTACATTAAAAGAACTACCAAAAATTAGTATGGTATTACAGCCAGTTTATGATGAATTTGCCTAAATATACACAAATAATATAGATTTATATAAATGCTATTTTAAAGGTTGTAGTCGTTATACTCGCATACTGCATCTAATCTGTTAAGCAAAAGAAATATCCATTAAGTGATCCCATTGTAATTGCATACTTTTACTGGACGGATTATAAATTATCAAATAATTTCACTAACCATCGGATATGGATTAAAAACCAATGAAACCACTTTTTATCACCTTGTTTTTACACAGGTAACGCCCCGAAAACAAAACTACACTAAAAGTTCTGTCAAAAAAATTGGTGTGGTGCCAAAGGGTTTATTAGGAAACAAAACAAGTAATTATGTCAGTTGTTGATAAGTTCATAACAATATATCTAAGAGTGTTTTAATTTTTAAAAACTACACACGAAAGGATATTTTATAAATGAAAACTTAACACAACTTTTTATAAATATTTTATAAATGAGGCTTACATTTTTTATTTGATGCTGGAGAAAATAAATATCCATTAAAGTTATTACACTAAAATCACCGCACATATCTCCCACTCATCATCCTTACTTGTTCTTATGGCACCAAATAGAAAATAGTATTAAATAAAAATCGGACAGTTTCACTTCACCACCGCGTACCCTCTTGGTTTCAGACTTTATAAGCCTATTTTGAAACAGGTGATGTTCTAAAGCTTCCTTACACTGAAAGCTCTGTCAGACTCAGTGTGTTGCCGCGGTAAAACATCAGACCTCGCGTGACGGCGTCGACCAATACACTGACTTCGTAACTGCGGCTATGGCTTGGCGTTCTCCAGTTTCAAGTTGTTGTCGCTGGACAGGTAAGTAAAGTACAATTACGTGTTTTAGGCTTACACCTGGCTTCCGTTGAGTGAATTTATTAGTGTTGCGGCGGCGAACGTTTTCATGTACTAAGAAAACATTAAGGATTGGTAAAATATTTTCAATTTTTGAAAGAAAAATCGGTAAATTAATTTACCCACTAAAGAATAACTGAATTTAAGCACAGCTGGTTAATTTCGAAATAATAAAACAAGTGTATTATCTTTAGAGTACTTCAAGTGCCCCAACAAGGACCCATAACACGATATATTCAAACTAACCATTCTAATCTCCCCTCCATCCCTTCATATGTTTAACGATCAATAAGTCTGTTTAAAAAAACAAAGAAAAATTCTCATTCACCCCCTTCACTTGAAGTAATATCGTTCAAAAATTATAGGTCCTTTTCCTGCTTAAAGTTTTACATGTAAACTCAATTGAAAATCAATATGTGATTTTGTTCGAAAGTTATGGTGCCTTGGTAAAGACAAATTTGAGAAAAGGTCGTGAGAGAGCGGGAGTAATAAAAATTGAAAATCTAGATTAAAGAAGTCTAGTTTCTGTTTTAAATTAGGCATTTCTGTAAGGTCTAGTTAATATATAGAGAGGTAATATTAACTCAGTTAAATAGCATGGCAACACCAATCAGACATCCCTATTTATGGAGTTAAGCATTAATTCGACATTGATCGGCATGCCCCGAAAAAAGTGATTTACTCAAAATTTCTATGGCACATAAATTATGAATATAATCGTTATTTTAAATTTCAGTAACGTCCCATTACCCTTCCTGAACAACTGAGAATGAAGGTAACGTAAAATCAGCATTACATGCGCATTTCTTGTCTCCAGAATTCCTAAAGCCCACGTACATACGTAAATTCGACGATACTCTGCCTCCAGCCTCTCGTCTCGCAGGTATCTCATCCTCTGCATACACAAGTATAATTATGGCAAAAATTTTATCGTCTTTCAACAACGACAACAATAGTTAAAAGCCATAAAATATAACCAGCTCTCTAACTATCATATCTTTTGCTTAAGCGATATCGCTCAGAAACTAGATGTCTATAACTTCAAGTACTAAACATAGTTACAGCAAATTTGAAATTGATATTTATTTCCATTCGCAAGTTATTGCGACAACCGACGAGACGACAATCAGACAGAAAATGTGGGTAATTTAGCAACACCCGGAACTCTAAAAATGACATATGATAGAATGTACTCAAGTCTATCATACTCCCCACACCTTATATGTTACGATAATAATTGCGCATAAAATTTTACCAACCAAAAACAGGGAAAAAGTAAAAAAATGCTGTTGAGATTGTATAAAACTTATTAACCCCCACCCTCTTACTCTGTGTTGTTCCGCACAAATACTATATGTAGAGCGACACACCGATAGACAGATCAACGAAAATTAAAACCAATTTTTTATGATCTCTGGCACGTGAAAGAAATGCAAAGAAGCTAGAGGGTAATTTATACGAATGCAATGGTCCACTTAGCAATGGAAGTAAAATTCTGATTCTGCAAAGCTGTATAATATCTGGAATTAAATCTGTCGAACTTTAAATTTAGATTTTTTTGAAGTTATTTACTTTAAAAATTGAAATGTAGTTCTTAAATTAATAATTTTTTTTTTTTATGGGTCTAGCACACGTGCTGCAGGGAAGTCCCTAAAGCGCTCCAGGAGCGGCACGAGTGCGGAAAAGCGATTCACGTTGTTCTTGAATCGCTGTAAATTGTACTCGGTGGGAAACACAGCGCTGGGCAAATTATTCCAAAGGGATGACGTTCTCCATATAAAAGATTGCTTGAAAAGCGTTGTACGCGGAGTAACAAGCTGAACCTCATACGGATGCGAAGCACCAGCGGGACGTGTATTTCTAACATGCACCGCTTTGGGAGGAATTAAGCGGTATGTAGAACATAACGTCATCTGCTGTAAAAATGGCACAGCGACCTTTTACAGTTTACAATGTTTGTTGGTTGTTTGGTTGGTTGTACGTGGGGTAGGCGATTGTTCCTGTTTGTGCAGTGCATCCTCTTCGTCGTCCTTTAATAAGGTTTATTATCTTTCTTCCAAGCCCTTTATTTGTTAATTCATCGCCACCATGTATATTAGATATCCATTTACTATTGGTTCAGGTTAGCCACACATTCATATAGAATGTGCATAGAGGTCTCTTCCTCTTCACCTCATAGTCTGCAAGTCGTGAGTACATTGTGGATACCCTTTTTTATAAATATTTCCTCAGGTGATCGTGGCCGGTGGGCAATCACCCACGACTTTGGTATGGGCCCTTGTTAATCAAAGGACGTCAGTTGTTAGTTTCTTCGACGGGCCAACGATCTAGATGTTGATGATATAATCATCTATTGATTTTCACTTTTACCACCTGTTTTGGTATACTCTATATGATTTTGTAGCTTTGAATTTTGCTAATTCATCCACTTTTTGATTACTCGGAATGTCCTGGATTTGATATATCTGAATGTCCTGGAACCCACTGTAGTTCAACCCTGGAGGATAGTTCTGACATGGCACGTTTACACTCCATCGTGATCTTAGAGTTAGCCTGATAGGCTTCTAAATCCTTTGGAGCAGTTTGACTGTCTGAGAGAATATATCTTTCTTGGTTGCGGTAGTCCAGTCTAATATTCTCTGTTACATATTTAGAGAAATTGCAGGTTTCATTCCTAATCGTTCATTAATGTCTCCGAATTTGTGACATTTAAATTATATATGTCGCGTTTTCAAAAAAGATATATCTGTCTCTTAGCATGTTCCTCCAATAATTTCTAAACAAAACAAGATATTGATATCGTACTTATAGTACGAATGACTAAGAATAGGCAAGAAACCTATAATTTCTTAACAATATCGCACGAGTAAGAAGGTTGGTATATTTTATGGAATTTCTGTGGCATTATTTGTTTTTTTTTTTCTTACTTATATTTACAAATAAAGTAAAGTTGGACCTAATTTCATATCATATACAAGGGTCGTCCAAAAAGTAAAGAACTGGGTATATCTCAACAAAAACAAAATATATCAAAACAAAACTTTATTTAAAACAATACTAAACCTAACACTCTTTTCTACACAATCGCCGTTATTATTTAGAGCCACAAACAGAACTTAAAGTTCTGTTTGTGGCTCTCATGTTTTCGCAGAGAACGTTCTTTACGAGTGGCAGTCGACGGATTTCTTTCTAACACCTTCACTATCAACGCCGGTGTGCCCCAAGGTTCCCTACTATCTCCTACTCTCTTTCTCATTTACATTAGCGAACTGCTGGAAAAGATCGGAAACCCAACAGCTTTGCAGATGACAGTACGCTTATCTCTTCATTTACTTTGAACGCTCGGACATCGACTACTCAGACGAATATCCGCAGACAGCGGGAAGTTGTTCAACATAACAAAGACCTGAAGGAAATTCTATCTTGAGGTGATAGTAACCAAGTGGAATTTAACGCTACAAAAACCCAGGCGGCAGTTTTTTCTAAAAAAGTTAACGTTGTTGAACTCGACATAGTTATGGCGAGGCACTCCATTCCTCTAACATCGTCACTCAATTTATTGGGCGTTATTTTGGGAGCAAATACGTCCTGGCATGAATATGTCGCAGGCATAGCAAGGAGAGCTTCTTAAAAGTTGGGAATATTATTTCGAACCAGAAAGCTTTACACTCCTTAACAACTGTTAATTCTTTACAAGGCTCAAATTCGACCAATTATGGAATACTGCTCCCATGTTTGGGACTCCGCTCCCAAACATACATTACATTTGTTGGATTCTATTCAGAGTTCGTCTGATTGAAGACCCGGAACTGACCGGCGGCCTTGATTCGCTGGAACATCAAAGAACTGTTGGCGACTGGAGCCTATTCTACACGTGTTTTCATGGAAAGTGTTCGAAGGATGTAGCCCGCTTAATTCCTCCCACAGCGGTGGATGTTAGAAATACACGTCGCGCTAATACTTCACATCCGTATGAGGTTAAGCTTGTTACTCCTCGTACAACGCTTTTCAAGCAGTCTTTTATATGGAGAACATCATCCCTTTGGAATAATTTGCCCAGGACTGTGTTTCCCACCGAGTACAATTTACAGCGATTCAAGAACAACGTGAATCGCTTTTTTTTTCGCACACGTGTCGCTCCTGTAGCGCTTTAGGAGCTTCCCTGCAACACGTGTGCTAGACCCGTAAAAAAAAAATCATAACGAGACACAGGTTTTTCAATGCCGATGTTCATCTGCCACCGAGGACTAAAGCCATGAAGTCACTGCCCCTTTAAGCGCTTCATCACTTTGGAGATGTGTTGTATAGGCAAATCAAACAGATGTGTGGTGAAAATGCAATGAATGAGTCTTCTGTTAGAAAATAGTGTATCATATTCAATGAAGGAAAAACAAACGTGCACCATGAAGTACGCGGAGACCGGCCATCACTCGTTACGAACGACTTGAAAGAAAAAGTTGAATAAGAAATTCAGCAGAATAGGCGCTTTACCTTGGACTCATTACATGAAGCTTTCCCAGAAATTTCGAGATGTCTTCTACGTGAAGTGGTCAGAGATCAACTAGGCTAGTAAAAAATATGTGTTCGCTTTGTTCCCAAACACGTGACAGAAGTCTACAAGATAAAGCGAATGGGAGCAGCTTTGGATTTCAGTAGCCGATATGAGAAAGACAGTGAAGCATTTTTTACTTGCAAATTAAGGCGTTTTTCGGGGAAACACACTTTAAAGTAATGAAACGCTTAAAGAAGAAGGAACTACATGGCTTTAATCATTGACGGCAGATGAATATAACATCGGCATTGAAAAACTTGTGTTTCGTTATTATAAGTGCCTAAATAACAATAGCGATCATGTAGAAAATTAGTATTAGGTTTAGTATTGTTCTAAATAAAGTTTTGAATTTATATTTTATGTTTTTGTTGAGATATACCTTTCTTTCTGGACGACCCATGTTCATAAAAGAGTAGTAATAATAATAAATTCCAAGACGAGGGCGCCATTTAGCCAGGCCGGCTATTTCCAGATATGAGTACTTATTAATCAAGAAACACAGACACACACACAGACATACATATATACACTATATATATATATATATATATATATATATATATATATATATATATATATATATATATATACATATATATATATATAATGATATATATATATATATATATATATATATATATATATATATAATGATATATTCAGAAGAGTTATTGAAATTCAGTTCATTCAGGTATTTCCTATATTTAATTTTGAATTATGTATTTGAATCGTTCGGGACTTTAGTGTAGAGTTTCAAAACCTGAGAGGTGAAAGATCTATTGAATAGGGCCGTTGAGTGTTTTGAGATACACAATAGCGTTCTGTGTCTAGCGATGACGACATGTATCTGATCACGGAAGATGAGCCTATCCCTGACATAGGCGCGAGTCCCTGTAGTAGTTATTACATACTTTTCTGGCTTTTACATTTCCCCCCTACTACAAGTCAAATTGTGTAACTTTGACATGTGAAGAACCTAGTTCCAGGTACTCGACAACATGATGTTCCTGCGATATAATATACATAGTAACAAATTTTAATATTATTTATTATGTCAGCCGAGTACATCAAAACCAACAGGGGTCCCAGAATTGAACTCTGAAAGACTGTCCAGAAACTTGGTTTTGCACTGACTTTTTTTAATCAAATAATAGATTTAAGAATTGTACAATTTATTTGTTACTTAATATTTCCCTTGTAAATTGAAAATATCTTATTTCGATTTATTTTTATTTATTAGTAAATAAATTGGTTAAATCTCACGATCTGAAATCTGGAAATGTCATTAATATTTGATGTTTTTCCTGCAGCAACTGTCAGGGTTTTGATGAATATACTATTCATTTTAGAAATGTAACATAGTTATAATTTTTTTGTTTTACACTTTCAATACTTTTCAAATCTTAAAATTATCATACGTTCAATATTTTATGGGGTATCTTATTTATAAAATACTGTCCGTGTTTTTTTATCATTTCTCTGACTGTCTCTAATGAAAAGTATTGCCAAGGATATCATAATATCCGCCAACGTTACCCAGGTGCCGAAACCTACACATTTTTGTTTCAGGTCACTTTTAAGACAAGGCAGTAGTGCTACCCTGGGCGCTATTGCATTTCTGCATTAACTGTTACCTAAAAATACACATACACCCAGCTGATTGCTGGGATTGAACCAGCGACCGTTGGTTTCATATGCAGGCTACCACTAGGCTAACTAGACTGTCAGCGTAGTGTAAAGTTTTTTAACGGAATAACAGTTTGTTGATAAATAAATTATTTCGTTTACATATCAATAAATTTAAAACAAATTTTTCCTTATAAAACGTGCTTAAATAACTTTACCTACTTTTTTGATACGAGATGGTATAAAATATTAGAGTATAAGATTTTGTGTATCGCAAGCCATGGAGTCAAAATTTCTCAGAGTAAAACCTTTAAAAAAAATATGATATAAGAAGCCATACACGTATTATTATTGGCGTTACTATAATATAATTGAATTTTGAAAGAAATTACCAGGTTTCGTTATTTACCACTAATTAATGTTACTTAAAGCTAAACGAATATTTTTTAAGGCAAATAATGAGCAGTTATATTGACAATATTGCTCTCAATTGCTCGATATCACCTGGGATTTCCCATCTTACTTTGATGAGTTTCTTCTTGGAGATTCATCACATGCATGGTGGCAAGTGTTTTGGAAAGGTAAAATACGCTCTGTCAATCATTTGTTTGGTGTCTTATAACAAAGGCTCAAAGACCCTTATTAATGAAACATATAATTACTCTAACATACTAAACAAAATTTAATCCTTCAGTGTTTATTGCCACGTTGCCGATAATTATTCTATCACTTATCAACATCAAGCAACTACGTGATTATTGGCTATTGACTAACGTTGTATGTTATATAATATACTTAAAGAAAACGTCAACACTGCCGCTATCTAACAGCTCGTTTAGTATATTTCGAAAATAAATACGAATTTAAAGCGCCTGTATATCAGAGTCAGTCTACATATAATTAGACTCGAAATTAAAACACTGTAAAAGCTTATAAACGACTTAGCTTGCAAGTATTTACAAATTCTGTAAATATTCCTGCAACACCAACGGTAATATGAAAAGTACAGGCCTTCTACTTAGCAGGATTGAAAGACAGTTGTTCAGCTGACTTCGGCAAGCAGAAGAGTTGGTTGTTGGTGAGCCGAAATTCAATAGTGGCGACGAGCAAATACAGAATGCCCGTCACCAACGAAGAATGCGTTTACAAAAAACCTTGAACTCGGCCATTCGTATTCGCGATGGACGAAATTTCATATAGAAGACCGCGAAAATTCCTCTTCTTCTTTACTGATGTTATGCAATGTAATTAGGCTGTCAATTCAAGTTTGAGGTTAAGACGCTACCTGAATGCACAATTACTTGCGAATTTTTCACATTTTGTCTAATCAGCGAATAAACATGTTTGAACGTTAAAGTATTTAAAGTGGCCGTTTAAAGTGGCTAAAGAGGTTAAAATGCGAAGTACGTTGCCTGCTGAAGTGCCAATTTAGTAATAATAAAAGTTGGAAAAAAAGTTAAAGGATGTCAAGACAAAATTGAGTCATGGATAAAAAATATATGTTATTTTTTGTAACTAAATACTCACGAAATGATGCATATTCTGTACCGTTAAAATAAAAATTGCTGTCAAATTTGTCAGTCACTTAAAAAGGAATGCCTGCGAATTAAAACTACGAGGGTGAATTGATAAGTCTAGCAAATTTTTACGAAATAGAGCGAAATCTTGTTCAGCTGTATAACTCTTGGTAAGCGTGATTCTTGTAGTGAGATGCAAAGCGCAGTTGTTTGTTGGTAGCTATCGTAGTGGTCGGTCTTGTGATGATAAAACTTTTTTATTCAAAAAAGTTCACTGCAGCCCAAATAGCAACTGAATTGAAGGAAGTTTATGAGAACTTCGCATCAGCACTCAAGACAATTTATTACTTGTTAAATTAATTTAAACGTGGCCTTACGAGCATTGCAGATACTGTACGATTGAGGTTTCTTCTGAAGAAATAGTTGATAAAATTGATAGTATCGTGGTAGAAGGTCATTGTATTAAACTACGTGAGATTACTGAGATGGTAAGTGTTTCATATCAATGGGTAGATAATAGTCTGTATTAAGTTGTAAAAATGAAAACGCTGAGTACGTGTTGGGTGTCGAGTTTGTTGACTACACACCAAAAACACACGAGGAAAGATATTTCAAAACTGGGTTTGAAAAAGTTCGCGTATTTCGAAAGATTTCTAGCGTCATTTTGTTACTGTAAACGATATACCATTAGACCCCAAAGACAAAACAGCGAAGGTGAGAGTACACCGAAAAAAGCGAAAACAGTCTTATCGACGGGAAAAGCGATAGTAACTCTTTTTTAGAACTCACAGGATATCATCATTGTTGATTATTTGGGAAACGGTTTAAAACAGTGTCTGAATCTTATTACGTTATTTAACCGGTAGCATAGTGAGTTGAAGCAGAAGCGACCAAGATTAGCCCGCAAAAATGTGCTCATTCACGAAGACAATGAGCCTACTTACACATCAGCCTTCGTAATGGCAAAAGTGACAAGCTGGACTTTGAAATACTTTTACCACCCTTTTCCCTAGATTTTTAGTTTGTTTCCTAATCTCAAAAATTGATTTGGGGGGAAAATATTCGTCGAATGAAGAGATTATCTATGCTGTAAACGAGTATTATACACGGTTCAAAACAATTTATTTTTTTTACAAGCCTTTTCAATCCAGCCTCGTAGAATCTGTTTTCTATATTCCAAATCAAGTTCATATTTTTAGGGGTACTAACTGCTAGCTTATCAATTAAAAATTTTGAGTTTGGTACTTATTAAAATTTTATTTTGTGATTATATATCATTTTATAAAAAGTATCGTATCAAAAGTAGCTTTAATGTAGCTAAAAGTAAAAAGAAAAATAGAAGTTATTCTAAAGTAATCACACTGTACAAGTGATTGAACAACATAAAATAGACAGCATTTCGCTAAGCTATAAGCCATGCGAAACCACAAAATTTGCGGTTAATATAAACTAAACATTTTATATTTTCTTGTTTGACACTTCTTTTAATTAGTCAATTTTCGTTACAATAGATTGTATCTTTACCTGGTTAAAGCCTAAAGTTTAAAAGCATAACCGCTCGTCGTCTAGGACAAGCCAGGCAGCGTTCCACCCAACGTATGTAAAAATCAGTTTCAACTACTAAAAATGAACTAAGTCCATATTTCAGCAGTAACCCATTATTCTCTTATTTGCCAATAGCTGAGCTAGGATCAACAAACAAAAGAACAAAAGCAGTACAACAAATTTGGCTGGTTTCTTATAAGAGTTCCGCATGGAACACTAAAAAAAAACTTTTTACAGTCTTTTTAAGTTAACCTACACAAAACAGTTATTTTCTTCCTGCTAAAAATGTGTTTGAGTTCAAGCGATATCAAAAATGTCAAAGATATACCGACCAGTTGCATCTTTTAAAGAATCTAATATTATTAGCGACTACCAATATAGCTCTTGTAAGCAGAGATCAACAAAGGATCCCCTAACTCAACCATACAATTGAATATTAAGCCTCGCGTGGATGCCCTTGAGTTCCTCAAGGCATTCGATTGTCTTTGGCCTAACGGATTGTTTGTAAAACTTCACTTTAATTATATGTCGGGAAGACTTTATTTCTAGCTCTCGAATTTCTTTACAGATCGTTCCTCGCTAGTACTAGTTAATCCATTTCTTTCCAACACTTTCACTGTTAAAACCAATATACCCCAGATATCTATTCTGTCTCCCATTCTCTTTCTTCTTTATATTAGCAATGTGCTTCAAGAGATCAAAAACCTATACTTTATGTTCACTGATGTCAGGTAATTTGTTTTTTTAGAACTCTCCTCCGCACTGGTTATCAATTTTTGAATAATAAATATCAATATGTCAACAGTCATCGATATTTATGGATTGTTATCGATAACTATCGACAATTATTGATATATCGATAACTATCTATAGCTATCGATAAGTAAAAATTTTCGATAGGTGGTTTGCCATCGACTATCAATGGGTAAAATCAATTATCATCCACCTCCAGGCTGACTCTATTCCACTGGCATCTTTACTCAACCTGCTAGACCTTAATTTGGGAACAAATATGTCAAGCTGTAAATGTAATCAAGGCTCCCGGACTAGCATTATAAAATCTGAAATTGTTAGTTAGTCTCTCATCAACTCAAGGTAGTTCTTCTGCACTCAAATGCTTTACTGGTCCCACAGTTTTTTTCACTGGTCGAACATTTTTTGAAAAGTCGATGCTGTCATTGCCTCCAGCACCGCATGGGCTTTGCTTTATATCTCTTTTACTATCTTGAAGCCTTTAACTTCATCTTCATATAGGGGAACAGCCTGAAGTCACAGGGTACAAAATCAGGCGAAAAGGATTGTGGAGGATAACAGTCATGACATTTTTCATCAAAAATTGTGGGCATTGTCGTGATGCAAAGGAAAACGTTTTACACTCCTAGGCCGTTTTCTAACCATTCGAAAGTTCATTAGCGAGGCTCAGAATTGTCCAACAACCGTCTTCACGAACCACTTATAAAACTTTGACGATGATTTCAGGCGTGGTTACAGTCTACGGTCTTCTGAAATGCTCGTCGTCTTCACCGCGGTCGGCTTTAAATTGTGAAAACCACTCGAAAATTCGCGTACGACTGAGTGCTTCATCACAACAAGTGCTATCCGAATCATTTCATACGTTTTACTGTCACCTTTTCTAAGTTTAAAAGAAAATTTCACAGACGAACGGTGCTTCTCGTATCCATTGTAAAAATCGCAGAGAGATAGAATCTCTACGCAAACGTGCGCATACTGGAAAAACTGAACTAGCTAGCAAAATCAAACTTATCATGAAGCGCAATTAGGAACGTACCTAGCTTCACTTATCAGCACGAGCCGATAATATTTCGCATTCTTGCTATATATAGCTAGAGAATTTCTTGATCACACCACGTATATGCAAACTGATCTTCTCTAAAGAAAATATAAATAACCTTTTTAGTTTCCTCCTCCTGCTCTCTAGACTCTTATATGTTCGACTATAAATAATTTTATTTAAAATTTGTATATCGCTGCAACCGAAAAACAGGAAAAATAATAATAAATAATATTAAAACTATAGAAAATTACACAGGACTACAAATTTGCATTTTACTCAAACAGAACCAGATGTTCTCTGTGTATTATGGGTCGCTGAAACCGAGTCTGTTTTCCGTTTCCACCCAGCACCTCTAGTTTTTCCGTAAATTAAAGAGATATAATCTCAAAACTATGTAAGTAAAATCACCAAAATAATTATCAAGGAACAAACTTAAGATAACTTAATTGATAAAAAATATGCGAGCTTAGAGCTTATAAATTAAATTCCGTATATACACCATAAACTGGCTTAACTTTTAACCAAACCTGACACAGGCCCACATTTTTTTTATGTTAAATACATGAGAAGTAATATGCTATGAATCTCTAATCTGTGTACTTAATTTCGGTTGCTAAATTCATGCCGTTATTTGTTTTGCTCCATCACTTCAAGAACTTCAAACCTTACATAACCTAATGGAAGAACTTTACACCGAGAACTCCAGACCCAATATAATCTAATGGAAGAACTTTACACAAAGAACTCCAAAACTAACTTAACCTAATCCTAAGATCTCTACACCAAGAACTCCGAAACTAACTTAACTACGTCCCATCTTTTTTTCTAATCGTAAAAAATTTCGGTGAGCCCTTTCGCCTCTCACCATCGGGGTGCTTTATTTCGGTGAGTTTGGAGATTTTGAGCTTTTTTGAGGTTAGAAAAAATGGTGACGTAGTAGACGAATTCCGACATCAAATTCAGATTCAGCATCTTAAAATACACAGAAATATATTGTTTTAGACATCTTTTGCTAGTTTTCAGTATTCCTGTCGTAAGAATGAAGAAATGTACTAATTTTGAGCTATTTTTTGCAATTAGAAAAAATCCTGACGTGATGGAGCAAAACGAATATTTTTGGCGTCCGAAATTAAATATACAAATTACACATTCATAGCATCTTACTTTTCATGTATTTAACCAAAAATAACTGGTCAAGTGCAAGTTGAACTTGCGCAATTAGTGTTCCGTACGTTGATTGCTTTTATAATAAAAATTTTTGTTACGGAGGTATAAAATGATCAGTGACCTCACAAAACACACCCCAAATGAGCTTTCAATAAAAAATTTTTTCGATCTTTACTGATGACCTTGAAATTTTTGTTTTTGTTTATATACCAGATAAATTATTGAACTCGTGATAATTTTTGTTCGATCTACACCCTGTGGAGAATATTTCACGATTTTCTCAAAATTTTTTGATCAGTATTTTCGAGATAAGGGGGAACAGCGGTTTTTTCGCGATTTTTTTAAAAATTATACAAAGAAAAGTATGAACAAGCTTTTATTTGACACTCCACGTGATGACTTATTAAAAAATTTTTTTTACTTCCGACTATCCCCTTAAGTCAAAATTTAACTTTGAAAACTACACGGCTCTGATGAGGCCATCAATTTCTAAATCAGTACCAAATTTCAACTTTGTATGTCAAATCGTTTCGGAGAAAAACGGGTATGACAGACAGACAGATAGACGGAAGGACGGACGGACGGACGGAAAGACGAAGTTATCTTATAAGTGTTCCGTACGGAACACTAAAAATTTATGGGCCTGTGGTTAGGTTAGGTTAGGGTTTGTTGGTTTTGTTAGAAGTTAGGTCAGTTTATAGTTTATAAACGGAATTTAATTTGTAAGCTCTAAGATTAAATATTTTTTATCAGTTAAGTTATCTTAGGTTTGAATCTCCATATTTATTTTGGTGATGTTATTTATATAGTTTTGAGATAACACTTTGATTTACGGGGAAAACCAGACGTGCTGGGTCGAAACGGACAAAAGGATTCGTTTTCGGCGATCCAAAATACATACCTTGTCTTGTTTGAAGAAAAAAAATTGTGGTCCTGTGTTATCTTTCCGTAATCCTTTCGCTCCTCTCCCCTAAAGCGATATAACTCAAAAATTTTAAGTTTCTTTCCTACTTCAAGTATTATGGTATGTGTGTACCAAATTTGAAATTGATATCTCCTTTCGTTATAGAGTTATTGGACCTGCAAATCAACACAAATTGAAAACTATGTTTTTCGTGATGCCTGAAACGTAATAAAATACGATAATATTGAAAGGTAACTTTTTCACGAATACAGTACTTTCCTTACCAAGAATCGTAAAAATCATCAGAATCTCATAAAACTGATTAAGTTCTAACTCTTTTAAAACTATTACATATTTTAAAATAAAACTTAACTTGCTCTTTTTTAGAAGTTTAGGTCTAAATGTGTAAAATTACTTGTTATTGCGTGAAATAAATCTTCACGTACTTACCCTACCAAGTTAGTTAAAATTTCGTAAAAAAATTCAACCCAAGATCGATTTTGCCGTATCATTGGCTCGGCTAACCATGCCTTGTATTTTATCACCCAAGGCAAGTTAATTTACAAGATTATGTTTTATGGAGTGCCTTTATAATAAATATGCATAACGAATAATAAAGATAATACATTAAATTTGCTTTTTCTGTGACATGTATGAAAAGATTAAAACCACTGATAACACTGGTCTACAAAATTTTACAGTTTTTTGTATCAAGCAATTTGCGCCATTTTTTTTGATAGCAATAAAATAATTTGAATATACGAGCATACGCAACGTTATTTGTAACAAGAAATTTATATTTTTCTCAATGGAAGTGTAAAAAAAAAATCAGTTTAAGCTAAACAGTTAGGTTTTAAAAAAACAAATACTTAATACATTACAATTTTTGCGATTACTCCTCAGTTCACACCTCTCGAGGTGTGCTGACTGCCAATAATACTCCTTCTACTGGGTCCTATCGTCAGCAGGATGAACTGCATCATGCACTCCAACTCCAGTTAGCTCCCGAACCTGTTCCGACCAGCGACGTGAAAACCGTCCTCTGGGTTTACGGCCTTTTCCTTCTATGACTAGCAGTTCTATATCGTTATCCCGCCTAGTTATATGGCCAAAGTATCGCAAAATTTTTTCGTGAATAGGGTCAGTTATTCTTTTCGCTATTCCTAGTTCTTCGCCTTGAGTCTTGACTGGTCCCTTTCTTTAAGCGTCCATGTCTCTACGGCATACAGTAAAATAGAAAAAACTAGAGAATGCAGGAATTTTTGTTGTTTTAGATATATTGCTATTATACCAAATTCTTGTTAGTTTCGCGACAGCATGACGGGAAATATCTATCCTTCGGCGTATTTCTAGTTCATAACTTCCAGAATTTGTAATTAAAGAGCCTAAATATGTAAATTTATGAACAACTTCACAGTTAAAAACTTTCGTGATGTTGAGTTGGTTTTTGTTGACTTTGTCTGTGATCATAACCTTGGTTTTAGATTGATTTATTCGTAGTCCTAGCAACTCGCTTTCCCGCTGTAATGGTAACATGATACGCTCAAGGTCTTCTATGTTTTCGACGAAGATGACAGTGTGATCAACGTACCTGAGGTTACTTATACGCCCTCCATTTACTGAAATGCCCCCATCGTAGTTTTCCGTAGATGTTAAAGAGAATAGGTGATAATATGCAACCCTGACGGAGTGGCCTGGAAAAGGTTCCGACACGACGTCATTCACCTGGCCTTTCGCCGTGCTGTATTTATAGAGTTCACTGATAATGTACGAAAGGCGGATAGGAACTCCCATACTATTTAATCCCTCCAAAAGACAAGACCACTTCACCGAGTCAAAAGCACGCTGATAATCGACAAAGCAGATGTACATTGAAACATTAAATTCTCGAATTTTTTCAATGACGTAAATTCAGAATATGCTCACGGATGCCCTTACCTTTTACGAGTCCCGTTTGTTCGTCGCCTATTTGTGGGGAGAGGTAGGGTCTCAGTCTCTCGTTTAGTATGTACAACATTACTTTGCTTACATGGTTTTTGAGTTCAATAAGGCGATAATTTGTACACTCGGATGTAGACCCTTTTTTGTGAAGTGGAACAAAGATGAATTCGCATTACTCTGCTGGCCAGCACACTGTCTGCCAAATTTTTTGGCATATGTTATGTAAAAGCTCAACACCTGCTTCACCTAGATATCTTATTACTTCGTTAATTATTCAATTCAGCCCCGATTTTAACATTTCTAAGTTTGTGGATAGCATATTGTACCTCTGACCTCAGAATCGATGATTGAGACAATTCAGAATTTGACCGGATTTGGACAAAGGCTGAAATATTTTGGTCACATTATGAGGAAAGTGGATGCCATGGACATGCTTGTAGTAACGGGAAGATCAAGTGAATGGTCTCCGACAGGATGGTCTGACCAAGTAAGATCTCTCCTTGGGATAGGTATGCACGAATCAAGTCAAGTCGCGTAGGATCGAGATGCCTGGAGATTGACTGTTGAAGCAGCAACTGCATAGTCTCACCGATACTCCTATTGGGGTGAAAGGGTTGAGAGAGAGAGAGGACAGAGACTGTGTTTCTAGCAAAAAAACTCTGGCGGATGTCTGCAATACGATCTGTTTCTGTAAGAACCTCGTTATTAACATTCCTTTTAGCCACAGTTTTGTGTTTAAAATTGCTACTGAGATATTTCACTTTGTTGAACAGATCTTTAGTTTGTTGTTGGAGCAAGTGTTCCTCAATTTCTTTGCAGATGTTCTGAATGTGAA
This sequence comes from Pachyrhynchus sulphureomaculatus, assembly GCA_019049505.1. NCBI lineage: Eukaryota > Metazoa > Arthropoda > Insecta > Coleoptera > Curculionidae > Pachyrhynchus > Pachyrhynchus sulphureomaculatus. The sequence goes on from CM032446.1 coordinate 72,414,610, forward strand.
TGTTTTTTTTCTTGTCTACAAGCGTGTGGATGTCTGAAGTAGGCACTTTCCATATTGGATTACTTGTTTGAATCAGACTTTTTTAACTTCCTGCGTTGCTCTACAAGCTCGAGTGTTGCATTTGTCATCCTGTGTTAGCGTGCTTTGGTTATTAGTGCTTTATAAATCTGTTGACAGATTTGATGAAACCAGTATTTTCCTGCCTTACACAGTTAATCGGGGATCTCAGCGTTTTGCACAATAGATGGAGGTGTACATTTGAGAGCACTAGCTATGGCATGCTCGTCAGTAGTGAGTCTACCTTTTTTAAAGGTGATTCTTGGAGTTTGAAGTTTTATCGTCATTAGCTCAGGGGAAGCTCATGATCGGACGAGCATATGGCTCCTGGACGTATTTTCGCCTTCCATAGTGTTGAGCGATTACGTAGCTGCAAGTAGGGCTGTTTTGAGCATAAAATAATAATTCGACAACAATCTAGGGCTTCATTTTGCTAGGAATTGCTCCTCTATGCTGAAAATGTCTTGTGAAAACTTTTGCCGTATTCGTAGCCAACTTCTCCTAGATTTTCGGAAAAAAATTCTAGGTACTACTCCAGGCGATGGTGTCTTGTAAAAAGAAGATAAGTCATAAAAATTTATTTTTCACCATAACCTCTTTTAAGCTCCTTAAGCTAAGACATTTGGCCCAAAGAGAGTCCAATTTTTTTAGTCCCTCAGAAACAAAAAATGTTTCGAAATATACATAATGTTCGTTTACAGCACAGATAACCTCTTCATTTGACGAAAAATTTTTGCCCACCCAAGCCAATTCTTGAGTTTAGGAAATAAAAAAAGCCACTTGTGGCCAAATCTGTGGAATAGGGTGGGTATGGAAATATTTCGAAGCCGGGCTCATACACCTTTTCCACTGCAATGGGCGATGTGTAAGCAGACATATTGTCCTGGTGAAGGAGCAATTTTTTACGCCCTAATCTTAGCTTTTGCTTCACTTGCTATACAAACGACTCAATAACGTTTCGTCATAATAGTCACTGTTTTATTCTTTTCCAAATAGTCAATCATCATGACATTTCGGTTCACTTTCACCTTCTCTAATCCACTGTTTCGATTGCCGTTTAGATTCATGTTTCATTTACATTCCTTTGGATTAGGCTGCAATTTTCCCAACCACGATTTTGAACTGTCCTTTCTCGTACATTTTTGGTTTGGAGTCAACAAATGCGGCACCCATCACGCACATACCTTTTTAATTTTTAGAATTTTATACAGGATATTATTAACCGTTCGTATTAGATACCTACTATCTCACCAATCTCACGAAGCTTAATATAAACATCTTCCATTACTATGCCATGAATTTTATCGACCATTTATTCAGAAGAAACCTCTTGAACGTGCAGCATCTAGAGTATTCATACGGCCACGTTTAAATTCACTTATCCAGTAATATCTTGAGTGCTGGCTTCCCATAAATTTACTTTCGTTCTGGTACTGTATCGGGATAACGGTCTATGTAGTAAAATTATTCTTTTGTTGTCTAAAACTCTATATTTCGCCAATTCTTCTCGGTTTCCTTAGGAATATTACAACTAGAATAAAATAGATACAAAAGGAAAACAAAACATTACACAACTGGACCAACTATACACACTTCGTTCTTCGAAGGTTTTTATTTAGTGTATAGTTGATCCAGTTGTGTGATGTTTTGTTTTCCTTTTGTATCTATTTTATTCTAATTGTAATACGCCTGAGGAAGCCTAGGATTGGCGAAATATAGAGTTTTAAACAACAAAAGAATAATTTTACTACATAGACCGCTATCCCGAGACTTTTCACCTCATAAACTTTATTACGGTCGAGAAAAAAAAAAACACAAATATATATATATATATATATATATATATATATATATATATATATGTATGTATATATATATATATATATATATATATATATATATATATATATATATATATATAATATCTATATCTATAATATATAAAATGCAGCGTCTCTCTGTCTGTCTGTCTGTCCGTTAGTGTGCTTATCACTGGAGAACCACTTATCCGATTTACGTACTTTTTTTTTAAAACATATGTTCTCTGGCCAGGTTATAGGCTATATTTTATTACGATAGGTAGCATAAGGAATGAGCAGTGACGATAATAGTGAATGAAGTCCGAAAAAAAAGTTTGCCGCTAGCGCGTTCCCTTGGAATACACAGCCTAAACCATTAAATATGAAACAATATTATGTAGCAGAGAATATCTATAATCTATAACATATATAAAATGCAATGTCTCTCTGTCTGTCTGACTGTCCACTAGTGCGTTTATCACGCGAGAACCACTTATCCGATTTACATGTCTTTTTTTAAATTCATACATTCTTTGGCCAGGTTATATAATAATAATAATAATCTATATCTATAATATATATATATAAAATGCAACGTCTCTCTGTCTGCCTGTCTGTCCGTTAGTGCGCTTATCCCTCGAGAACCAATTATCCGATTTACATGATTTTTTAAATTCATACATATGTTCTCTGACCAGGTTATAGATATATATTTTATTACATCTATAATATACATAAAATGCAACGTATCTCTGTCTGTCTGTCCGTTAGTGCGCTTATCACTGAAGAACCACTTATCCGATTTACGTGCTTTTTTTTAAACCATTAAATATGGAACAATATCATGTAGCAAAGAAGGCAACGTCTCTCTGTCTGTCCGTTAGTGCGCTTATCACTGGAGAACCACTTATCCGATTTACGTGTTTTTATAAATTTATACATATGTTCTATATAATTCGATATAAGCCTAGATAATGGGAGATAACGGGAGATAAGCAGAGATAAGTCTAGATAATGGGAATTATGGTGAGATAATGGGAGATAAGAAGAATTAATGGGAGATAAGGAGAATTATTACGAGATAAGTCGAGATAAGCCTAGATAATGGGAGATAAGGTGAGATAATGGGAGATAAGGAGAAATAATGGGAGATAAGGCGAAATAATGGGAGATGAGCAGAGATAAGCCTAGATAATGGAAATTATGCAGAGATAATGGGAGATAAGGAGAAATAAGGGGAAATAATGGCAGATATTTTATTACGTTAGGTAATATAAGGAATAAGCAGTGACTCCTGGACAAAATTAACACAACAATCTGAAAAATTAATTTATCTTTTTCTTATGTCAGTTTTAAAGTTTATCGAGTATTTAAATAGTAGGCTATGCATATTTTGTTTCGTTGTTCATGACAGAAATCAAAAACGATTCGTTTAGATTTACAGTTTTAAAGAATTTTTTAGAAGATAAACAATTTTCAGTAATAATGCGATAGATTTTCTTTAAAGGTAAGCTTATAAATTGTTCCCATTTTCAAAGTAATACGTTTTTGTGGTAGACTGTTTTATTTTTGACACCGAAGATTTAGAAAAATGAATCGAACAAGGAATTTAACTGAACACGAGGTAGTGCGAACCTCAGTTTTATTGGACGAGGGATATTGTCAGAGTTATGTTGCCAATTTGTTAGGCAAACATCGTTCCACAATGAGTCGTATGGTAAGACGCTTGAATGAAGTAGGAACTTATTCTAGAAGGCTAGGGCAAGGGCGAAAACGATGCACTAGCGACCTAGATGAATGTTTTATAAGACAATATGCTTTAAGAAACAGGATTGTCACTAGTTCTATAATAAGAAACGAACTCGAAGCTGTTCGCAATGTCACAATTTCTTCTAAAACAGTTAGAAGACGGTTAAATGAAGCTGGATTAAACAGTAGGAGACCAGCCACTGCGCCCTTGCTTACTAGAGAGAACAGAGTTGCCAGGTTATGTTTTGCTCGAAATCACGAAAACTGGTCTGTAGATGATTGGAAACAAGTTTTCTTCACAGATGAAACTAGGGTTAGTCTAAAACATCCAGATGGCCGTGAGCGAGTATGGCGAAGACCAGGCGAGAGGTTTGCTCCTTGCAATATCTCTGCAAGGATTCCATTCGGCGGTGGCTCTGTTATGTTCTGGGGTGGCATCTGCTTTGATGCTCTCACAGAGTTAGTTCCTGTCCGTACGAGATTCTTGAATACTGACTACTACCTTGAGAATATTGTAATAGAACATGTGATGCCTTTCGGTCATTCTGTGGGGCCCAATTTCCTGTTTATGCAAGACAACGCTCGACCTCACGTGGCTAGAGAGGTACTCGATTATCTTTCAAGTTGATATACCGATTATGCAATGGCCATCAAAAAGCCCGGATCTCAATCCGATAGAACATGTATGGGATCACCTTAAGAAAAATGTGAAACGTCATATACCTGCACCTAGAAACCTGAGGGAAATTGAAAATGCAGTTATCACAGAATGGGAGCAAATTCCTCAAGATTTTATCCAAAATTTAATTAGAAGCATGCCTAGGCGCATAAACGCTGTCATCCGAAGTAGAGGAGGCAACACACGCTACTAGTGTCCCAGTTTATTTTTTTCATTATTACATAATTTCAACGATTTTGTTATTAGGTCTTAAGAATAACTTTAATTCGAATCTTATAGAGAAATTTGGTAGCTAATTCACTTTTAAAGTATCCGAATAAGTTTTTTCTAACTTTTAGTGTAACCAATGTTCATAAAAAATTATTAAAATTAATTCATTATGGAGATTTGTATGATTTAATATATTGTTGAGTTAATTTTGTCCAGGAGTGTATGCATATATATATATATATATATATATATATATATATATATATATATATATATATATATATATATATATATCACTAGAAGCCCAATTCTACCCAATGCTGGATGTAGGCCTTCCCCTGAATTTTCATCTAAATCTATTTTGCAGCTGTTGTTATCCATCCAATGCTTGCAACCCTCTGTACATCATGATGGCGGCATATTGTTTTGGGACGTCCTACGCTTCTTTTCTGTTCTCGTGGTCGCCATTCTAATGTTCGTTTGGTCCATCGATCACCGGCCATGCGTGCTATATGTCCAGCCCATTGCCACTTTTTTTCTGCTACATGCCCTATAATATCTTGTAATTTCGTTTGTTCACGTAACTACTTGTTTTTTTTTCTATCTTTAAGTTTTATCCCCATCATCTGTCTTTCGTGTGCTCTCTGAATCCGAACTAGTTTTTGTATATCACCTTTATTCAGTGTCTAAGTTTCAGCGCCATATGTAATTACGAGTAAAATGCACTGCTCGTAAACTTTGGCCTTTAATTTATTTAGGATGACTTTATCTTAAATATATAACTTAATTTCTCAAATGCGCACCATCCAAGTCTGATACTTCTTGAAATTTCATCTGAGATACTGTTTCTCGTCGTAATAATTTTTTGCCCCAGATACACATAATCCTTAACAGTCTCGAGAGCTACACCTTCCAAATTTATTACTATGTTGTTATTAGCGTTGAATATTTTTGTCTTTCTTTTATTCATCTTAAGACCAATTGTCTTTGAGTGGTAATTTAACTCATTTATCATTTCTGGTAACTAATGTGGCTATACTGATGACGACAATATCGTCTGCGAACCAACTCAGACACACACTATCTATCTTTAGGCCTTTCTTTTTTCATTCTAGTTGGTAGAATACGTCTTCTAGAGCTATAATAAATAGCTTAGGAGAGATTGTATCTCCCTATCTTACGCCTTTTCCTAGATGTATTTGTTCTGTACTAGGTTTTATGTAAATCTTTGCGTTGTCATATGTATCTTTGAGTAGGGTAGTATGTCTAGTTGATGATTGCCCACATTTCGACAGAATCAAAAGTGTTCTCATAGTCTATGAAGGCTATGTAGAGTTCGAAATTGTATTCATTGCTCTTCTCTAGGATATTTTTCATTGTCTGTAAGTGGTCGCATGTGCTATAGCCGAATCTAAAACCAGCCTGTTCGCATGGCTGGTAGGAATCTAACTCATTTTTTAATATATTGGAGATAATTTTAGTCAAAAGTTTATAAATATGAAATAGTAAGTTAATCGGGCGGTAATTGTCCAACTTTCTAATACCTCCCTTTTTGTGTAGAAGTATTACTTCTGATGTACGCCACAATGTTGGTATTTTCCCAGTTTCTAGACACGTGTTGAAAAGTTTGACCAATTCTTGTTTTAAGTCCTCTACGGCCTCCAATAGCATTTCCGATAAAATACCATCAGCGCCTGCTGGGTGGCAGTTCACTTTTTTAATTAAAAATGTTTTGTCACTCCCTGATTCTCGGCTTTATCCATTTTTACGAAAACCGATAACTTACGACAGCTGCCAACAAAGAACTGCGCTTTGCATCTGTTTGAAAGGACAAGACCATTACAAAAATCAAGCTTGCCAACAGTCATACGGCTTAACAAAATGTTCTGCCATTTTGTAAAAATTAACCAGGTTTAATATTCCACCCTTGTAGGTGCCAACCTAAAGTTTCGTCATATTTTCAAAGTTTTTTGAATAAATTTTTATAGTTTTCTGCTTTATGGATGTTAAAAAAGTTTTTAATAGGCAGCCTTCTCGAAAGGCTTTAAATTTTGTTAGAAAGTGTTTCCATAAATTGACCACAAATTCAAGGGGTGGAAAACATTTGTTTTGTTTCTATATCTTTAGAATACGTTAGTCTAGCTGACACAGCCAATTTAGGGCTATAAGGAAATTGTTTTTTTTTGCAGATAGTGGGTCTGAATACTTAATGGTGTATTTTGACTTATTAGCTATACCCTTTGTGTAAGTAACAATTCCTTGGTTAGTTTGAAGATCAATGGCGCAGCAATAGACATACAGTATATCGAGATCTCTTAGCCCATCTGGTAAGAACTCTAACGCACGTTATACAGCAGACATGTGGAACCCAAATTTGTCCTAATGTTGAACAGGAAAACCAAAGTAATTAAAATAGTACTTGCTAATTAAAGGAGTAAAATACTGCTGCTGCTTAAAAAGTTGGTTTTTAAGACTCGACAAGAACTATCTGGGTTAAGCTCCAATGCTTTTTGTGAAGCTGAACATGCTTCTCTCACAGAAAAAAAACTGCAAGTGGCTAAATAAAAATTATTGCAATTTTGTATACATTTTTAATGTCTATGAGTTCAACGCTCTAAGTAAAGCAGAGACAGCAAATTCGGTCATTTTATATCTCCTACCGGATAAATCAAAGGGGTAAATATATATATATATATATATATATATATATATATATATATATATATATGTGTGTGTGTGTGTGTGTTTAGTGCAACGGTAACTTTAGACCTTCCAAAAAAACCCTTGTTTTAGTTTGTACTCTTTCAAATATTTTTTTCAGGTCAGATGGAGCAAAATCAAGGGAATATGGGAAATGATCAATCAATATAAATCCTCCTATGTCATATATTTTTGGCGATATTAATAACCATTTGTAAGCAGATGCACAGTCTTGAAAAAATACCACCTGTTTATAATCAGTTCCTCAGCGTTTTTTTACATTTTTTTGGCGAAATTTAGTTAATAATGAGGTATAATATTCTCCAGTCAAGTAATCCCATTCTTGTCCCAAAAAAACTCCAGCTGATTTTCGTTTCTTGGACTGAGGTGAGCCAGCATGTTTCCACTTCTTCCACTGTTCTTTTATCTCTGAATCATCCATCGACCTATGTATCATTCATAATTACAATTCGTTCCAAAAAGTTAAATTAATTTTCTACAACTTCAATGTTTTGACTCTCAGTCGTTTTCAGTCGACGTTCAAATATTTAGGGATACATTTAGCTAATGATTTTCTCATATTCAAATCAGAATGGACAATATGAAAAACACGGTCGTATCAAATATTTCAGGTCTCTACTAAACGTTTTAGCTCAATTTATTGGTTCTCCAAAATTATTTCATCCACAGCTTTAATATTCTCTCTATTCTTCGAGCATGGTGTTCATCACTGATGTTGGTTCCTCTTCTCTTGAAATCCGCCACCTAATTTCTGGTAGTGTAGTAGAAAGGAGATTTTTTCTTCAATGTTTTAAGCATGTCGTCGTAATTTTCTTTAGAGGATAGTCCTTTCAAAAAGAGGTACTTTAACACCAATGAATACTCGATTTTACTAAATTCATAATATCTGAAAGCATCAAGCTTTGTTTGCGTATTTATTCAGTGTCAAACTACGATCAATACCAACTGCATGTGATCTAGGCTAATTAGTTATCAATATTCGTAGTAGATATAACTATTTCAAATGTGAACCTTCCCGATACAAAAACTAACATATAAACTATTTTTATAGTTTCCAACTTAGATTATATCGAGCTGTCCCGAAAATACGTGGCTTTCCATTCAAACCATACGATTAACCGACGTTTGATTTTCAAATATGAAAATAATAGACTCATAAACCAAGTCTTTCGAATTAATTTAATTGGATAAAGGCCTAGACTAATAGGAAAGTGCCTGATTTGAAGAGCCTTGGAGGATTTAATCAATAATAAAGTTAAAATTTTAAATATATTTTTAAACTGTATGTTTTAAATGCAGATGTTATCCCATCTACATAAAAAATAAAGGACGGTTAGAAGTTTAACATCTCGACCAACCTTAACGAGTTCACGAATAAATGTAGGTTCAAGTACTGGTTGCATAATTAATGTTAACATTGGAAATAACAATAACTAGAAACTTCTCCATGTTGAAGTGCAAATGTAAACAAAAAAGTTAAAAAAAGAAATCTAAATAGGCGCGACATATTTTTCGCTCAATGTCATGGTAAAGGTAAGAAATGTTGTCAATAGAGAGAATTTACAAAGCTTATTTTTCACATGCCGTTGTCCTTATCGTTATCTCAAGCATGCGCAGTATTAATGCGAAGAAATTGCACTTTCACACTGCGAAAAATTGCAATAAATAAACTAAAAGTAATGTTAGGTTAGTATTCATCTTTTTCTAAAATCAGTTAATTAAGCACACCAGTTATTAGTTTTTGATGTTTAAACACAAGTTTCTAAATTAAATTTGTGACTAGCAGTGACTTCCTTCAATATTCCCAAGTTAATTCGAATGTGCGATAAATAAAATTTCATTTGAGATTATCACTACACAACAATTATCACCACTGTACCAAATAATTTATTTTTTCTCTCAAAACGTAATACATTAACCATGTTCGCATCATCGGGAGCGATTAGTAAATCGAGAGTTACCACTTGTGATGATGCTCACATGGTTACGGAAAGGCTTGTCAGGTGCAAAAATAAAGTGATTGTTATAGTGGTGACAACTATTCTGCAATGCTATTGTGCCAAAAATTGCGAAACCTCAATATAATCTGAACACTAGTTAAATATGTGAGTATTATTTGCAATAAAAAATTCTAATTTCAATTTTTCTATATTTGCTTAGTGGTTTGTACACCTAAGTAGAAAAAAAACAAACTCTACCATAATAGCGATAAGAATAACGAACTTCAAATAACCTCTCTTCTAAGTTCCTATATAAGGAAAATCGTTATCCTTAATAAAGGTTTCTCTTATTTTGTTTCAATACTGCGCAAGCTCCAAACGATAAGCGCATGCTTCATATAACGATAACAGATGAATCCTTATGTTTAATTTATTCCCTTTACTTTTGCGCATGTTTCAAATAAGATAAAGACAGTGACACAATAAACATAAAACACAGTAGTGACGCCCAAGAAAATGATTAAGTCCTGCACGCGTCCCCTACCAACAACATTGCTGCCATCTGGATTTCAAGGAGAATTTTGTTATAACGTGCTCCGAAATTCATTATTAATAATTTTCCAATAAGTAAATGACTCGGAGGAAGTTTTTGTTGTGCGCTTAGTAAAAATATATGTGATATCTCCAAAGGAGTTAGTTTTTTTAGATTTCCCAAAGATCCTAAAAGGTAATTTATCCATAATTCTTTATTTCTATTATGCAATATATTAAACAAAGATTATGATAATTGTGTTTTCATCATCTAATTTTTAAAATAGTTGATGTTTTATTATTGTTAAGTATTCCAAATTCCATTCAAAATTCAACAATGAGATATTTAAATGAATAACGTGCAAAAAGCGTTGAATCCAAATACAGGGTGCCCCATATGTATCGAATAATGATTCCACAGCATTTATTAATCAGTGTATTAAAAAAATGTTTAAATAAAAGTTATAGTATGTTATACGGCGCACATGCTGACTTTTATAATAAAATGTTTTGAAATATCAGTTCGAAGAAATTACGCCATCTTATTTTTTTTTAATGAAAAGCTAAATATATTATTTTATTTTTGAGTCCCACTAAAAATTCTATATATTCTTTGTCTAACATACTATATGTCTAAATTAAACTGTTTTGGAATTATTGACATTTGAAATTAAGGAGATCAAATTAAATTTTGTTTTTGACTAAAACGTTTATTGCTGCATTTTATGAAACTGCAATTTGAGCATAATATCATAATGATACATTTAAGAGAAACTGAAAGAATCTTTGTTAATGATGGTTGGTTACGGACACCGTAGAAGAACACAACAGGAGGTTTGTGATCCTTTTAACGCAGAATATCCGAATCGAGAACCTATTACTGAATCCGTAGTTAGCAAAACATTAAAACGATTTAGGCAATCAGGTCATGTTAAGGATCGTTCTCAATCTGGACCTCCAAAAGTTAAAACAAGCGATAGTAAAAAGTTAGATATTTTATTGGAAATTACAGAAAATCCCCATACAGCCACTCGTCAGGTTTGCCTAGACCACAACATAAGTAAAGGTGCCTTAAGTCGTATACTGAATCAAGAAAAATTGCATCCATACAAACCCATTCTATCGCAAGAATTATCTGAAGATGACTACGACAGACGCGTTGAATTTTGCGAAGTCATGATGGATCAAATCAATAATGATCATAATCTTTTTTTTGACGAGGCCACATTTTGTCTTAACGAAAGAGTTGACAGGCATAACTGCCGGTACTGGTCTGCTGAGAATTTCCACTGGATAATCGACAGTCATTCACAAAGACCACAAGAGATAAACGTATGGACAGGGATTTGTGGACGTCATATCGTTGGTCCTTTTTTATCGATGAAAATCTTACAGGACAGCGGTATATACAGTTACTCCAAGAGCAAGTTATTCCGACTTGTGCAGGTCTTTTTCCCGATGAAAATAATTTGGATACCTCTAACAGGAATCTGTGGTATCAACAGGACGGAGCACCCCCTCACTATGAAATCAATGTTCGTAGATATTTGGATGCGATTTTTCCTAATCGATGAACAGGCAGAAGAGGTGCTGTAGAATGGCCTGCAAGGAGTCCCGCCCTTACGTATATTTATTTTTGTTATGGGGTCATTTGAAAACCAAGGTTTACCGAAGACGACCCGAAACTGTAGAAGATTTAAAACAGAAAATTCAAAATAAAGTAGCACGGATCACCCTAGATTCTTTGCAAAACTCGGTTCAGGCTGTTTATAACGTCGCCTCGCTGTTAACGGTAGACATTTTGAGCAAAAATAATCCTCGAGTATTTATTAGTAGTTTTTTGTCTTTTTTTTTTATTTTAAATTTCAAATGACAATAATTCCAAAACAGTTCAATTTAGACATGTGGTATGTAAGACAAATAATATCTAGAATTTTTAGTAAGTCTCAAAAATAAAATAATATATAGGGCTTTCCATTAAAAAAAATTCAGATGGCGTAATTTCTTCTAACTGACAATTTAAAACAATTTAGTGCCAACAGCAGCATGTGCGTCGTATAACACACCCTATAACTTTTATTTAAACATTTTTTTTATACACTGATTAATAAATGCTGTGGAATCATTATTCCATACAAATGGGGTACCTTGTGCATTTTTTCCTTGTATTTTTATCCCTGTTTTTTTTTGTATATTTGTTTCTACAAAAGAAACTTTTCTCGTATTTCTTCTTCCTTTCAATCAGCAAAAGCATTCTTTTTCTGCAGACTAGAATTTTTCTTGAAAGAAGGAATTTGAATATTTCAAAAACTCACGGGTTTCATACCAGCAATATGGTGACAGGTAATGTGATAATTACAAACTAGCACCCCTTGAGATCAAAGGTGCCGAGTTGGAGTGTCGCTACTGTGCTTTATATTTACTGTGATAGTGGCCTGCCAAAATAGGCGATGCAAAATTTCTAATGAAAAAAGTATCACTTGTAAAATTTGAAAATAACTAATAAAATTATTTTAACATCAACATTATTTTCATTTACTTTTATATTTAAACTATAACTAAAAATAGTAGGTCTGAGAGTCTCCACAGAAATGGCGGAAAGGAGCAATGAGAGATTTTATCTAAGATTAGGTAAAATTAAGTGATTTAGTAATAGTTAATGAACACGTTTTTAATTATACTCACGGGCGTGGCCATCGAGTTTTCTAATTCTTAATGCATACAAGTTAAAAGCATGACTTAAAATCATATTATATAATTTTAAAAAAGTTTTGTAAGTACGCCTATCTTTATCGTTAGAAAAGAAAAATTCAACTTTAAAATAAGAAGCTGTATAAACCCACTGTAAATTGTAATGACTGGTGGAAATAATACTTAAATAGTATTTGGAGTTTATTTTAATTCTTATGTTTTACATAATCGATACGTTACTACAATTTGTTGCAGTTGATGAAATATACAGTCTAAAAATACGCTCAGCCTTTACCGATTGCATCTATCGCGATACAATCAAATCGATTTCAATAAATCGCAAAACTGAAACCCGCTTTAAGCAGGGCTGGGTAATCATTTATCATAAAAAGAAGGAAATTTATGACATTTTATGATTTTACTCTTAGCTTGCAAAACTACAATTAGAAGATCGATTTTCTTTGATAGTCTGTGAGCCTCCTGTAAGAGCCCTTCAAGGCTGGCCAATCTGAAGCGCCGCAAAGTCGCTGGTAATCATCATTTTGTTTAAAACCATTATTCTGGAGTAAATTCTTTCATACAAGCGAAACTGGTCAGCGATTGTCTCACCCCTCCCGCATGAGCCACTTTTGGTTTCGGTAGTTAGTTTGTGGCATTAAATCGATCACGTTGATCAGATTACAGAATAGTGGCTTTTGGAATTTAGGATTTTTTAAGAGCATGGTACGCGTGCTGCTCGTAAATCCCTACAGCGCTACATGAGCGACGGGTGTTTTGAATCACTGTAAATTAAACTTTAGAAAACACAGTCCTGGGTGCATCACTCCAAAGGAATGGGTTTCCCTATATAAAAGCCTTCCTGAAAAGGTTGTAGAATCTAACAAATACATCTTATGTTTCGGAACAAAGCGCCAAACATGGGAACAGTATTTCCTCCATGATCGAATTTAAGCTTTATAAATGATTAAAAGTTTTTGTAGAGTATACAGCTATAGAGTACCAAATATTATAGCAGCTCTTTTAAAAAAAAAAAAAACTGCCACATTGGTTGTACTTGATTACCATTACTCTAAGACAGAATTTCTACCAGGTCCTTATTAAAAATAGAGAAACTTCCTGTTGTTTGCGAATATTTGCAATAATAGCTGTCATCGGACGTTTAAGGTAAATAAAGAAACAAACGTGCTGTCATCTGCAAAGCAGTATATTGGATTCGTGTTTTTGTTGCAGCAAATCATTAATGTAAAGGCGAAAGAAAGTAGGGGACCGTATAGCGCCTTCGGTCACACCAGCATTGACAGTGAAGGCATTAGAAAAAAATGCATCCTCTGTACTAGTAAAGAACTCTGCCTGAGATTAGAGCCATAACCCAAACTTGTCAGACATATCATAAGAGCATAGATTAGTTAACAATTAATCGGGTCAAACAGGGTCGAATGCTTTGGATACATTAATTCTAACCGCTGGAGATTCTTGCATTCTTTCAAATATGTGTGACATAAGTTAGACGCCACATTGATGATCACCAATAATATTAAATCCTTTCAGACATTTTAAAAGATGCTGATGAATAGTATTATCCATAACTTTCGATATTACTGAAGACAATGTGACTGGTCGGTCATTATTTGACAATATCTTTTGGCTTTTTGAGTCTTCGCCTGAAAATAGAAAATTTTCTGTAGGATGGCTTAAGAAGTTTACAAAAAACTAGTGGTAGTTGGATCGCGCATTTTTTTAATACCATAATACTAATAATTCAATAACTTAATTACAGTTGATGGAATACCTCTCATAACATTCTTCAGCGCTAGAAGCCTTTTTGCTACCTAGTTTCATTAAAGTACGTTTTATGACACGTTGTCTCAAGACAATAACGGGCATCTTTGTCTGCACATTCTAAATAGTGGGTGGTGTTTTTCCTGGAAATCAACAGTAGGGTATAAAGCAAAATGTTCAGCTAATAAGTTAGCTTCCTTAACAACTGTTGTTGCAATAGTATTATCTGGCCGTGTAAGTCGTGGGATAGTAAATTTAGTGAAATTTTGACTAATGGCCTCAGCCACTGAACAAGAAGACCTGGAATTGTTGGGCCAAACAAGATGTTTGTTTTGAGTTATTTGTTTTTGTGCCTGTGTAACGAGTATAGCAATGAATAGAAAAGAAAGGGTAGACATTTTTAAATTCCTTGTTCCATTTTTTATAAAAATAGAATCTTCTAAAAAAAAAGCATATTTTATGCGTCATCTCATGTGTTCTTATACTAAGTATGAACCATCCGAAATAATTACTGTAACAAATCTTTTGGTACTTTGGTACTCCAATTTTTACATGTCTGCACACAAATCTAAAGTTTCTTTTTTTAGGAAAATGATATATTATGTAACAATACACGCTTACAGACAGTGACACCAAATTTTATCATCAAATAATTGAATAGGATCTTGAGATTAAACCTACTGAGTAGAAGTAGAACTAGTGTACATAAATCTGCTACATTGCAAGCTGAGTGCCGCCAGGCGTACTACAGTGTCAGCTGCTGGGCATAGGTCGGGGAGAGATTTTTATTTATATTTGTTGACAGTGAGCTGTCAGTTAACTGATTGGAAAATTTATATATTAATCGTTTAAAACATCAGTTCAGTTTGAAAAATTCACTTCAATCGCAATGATTCTTGGACAAGAGTTTAACTGCTTTAATAATTTTAACAATATACAATAATTCCATTACTATAATATAAGCAATGATGTTTATAAATTCAACATTAGAAACTATATGATACATAAATTTGATAGAAACGTAAGGGGGGGGGGCATAGCACTACTTATTAAAAATAATATAGATCACATACCAATGAAAATTAATGACATTCAGGTACCTATCAGAAATTGTCTAAAGTACCTGGATGTCATTATTAATTCAAGATTGAAATACCATCTGCACGTCAATCACCTATTGCAAAATGCTTTCATTGCTATGCAAGAGTTATATGCCTTAATAGTACATAATTCTCAGCTCATCTTACAAAATAAATTGACAATATACAAGCAAATAATAAGATCTGTGTTCGTGTATGCTGCATATCAGATACACAGGTAGCTCGAATAAAACTAATGCAGAATAGGATATTAAGATGTGTAGCCTCCGCCGGACGATACAACAGAATAGATGACTCACATAACTTAACTAACACACTAAAAATAAGACACTACATAACCGACATAGCAGACAAATTCTACAGACACAAACATCAGCACTGACACACGATCTCACAGCAACGCCCGAGGCTCATAATCCAATAAAAAAAACCGTTGTATTCAAGATTGTCAATTTATTTTGAAGACCAGGCTGAATAAAATTAAAACTAGTCGAATTTACACGCGAAAATAATAAAAACAAAAATATACATACAGGAATCCGGCGCTTCCTCGGTCGCGTGCTGGCATCGTCTCGAGAGGGTATGCTAGCACTCAGCCGGTGACGCGTGCTGGCATTCCATGAAACTGAAGCCATATAAAGTAGCAACGACATTGACTAATTGAACAATTCTTCCAAGTAAATATAAATGTAAATAGTTTTAGATTTAAGTGCAGAGTGTAAAATAAAATATAAACAACAGTGTAGTGAAAGAGTAGTGAAAATGCACAAAAATGAAAAAAAAAAAAAGAAAATAAAACATAAATAATAAAAAATTAAATTTAGTTATTAAAATAATATCATATATAAAAGCAATCTACATGTATGACGATTGCAATGTTGTAAATAGATAAAGAATATAAATAATGTAACAAAATAGGATAAAAACGCTTGAGTGAGAAGGAAGAATGAATGACAGACGCGTGAAAGAGAGAGACAGAAAAAAAAAGAGAGAAAGTAAGAGCGAATGCAACCAGCAACAATATAAGGCGATTGGCACTCACACGTACCTGCAAAAATCAAGTTGGATTTTTCGCAACTAAAACATAAACAACTATGAAAAACAAAACAAAAAAAAATAAACAACAAAAGACTAGAAATTAATAACAAACAACACTATCTTGTAAATATCTGAAAATAATACAATAAATACGAGGTACGAGGGCTAACCACTCGGCAAAATACTTTACCACACAAGTCAAACTTGTAAACCTAGGTACATATCTATCAACTTGTAATTAACAAAAAGCTTTTTGAACTTGAAAAAATTTGGCGTTTTAAAATATAACGTTTGTTCCAAAAGCTTTGGCAAAAATTTTAAACAAACTCAAATATGTTAATCAAAGCTGAACCTTCTTCGTTTTTAACTTAGGAAACAACCTATATCTTCTACATGTTACTTTTCCACACATATTTTATTGGGCTTTCCAAAGACAATAATTTTTGCAGTGGAGTCTCGGCCTATTGCTCTGTGTCGGAGAAACTACAATTAGAACATGGATTTTGTTTATCGTAAATTGCTTCCTGTTCTTCAAATTAAAGACTCATTCTAATTTTTACGCAGGAAGCTCGCCTTACTGCCTACAATTATTCAAAACTTAGACATCATTTTGCACTATATAACCTATAAATTAGCATTTCCTACCGATAAGTTCGCTTGGCAATGGCCGCTTCCAGCACAATTTTATTAAATTATCCAAACAATCAAGAAATGGTGGATTTATCAGTTGCTTCTATGCGGGTACGTCCGCCTTTGATAGTCAAATGCATTTCCAACGGTTCGTGTCATGTTTATTTTTACAGTTTTACTTTTGTAGGTGTATTTCATTATTTAACAAATAGTAACAACGAGATTAATGATAAAGGTTTTATTTTTCTTTTTAGTGCAGTAAAAAAAGCATTTGAAATTGCAAAGTTTAGCGAAACGTGCGTCGAGTGTAAAAATAAAGTATTTGATGTAGTGGTGATATATACAAGTTGTGCTTTTTTGTTTATAAACAACTAAAGTTTTCAAGACGCGTTTTTTGAGCTTAAAATGCGAATAACTCCGGTTACACATCTCGGATCGAGAGGAAAAAAAACCAAACTCTTCGTAATGAAATTTCCAATAAATCCCCGTTAGATTTAAGTCGCTTAAATGTGTACGTAATCTACAAAATTGAAAAAACCAATAAATAACTGTTTTTTTTTTCATTTTATTGTACAGACCGACTAGGTGAACTGATCGGCTTGAAACCTTCAGAAAATATGCCTTTTATTATAGCAAAAATACCCTAAAATTTTGGTTCAAAAATATTGAACCCAGTGAGCACAATTGAATTTGTTATTTAAAATTTGAATTACCCGTCATTTTATGCCATTTGGTCCAAAATGAATCTTTTTTTTTCAAAATTTAGGTCTTGACGCCAGCTTTCCTATGCTATTAAAAAAAATTTTTTGTGGAGTCATTTTAACCGTTCCTTTTTACATTTGTTTATTAATCAAATAAAAACATGCGTTTTTTCGGTCATTATGAAAAAAGAATTGAAAATTTTTGATCACATCTGGTTGAGAATCGCGAGACATTTATTTTGAAAGAAAAAATTTTCGTTATCAATTTTTTTTTTTTTTAAATGTCAATTCTTTTTTATTTGATTAATAAACAAATGTAAAAAAAAACATTTAAAATGACTCTAATTTTTTTTTCAATGGCATCGGAAAGCTGACGTCGAGACCTAAAAAAGATCCATTTTGGACTAAATGGCATATAATGGCGGGCAATTCAAATTTTAAATAACAAATTCATTTGGGTCCACTGGGTTCAATATTTTTGTACCAAAACTTCAGGGTATTTTTGTTATAACGAAAAGAATTTTTTTTGAAGTTTCAAACCGATCGGTTCACTGTAAAATAAAATGAAAAAAAACAGATTTTTTGCCTGTTTTTTCAATTTCGTAGGTCGCATGGCTCAAATGCAAGCTCAAGCTTGCATTTGAGCCATTTAAAACTAACGCGGATTTGTTGGAAATTTCATTACGAAGAGTTTAGTCTTTTGTTTGTCTCGATCCGACTAATATAACCGGAGTTATTCACATTTTAACCTCAAAAAAAACGCGTTTTGAATACTTAAATTGTTTACAAACAAAAGAGCACAAGTTTTTCAAGGTCCAAAACTCAGGACAATACTCCTGGTGATACCCTAGAGAGGATAAAATCATAATATTGCTGTATCTAAACTATGCCTATCTTACCATTGTTTTAACCTTTTTTTACTGCACTATTTAAAGTTTGTTTAAACCTGTATAGTGGAGCTATTAGCATTCCTGATATCTTATCATATAAAATCCTATTCATACAAACTTACTTATGAACAGCTGTTAAACCAAACATATTTTTTTTAAATATAAAAGGGTGGATTGAAAAGTAGGTAAATTAGATTTTTTTGCAAAAATACAAATATATTTCTGAACGTAATCCTCCTTGAGCTCAATATATTTGGTCTAGCGAGATTCCAATTTTTTTTATTCGTTAAAAAAATGTTTCGAACTGTGTGTAACACTCGTTTACAGTACATATAACTTCTTCATTCCATGAGAATTTCTTCGCTCTAATACAATGTTTAGGTAAGAAAACAAAAAAAAACTTGGGGCGAAATCTGGGGAATAGTGTGGGTGGGTAACTATTTCGAAGCCCCCGTACACTTTTGCTATTGTAACGACCGATGTGTAAGGCGCATTGTCCTGGAGAAGGAGCACTTTTTTACGCGCTAATCTTCTCGTTATCAAACGTTGTGTAACAAGAGCGAATCATTGTTTTACTTTTTTCCAAATAATCAATCATGATGATAGCCTTTGAGTCCCAAAAAACAGTTGCCGTCACTTTTCCCATCGATAAAATTGTTTTCGCTTTTTTCGGTGCACTTTCACCATCGCCAACCCACTGCTTTGACTGTCAGTTTGTCTCCGACATGCAATAGTGGATCCACGTTTCGTCTACAGTCGCAAAACGATGCCATAAGTCCTTCAGATTACTCTGCAACTTTTCCAGATCACAGTTGCAGTCATGTCGCTTAACAAAATTTGCCACCATTTTGTAAGAGTTTACCAAATTTATCAATCCACTCTCGTATAATAAATTTGTGACAAAGATAAGTTTTACTTTTCGAACAATTAGACATTCTTGTATGTTAAAGTTGAAAAAAAGGACGTGCAAAATTTATTATAAAGATAGAATCGGCAAAAACACGCCTACTTCTAGTGGATATTTCTTCCCTTTTATAATTCAATAATTCAAGTCAACTCTAGTAATTCTATATATACTGGTCCTCCTTTCTTGACATCATATCCTTGCTGAATTTGATCCAATCTCATTTCTGTTCATTATTTCCAAGTTTGTGAAACTACTAAAAATAAGCTATTAACAAGCTGAAAGCCCCTTTAATATACAACTAATTACTTTATCTATAAAGTGGTGTTTTCAGTGGGGTATCCAGACTCAAGGGTCGAAGGCGGAGCATTTAGGTACAAAGAATGTTTGTTTAAATAAAAAAGAGAAACTAAATCGATATTCCGAAATAAATTTTCGGAATATGGTTTGTTACTTGATTGGTCACTACAACAGAAAGTCGAGAAATTTGCACATGCAAAATGACCAACAAAGATCTCATAAATGCTATATTCCATACCTTTCCTCCTACGACTATAGTTTCTGAGCCTATACTCTTCATCAGGTAGGCTTTAGGCAACGGTATCGATCGTGAAGATCCGAGTACCGTGGAGAGTCAAGTTGGAATGACTCTCGCTGGCTTATAGCAATCATTGGTTATTTTTGCATGTGCAAATTTCTCGACTTTCTGTTGTAGTGACCAATCAAGTGACAAACCATATTCCGAAATTTTATTTCGGAATATCGATTTAGTTTATCCTTCCTAACAATGTTAGGTTTATATAGTTGAGCACTTGTTCGAAGTTCGAAAATCTCAACAGATGGCCCAAGGGTCTGTATCTTGCCCAACGAGTAGTATCTCGTTTATTTAAGGTACCATGATTGCTATAAGCCAGCGATAGTCATGCCAACTTGACTCTCCACGGTACTCGGTCGGGTCTTCACGATCGATACCGTTGCCTAAAGCCTACCTGATGAAGAGTATAGGCTCAGAAACTATAATCGTAGGAGGAAAGGCATGGAATATAGCATTCATGGGATCTTTGTTGGTCATATTACATGTGAAAATTTCTCGACTTTCTAAAAAAGAGAAGACTAAAAACGGAGCTGCTCATAGAGAGGAACACCAATCAACAAACTAGGAGGCGGCAAATGACAATCGGAAAACGAAAAAAGACTCTCTTACAATAGAACTTTAACATATTAAAATAAAAAATCCATAATTGGAGAATGCAAATTTTTCATGCAAAAGAACCCTTTCATACAAAAAGAACTTCAAAGACTTACACTCAAAAAGATTTTTTACAAAAAAGAACCGTTTCTTGCAGTAAAATGTCAATATCCGCTTTAAATAATCAGCCAAGAGGAAGTCGAACTTGAGCAATTAGTGTTCCGTATGTTGATTGCTTTTAAAATAAAAACTTTTTTTATGGAAATATGAAATGATCTTTACAAAACACACCCCAAATGAGTTTTCAACAAAGTTTTTTTCCGATCTTCACTGAAAACATAACCTGGAATTTTTTTTATATATGTACCAGGTAAAAAATTAATGCACTCATAATAATTTTCGTTCAATATACACTCTGTGGAGAATATTCCAGAATATTTTCAAAATATTTTGATCGGTACTTTTCGAAACAAGGGGGAGGACAGCGATTTTTCGCAATTTTTTAAAAATAATACAAAGAAAAGTGTTCGCAAGTATTACATGATATATATTTTTGAACTCATGTATTTTACAAGCTTTCATTTGACACTTCACTCGATGACGTGGTAATTTTTTTTTCACTTTCGATTTCACCTCCCAAAACTAACCCCTTAAGTCAAAATTTAACTTTCAAAACTACACGGCTCTGATGAGGCTATTAATTCTTATATTAATGCCAAATTTCAACTTTCTATGTCAAATAGTTTCGGACAAAATCGGGTGGGACAGATGGACAGACACCAAAATGATCTTATAAGTGTACGTACACTAAAACTAAATACTAAACACGGAACACTAAAAACGATGACCGGAAGAGGGTATTTCCACAAAAAGGACCTATTTCCACAATGAAGCTCTAAAAACTGACACCCAATTTAATCACAAATTTTTCACAAAAGATTATCCCAGTTTAAGAGAATCCTGTTGCGAGGAGACATTATTTTCCACATCGATAGGGGCTTTATTATTTTTGTTAAAGTCTCTCGCTATTCATTTTTAAATTGTCTGACTAATGATACGGTAATATTAGGAACTCTTATATAAAAATCAAATGATTCTGCAGAGTGTACCGTCAAATAAGATTCGTTAAAAAATGGCATTTCAAATTTTTTTTGTTTGTTCCAGTTTCGAGGGACCTAGATCACGAAAAAACAAGGTCTTCAATGTTCATCGGTCTGTTGGTTTGTCTGTTGACACGATAACTTTTGAGTGAACCTAGTTATCTATTTCGAATTTCGTATACATACGGAAACTTTGTTGAAAACTCATTTGGGGTGTGTTTTGTGAAATCATTGATCATTTTATACCTCCGTAACAAAAATTTTTATTCTTAAACCAATCTTAAAATGTATACATTTTAGGGACCTAATTAACCTAGCCTATGTAAGGATTTTATTTTATTTTAAAAGTATTTCCCGTACGGAACACTAATTGCGCAAGCCCAACTTGCACCTGGCGGTTTTTTTTTAAATAATATCTAATTACGACACTAAATTCCATTTCGTTTATGTTGACCAAATGACACACCTAGAGTGACTGAAAAATACTCTACTGGTAGAGCTATGACGATAACAAATTCAAACTTGTTAAATTGTCTGATAATAGACATAGCTACATTTAGAAATTAGTGGTATAGACAGGTTGAACAATCTCTTGGATTTCGCATAAACTTTTCGAACAGCACTCGTCTAAAATATAAAGGGGGAAAATATACTCTGTTTCAGCACTATCGCCTCAGAGAAAAGGGGGGTAAAAGGGGTGAGGATCGATAATTTTTGTATAATTTAAGATTATTAAGAGTATTTACTGATTTATGGTGGAAAGCACGAAGAAACTTTAAGTAATATTATTTATATTCCAGCCTATAAGGCTTTAAAGATGAGAGAGGTAGGTTACCTCTAGAACTAATAAGTTATGAAATGTGTTAAGAGAGTAAAGTAAAAAACATATGCAAGGTGAATAAATTACTCTACCAATTTTTCCTTTTTGTCTTGCTCTTAGATTTCTTTACGAAGCGGTTTTTTTTATGTCTATATTATTGACAAATTCTCGATATCAATACAGTCTGTCAAGTAAAAACGTGATCGTTCGTATTCTTAAAAAAATGTGTTTCGAGAACAATGTTTGCCATCAATGTATTCTCTGGTGTGTTAATAACGGCACAATTATCTTAGTAAGTTGTCCAATCGTCTCCTGCATCAATAATCGCGTTGCATCTTCGAGGCATGCTGTCGAGATTTTCTGCATACTATGCAAATTTTTCAAATCTTGCGAGACAACTGTAAATAAGGATGGCTTTCGATGATTCTGAGAGCCACTCTAGTATCTTATCGTAGACCCAAGTGAGCCCCTTCGTGACGTGATTTTCGTCTGGCAAAAGTTTCTTCAACGTGCTTTGGAATTTGACATCATGAGCACGAAGATGTTGTCGAATGGTCTCATGGGGACATATTCAAACCAGATTTTTTCAATTTTTCCGCTCCTTGCGTCAATTTCGAGTCCCGTGAAAACAAAGACACGATTCGTTTTCCAAGTTTCGGAGTAACTTTGCCCACTAAGCCACGTTTTGGCAAGTCGTCGACATTTTTCGTCTCCTTAAAACGATTTACCTACTTCTTCCCAAACGATACCAACTTTTTAATATATCTAGCGGACGCGGAATGTATCATTTTAGGCCCCTTTGAATCGGAACAAAAAGACTGCCTCGAACCGACGCGGAAACAAGTGACTCATTTTGGATTTTACGTGATTTCGACGAAAGTTCGGAATCGATTGATACTTTTATTAAAATTCGTCGTAGACCGCTGTTTTGTTGAATCGCATCTAACAACAATGAATTATTGACAGACTGTATATAAAAAGTTTCCCATGTATTGCAACGTTTTTAGTCCAACCCGTATTAGAGAGATGATAGAATTACCAATAAAATAACACATATTTAATTATACATTTTTGCATGTTCTTCCCAAGCTTAAACGGTAATATTAAATATGAGCAAGCAGGTATTTTAAGTGTTTTAATATAAATACCTGAAGTCTAATATAGTACCTAAGTGGTCTAACGGGTAGAAAGTCGCTAAAGGTAATGGGATTCATTACTGAAATCATTTTCAGAAAATAGACATGGGATATTTGTAAAATAACTACCGCGATGGGTTAAGTTTGCTATGTATGGAGTTGATTACCGTTAGAATTTTTACTAGTAAGACTATTAATATGTAATTATTTATATACCGATATAATTTGCAAGTACACCATAGTTTGCGATACAGGATGCCCCAGAAATGCGTTAATGGTGCATATCAATCCAGGCCCGTTAGCATAAGTATGATGGAGCTAACCCTCAATATTTTTGGTAGTTGTTTCTTCTGTATATATATATATATATATATATATATATATATATATATATATATATATATATATATATATACATATATATATATATATATATATATATATATATATATATATATATATATATATGTATATGTATATATATATATATATATATATATATATATATATATATATATATATATATATATATATATGTATATATATATATATATATATATATATATATATATATATATATATATATATATATATGTCTTGACGAATGTTCTCACGGGTGTGAAATGTAGTAGTGGTTTTTCGGGTATCCCGTGTTAGCTTGAAGTCCCTTGGCGAAACCGTCCTTCAAGAGACTTCAAGCTAACACGAGATACCCGAAAAACCACTACTACATATATATATATATATATATATATATATATATATATATATATATATATATATATATATATATATATATAAATAAAACTCAACCTCTGAAAATATGTACAGGATTATTGATTATATTAATGACCACGTTCCTAATTGAAGGGTTCAACAAATATGTTAAACACAAAGCCTTTTTAAAGAATTTAGAAATCTTCGTTCTAGGGACTAGACCGTGCCAAATTTGAGTGACTTCCCGACATATCGCCTACAATCACACGAGAAATCTTCAAGAATCTTTACTCTTGACGTTTATCTAACCGATTTAAAACAGAAAAAAATAGTAATAAGGATCCACCGTAATGCAGTTTTACCTTAGCTAGACGATTCTATAAACAAAAGAGCCAAATTACTTAAAACGTTTAACATTCACACATTTTTTTTTATGGGTCTAGCACACGTGTTACGTGGAAGTCCCTAAAGCGCTCCAGGAGCGGCATGTGTGTGGAAAAAGCGATTTACGTTGTTCTTGAATCGCTGGAAATTTTACTCGGTGGGAAACACAGCCCTGGGCAAATTATTCCAAGGGGGTGATGTTCTCCATATAAAAGACTGCTTAAAAAGCGTTGTACGCGGAGTAGCAAGCTGAACCTCATACGTATGTTAAGTATGAGCGCGACGTATATTTCTAACATGCACCGCTCTGGGAGGAATTAAGCGGGCTACATCCTTCGAACACTTTCCATGAAAATACTGCTAGAACAGACTCAAGTCGCCAACCGTTCTTCGATGTTCCAGCGAATCAAGGCCGCCGGTCAGTTCCGGGTCTCCAGTCAGACGAACAGCTCTTTTCTTAATAGAATCCAATAAATGCAGTGTGTGTTTGAGAGCGGAACCCCAAACATGGGAGCAGTATTCCATAGTTGGTCGAATTTGAGCTTTGTAAAGAATTAATAGTTGTTTGGAGTGTAAAGCTTTCTGGTTCGAAATAATATTCCCAACTTTTGAGAAGCTCTCCTTGCTATACCTGCAACATGTTCTTGCCAGGACATATTTGCTCCCAAATTATAGCTCAACAAATTGAGTGACGATGCTAGGGGAATGGAGTGCCCCGACATGACTATGTCGGGTTCAGCAACGTTAACTTTTTTAGAAAAAACTGCCGCCTGGGTTCTTGCAGCGTTAAATTCCACCTGGTTACTGTCACCCCAAGATAGAATTTCTTCCAGGTCTTTGTTAAGTTGAACGACCTCCTACTGTCTGCGGATATTCGCCTGAATAGCCGATGTCCGAGCGTTCAAAGTGAATGAAGAGATAACCGTCACTGCAAAACTGTAAATTGGATTCCCGATCTTTTCCAGCAGATCATTAATGTAAATGAGAGGAAAGAGAGTAGGAAACAGTATGGAGCCTTGGGGCACACCGGCGTTGATGGTGAAGTTGTTCGAAAGAAATCCGTCGACCGCCACTCGTAAAGAACGCTCTCTGAGGAAACATGAGAGCCACAAACAGAACTTTTCAGGCATACCATAAGAGCGCAGCTTAGCCAACAGTCCATCGTGCCAAATACGATCGAATGCCTTGGATATGTCAAGAGCAACCGCTCGAGATTCTCCAAAGTGCTCAATTGCGTTGTTCCAAACATGTGTTACATAAGTCAGAAGATCTCCTGTTGATCTATGTTTAGGAAAGCCGTATTGGTAATCGTTAATAATGTTGAATTCTTCAAGATATTTTAGAAGATGCTGATTGATAATCTTTTCCATGACTTTTGATATTATTGAATGCAGTGAGACTGGTCGGTAGTTATTTGGCAAGGTCTTCTAGCCTTTTTTACGTATCGGCTGAACTGTGGCACATTTTCAGCAGGAAGGATTGTTAACAGTTGTAAGAAAACTAGACCATGCTTGAGATCACGAAAAAGACAATTTGTTTACGAACAGAAGATGTTTTATTATATTCCAAGTTCATGTAGTACGGTATGTGTAAAAGAAACCGGATGATCAATAGCCACTAGCATTAATGAATATGAAGGATATATTGAAAAGTAATAAATTCTGTAATCAGCTGCTGCTGAACATCAACACTCTACAGGTCATGCCATCAATGTAAAAGAAACCAAGGTTCTTGCTTCTGTCTTTTCTATTTGAATGAATGATGAAACCCAAACCACAATATTAGAGACTTGGGTTACAGTCTACACCATACACCCGGTCAGGTATATAATATTTAACTTATGCTTCCTCGAGCTCATTCAGTGTTCTGATATTGAAGAGTAAGCACCCCTGAAAATGCCTTCTACAATCGCACGCGAAACGTCGGAAAGTGATTTCAATTTGACAAGGTTCCATCTCAAGAACTATACTTTCTCATTTAAATAATTTTTCTATGGAGCTAAAACAGAAAAGAAATTTTATAGTTTAATAGAACTCTTAACTGTAAAAACGCTAATAATTCTGCAAAATAAGGAAAAAAAAAATACTTTTTCTAACTAATTTTGGTGGTGTAAGTACAAACAAAGAATTACTACAAAACTGTTTTATTTTGCTCTAACAATAAGAAATAGGTTTTATACGAAATATTTATTACAAATTGCTATAAAAAAGGGCGGGAAAAGTCCGAAAGCATAAAAATAACCCAAGGTGTAAGACAGGGATGCATTCTCTCACCACTTTCGTTCAGTCTTTATTCTGAAGCTGTGTCTAATGAGGCTATCTATGAATCCATTGAAGGAATAACAGGTAATGGGAGTACACTGAACAACATACGGTATGCTAATGATGCTGTTCTATTAGCAAATAATATGAAAGATCTCCAGCAACTGATCAATCGAGTCGTAACACCCAGCGAAAGATTTGGATTAACTACGAATATAAGAAAAACCAGTGGATGGTAATACCAAAGAGAAATCTATCATAAGAATCCCTCCAAATTAGGGACAACACCGTAGAACAGGTCTCCACATTTAAATATTTGGGAACCAATATAAATGACAAGTGAGACCCAAGAAAGGAAATTTGTTCCCGAATTAAATAGGCCCGAGTAACATACATGAATATGAATAAATATTTCCATCGCAAAAGTCTGTCTTGAACTCTGAATGAGAATGGTGAGAGCGTATGTATTCTTCGTGCTATTATATGGATGTGAGTGCTGTCCTCTTGACCCTGGCTTAGAGAAATGACTGGAATCTTTTGAAATGTAGACTTATAGAAGCCTTCTTCGCATCTTCTGGGTACAGAATATAAAAAACATAGAAGTTCTGGAAAAAATGAACGCAATGAAGGAATTACTAACAACCATAAAAATAAAATAAAAAACCCACTTCTTTAGACCCCCCCCAACCCATGCATCAGGGACGCCTTCCGACTCCCGCCACATTCCCGCCGCCAATTGCCTAAGCCGTCTGATCCCATCTCGGATGAAGACGATGACCCCCTCGCCATGACAGAAGATTGTCAATCTAGATTAAGTTATAATAAGTCCTAATTTAAGTTAACACTAAGTCCTAAGTTAAGTTAGGGTAAGTCTTAGGCTAAGGTAGTTTAAGTCTTAGAATTAAGAAAATCATGTATCATCACATTTCCTAGGTTAAGTTGTAAAGGACCACTAGTATAACAGCTTAGGTTAAGGTAGTATAGGCAAACATTCATTTTAAGTTTCTTTTGCACATTCATTAATGTAAGTAAGAGGCGTGGCCTTACTTTATATCTAATAAAGAAAGTGAGACTACTTCGGACATTTAATGAGGAAGCCAAAGGTACGAATTGCTATCTCTAATTATTGAAGGCAAAATAAGGGGCAAACGATCGATCAGAAGGCGATAGCCGCGATTAGCAGTTTCTAAAGTTCGAGAGGAGACGGCGTTGTAAGAAGAAGGAGAAAATAAAAGGTAAGCACTACGGGAATATATATTTATATATATATATATATATATATATATATATATATATAAACTTTTTCTGAAGGTAAAGAAGAACCCCTAGCTTATTCCAAGAATATACCATATCTTAACTGAAAGAATGATGTTTGAGCGAAAGAAAAGGACTATGCAGCAAAGAGAAAAAAATTACTAAAATATAGAATTATAATTTTTTTGCAGTTTCAAGGTATCCCTACTATTTTTATTATTTTTTTTTTTTAGTTCAGAAAGTTCTGTAACAGAATTATTCAGAATCTTAGCAAAATATATTAAAACTTTCAAAATACTGACAGAAAAACGATTATCATCCATTTAAAATTTTATGAATTCAACATTTAACCTAGCAACATAAAGAATTACGTTTATGGTGTTGTCAGAGCATAATGCAACGTATTGAAAAAGATGCGCAACTCTTTAATAAAGTTGTTTCGACGAATAACAGAAATTCAAATGGTATAACAGATGGAAAAATTCGAAAACACATAATAAAGAATTTGGCTGCAAGGCGTCGCTTTGCCACACAACATCCTCGCAATAACCGATTTTTTAAGTGAAACGTTCGCTTTAGATGGATTGGGAGCTCGGGAGATTAAGAAGGCCGCCAAATAGCCCAGATTTAACTGTGTTTGTCACCTTTCTATGGACCTACTTAAAATTAAAAGATGAGACAAGCTTGACAATGAATCGCATAAAAGAAAAAATTTGACCAAGCGACTGGGGGACACGTTAAATATTTAATATAACCATTTTTAGTTTATTTGTATTGCTAATAATACCATATGTAGGATCAAAATCTGTTTTATGTTTTTTTGTTCTCAGATTATTTCACTTTTAACCTCTTTATATTATTATTCTCTTTTATCTCGATGTTACTTCAATTAATATGTCTTTATATACTCTTGGAAATGTATTAATGCTAGGAATTCTTCTTTTTCTTCGATATAGTCTTATATATTTCAATTTTGATTGCCCTTTGTTACAATCATTTATAATAAATATTCGTATCTCCACTATCCGAAAAAAATATTTTCATAGCAATATATATATATATATATATATATATATATATATATATATATATATATATATATATATATATATATATATATATATATATATATAGTTACGGTCCAAATTGGCCGTTGTGAAAATCCTTCTTTCTTTTGGATTTTTTATAATCTTTGATAGAGATAAATTTACATCAATTAAATTATATACTAAATTATTTTAAATTAATTGTAAATAGAAATACCTGATTGCTTAAGGATTTTCGCATCCACGTTGTTAAATTTTATTTATCTAAGGACTGACGACAGTAGATTCATCTGGTCTCTTTTCATCTTACGACACGAGATAAATAAGCTAGAGCTCTCGACTTCTGACTTTGTAGTTTTTGACGCGAGCTAGCGTTCAAAATTTTTAAATTTAGATTATTAGTTTTAAAAGGGTCTCCTCTCTCTTAGGTCTCCAGGAAGCTGCAGGAGAGCACTGTAAATATCACTGCAAATAGTAGTGTAAATACTCAAGTTTTTGTTTGGTATACGTATTTTACGTATTACCTATTTTGGTTTTTCCTTCTGATTACCTTATTGTCTAAAGGTAATTCTGGATTTACTACCAGAAAACTTTAGTTTCGTGCAATCCATGTGCCAACCGAGCATTCCGGTCTCTACAGGGAATCTCATCAAGTGCTGGAGTCAGGTTACAGTCATCAGTCTTTGCACTATCTATTCAGCAGGACATAGCCTTATCCCAGCCCATGTATTTGGTGTTTCCGTTAGTACTTCCACCTGTACCATCTACTTAGGGACAGACGGAATTAATTTCAGATAAGTGTTATAGTAAAATTTATTGTTTTAGTATCCGTAAAGCTATGAACCACAAGGGAAACTTTATACTCGTCAGTAGTACCAGATTACCTGTGGTTCGCAGTCTTTACAAATTTAATGTCTAACACGATATTTGTTCATATATATTTTTACCCGTATATTTAGTCGTAAGAAAGTTACTTTGTTAACAATATAATTTTAAGTTTTAGAATTTAGTTTCGTTGGAAAATTTGCGGTTGAGTCACCAACAATTCAATTCAACTATACCATTCAATAATTTAATCAATTTTCATTTTGTAAGGGATACATTGTTCTGCACTTTCTTTTATACTAGCTACTTTGTATTGTACCATATTAAGTTCTTTTCATATAAAATAGATACTTTGTCTTCTTAAATTTTCCATTTTCTTTTTTGTAAAATAATCTATTAGATAAAAAACGTATTCATTTTTTTTCTAAGTTTTTTTTATCTCCGCTTTCATTAGAAATAAAACTTCGGTGGCGCCTTACGGCTTTTGAAAAAAATATAGATCAAATTAACAGACCGAACGTTAAACCTGATATAGAGCTAGCAACTTTAGGTCGTAGGCATTTGAGTAAATTAACCTACAGAACCTAAGGGGGGCCTATAGTTTTTTTATTTTGAAGAATTTTCTAAATTTGAGTTTTGGACTGGTTATTAGCTACGCGAAGTGTTACTGACAGGGAGGCCAGGCGCAGTGAGGAGTTGATTCCTATCCTGACAGAAATTAGCTATACCCGATACATGTAGCAGTCTTCAGACAGGCCGCTTCGAAGAATTTTTTGGTGAACTAGCCAAACATTTTTAATAAGGGAAAATTGTTTTGAGGGTTTAGACTTTCAGTTTTATTAAAAGCTCTTCGGCACGGAGCAATTAAGGTAATTTTATTTAATTAGGTGGTAATTTTATTTTAAAATATTTATCTCCAACAAAAATTCGGATAACAAATTGGCCCACCAACAAAAAACACTGTTATGATATATATATATATATATATATATATATATATATATATATATATATATATATATATATATATACATACATACATATATATATATATATATACATACATATATATATATATATATATATATATATATATATATATATATATATATATATATATATATATGTATATACATATTTTTTATGGGTCTAGCACACGTTCTACAGAGAAATCCCTAAAGCGCTCCAGGCGCGGCATGTGTGCAAAAAAAGCGACTCACGTTGTTCTTGAATCGCTGTAAATTGTACTCGGTGGAAAACACAGCCGTGGGCAAATTATTCCAAAGGGATAGTGTTCTCCATATAAAAGACTGCTTAAAAAGCGTTGTACACGGAGTAACAAGCTGAACCTTATACGGATGTGAAGTATTAGTGCGACGTGTATTTCTAACATGCACCGCTCTGGGAGGAATTAAGCAGGCTACATCCTTCGAACGCTTTCCATGAAAATACTTGTAGAACAGACTCAAGTCGCCAACCATTCTTCGATGTTCCAGCGAACCAAGGCCGCCGGTCAGTTCCGGATCTTCAATCAGACGAACAGCTCTTCTCTGAACAGAATCCAACAAATGCAGTGTGTGTTTGGGAGCGGAGCACCAAACATGGAAGCAGTATTCCATAGTTGGTCGAATTTGAGCTTTGTAAAGAATTGACAGTTGTTGTGGAGTGTAAAGCTCTCTGGTTCGAAATAATATTCCCAACTTTGCAGGCATAGCTCTCCTTGCTATGCCTGCAACATGTTCATGCCAGGACATATTTGCTCTCAAATTAACGCCCAACAAATTGAATGACGATTCTAGAGGAATGGAGTGCCCCGACATGACTCTGTAGGGGTCAGTAACGTTACCTTTTTTAGAAAAAAACTGCCGCCTGGTTCTTTGTAGCTTTAAATTCCACCTGGTTACTTTCACCCCAAGATAGAATTTCTTCCAGGTCTTTGTTAAGTTGGATGACCTCCTGCTGCCTGCGGATATTCGCCTGAGTAGCCGATGTCCAAGCGTTCAAAGTGAATGAAGAGATAAGCGTACTGTCATCTGCAAAGCTGTAAATTGGATTCCCGGTCTTTTTATATATATATATATATTTATATATATATATATATATATATATATATATATATATATATATATATATATATATATATATATATATATATATGCCAGTGACTGGCAAAGAGGTTTAACCCCGTCAAACACTTGCGAACACGATAAACAATCATCACCGTAAGCTTTTTTTTCGGAGGTTCAGATGTCTCCGAAGCTGTGTTTAATCCACTTTCACATGAAATTTGATCATTGGTTCTTGATCCAGCACCCTTCTGTGACACGACACGACTACGACACATACAGTTCGCACGTCTAGTACTCAGCACCAACTGATTACAACTGGCTAGTTGTTTACAAATGTGAGTTCAAGCTTTTACTGTACGAAATGGCGCTGCTTAAAGGCTAGGGAAAAATCAGCCCGGGAAATTTTTGTGTAGACGGTGGTATATATATATATATATATATATATATATATATATATATATATATATATATATATATATTTACATAAACAGATGCCTTTGTCAGTTTAAGTTATTGTCAAACATCATAACCAACTTCAACAAAGTTAGAAAAAGTGTTTCCTTCTTCCTTATTTTGCACGATAACACCATAAAAATAGATGTTGGCGTTCCTAAAATTAGGACTTCTATAAAACAGGAAAATTATATATAGGTTATTTAATTTTAAAAACTATAATATTAGTGTCATATGTCAAAAACGCGATCCACAATTGTTTCTGTTCCAACATCTTAAAAAAAATTGTTTTAAAGCGGTACTTATCTCGAACATTTTTGCCCAATTCTTCAAATAAGTGAGTTAGAGGGCCAATCCATTTATAATTAATTTTTATCTAGCTTTGCTTCACGTGTAGGTGTTTTCCATATTTCTGAAGTCTAATAGTTGATTTTTATTTTAAATTTTTCTTCAAAAATATTTCTTTAGTGACATTTATCAAATCAAATACAAAAATGTAGATAACAAAAATCTTCCATGGCAACTATTATAGCCGTTGGCCTTAGATTCGTGCTTTGAATATTACTATTTTTTATACATATATAAAAATTACCATAAACATATGCTATTTTTTTCATTACTTTCGTTTGACCTTAAAGTAGAAATTTACAATGAGATCGTTTATTCTATGAGACAAAACTAATAAACAAGTATTAACAATAAAATAAATATATCCCTTTTGTAACAATAAAATTTAATAATTAACAAGAAAAACAGCAACACTGGAGAAGTCAAGTTGGCAACCTTAACGACAGATTCAATCAGCTATTTGATAAGGAAAAATAGTAAACCTAACCTTATTTGTTCATTTCAAAATGTCAGCTCCGCTTGAAACTCGTACGCCAGAAGAGCAACGTTCAGTGGTAAAATTTTTATTATCCGAAGGTGTGAAATCAGCCCAAATTTACTCTAGATTGTTGAAACAGTATGATTAAAAGTGTTTGAGCCGCAGAAACGTGTGTAAGTGGATTGAACTGTTTAATTCATGCAGAAAAAGTGTCACCTATCCTCATAGCTCAGGAAGATTAGTTGAAGTTTCGACCAAGACGCTGTAAAGTCGCATAAATGACCTTATCAGTAATGTCAGACGTGTAAAAATTGCGACAATTGCTGAAATGTGTAATATAAGTACTGGAATCGTGCACTTCATCATTGATGATAAGCTGAACTAGCGCAAAATCTGTTCGAGATGGGTTCCAATTCAGCTGACTCAGGACCATAAGTTAATTATTGAACGCCCCTCGTGCATAATTTTTTAAAATAGCAGTTCTATGTAAACATTTTTTAGTAATTTTTTTTATCTACTTAAGCATTTACTTTAAGTTAAAACTTACTATGTAAATTTTTATTTATTATCACAAAAGTCTCAGTAAAAACAATCATCTTGGATGAAACTTTTAGTTATATGAGATTCGCGTGGTATGTCGTCTATCGTCTGGAAACGGCGACCATTTAGCTTTATCTTCAAAATGAAGAGAATCAGGGCTTTCCAGGCCGGAGACCTTTCCGGGCTAATACAAACTACGACATGGACTGGCGGGCCGTACAAACTAAATATTATCAGTCTTCAATTAAAAGTAAATAAAGAAATAGAGGGGATATTATTCATACAATTTTTTATGGGTTCTTATTTTTTTTTAAATTAATTTCTCCTTTACGATTCGAGATTACGATATTAACTTCAATATTACTCGTTGACAGACGCAGTGGATACGTGATTTACTTATCCGACAGTGAAAACCTGTATTTAGATTTTATAAAATTTATTATGGAGTAAGCACTTTCAAATAGGTAAGTATTGCCCATCATCGAACTCTTTTTTAAGCCAAAATTGGTCAGTTTGGGAAAACGATCATCGAGTAGCTCAAAAAAATCTAACTCTGTTTCAGGTCTGCCCTTGCAAAAGAGGTCGGATTGTAGATCACATAGCTCCAATTGATAGACGGTTAATGGATGAGTGAAAAGTGACAAATCATTCTCTGATTCTTTGAAATTCACAAATCGATGCTCAAACTCAAAAATGATTAACGAAGTAAAGATGTGTGGCGTTACAGGTAGAAACAAACGAGTTACAATAAAAACGCGCAGAAACACGCATCTGTACTTATTCGCCTACACACATACATGCGTATTTGTAAACAAAATTCACTTTTATTAATTCAGCAATTCTCCTAATAATAATAGACCAAGAGGGCGACCCGAAGTTTTGACCTGTCGAGTAACCGTCTGCCTAATTGTTCATTTTATCAGGCGAATCGAATAAAAGTCTTTAACGGTATGAATTTTTTATAGCACCTATACTACTAGAATTTCGATTTTTTTTGAACTTTGAATTTCGATTTTTTTTGAACTTTGAAGATGCCTTGGCTTGTTCGGATACGAGCGAGGCGTCGTGATATTAAGGCCGTAATTTTCCAAAAATAACTTGGGCAGACTCGTAAGACCCAACACGGTTTTATTTATTCAAAAACTTGAAAAACTACAGTTTTTGGCTGGAAAAAGAGAGTCCAGCTTCATCCTCCGGTATTGACGGCGTCTGCCTTTGGCAGGTTCCCTCTTATTTTATCAAGAACAAACTAAATTTATTGATTTTATGTGGGTAAATAACAGTCAATATTTGGATCGACGTTTTTTGGGCCCTTAAACTTGGTTCGATCTTGGTGGCATCTGCCCTTTGGGGCACTCGACTTTTTTGGTGTCAACAAATGTTATGGTAATTGATTCAAGTGATTAAACGACAGTCCATTTTTGGATGTAATATTTTGGGCCTTATCTGAGCATTCCAGGGCAGGAGGGCCGCAAAATCAACGTTAAAGGCTCGACTCGCCAGATAGGGTAATCAACTAGGCAGACATCAACTCAGTAGTTGAGAGGTCAAAGTTCGGGTCGCCCTCTTGGTCTATAAGAGAAAGACCCATGTTGTTGCGTACCTAAGACTAGATATTCCATTCATTATTTCGGTAGCCAGAAAATTGAACAAAACTATAACATATGTTTTGTGATTTTGAGTTTCTTTTTTTATTTATCGACAAAACTAAAGATTAAAAAATTCGTTCCGGGGGCCGCACAATTATGCGTCACAGGCCGCATGTGTCCTGCGGACCGTGTTTTCGGACAGCCTTGGTCTAAATAGCAGCTATATTTTTTCGCTTCAGTTGCTTCCTTTCCCTTATTAGTTTTTCACACGGCACAACTCCAACCTAGTTTCCTGTTTTAATTTTATTTAGGACACTTTCTTACAGTAGAACATAAAACAGGTGGCACCACTAAGAGAAAGTGACTTTGAGCGGCTTTCGTTCGGACGAACATTTTGGGAGAATTTTTGGAAAACATTAAAGTAACACATCACCTGTGTCATTAAACAGTCAGTTTTTATTCAAGCCTTTGTCTAAAGTCTATTGTTTAACAACCATCGGTAATAAATGTACATATATATGAAAAAATAATATTTTTTTTAATATTCTACAAAAGAATTAACCTTGATTTCATATTTCTTCCATTAAATCGATCAAGTCAGATTAAATATAAATGCTGTTAATATGGCAATTGTGTACTAACGCAAAATCTTAAAAAGTGTACGTTGCAGTCTTTAAACAAATAAAACTAGACAATCTTATAATTTACATCAACAGTTTAATGTTGCGGCAGTAATAACATGATTTTTAATTTTGTGAGTGTTATTTAATCCAATTAATTAAAAATTACTTTGAACAGGATATTAATTTACTTGCTCGACCGGTCGCAATTAAAAAAAAAATGCAAAATTTGCGCTTAATTTATATTCCGGTATCGTAGCAATTTTGTAACCTTAAACTTGATCGACAACGTTTATGCAATACGATTAAAGAGGAATCTTTGTTGCAGCCGATTGTCAAGTTGGGTTCAAGGTTTCGGTAAAAATGCAAAAGGAGAAAGAAAACTTGAAATTTTAGAAGGCCCTATTCAATGAGGGATTCAACAGGACGGTATTTGGTTTTTGGAGCCTGAACTCTGTAACCGAAGGCATCAAAAATAAGAAAAGTGCCTAGCAAAACAGGTGATGAGACGCTTTTAAAAACATCTGACGTACATCGAAATACTTATTACAAAATGCAAGATAGAATAAGGTGTTAAAAAAAAAGCGGAAAAATTGACATCAACTCAGTAGATTTTTCAAATCTGAAACATTCAAGAACATGAAAAATAGAGATGCTAAAGGAATTATTTTTCATGGCTAAGCTAAAATATGATTTAATTAGTTTCTCACATTTGTACTTTTTCCGAAATCAAAATACTAGCCAAGATGTCCCCTTCTTCTTCTTCTTCTTTTTCTTCGTAGGCCACTGCTTCTCCACTGCAGCAAATAGGCCTCTTCAAGTTCCTTCCAATTTTCTCTATCCTGTGCAAGATGGAATCATCTACTGCCTGCTATCAACCTGATATCATCTGTTTAACTTTTCATTGGCCTTCCGACACTTCATCTGCTCTCCCAAGGTCTCCATTTAAGTAATTTTGTTGTCCATCTACCATCATTCGTTCTACCCACATACCCCGCCCATTGCCACTTTAATTTTGCCACCCTTTCACAGATATCTGTAATTTTTGTTGTTCGTCTAATATCCTCGCTAACATCTGTCTTTTCATGGCCCGTTGATTACGTTGGAGTCGACAAAGACTATTTTTTGTAAGGGTCATGGTTTCCAGCTCAG
This sequence comes from Pachyrhynchus sulphureomaculatus, assembly GCA_019049505.1. NCBI lineage: Eukaryota > Metazoa > Arthropoda > Insecta > Coleoptera > Curculionidae > Pachyrhynchus > Pachyrhynchus sulphureomaculatus. Next base: position 72,452,010 of record CM032446.1, read on the forward strand.
ACGTATTTACTGGAAGTATGCAGCTCTCGATCACTTTTCTTTTTAAGGTCACGTCTGTTTTTTACAATGAATCCTAGTTTTTGAAATGCAGTCCAGCTGAGACCAATTCGCCTTGGTATGTTCGCTATTTGATTGTTCTTGTCCTCTCCTCTTCCACTCTCTGGATTTCTTGCGTGCCATTCTTAATTTTTTATGTTTTGTGGGCTTAGAAGTTTTCTTTTCTTGATGTTCATCTCGAGTGTAACTTTCTGTGAAAGTTGTTCTTTCATGATTTTGAGTTCTTCTAGATCTTCGCTAATCAGTACTACATCATCTGCGTGTCGCAAGTGATTTAAATATATGCTACCCATTTTAATTCCCTTCTCATCCCAATGAAATTGTGTCGTCCGGCCTAATACCTCTCTTGATCTTTATAGATTCTGTTTTTCGATCTTCATCTAATTTAACCGTTAATGTCGCATTTTCATATATGAATTTTAGGAGTTCAGTATATCTATGAGTGTATTCTGTTATGAGCTAGGGACTGCATAATTTCCCAATGTTCCAGGGAGTCGAAAGCCTTCTTATAATCGATGAAAGCTAGGTGCATCTTAATATTATATTCGGTCGCATTTTCTGTCAAACGGCGAAGCGTCTGGATATGATCTTTAGTTCCAAATTCCTTGCGAAAGTCCGCCTGTTCGACTGGTTGGTAATCATCGAACTTATTTGTTAGACATTCATTTCCTTACATTTTCAATATTTCAGATGTTATTTTATCTTCATCTGGAGATTTCTTATTCTTTATCTGTTTTAAAATAGTTTCCAATTCACTTCGACTTACTTCTTCCGAGCCAACGTTAAGAATATGTTTTTCTGCTAATTTGGATTTGTTATAGTCGAGAAATAAAATTTTGTTTAGAATTCCTTTATTTCATCCGTTTTTTTTCTTCCTATCAGTTATTATTTTACCTGATTTATCTAGTAATTTTATTATTTTAATTCTATCTTGTGACATCTTGGATTTAAATACTTTCATATTTTTGTTTTCTTCGATGGTATTGATTTTTAAGCTTGTATTTTCTAACGTCTTTCCTTTTTTCTTTCTTTATGGCTTTGTTCAATATTTCATACTCCTGTCTACCTCTTTCTTTAGATTTTCTTTCTTCTATGAGTTAAATTGTTTCAGGAGAGAATTTGTTCACTTTTGCTTTTGGTAGGACTTTTTTTTAATTGTTACTTCGATACTAAATGTAATTTTTTCTCTAAGTTGATTTCTCTGGTCCTCTACTTTACAGTGCTGCTGCTTTTTTTTTTAACACTTCCATTCAGCACATCGAGGTTGTTCTGCCCGGGCTTTTTTTCCTTAAATCCGCCACTGACTGACTATATTACTGACAAATTGCTCTGAACATATTTATTATTAGTGGCTGATTGAAAGTTGTTTAGATGATGGCTTTACTTCTGATAAATCGTTACAAAAGAAATTATCTTTTTAATTGAAGGAGCATAGGTTGTGGAGTAAGTGACAGGAAGACAGACAGAGCGGCATAGATAGATAGATAAGATTTATAATTAATAAGTATAAAGTGTATATAGAGTCGTCATACATACAACATAGATTAAATATATGTACCCAATACTATGCCCAATAGCTAGCTACCTTTTAATAATGTATTGACTGTATATTTTTTAACATACATAGATGTTAACAACAATTAGAAAAAGAAGAAAAAAAAATTAAATTAAAATCATTGAAACAAGATTTTAAAAAACAAGTGCAAGTCGGACTAGCACAATTAGTGTTCCGTACGGTGATTGATTAATTGATTTTAAAATAAAATAAAATCCTTATCTAGGTTAAGTTAATTATGTCCCTGATATGTATATATCTTAAGATCCAATGTGTATTTGTACGTTTTTTCTTAGTCAATAAATAATGTATAATAGTTATAACTTCTTAGCTACCTAATAGTCAATAAATGAGTCTAGCTCAATCTAGAATCTAGTAGTAAAAGTTTAAAAGAAATATTTGTTTATTTATAAACAAATGAAATAAAATTATTTTGTCTCGGTACCTATCATTAAAACTTATTTTATCAGTAATGTACTGAAAAGTAAATGAGTATATTATTGATTGCACCGAATACTTATTGATATTTTGTAGCTCTTAGTCCCGATTAATTTCACAACTTTCGACGATAAGAACCTTGTCAATACAAATAGTTTTTTATACCAGATAAATTACCAAACGTAGAGCCCTTGTGATAATTTTCGCTCAATCTATACTTTACGGAGAATATTTCAGAATTTTTTCAAATTTTTTGATAAGTACTTTTCGAGATAGGGGGTGGGCAGGGATTTTTGGCCATTTTTAAAAACAACATGAAGAAAAGTCTACACGAGTATTACGTCATATATATTTTTGGACTCTTATTTTCAGAAGCTTTCATTTGACATACCACTCATAAATGAATTTAAAAAGAGTTTGTCGAAGGAGTTTTTTTTTTAAATAAAAAAAATTTACGTTGTTTCGAACTTTAGTACGCAATTTTCGACCAAAAAATTTATGTGTAATTATTTATAAAAAATTGTCTATTAAAAAAATCAAAAAACCCCTCGACATTTTGTAGAAAAAGAATTTTTAAGATTCAACAAAAAAAGTTAAAAAAGTATTATTGCAGTCTGAAAACAGGTAGCGGTCCCAATCCGATGCCACGTCACATTTAATGCCATAACTTTGTAATGGCATGGAATTTTCATAAAAAAATTTTTTGAATAAGTTTAAGAAGTATAGAAAATAAAAATCGGTAAAAAAAGTTGAACTTTTTAAAATTTGAGGTATATGGTATGTAACCTAAAATAAGAAAGAAAGAGAAAAAAGGTAACACTAACATAACAGAAGTCATAAATAATGACTTACAGTCAAAAAAAAAAAAAAAACATTGCCGCCCACATATAGGAATTTCATGGAAAGTAGTCCTTTACAAAAAGAATGCGTTTTTTGTAGGAACTTTTTTACTTGTGTTTGAAATCTCGTTCCCTTTATTGCCTTTTTTTATGGGTCTAGCACACGTGCTGCAGGGAAGTCCCTAAAGCGCTCCAGGAGCGGCATGTGTGCGGAAAAAGCGATTCACGTTGTTCTTGAATCGCTGTAAATTATACTCGGTGGGAAACACAGCGCTGGGCAATTTATTCCAAAGGGATGATGTTCTCCATATAAAAGACTGCTTGAAAAGCGTTGTACGCGGAGTAACAAGCTGAACCTCATATGGATGTGAAGCACCAGCGCGACGTGTATTTCTAACATGCACCGCTTTGGGAGGAATTAAGCCGGCTACATTCTTCGAACACTTTCCATGAAAATACTTGTAGAACAGACTCAAGTCGCCAACCGTTCTTCGATGTTCCAGCGAATCAAGGCCGCCGGTCAGTTCCGGGTCTCCAACCAGACGAACAGCTCTTCTCTGAACAGAATCCAACAAATGCAGTGTATGTTTGGGAGCGGAGCCCCAAATATGGGAGCAGTATTCCATAGTTGGTCGAATTTGAGCTTTGTAAAGAATTAACAGTTGTTGTGGAGTGTAAAACTTTCTGGTTAGAAATAATATTCCCAACTTTTGAGAAACTCTCCTTGCTATGCCTGCAACATGTTCATGCCAGGACATATTTGCTCCCAAACTAACGCCCAACAAATTGAGCGACGATACGAATGGGGTGCCACGACATAATTATGTCGGATTCAGCAACGTTAACTTTTTTAGAAAAAAACTGCCGCCTGGGTTTTTGTAGCTTTAAATCCCACTTGGTTACTGTCACCCCAAGATAGAATTTCTTCCAGGTCTTTGTTAAGTTGAACGACCTCCTGCTCTCTGCGGATATTCGCCTGAGCAACCGATGTCCGAGTGTTCAGAGTGAATGAAGAGACACACACAAGGAAATGTATTTTATAATTGTATGCAGTTATATGTGAGACTTCTTCAAAAAAAGTAAAACCTTTGAGATGAAATCTCCCAGATATTATTTCCTGATGTAGAATAGTTACTGTAGGAACCAAGTTCCAAGAGTAAGACTAATGTTCTATTTTTATGGCCAAAAATAAGACACCTATAAATATATAGACTTGGGAATCTTAACAGTTTTTCCACATCCATCTAAACCACCAACTCTTAAAACAATAATATTATTGGATGTAAAACTGCAAACCAGTGAGTAATATACAGACAGTAAACTTGACTCATCCAGTGTGCACTTCCTGTGTAACAGAGCAAAAAAAAACGAGTTCGGTTGGTAACTGTAGCACCTGCATTATTTTTGAAATCAACTAGTTAAAGTTATCAACACAAATAGCAATTGTGATGTCATCAGCATACATTGTTGTATGGTCAGTTCTTACTGAGAGTTAAATAATTTACATATAAAATGAATTCGAGCGATCCCAGGGAGATACCCGTGGGACATCTATATTAATAGTTTTAGAACTGAAAAAACTACCTATCTGTTTTAACATTATTCTTTTGTCGGTCATGTACTAATTTATCCAATCTAATGCCTGCCATGGATACCTAAATTGTATAGCTTGGAAAGAAGGAACTACTTATTCATAATATCAAAAGCAGTCGATAAATCAAAAAATAAAGAAACCACATATTTATCTTTGTCAATATTACTATACGGAAGATTAAGAAGACGGTCACGGACAGTTTTGGTGTTGGCACCCCGTGGAAAAGTACCATCATTTAAACTAAAATTCATAAGATTAGTCATCCGCTGATTTACAAAATTTTTAATTGCCCTGATAACTTTGCCAGTTATGTCAACAAAACCAGATCATTTCAAAGTTCATTTGTAATTTTCATTACCTGACTTGATGTTACTTCGGTTGCTACAAAAGTATTTAAAGCTATGGGAGATACTGTACAGCTTGTACTGGATTTTATATAGATATAATGCAGAAATATCCAGGAATTTCTTTAGCCATTTCTCCGGGTCCATAAACTGGTCTGCCATTAATATGAAGAGCAATACTTTGACTCGTAGTTACATGTTACACTGCCCCCAGGTGAGATTGGAAGCGCGAAAAATTCTGGAATAGTCTTCGTAAAGTGTAGATTGAGCGAAAATTATCACGAGTGCATTGCGTTTGATAATTTATCTGGTATAAAAAAGACTATGTGGCTTGGCGATATAGAGGAGGTTTTTTTAAAATACTTTTCAGTACATTATTGCTACCGAGTCGCGGGTCGCTCCTGTACTGAGACGAAATAATTTTATTTTATTCATAATATATATAAAATGCAACGTTTCTCTCTGTCTGTCTGTCCGTTAGTGCGCTTATCACTGGAGAACCACTAATCCGATTTACGTACTTTTTTTCTAAAACATACATAAGTTCTCTGGCCAGGTTATAGGCTATATTTTATTACGATAGGTAGCATAAGAAATGAGCAGTGACGATAATAGTGAATGAAGTCGGAAAAAAGTTTGCCGCTAGCGCGTTCCCTTGCAATACACAGCATAAACCATTAAATATGGAACAATAATATGTAGCAGAGAATATCTATAAACCATAATATATAAAATGCAATGTCTCTCTGTCTGTCCATTAGTGCGTTTATCACGCGAGACCCACTTATCCGATTTACGTGTCTTTTTTTTAAATTCATACATATATTCTTTGGCCAGGATATATAATAATAATAATAATCTATGTCTACAATATATATAAAATGCAACGTCTCTCTGTCTGTCTGTCTGGTCGTTAGTGCGGTTATCCCTCGAGAACCACTTATCCGATTTACGTGATTTTTTAAATTCATGCATATGTTCTCTGAGCAGGTTATAGATATATATTTTATTACATCTATAACATATATAAAATGCAACGTATCTCTGTCTGTCCGTCTGTCCGTTAGTGCGCTTATTACTGGAGAACCACTTATCCGTTTTACGTGCTTTTTTTAAAACATACATATGTTCTCTGGCCAGGTTATAGGCTATATTTTATTACGTTAGGTATCATGAGAAATAAGCAGTGACGATAATAGTGAATAAAATCGGAAAAAGTTTGCCGCTAGCGCGTTCTCTTGCAATACACTGCCTAAACCACTAAATATGGAACAATATCATGTAACAAAGGATATCTATAATATATATAAAATGCAAGGTCTCTCTGTCTGTTTGTCCGTTTGTGCGCTTATCAATGGAGAACCACTTATCTAATTTTCGCGCTTTTTTTAAACATGCTAAACCATTAAATATGGAATAATATCATGTAGCAAAGAATATCTATAATATATATAAAATGCAACGTATCTCTGTCTGTCTGTCAGTCTGTCTGTCCGTTAGTGCACATATCACTCGAGAACTACTTATCCGATTTACGTGCTTTTTTTTAAACATACATATGTTTTCTGTCCAGGATATAGGATATATTTTATTACGTTAGGTGACATAAAGAATAAGCAGTGACGATAATAGTGAATCAAGTCGGAGAATTGTTTGCCGTTAGCGCGTTCTCTTGCAATACACTACCTAAAGCATTAAATATGGAACAATTTCATCTAGCAAAGAATATAATATCTATAAAATGCAACATCTCTCTGTATGTCCCTCTGTCCGTTAGTGCGCTTATCACTCGAGAACCACTTATCCGATTTACGTGCTTTTTTTAAAAAACACATCTCTGGCCAGGTGATAGGATATATTTTATTGCGTTAGGTAACATAAAGAATAAGCAGTTACGATAATAGTGAAACAAGTCGGAAAAAAGGTTACCGTTAGCGCGTTCTCTTGCAATACACTGCCTAAACCATTAAATATGGAACATGTTGCAAAGAATATAATATATATAAAATGCGTGATTTTTTAAATTCATGCATATGTTCTCTGAGCAAGTTATAGATATATATTTTATTACATTTATAACATATATAAAATACAACGTCTTTCGGTCTGTCTATCTGTCCATTAGTGCGCGTATCACTTGGGAACCACTTATCCGATTTACGTGTTTTTATAAATTTATACATATGTTCTATATAATTGGATATAAGCCTAGTAATGGGAGATAAGGTGAGATAATGGGAGATAAGTATAAATAATGGGAGATAAGGAGAAATAATGGGAGATAAGGAGAAATAATGGGAGATAAGCAGAGATAAGTCTAGATAATGGGAGTTATGGTGAGATAAGGAGAAATAATGGGAGATAAACAGAAATATTGCGAGATAAGTCGAGATAAACCTAGATAATGGAAATTATGTAGAGATAATGGGAGATAAGGAGAAAAAATGAGAGATAAGGGGAAATAATGGCAGATATTTTATTACGTTAGGTAACATAAGGAATAAGCAGTGACGATAGTAGTGAATCAAGTTCACGCGATCGGAGCTGCAGGCACGGCTAGTTATAATTAAACAAATATTTAGAAAGTAAATATTTATTTCACACTTTTATTAGTAGATTCCATATTGAGCAGGACTGATTTATTGGCTATTAGGTAGCTACGGTGCCATAACTGTTTATAACTATTATACATTATTAACTAAGAAGAAACGTGAAAATACATATTGGATCTTAAGATATATACATGTTAGGGACCTAATTAACTTAGCCTAAGTAAGGATTTTATTTTATTTTAAAAGCAATCACCATACGGAACACTAATTGCGCAAGTCTGACTTTCACTTGGCCGGTTTTTTCTCAATATTATAAATACTCATAGTAACTTATTATTTAGCTTTTTCTTTTTTTGAACGGCAAATTAAATGATTTCATAATTACAATCGCGAAAAATACAAGAGTGATTTTATACACAATATAACTTCCTTTCCACATCTATAAACCTATTTCAATCGATAATTAGAAATTTAACTTTGTAACAAAAATAGAAAAATGTTACATATAATTAATCAGGTATGATGTAGATGATGGAACGTTAAGTGTATCAACTAACTTTATACTTAACAGTTGCAACTCTTATTGCAAATACGTACATATGCTGATGGAGTTGCGAGGCTAGTTTGGGTTAGCAGTAGATAAACGATGTTTTACGTACATTATCAGTTCAATGATGTAAGTCATATAAACCACGCAACCTCAGACTACTAAGTATATATAAAAAATTTTATAGCAATATTAATATTTCTAAAATGTTTAAAAAAAAAGCCAAAAAGTTCGTTTCCTCTTGAACATTTTTCCCAAGAATATTGAAATTATGATTAAATCATTTAACAGCATCAGATGATAGTAATTATCTTGAAATTGACAATTGTAATTTTTGTAGCAAAGTCAGGGCACTAAATTACAATAAACTCCTTAGAAATGAGGACGAATTAATTAAATATAATTTACCAATTGTACCACTTTAAACTAATTCTAAAAAAAAGAAAAACATTCTAATCAATAATCCAATTTAAACGTCTACCTACCTAATTTGTTCGGCGAACCAGTACTATAAACAATGGTTTGTTTCGTGTCACTTCCTTTTCTTTCTCGGATGAACCATTGAAGAACCTATTGTATTTATAGCGGATACGGAACAAAATTCCGTACGAGAAAGGATAACTGAAAAATGTCAATGACGCGGAGGATTGAAAAGAATACAGTAAGGATGGTCGTAGGATGATTATTTTTAAGATATTCGGGGCGATAGGTAAAGAGATACCTAAAACAAAGACTTTTGATAGAATCAAGCAAACATTTAGTAGAAGTTAAAAAGTTGATTATAGTAATAATAATAACCCGTTGAGGTTTGTTAGTTTCCTAACAAACAATGAGTATCCTGCATTCGCAAGAGGCGCGGCCTCTTGCGAATGCAGGATACTCATCGGCACTTCCACCATCAGTGTTGAAGGTAGAGAAGAAATAAAATACTTCTCAGAAAATAAAAACTAGCACAATCACATTGTGGATTAATAGCTCCTCTACGAACTCTTTGAGTTGCCGTAAATACAAGCCATAAGAGTAGCAGGACCTAGATAGGAACCTTCGAGAGGATTTACCTGCAACAGATCATGGTACGAAACAAGGACCACGTATATTGGAAGACGCAAATACGCCAACACTGTCGACTTCCAACAGTGATGTGAATGTTATCGAAGCATCCCAGACACGACCCACCTCAAGACAAGAGAGGACAAGGCGGATAATCAATTGGACAATTGAAATGAATGAATTTATGATTTGATGGTACTACAGAATAACAAGGCAAGAAACTGGAAAGCACTTTGTTGCTAAAAAACTCTATAGAGTGATGCTAAAGAAATACGCACAACTAAGAGTTAAAACCGTTCGGAATATCGGATCAATGGAGATCCATCTTTGCTGTGAACCGATTTTCGGCAGAATAATTAGTTATGATAACGATCGATGAGGAGGTATCATTGATGGAGGCGCCAATGGGGAAAGTGGAAGCACCGCTGAGTAGAGCAGAAGTAGAGTTTGAAAAAATAATCCCACTATATGATGAGAGACCATCTATGAAAGGCTAGGTAACCCAGGATCATTTTTAGACGTAAAAGGTAGCAGTTAATCAGTGATGTCAATAACATAAGACCAGCGAGGAAATATATCTCATTAATGTACACAGCTTAATGTTTTCTAACTCGTTTACTGTGTTAACCCTAAATTTACAGATACAAACGAGACAAGGTTATTCATCCAACGCCCAGCCATCATGGCAAAGAAGGTTTCCTGCAAGCTTCCCATCTTACCTGGCTAGTGGTAATACATTCTTGCTTTATAAGAAAGATGACAAAATCGACCCCAAAAACTACGGATCCATCACTTGCCTCTCTGTAATATACAAGTTGCTCACTAGAATATATTAATATGGAAAAATCTATAATCATTGCGTTGCAAATAATATTAACTACCTTGAGCAAAAAATATGTATAAAGAAATCAATAAAATGTAAGAATGCAGGAATCTTGGATTCCGTTCCGTATAACTGATTAAGGAAAGTATTGGAGCTCTATAAAATCCACCCGATAGTGTGTATTTTGCTTTGTATCCTTATAGGATACTGGAACATCCAACCCATCTAAGACATATTAAGGCAAATCAACCAAGAGTTTGAACCAACACAAAGAGAATATATGGCCTGTATACATTCGGAAAACACCCAGAGCATCAAAATATCTAGCGGAAGATTACCAGACTATGTGGCATACGTAAGTGTTTTTGTGACTAGGAGGGACTGCCTGTTCTATGAGTTGGTTAAAATATAGCTTGCTAATTAGGCGTTTTTCGATTATTTTCGTGAAAATCTTGTATGTATGTAGGCTGATAGACCCATAATTACCCAGACCTAAGATAACACCTTCCTTGTGCATAATGTTAATCACAGTAATGTTTAATTAATTTGGACTAGTTCGTTCATCTATACAGGCAAGCATTTAACAACCTTTGCAGTTGTCAATAACAGCTTTTTCCTCCCGCTTTCATAACCTTAATCACTACATTATCCTGATGCTTTATTATTTTTCCTCAAGACTATCTATATTCTGCCTTCTGTAATCTCGGAAATATCTTCGGATCCCTGATTCTGCACCCGGAGTAGGATCACGTCTTCGAGCGGATCTCATCTTCTGTAGAGTTCTCTATAATATTCTTCGACTGTCTGTATGATTTCCCCTTTATCTGTTTTTATTTGACCGTTATGATTTGCAAGTTTATAGACGTTCACCTTGCCTATATTTAGGGGTATTTTAACATTTTTAGATATTTATTATTTTCAATGGTTTCCGTTATCTTCTCGGTGTTATATCTGAGGGTATCTTTATTTAGCTGTCTCAATCTCGCGCTGCTATAATCTGAGAGGGTTTTTCTCTTGTTTCTTCATTCCGTAAGTTTTTGGTCGGTTCTTACTCGCCTCGTGCCAAATCTGTCCTCCCTCTCTTACAGTAGACTGATAATTTGTCCTTTCTCTTCCTCTTGATCGCCTTGATGGGCTAATTTTGTATTTACATAATTCTGAAAAACACCAAGATCCTCATATAGATGGATATTTCCTGTGGGTGGTCTTAGTTATCATCCTTCGTCGTTCGCGCTTAATATCTAACGATGCAGTCGCTCCATATGAAGAACTTTTTGAACATTGTAACGTTCTGGACTATTTCCTTGGTGTCTTTAATTATGTAGGGAATCACATTATTGGTGCTATCGTTTAGAAGTAACTATGCCCACGTTCTTTGAGATCCGTCTTAAAGAATGAATTTATAGCTAAAAGTCTCCGGTGTAAGAAGAAATTTTAATAATGTCGTTCCTCCGTTCATTCCGCCGTTCGCCAACTTCAAAGTCGTCCTGTCGATATAGGCATTAATGTGAGACAAATCGGAAATTACAGATGTAATAATAACAGACCAAAAAAGAAACTTCTCTTTTAAGACCTCAGTATGTATTTCCATTAGTAATTACCAATACCAATTACCAATACGAATTATTAACGCGAATATATGTAGTTATTACTTATATAACAAATAGTAACTTCAAAAAGGAAGAGACATATGTAAAGAAGAAAAAAGACAGTTTCCTTTACTATTAACATGAGAAAAAAGAATATTACTCCGTTCATAATGAAAAAGGCAGGCAATAATTTACAAGCAATCTTAGGAAAATGTTTTTTTTTTAATTTGTCGTTTAAAAAAAGATTGAAAACAGAAGTAGAATCACGGGCGATCGACATCAACAAATTCGCCTGATGTCTCATGTCGTCTAGCCTAAAACTGTTTAAATTTGACCAATCACAGTATCCAATATTAGCGAAATAATCAAGATTAAAATAAATTGATGTCTTATAAAATGTTTCTGAAACAATGACTAGTGTTGTGAATTGAAAAAAGTAACCATAAATACGGTGGCTTGGTTATTCTACTTTTGGAACCTGGAAAATTTAACAGCAATTCTATTCCAAATGATAAAGTATGATCATCAAAATATCACGCTAACCCTAAGCCTTAAGATTTCGTTAAGTCATTTGCAGAACTAAAGTACTGTATATATAGACATAGTAATATATCTCCAAGTTTTATAATGAAAAATATTATGATTGATAAGGGAATTGACTAAACTTTTAAAATTTTAGATCTGATTTCCTGTTTGGACCAATGGAACATGAACAGTAAAAGATATTTGAGACATTCTCTGCATCATAAGAAACCATATATGTAAAATATACGAGGGTCATTTAATAAGTAAAGAGACAAATACCTCTAGTTCAAGAACGATTTACTGGATTGCTACAAAATTTGGTCTACTTTTCGGCATAATCCCCTCCAGCGTTAATACACTTGCCCCACCTTTCTGCTTGCTTCTTGATTCCTGTGGCAAAGAATTCTTTCGGAAAACGTCGAAGCCACTCTTGTACTGTTTCCGTCACTTCTTCATTGTCGGTGAACCTCTTTCCACGTAGGATATCTTTGAGAGGTCCAAAGAGGTAAAAATCACACGGAGTCAGGTCTGGGCTGTATGAGGGATGAGGCAAGATCTCCCAATCCGGTTCTTGAAGCTTTTCTTGGATAAGCTGTATGGGGGCGGGTACTGTCGTGTTGAAGAATAACTCCTTTTCGCAAGAGTCCAAGGCGCTTGCTCTTGATACCTAGCTTAACTTTGTCTTCCAGCAACTCACAATTCTTCTGTTGTCATGAATATCAATCCTCGATTTCAACGAGGGACAGGAAACTTCGACTGAACGTTCACTTCGCTATTCGTCAGACACTCTTGTTCGGCCACTCTTGAACCGATCTATCCACTTGTAAACGCTCGCACGGTTCATGCAACTTTGTCCATACTGTCTCTTTACTTATATATATATATATATATATATATATATATATATATATATATATATATATATATATATATATATGTATATATATATATATATATATATATATATATATATATATATATATATATATATATATATATATATATATATATATATGGTATATATGTATATAACGGCGACCGCAACCTCTTTAACCTTTTATATGTTTGACTATGAATAATTAAGCTTAGAACTTTTCCAATATTTTGTCCAAAAAAATTTAACGACCTTCACATATTTCACTATATTTTTCTAAAGCGATATCGCTCCCAAACTATAGGTTCCTTTCTCACTTCAACTATGGTGTGCGTACGGATATCATCAATATTTCTTTACACAGGAGAATTATCGTACCAACAGAACGACAGATTAACAAATGAGTAGAAACAAGAAACAATATTTTCGTGACCTGAAGAAATGCAAAAGTCTCGTAGAGTGATTTTTTTCACTTTTCGCACATCTTGTTAGCATTGGAAAAGAAAAATACCATTTTATACTTTGTTTTGTTCTTACGTAATCAAAGTAAACAAAGCACTTGTTTATTTTTGTTTCATTATTAGGTTTTAGTTTGATTAACTTTATTTTCTAATCTTAATTTCAAGCCTGGTTTTAAATATAGCGTAATACATATTAAAGTGCATATAAAAATAACTTATATTTTCTTTATAAAATCAATTCAAACAATATTTATCCGATGGGAAGATGCAACGTAGTTTGTAAATAGTCATATAGTTGTTTATCACTATTTTCCTAAACACGTTTGCAGATAGGTGACCATTTCCTGGCTTAACAAGAAACAGGAAAGATTCTAGTAATGTCCATAATATAAAATGAAACAACGACCTTTGTTTTAGAAGAGATTAACCCAGTCGTAGAGAATAATAAGATTTTTTTATTGGTCACCTACCCTCCTAAATAAGGAATTACCCTTTACGTCAACGTTGTCCAAGTTCCGAAAGGAACATTTGTATTTCACAGCATTTTTTGACAACGCGGTAATGCTGCCAGGAGCGTTATTACATTTCTGCAATAACTACCACCTATGTATATGGCAAAGTGAAATATACTTAACACGGCTGAAAAGTTTTTGGTCTAGCTACGTAAAACACATTTTTTTTTGCAAAATTCGACTTTATCCATTAATATTTATCCTTCAAGAGCAATACAACCAGTACAGCGCTTTTCTAACATTTCTCTGCCTTTCTTGTAGAAAGATTTGTCTTTGCCTCCAAAGTAAGCCTCAGTTTCGGCTATAATTTCTTCATTGGTGCCAAATCGCTTTCCCGCGAGCATTTTTTTGAGGTCTGCGAATAAATAATAGTAGCTAGGGGCCAAATCTGGATGAGGAAACAATTCGAACTTCAATTCATGCAATTTTGACATCGTAACCATTGACTTGTGATATGGTGCATTGTCTTGATGAAAGAGCACTTTTTTCTTCTTCATTTAGGGCAGTTTCTTTGCGATTTCTGCCTTCAAACGCACCAATAACTCTATATAATATGCAGCATAGTCGATGAAAATTATTCCATGCTCATCCCAAAATACAGAGGCCAAAATCTTTTCAGCAGAGTGTTGTGTCTTTGGTCGCTTCGGGTGGCTTTCACCGGCTGCTGTCCATTCAGCTGAGTGCCGACTTGATTCCAGTGTGTACTGGTGGATCCACTGTCACATATCGCATGAAAAAATCCATTTTTGCGCTTAAATAGGTCCAAACAGCGCTCAGAATCATCAACACACATCCGTATAAGGTTCAGCTTGTTACTCCGCGTACAACGCTTTTCAAGCAGTCTTTTATATGGAGAACATCATTCCTTTGGAATAATTTGCCTAGGGCTGTGTTTCCCACCGAGTACAATTTACAGCGATTCAAGAACAACGTGAATCGCTTTTTTACACACATGCCCCTCCGGGAACGCTTTAGGGACTTCTCTGTAGCACGTGTGCGAGACCCATAAAAAAAACACGTTGTTTTTGGTTCACTATGAGCAAACGCGGTACCCATTTCGAACAAAGCTTTCTCATTCCCAAATGTTCATGCATAATATGACCAACACGTTCTTTCGATATCTTTAGGGTGTCAGCTATCTCACGCAATTTCACTTTATGGTCATCCATTTTTTAGATGTTTTCCGGTGTAACCACCTAATTTGGAAGTCCAAAGCGTTCAGCATCATTTGTAAGTTTTGTACGATCCCGTTTGTGGAATCTTTGGCACAATGAAATTCAGCATACCAGTAAATGATAAGTTATTTTCCAGGGTCCAGAGTCCCTATAACACTTGTCAAACCATTGCTTTGCTCGAACTATCAAAAAAACAGTGTTTAATCAACATCCGAAATTCGTTTTTTTCCATTGTTTTGAAAATATCAAAAGTAGCGTCACTAAAACCACTGTAACTTGTAAACTAATGGTCGAAATGTCATAAAATTTTTACACATATCGTTTGAAGGTTGGTACTTCCTAAAAATCATATGGAGTATTTGAAAAGGGCAACATCTATGTGTCAGACCATAAACTTTTCAGCCTACGCATTAAATAAATTACTAAATAAGTAAACACTTTTCATTCCAATGTAGAAGTAAAAAATGTTGTCCAAGGCAAAGAATTTTTTTGATAGTAACAGAGTTACTTTATAACCGTGAGAAAGTCGAAAGGATTTAATTTGATTTAATACACATTTTTTTTATATTTACATAGGATAATTATCCTATGTCCCATCCATTGTCACATATTACGATAATTATCGTACCAATAGAACGACAGATCAACAAATGAATAGAAGTAGGAAACAATGTGTTCCTGATGCAAAGAAATGCAAAAGTCTCGAAAGGTGATTTTTTCACTTTTCACACTTCTCTTTAGCATTAAAAAGTAAAAATATCGTTTTATAATTTGTTATGTTCTTACGTAAGTTAAAGTTAAGCATAGCACTTGTTTATTTTTGTTTCCTTATTAGGTTTTAGTTTGATTAGCTTTATTTTCTAATCTTAGTCTCAAGACTGGTTTTAAATATAACTTAATACGTATTAAAGTGCAATATAAAAATTACTCATATTTTCTTTATAAAATCAACTCAAGCAACAGTTATCCGATGGGAAGATGCAACGTAGTTCGTAAATGGTCATATAGTTGTTTATCACTATTTTCCTAAACACGTTTGCAGATACGTCACCATTTCCTGGCTTAACAAGAAACCGGAAAGAGCCTGGCAATGTCCATAATATAAAATGAAACAACGACCTTTGCTTTAGAAGAGATTAACCCAATCGTAGAGAATAATAAGATTTTTTTTATCGGTCACCTACCCGCCTAAATAAGGAATTACCCTTTTACGTCAAGTTGTACTAGTTCCGAAACATACATTTGTATTTCACGGTATTTTTTAGACAACGCGGTAATGCCTGCCAGGAGCGTTATTACATTTCTGCAACAATGTGGCAAAGTGAAATATACTTAACACGTAGGCTTAAAAGTTTTTGGTCTAGCTACGTAAAACACATTTTTTTTGTAAAATTCTACTTTATTCATTAATATTCATCCTTCAAGAGCGATACAATCAGTCCAGCGCTTTTTTAACATTTCTGTATCTTTTTTGTAGACAGATTTGTTTTTGCCTTCAAAGTAGGCCTCAGTTTCGGCGATAATTTTTTCATTGGAGCCAAATCTCTTTCCCGAGAGATTTTTGTGAGGACTGCGAATAGATAATAGTCGCTGGGGGCTAAATCTTGAGAATACGGTGGATGAGGAAGCAATTCGAACTTTAATTCATGCAATTTTGCCATCGTAACCATTGACTTGTGACAGGGTGTATTGTCTTGATGAAAATTATTCCATGCGCATACCAAAATACAGAGGCCAAAATCTTCTCAGCCGACTGTTATGTCTTTGGTCGCTGCGGGTGGCTTTTACCGGATGCTGTCCATTCAGCTGAGTGCCGATTTGATTCCAGTGTGTATTGGTAGATCCATTGTCACACATCGCATGAAAAATCCTTTTTATTGCGCTTAAATAGGTCCAAACAGCGCTCAGAATCATCAACACACATCCGTATGAGGTGCAGCTTGTTACTCCGGGTACAACATCATCCCTTTGGAATAATTTACCCAGGGCTGTGTTTCCCACCGAGTACAATTTACAGTGATTCAAGAACAACGTGAATCGCTTTTTTGCACACATGCCGCTCCTGGAACGCTTTAGGAACTTTCCTGTAGCACGTGTGCTAGACCCATAAAAAAAACACGTTATTGTTTTTAGTCCACTGTGAGCAAACGCGGTACCCATTTCGAACAAAGGTTTCTTGTGACCAACACGTTCTTTTGATATCTTTAGGGTGTAAGCTATCTTGCGCAATTTCACTTTACGGTCATCCAAAACAATTTTGTGGATTTTTTTATGTTTTTTTTTCGGTGTAACCACCTCATTTAGAGGTCCAAAGCGTTCGGAATCATTTGTATCTGTACGACCGCGTTTTAAATTCAGCATACCAATAAATGATGAGTGATTTTCCAAGGTCAGAGTCCCTATAACACTTATCAAACCATTGCTTTGCTCTAACGGTATTTTTTCCTATCAAAAATCAGTGTTTAATCAACACATGAAATTCGATTTTTTTTCCATTGTTTTGAAAATAGTTAAAGTAGCGTCACTAAAACCACTGTAACTTGTAAATTAATAGTCGAAATGTCATAAAATTTTGGCACGTATCGTTTGAAGGTTGGTACTTCCTAAAAATCATATGGGGTGACATCTATGTGCCATACCAAAAACTTTTCAGTCTACGTGTTAAATAAATTACTAAATAAGTAAACACATTTCATTCCAATGTAGGAATAAAAAATGTTGGCCAAGGCAAAGAATTTTTTGATAATAATAGAGTTACTTTATAAAGAAAGTTGAAAGGATTTAATTTGATTGAATTCACATTTTTTTTTTTTATATTTACATAGGAGAATTATCGTACCAACAGAACGACAGATCAACAAATGAATAGAAGGAGGAAACAATGTGTTTCTGATCTGAAGAAATGCAAAAGTTTCGAAAAGTGATTTTTTCACTTTTCACAATTCTCTTTAGAAAAAAATAAAAATATCGTTTTATAATTTGTTATGTTCTTACGTAAGTTAAAGTTAAGCATATCACTTGTTTATTTTTGTTTCATTATTAGGTTTTAGTTTGATTAACTTTATTTTCTAATCTTAATTTCAAGACTGGTTTTAAACATAACTTAATACGTATTAAGGTGAAATACAAAAATAACTTATATTTTCTTTATAAAATCAACTCAAGCAACATTTATCCGATGGGAAGATGCAACGTAGTTTGTAAATAGTCATATAGTTGTTTATCACTATTTTCCTAAACACGTTTGCAGATAGGTCACCATTTCCTGGCTTAACAAGAAACAGGAAAAAGCCTGGCAATGTCCATAATATAAAATGAAAACGACCTTTGTTTTAGAAGAAATTAACTCAGTCGTAGAGAATAATAAGATTTTTTTTATCGGTCACCTACCCGCCTAAATAAGGAATTACCCTTTTACGTCAAGGTTGTATCAGTTCCGAAACATACATTTGTATTTCACGGCATTTTTTTAGACAACGCGGTAATGCTGCCAGGAGCGTTATTACATTTCTGCAACAATTACCACCTGTGTATGTGGCAAAGTGAAATATACTTAACACGTAGGCTGAAAAGTTTTTAGTCTAGCTACGTAAAACACATCTTTTTTGTAAAACTCTACTTTATTCATTACTATTCATCCTTCAAGAGCGAAACAATCAGTTCAGCGCTTTTCTAACATTTCTGTACATTGTTTGTAGACAGATTTGTCTTTACTTTCAAAGTAGGCCTCAGTTTCGGCGATAATTTCTTCGTTGGAGCCAAATCTCTTTCCCGAGAGCATTTTTGTGAGGACTGCGAATAGATAAAGTCGCTGGGGGCCAAATCTGGAGAATACGGTGAATGAGGAAGCAATTCGAACTTCAATTCACGCAATTTTGCCATCGTAACTATTAACTTGTGACACGGTGCATTGTCTTGATGAAAGAGCACTTTTTTTTCTTCTTCTTTTTGGGGCAGTTTCTTTGCGATTTCTGCCTTCCAACGCACCAATAACTTTATATAATATTCAGCGTAGTCGATGAAAATTATTCTATGCGCATCCCAAAATACACAGTCCAAAATTTTCTCAGCCGATTGTTGTGTCATTGGTCGCTTCGGGTGGCTTTCACCGGCTGCTGTCCATTCAGCTGAGTGCCGATTTGATTCCGGTGTGTATTGGTGGATCCATTGTCACATATCGCATGACAAAATCCTGTTTATTGCGCTTAAATAGGTCCAAACAGCGCTCAGAATCATCAACATACATCCGTGTTTGATTTGCACACATGCCTCTCCTGGAACGCTTTAGGGACTTCCCTGTAGCACGTGTGGTAGACCAATAAAAAGAAACACGTTGTTTTTGGTTCAATATGAGCAAACGCGTACCCATTTCGAACAAAGCTTTCTCATGCCCAAATGTTCATGCATAATATGACCAACACGTTATTTTGATATCTTTAGGGTGTCAGCTATCTCACGCAATTTCACTTTACGGTCATCCATTTTTTTGATGTTTTCCGGTGTAAATACCTAATTTGGAAGTCCAAAGCTTTCAGCAGTATTTGTATCTGTACGACCGCGTTTAAATTCAGCATACCAGTAAATGATGAGTAATTTTCCAGGGTCCAGAGTCCCTATAACACTTCTCAAACCATTGCTTTGCTCTAACTATCAAAAAACAATGTTTAATCAACACCCGAAATTCGATTTTTTCCATTGTTTTGAAAATATCAAAAGTAGCGTCACTAAAACTACTGTAACTTGTAAACTAATCGTCGAAATGTCATAAAAGTTTGAAGGTTGGTACTTCCTAAAAATCATATGGAATGTTTGAAAAGGGCGACATCTATGTGCCAGGCCAAAAACTTTTCAGCCTACGTGTTAAATAAATTACTAAATAAGTAAACACATTTCATTCTAATGTAGAAGTAAAATGTTGTTCAAGGCAAAGAATTTTTTGATAGTAATAGAGTTATTTTATAACCGCGAGAAAGTTGAAAGGATTTGATTTGATTGAATTCACATTTTTTTTTTATATTTACATAGGAGAATTATCGTACCAACAGAACGACATATCAACAAACGAATAGAAATAGGAAACAATGTTTTCCTGATGTGAAGAAATGCAAAAGTCTCGAATAGTGATTTTTTCACTTTTCACACTTCTCTCAGCATTAAAAAATAAAAAAATATCGTTTTATAATTTGTTATGTTCTTACGTAAGTTAAAGTTAAGCATAGCACTTTTTTATTTTTGTTCCATTATTAGGTTTTAGTTTGATTAACTTTATTTTCTAATCTTAATCTTAAAACTGGTTTTAAATATAACGTAATGAGTATTAAAGTGCAATATAAAAATAACTTATATTTTCTTTATAAAATCAACTCAAGCAATATTTATCCCATGGGAAGAAAGGTACTTAATAACTTTAACATGTTCTTAGCAATCATCTAATGTGTGAGTATAATTAATAAAACGAGTTTCCTTAGATAAAATAAAACCCACTGTGTTACGCTGCACATTAAAATTGCTGTAATTACACATAATTCATAATATGTTCAACACTTTTTGTTTACAACAAATAAACAAAAACAGGGCACGAAGCTACTGCATTAATATTTTTTTTAATTAGTTTATTTTTATATCATTTTTTTATTACAAAGTGACAGCCTGTCGTGTCATTATTAAATCTATTAATAAGCCTAAAGCTTCCTTTGTTTTCATTTTTTTTTTTAAATAGACAATTACAAGTTAGTCTAGGCAATTTGCTAGAGGTCATATTCAGAGTCGTTCCTATTTACAGCTTAATATACTTAATAATAATAATAATAGACGAAACTTACACAAACAAAACTCAGTTCTAAAAATCTCATTAAAGCCATCAACAGGTTCATTATACCTATACTCACTTATTTATTTGGTATCATCAAATGGTCACCTACAGACATAGAAAGCATTAAATCTTTATACGTTCTCAATTTACCAAATGCAGTAAATTACATCCCAACACATGCAAAGAAAGACTCCATCGAGAGAAAGGCAGGAGAAAGAGCAATTATCACTATACACAAAACAAATACAAGCACTTAGGAAATTCTTTCACACCAAATCAGCCTCCACACAGCAACAGTGAGAGCAGACAAAAACCACACATCTCTTAACTTATCCCAAACAAGTCCCCCAGCAGGCCCACATAGTCACACCCAATTACAACAGGAAAAGATCAAGTCAGAAAAACACTCCACGGAAAACACAGATACCACATAGAACAACACCGCGCAAATAAAAAATAATCATACACTTGCTTACAGGATGGACAGCTATTCCCTGAAACAGACGGCTTCTTACTTGCCATCCAGGATAAAGTCATATTAACCAGAAATTGTCAAAAACATATCATCAAAAACCCAAACATTACAGAAGACAGAAGTAGGAAATGCTACCAGCATAAAGAAACGATCGAACATATAACAAGCGGATGTAAAATATTAGCAGTAACGGAATACACAGCCAGACATGACCCAGTGGCAAAAGTAGTTCACCAAGTACTAGCCAAAACATACAAACTCATAGAAAACACGGATCCCTACTACAAATGCCAACATCCATACTTAAAAATAAAGATTACATCAATATCCATACGGATAAAACAGTCCCCGCCAATAGACCCGATATTACTTTTTAATACAAAAAAGGAAAAATCACCTATCTTACTGACATAGCTCTCCCCAACGACACAAACATCCAAACGAAATACATAGAAAAAAATTCCAAATACACAGACCTTGCAACAGAAATTAAAAGGCTATAGAAACAAGAAAATGTCATCATCGCCCCCCTCATCATACCAGATATAGGCCTTACACCAACAACATTCACACCATACTTAGTACAATTAGGACTCAACACAAACGTACACAAAAAGATTTAGAAGTCAACCAAAAATGGAATCACATTGACCAAATGTGAGAAGGAATAATAATATGAATAATCTTTATTGTCTAACAGAATACAACCATTTATCAGGCAATATGACATAGTATATAGAATAAAGAAATAAATTAAATACACAATTATTTTTTAAAGTAAAAGCAAAATTAGTCACAGATCTTGCAATAATCTGCCTCTTAAGGCGTTGGTAAAGTAAGATAAAGATTAGGCCGCACAGATCAATGTCATTGCAGGTTTTATTAAATATATCCATAGACTGATATAGTGGTGTTGTAATTAAGAAATTTTGTCATAATATCTCATAGCATTCTATAAGGGATCTACATACATTAAGCATAAACGATTAAATAAAGACCGTGTTTGAAATCTATGCAGAAGAGTGCTCTGTTTCAGGCGTCTTTAAGGATATAACCCGTTCATCCTAGATGCAAAAAATGTAATAAACTTTTGTTGTGTGTTAAACATACGAGATTCACAAGTGTCCATTTTTCTGTATCAATATTCTAGACAAAAATTTAGGCTGTTCTTTTTATTCCAACAGTAGAATCACCTTCGTAGCTTTAAAGCCATTAAGTATATTTATTGTTGAGCATAAAATAAATTATCGCGTCAAGCAACACACAAACATGGCTAAATGAAATACTTACATATTATATCTGATATTAAAAAAACATAATAAGGAAACACAAACATGCTCAAATATTTCCTTCATAACATTTTTAATTGACCATGCGGAAGTTTTTTACTACTAAACAACGAGATGCAACGTAGTTCGTAAAAGGTTATATGGCTGTTCATCAGTGTCTTCCTAAACACGGTGGCAGATAGGTGACCATTTCCTAGCTTAACAAGAAACAGGATATTCTAGAAGAGATTAACCCAGTCGTAAGGAATAATAAAATTTTTTTATCGGTCAGCTACAAGCCTGAATAAGGAATTACCCATTTACGTCAACGTTGTCCAAGTTCCGAAATATACATAATATACATTTATATTTCACGGCACTTTTTAGTCAACGCGGTAGTGCTGCCACAAGCTTTATTACATTTCTGCAACAACTACCACCTGTGTATGTTAAATAAATTACTAAATAAGTACACACATTTTATTCTAATGAAGAAATAAAAAATGTTGTCCAAGACAAAGAATTTTTTGAAAGGAATATAGTTACTTTATAACTGCGAGAAAGTTGAAAGGATTACATTGAATAAACATTTTTGTTTTTGATATATACGCCTTCGTATGATCTGATTACGTAAAAAGAGTCCTTTTTAGAGTTCAGTCCTTATGCTATCCAAATATATCAGAGTGGCTAAATCATAATAATAATTTTCGAATTTGTACCAACTTTCAACTGTCATTCGGTATAGGCTTAATTATTAATTAAATAATTTTGCAAAATTCCAGAAAAATAAAAAAAATAATTGGGACCGTTAACTAATTCTGAGAACTGAAAAAAAAAATTAAATAAAATTTATTCATGAGATGAAAAATAGTTAATGCATATCTAATGCAATTTAAATCCACCCATCATTGCAATTACAATGTCTCACGAATCATTACGGGATTATATAACGAGATTCGTTGATAATTTGCATTTTTTTTTAAATTTCTCTAATTTATTTTGTCTATGTACAGGGTAGCTATGCTAAGAAACATAGAAAACTTTTATTTTCTTGGAAAAAATTAAAAATAACCGGTCAAGTGCAAGTTGGACTTACGTAATTAGTGTTCCGTACGTTGATTGTTTTTAAAATAAACAAAGTTTTTTTCCAATATTTACTAAAAACCGATGACTCTAAAATGTTCGTTTTTTTTATATACCCGATAAATTATTAAAGGTGTACTAGTAATAATTTTCGTTCAATCTGCACAATGTAGAGAATATTTCAGAATTTTTTCAAGATAATGGACAACGATTTTTTGCAATTTTTTAAAAATAATATAATGAAAACGTGTGCCCAAATATTATATTATATATATTTTGAACTCCAGTGTTTACAACCTTGAATTTGACACCCTACTCGATGACCACAAAACTAACTTCTTAAGTCAAAATTCAACTTTCAAAACTACATGGCTGTGATGTTTCCTATATTATTTCAACTTTCTATGTCAAATGGTTTCGGAGATAATCGGGTCTGACAGACAGACAGACGGACAGACACCGAAGTGGTCTTATAAGTGTTCCGTACGGAACACTAGAAATATTAAAATATGACACTGTAATAGTTTTAAAAGATATATGTATATATATACATATAATATTATATATATATATATATATATATATATATATATATATATATATATATATATATATATATATATGTATATATATATATATGTATATATATATATATATATATATATATATATATATATATATATATATATATATATATATATATATATATATATATATATATATATATATACATATATATATATATATATATATATATATATATATATATATATATATATATATATATATATATACTAGGCTGGTTTGAAAAGTCCGTGCAAAGTCCGAGAGATGGCACCACCGGCGCGTATCGAGGTCATGTTTAGTTAGTAGCATCTCTTGAATGAACGCACACCAAGTTTCAGCCATATTGGTCTATTTCTTTGTGTTTGGCATTCGTGTGAATCAAGGGAGTCGAGTGATTTTCAAGAAATGGACGAAAAAGAATTTCGTGTGGTGATTAAACATTACTTTATGAAAGGCAAAACGCCTCAGGAGACTAAAGAGAAGCTTGATAAACATTATGGTGACTCTGCACCTTCGATTAGAACAGTTTATAAGTGGTTTCAAAATTTTCGGACTGGCCATATGGACACAAGTGACGCTGAACGTTCTGGACGGCCTGTGGAGGTTACGACTCCAGAAATCATTGATCAAATCCATGATATGGTGATGGATGACAGAAGAGTTAAGGTGCGTGAGATTGCTAGTGCTGTGGGTATCTCGACTGAACGGGTACATAATATTTTGCATAAACATTTGGACATGAGAAAGCTATCCGCAAGATGGGTGCCGCGATTGTTCACGCTTGACCAAAAACGGAATCGTGTGAAGTGTTGCAAGGATGGTTTGCAGCTGTTCCAGAAGAATCCGGAGCGTCATTTCGTCACTGTGGATGAAACATGGATTCATTACTATACTCCTGAGACCAAACAACAATCTAAACAATGGGTCACCAAGGGGGAATCTGCACCAAAAAAGGCGAAGACCGTTCCTTCGGCCGGAAAGGTTATGGCGACTGTCTTTTGGGATTCGCAAGGGATAATCCTCATCGACTATCTGGAAAAGGGTAAAACTATTACAGGTGAATATTATTCATCGTTATTGGACCGTTTGAAAACCGAGCTGCAAGAAAAACGCCCGCGATTGGCCCACAAGAAACTCCTTTTCCATCACGACAACGCACCAGCACACACCTCAGCAGTTGTGGTCGCAAAATTAATAGAAATAGGATTCCAACTCGTTTCACATCCCCCCTATTCTCCAGACTTGGCTCCCTCGGACTACTATTTGTTCCCCAATTTGAAGAAATGGCTGGCGGGACAAAGATTTTATTCAAACGAGGAGGTGATTGCAGACACTCATGGATATTTTGCAGACTTGGACAAATCTATTATTCGGAAGGGATCAACAAACTATAATATCGTTGGACGAAGTGTATAAGCCTAAAAGGAGACTATGTCGAAAAATAAAAAAGGTTTACCCCAAATACATAAGTAGTTTTTATTTTTGCACGGACTTTTCAAACCAGCCTCGTATATATATATATATATATATATATATATATATATATATATATATATATATATATATATATATATATATATATATATATATATAATCATCATCATGCAGCCGTCCACATCCACGGCTGGATATATCTGAAATTTGCTTAATATCATGAGTCCACCTAGCATATAGACTTTCACGGTTTCTGAAAGCCTCCCGTCTGGGTCTCCATTCCACCAGACGTCCATCTATTGTCGGTGATGCCACATGTGCAGCCCAATTTCACTTCAGACAAGTTATTCTATATATATATATATATATATATATATATATATATATATATATATATATATATATGTATATATATATATATATGTATGTATATATATATATATATATATATATATATATATATATATATATATATATATATATATATATATATATATATATATATATATATATATATATATATATATATATATATATATATATATATATTTATGAGTCTAGCGCACGTGCTACAGAGAAGTATCTAAAACGCTACAGGAGCGACACGTGTGCGGAAAATGCGATTCAGGTTGTTCTTGAATCGCTGTAAATTGTACTCGGTGGGAAACACAGTCCTGGGCAAATTATTCCAAAGGGATGATGTTCTCCATATAAATGACTGCTTAAAAAGCGTTGTACGAGGAGTAACAAGCTGAACTTTATGCGGATGTGAAGTATTAACGCAACGTGTATTTCTAACATGCACTGCTCTGGGGGGAATTAAGCGGGCTACATCCTTCGAACACTTTCCATGAAAATGCTTCTAGAATAGGCTCAAGTCGCCAACCGTTCTTCGATGTTCCAGCAGTTCTAGGTCTCCAATCAAACGAACAGCTCTTCTCTGAATAGAATCCAACAAATGCAATATATGTTTGGTAGCGGAGCCCAAACATGGGAGCAGTATTCAATAGTTGGTCGAATTTGAGCTTTGTAAAGAATTAACAGTTGTTGTGGAATGTAAAGCTTTCTGGTTCTAAATAATATTCCCAACTTTTGAGAAGCTCTCTTTGCTATGCCTGCGACATGTTCATGTCAGGACATATTTGCTCCCAAATTAACGCTCAACAAATTGCGTGACGATGTTAGAGGAATGGATTGCCCCGCCATAACTATGTCGGGTTCAGCAACGTTAACTTTTTCAGAAAAAACTGCCGCCTGGGTTTTTGTAGCGTTAAATTTCACTTGGTTACTGTTACCCCAAAATAAAATTTCTTCCAGGTCTTTGTTAAGTTGAACGACTTCCCGCTATCTGCGGATATTCGTCTGAGTAGCCGATGTCCGAGCGAGAATGAATGAAGAGAAAAGCGTACTTTCATCTGCAAAGCTGTAGATTGGGTTTCCGGTCTTTTCCAGCTCATCGTTAATGTGAATGAGAAAGAGAGTAGGAGAGAGTATGGAGCCTTGGGGCACACCGGCGTTGATAGTGAAGGTGTTAAAAAGAAATCCGTCGACTGCCACTCGTAAAGAACGCTCTCTGAGGAAACATGAGAACTACAAACAGAACTTTTCAGACATACCATAAGAGCGTAGCTTAGCCAACAGTCCATCGTGCCAAACACGGTCGAATGCCTTGAATATGTCAAAAGCAACCGCTCGAGATTCTCCAAAGTGTTCAATTGCGTTGTTCCGAACATGTGTTACATATGTCAGAAGATCTCCTGTTGATCTATGTTTACAAAAGCCATATTGGTGAACACTAATAATGCGTCCGTTACCTCTGTTCTTTGCGTTATAATTACATTGGGAATTTTATCTCGTAGAGTCAAGCCCAACGTGGAACGTTCCATTGCTCTTTGTGCCACTTGAATTTTGTTTACTGTCTTCCTAGTTAGAGTTAAAGTCTCGGAATCATACGTCAGTACAGGCAACACGCACCGATCAAACTTTTTGTTTTTGAGACAAATCAGAATGTTGGATTTGAAAACATGTCTGAGTTTGCCAAATGCCGCCCATCCTAAACCCACTTTTCTTTGAAGTTCGTGAGTTCAGTTGCCCTTCTCCAGTTGTATTTCATGTCCCAAGTACTTATATGTGAAAACCTCATATACAGGTTTACCGCCCACAGAAATGGGGCGACTAAGGACCAAATTTGTCATGAACTGAGTTTTTGAAAAATTTATCTTTAGGCCTACTTCATTGGAAACGGCCTATAGCGAGTTCAGCATCTTGCTGGCTTCTTCCATATTATCAGCTATGAAGACGATGTCATCAGCAAAGCGTAGATGATTAAATATTCACCACCAATATTTACGCCCATGTTTCTCCAATCAAGTTTTTTAAAAGCATATTCAAAAAGAGATATGAAGAGTGTCTCCCTGTCGTACGCTTTTTTGGATTTTAAATATATTGGTGTTTTGTTGAAGACTTACTGAAGCTGTTGCATTATCATATATGTATTTTATCAATGCAGTCTGTTCTGCAATCAACAAGTGATTCCAAAAGTTTATGTTGGTCAATAGAATCGAACGCCTTTTCGTAATCTACGCACACCAGTACGAACGGTATGTTATACTCTACAGATTTTTGAATGAGCAACTTTATAGCTAACAGATGGTCATTAGTTCCAAAGCCCGATCTAAAGCCAGCCTGTTCACGAGACTGGTACATTTCAAACTTTGATGAGAGGCGTTTGGTTAATATTCTTGTCAACAGCTTGAACATGTAACAGAGAAGGCTGATAGGTCTGTAGTTTTTTAGATTGGTAGTGTCTCCTTTTTTATAAAATAATACTATTGCACCGTTATACCATGCGGATGGTATAGCTCCTTCTATCAGACATTTATTAAACAGACACTGGAGAGCATTGATAATCGGCTCACCTCCCTCTTTTATTGCTTTCAATGTGATATGATCTCCGGGAGATTTGTTATTTTTCATGTATGACAAAGCCTCCATTATCTCATCTCTGGTGATGTCGGGGATTTCTCCTGATCCCACATTTAGTACCTTGCGGTCTTGAGATCTCCCCACAGAATATGTGAAACGCGCTGCTGTTCAAAAAAAGGTTCTGTGATCTGTAAAAGCTGTTCTCTATTTATAACTTTATCTCCATTTTCCTTTTTTAGTTTGTAAGTACCTATTTGTCCTGTTCTTAATTGTTGTCTCTTGTAAGTTTGTGTTGTCTTGTCTGACGTCCTTTCTTACTGATTTTGAAATTTCTCTGCAAAGACTTCTATATTCCTCCGTATTTTTGTTTATCATGTCTCTGCGTCGCTTCATGAGACTTTTGGTGATGTGGTTTAATTTATTTATTTTAGTTTTTTATTTTGGTAGACATTTATCCATTGCTTCCTGCACCACGCGTATCAGTGTGTTGTTGAGGTCTTCTAACGTAAAACTTTCTATCTCCTTCTTTTCTATTATTCTTGAGTAGGTTTCTGGTTTTCACAGTGATGTCCATTTCTCTGTATTACTTTTCTTTCTGACAAGTCTAGTTCTGTCTTGTTTCGGATCAATCATCACTTCCATGGTCACTTCCTATTGAGACTCTGTTTAGTGTCGCCACGTCTTGAACTATTCTTATTTTGTTTGTTATTATGTAGTCAATTTCATTTTTTGTATTTATTTGTACCTATATATACACTTAAACTACCGTTTATGTCTTAGGTCAGATTCTTAAAATGTTCTTCGCCTTAAAAAGTTCCTTCTTCACTCTTGATGAAAGCTACTAAAGCCGATGAACTGAAGTCTTGATATTAAGACTCCAAAAAGGGCTGGCAGAAAGTCGGAAAAACCGAAAAAATATTCGAAAGACCGTCCCGTTGGTTCCAAATGAAGCAGAAATTGAAAATTTGAAAAGATAAAATATTTATAACAAGACAAATGTACTGACTTTATAGTGGACAAAAAGGAAATATTATATCATATTACGTGCTATAAGGGCAAAGTTATTTTGGGTAGAAACATTTCTTTAAAAATCTAATAAAATTGAGGTGGTCATATCATTACTAGACTTTTGTTATCAACTGATAACAACCCGTACCGTAATGTAGGAGAAAGTACAATCATAAAAAATAAACGATATAAGACAAGACTTGTTTCTAAAAAATTTAGTTTTACAGAACCCGTCATAGTGATATTGGGACAGTTCCTTCCAATAGCATCGTTACTCAGTTTCTTAGGCGTTAACTTGTGAGCAAATTAAATTATGATAATGTTGCTTTCAGAGTGAAGAAAAGTTAAACACTCGGAAAATTATTTCGTACTGAAATGTCAAGTCAAGCCTATAACGTGTAGTCAATAAAAGAGATTCCCTTTTTTTTAAGATTCTTGTTGGCACCCCTGGCAATAATGCTTGAAACATGAGTGCTACATATGCTTCGTGCTTCGAGTCTGCAGGGGCTGCTAAGTATATGGGCAAGTTGAGGATGTTCGTTAGCAAGTGGGTGTAACGATACTTTCAGTTAAAAAATGTTGATAATCTACCAAACGTGGTTTGAGACAGAAAAACTGTCGGACAATGACCAAAAAAATGATTATTAACATGTTTTACCAAATCCTCAATTAACTTTGCACCAACGGGCGCAAAAAACTAAGGCAGAAGGGTTTGGATATATCATACAAAATGATTCACCCTCATGTGCGGGCAATTTAATGTGGTGGAGTACAGTCAAGAAATTTTTGCTGAGCGAAAAACACAGAGAGAAACGACTCGCGTGGGCAGAGAAAAACTTTGCTCTGAAGAAACGTAATTTGCAGTGCAGTAAAAAAATGTTAAAATATTAATGAGATAGGCATACTGTAGATGCAGCAATACTATGATTTTAACCTCTCTGAGGTATCACCAGGAGTATTGTCTTGAGTTTTAGACTTCGAAGAACTTATGCTCTTTTGTTTATAAACAAAATGCGTTTTTTGAGCTTAAAATGTGAATAACTCTGCTTATACTGTGTGTCCCAAAGAATTTTATATAAACTAAGAAATAGTTTTACATATTAGAAAAAAATGTGTTCTTGATAAAAGGTTCTGCATCCCATGGAAATCTATAATCAAACATCAAAAATTTAAAATATTTGATGGTATACAGGGAAAATAAAAAATGATGATTTTATAAATAAGAGTAAAGTGTGTTTAAATATAAATACAGAGCAAAATATTAATTGAAAATGTTAATGGAAACTAAAAAAAAAATATGCTCACCTTTAGATTTGTGGCCTTCCTAGTTGCAAATTCAAAAAAACTCCAGTAAACACGTTAGTAATTGTCGAATTATTTACTGAATAAAGGAAAACGAAATTAATTAAAAACTAGTTGTATCATATTTTTGTTCAAAATTTGATAATCTTTTTATCTGCTTTGCAAAAATTACATCCATAATGAATTTGTGCTAATATTATTTTGTTTTGAAATTGCAACATTCGTTAATTACTACGTACATAACATAACCACTAAACATATTGATTAATTCTAACTTTGTTGCATAAGTGCTTCAATATATCCATCGGCCCTTTCTAAACAGGTGATTGTTCTTCGAGGAAAATCTTTTATTACATCTCTAATTACGTCAAGAGTTATAGCACTTTACTCTTCATTATAAATCATTATTTTTTATTTTCCCTTTGTACCATCAAATATTTCAAACTTTTGATGCTTGATTATGGATTTCATGCATATCAAGAATAATTTTTTTGTTATATGTAAGATAAACTTTTTCTCCATTTCTATAAAACTTTTTGGTACACACTGTATAAGTTGGATCGAGATCTAATTATTCGTTCAAATCCTCGTTGGTTTCAAGTTGCTTAAGCGCGCACATAACAAAGAAAATTGAAAAATTAGGAAAAAACTGTTTTTTTTTTCATTTTATTGTACAGGTCAAGTAAGTGAATCAATCGGATTGAAACATTCAGAAAATATGCCATTTGTGATAGCAAAAATACCCTGAAATTTTGGTACAAAAATATTGAACCAAATGGGCACAATTGAATTCGTTATTTAAAATTTGAATAGCCCGCCATTTTATACCATTTGGTCCAAAATGGATCTTGTTTTTCAAAATTTAAGTCTCGACGCCTGCTTTCTGATGCCAATAAAATTTTTTTGGAGTCATTTTAACCGTTTTTTTTTAGATTTGTTTATTAATCAAATAACTACAATTGTCATTTTGGAAAAAAATTCTGTCTCTCAATTCTTTACCAGATGTGCTAAAAAATTTTCAATTTTTTTTAAAATAACCGAAAAAAACACATTTGTTGTTATTTGATTAATAAACAATTGTAAAAAAAACGTTTAAAATTACTTAAAAAAATTTTTCTTTTAATGGCATCCAAATCTGGCGTCGAGACCTAAATTTTGAAAAAAATGGCATAAAATGGCGGGCAATTCAAATTTTAAATATCAAGTTCAATTGTGCCCACTGAGTTTAATATTTTTGTACCAAAATTTCAGGTTTTTTTTGCTATAACAAAAGGCATATTTTCTGAAAATTTCAAGCCGATCAGTTCACTTCTCGACCTGTACAATAAAGTTGAAAAGAAAACAGCTTTTTGCCTTTTTTTCAATTTTGTAGGTTATGCACGCACTTGAGCGTCTTAAAAACACAGAGAATTTGTTGAAAATTTCGTTACGAAGAATTTGTTTTTCTTCATCTCGATCCGACTTATATAACCGGAGTTATTCACATTTTAAGCTCAAGAAATGCGTTTTGAAAACTTAAACTATTTATAAACAAAAGAGCACAAGTTGTTTTAGATCCAAAATTAACGACAATACGCCTAGTGATACTCCAGAGAGGATAAAATCATAATATTGCTGTATCTAAACTATGCCCATCTCATCATTATTTTGACCTTTTTCACTACACTAGAAAGAAAATGAAGGAGAAAGCTGAAAAGATTTGTTGATATTTTAGCATGTATTTAGGTTTAACATTCTTCTAATGAGCTAGGATAGGGAGGATTTATAATAAATCATTAAACCTCGATTTCTCAAATACCCAGTACACTTCAACGAGTACCTAGTTAATTTTCAACT
Source organism: Pachyrhynchus sulphureomaculatus (assembly GCA_019049505.1). Taxonomy (NCBI): domain Eukaryota; kingdom Metazoa; phylum Arthropoda; class Insecta; order Coleoptera; family Curculionidae; genus Pachyrhynchus; species Pachyrhynchus sulphureomaculatus. The sequence goes on from CM032446.1 coordinate 72,484,655, forward strand.
TATGTTGGTTTCAAAAGACATATTTAGCAGCAGTGCAACGGGACAGTCCAAGGTAAAAGCAAAAATTAACGTAAAATTTGATTATAAAGGAATATTCTCCATTTTATTCCAAGACAGCGCTAAAATCTATTCTTAAAACCCCTGTACATTTCAGTTATTTTGCGTGCGAATCTCTCATAGAGACACCGACGCGGCGGCCGCGGTCTGTCCCATAAATTCACGACTAAAATACACAGCGATCAATTATTATTTTTCCGTATGATGTTCCGTTTGTTTCTTCGACGTCAAAGTTGGCTGTTGTTCATTGTTTTTGTAAAATGCGGACCGACTAGCATGAGCAACGTGATTAATCCATCACGACATTGGTCGTAGTAATGTCGTGACGAAATTGTTAGTTGGCACTTTTTGATCGCCGCTAATCTAAGAATCTATGTCACCTTGTCGTTTTTGACCGGATGTGTATACATAATAGGACGTACGAAGTCATGAATGAAGTCGGGGAACAATATTTAACGTTATTTAGCGGTGAACAGGGGATTCTCTGATAGCTTTAGCTTTTGCATAGAAGTAAGATTTGCGGGTTTTGAAGTTAGCTAATAGCATAAATGAAAAAACCTGGTTGATGTGCTATTCAAGTCGTTTGGCCCAATAAATTGACCTGTACATCACGCAATTATGAGTGACATGTACGAGGCCTACCTTTTAAGATTTAAAAAAAATAAATTTTGATACAAATCGTTTTAATGTTTCTCAAAATATTCGCCTTTAAGATTTATACGCTTTTGCATGCGTTCGAACCAATTCTCGAAACATTTTTCCATTCTGAAGTTGGTACCTCAAAAACATGGTGTTGGAAGGATTCAACAACTTTTTGAGCTGATGAAAATCGTTGTGCCCGAATTTTTTTTTTTACATTCGGGAACAGAAAGAGTCGTTAGTCGATAAAACAAATGAATACAGGCATCAATCAATTGTTTGACGTGCCGCGTGAGAGCAGGCATTATCATGATGAATGATGCGATGTTTTCGATTGTTTTTCCTGATTTCATCGATGACTTCTGACAAGCAAATTGTTATATACCATTCAGCTTTCTGTTCTTCGATCCTCTAAAGTAATGGTTGCAACAAGGCCGGCATAATCAAAGAAATAAGCGATTATTTTCTTGGAAATATGTCGCAAATGAACCACTTTTGTTAGATATGATTCATTTTGGAACAGTTGATCATTGCTTAGTTTCCAACTCGTAGGAATATATAAATATCCAAGTTTTTCGTATCCTGTTACGATGTTGTATACGAATTTTGCATGTCCTGCCATGAACCGATTTTGGTTGGCATTCACGAGATTCATCGCTGATGGAAACACGACCATGACAAAATTCTGCAAACCCATTGTCTTTTCTGATGGTGATGTATTAATAAAACTTGAACGAAGCGATTCGAGGCATTGTTGTTGAGTTAAACCTTTATTAAAATCGTAAAAATCATCCAACGAAAACCTTCACGCCTCCTGAATTATTTATTTAGAGTACATATTAAATAAGGTTGGAAAGAGAACGCATACCTGACATACTTCCGACAAATCTCGATCTCATTGGATGTAGTACCGTCCACTTTTATCACAGCCTGTTGTTTCTAGTAAAGGTTACCAAATTATTCTTATGACTTATCATTGGAGAAGTCGATAAAACAGATGAAAAGGTCATCTCTGAAATCTCCTTGTAGAGAAAATAGTGCTTCTCTAGTGACGAGGGTGTCACGCAAACCGAACTAGGTTTCAGATATGCCAGATTCGTATTTACGATATATTCATGAATGGATTACTTTTAATAAAATCTTAGTGATGTTATTTATTAAACTAATCAATCGATAGTTCTCGCATTTCCTGGATAATACCCTTAGTAACACATAACTTTGAGATTAAATAATGATTTTTACAAGCATGACAAGAGCTATACTCAGAATTTAACGTAAGACATCACTATCATTTGATTTCGAAAATTATTTAAAAATGTGAGTACATGTAGAAAGTTTAACGGTACAGTAGTTCTTTCTTAATTTTGAATATAGATCATTACTGGTGCGACATTCAAAAATAACATGATTCAAGTCACCAATAGTTTCACATAACTCTGATTCTATGACATTAATTTTATAAGATAAGCAAGGAAATATGCATGGCCAAATTTAAGCCTTATAATAGTAGTAATGCGTTCAACTGACTAAGCTAAATTTGTTTAATTAGTTTTTATGAGGTTGTTCCATCTCTATTGCTACTCTATCATGATTTTTTTACCTATAATTATCTAGATATCTGACAATTCGTTCGGAAATAGTAAGAAATTGCCATCAACAATTGCCTCCTTTATTGGTTGATCATCGTTTCCGTTATGCATAAGAGTAAGTTTCCTTAGCGTCTGTTTAATTTTATAAAGGATGTGCAATTTTATGTGGTTCTAAGTCGTGAGATTTTCTAAGACTTTGAGCACTGAGAGTGAATCTGTTAAGATCAATATCCTATTACTGTTTAATTTTCAGCAGAAATCCAGCGATTGTAGAATTAAAATAACTTCACAGGTGAAAATGAAAAAGACAGAATCCAGTCAGAATTTGGATTCTATTTGCACTGAAGCGACATAAAAAGCTCCCTCATAATCGTACTCGGTTTTTGATGCATCTGTGTATAAGTGTGTAGAACGGCAATAATTAGCTAAATTAGATTATATATGGAGAAATTCATGCTAGGATGGTCAGTAAAAGTTGGAACTATCGGCCTCAGACTCTGAGTTAAGCTATAGAAATCAATTTCTAGTTGGAAAATATCCCGAATACTTCTTAGTTCTCTATTGTATTTTCTAAAAGCTAAACATAAACGTGAGGAGTTTTTATGAACCCAATTGTTATTAGTTATTAGTGGAATCTGCCGTGTTGAATGTTGCTAGTTAAGACAAAAGTTAAATAATTTATATTTGTATATGAATTTGTATTTGAATCTGATAAAAGTGCTTCAGATAGAGTGAACTTTATAGCTCTCAGACAGATTTGAATTTTTTTATACTGTATGCGATCGAGTTTCTTAAGTATAAGTGCTGGTCTCACATCACATCCCCCCATGGTTTTGTTCCAAATCTTAAAAAATTAGCCCTTTTTAGATCTAAATATGAGATAATTAATATGATTGTGTCCTCTTAACTTTTTTTCTAGGATCCAGCCTAGATATTTCACTTCTGTCTTGATATTAATTAGATAATTGTCTAGTAATATGCTGATTCTATTTGGGATATTATACTTAGTAAAAGAACACAATACATAAGAGAAATGTGAACGGTTAAAAGGACGTAAACGGGTTGTAGTGGGGTTACCTCGTATATGTCACATAATATGTCCTTTTCAAGCTTCTTAAAGTCGAGAAATGTGAATACTATGTTATTTTTAAATTATTTTCTTTTATTTATAGTCAAACAAAAGTTGATGAGATGTGGGTTCTAACGGTTGCTTCGTATATTCGTATATCGTTTGTACGTTCCTTTCAGGGTTCTTGGAATTCACGAATCTGATAATTGTGTTATCTTATCATTATTTCCAATTCTAATAGAAATAGCAGCTATAGGGAAATACCAAGTTTAAATGCAAAATAGTAAAGGTCTCTACAACTTTCTTTGATGATAAATATCTAGCAATGAAGTACCTGTCATTTAAAATATTGACCTGTAGTGCTCGGATTAGGTTATTTTTTAATGCGAGAACTTCAAATTCAGTACTTATTTTAGAACTATGAGTTTATGATTTTTTTACAAGGAGGACCGACGGCGAACCTAACCTAATATGACCGTGCTGTCCATCGGATTAAGAACTTATGATTATCGAAATGCACATAAAATATCTATTAAAACACAGCTTAAACGACATTAATAGCTTATTAAAACCAGCAATACAAGAAATCAGTAGATTGAAAATAAGACAATAATCAGTAGCACAGGTTCAAGGGGAGGGGACACACCTAAGACGCGAAGAGGTCTTGCGAAGAGAGTGGGAAAAATATTCGTCTCGTCAGTTCTCTTACCTCTCCACGCAGATATTGGGAATCGATCCCCAAGAAGACTCCTATCTCGTAAACCTCCTAGCGTCATAGCCCGAAGACTTGTGGATGAGAACTTCGACCTAAATACTGACCGGATAACAGAATGGACCTGCAAGCCACCTTTGAACTCTTATTTAATCAGTGACCCCTCTGATCGAGCTTCTGGTTTCCAACTTCCACGAGGAAAGTGGTCTTCTCTAAATTGAATCCGAACCGGCCAGAGTAGGTGCACTTATCTTATGCATAGATGTGATTTTGAAAATTCTCCGCAGTGCATGTGTGGTGCGGCTGAGCAAACGACGCATTATATTGAAAGTGAATGCGGTGAACTTGCTTTTGAAGGAGACCTTACTCAGATGCATGAGGTCACACTCGCTACCTTGAATGGCGACGAGACGTAAGAGTGGATCTTTAGTGCTAGATTTACAATTATACACATATTGCTTACTTATATTTTCTGTATTTATGGCTACATCTGTGTATTGTCTGTTCGTTTATATTTTGGGCGTTTGTATTATTCTATTTTCTCTGTGTTGGGACATACGATAATAATAAGGGACGGGGGCATATGGTTACTAAGGGCGTTCCTTTAGGGAAAAAATACGACACTAAAGGTGGAATTACTTATAGAGGATGGGGGCATCAATCGGTAAACAGTGAAACGTCAGAGGACAATCAGACAGCGAAATTCCTTGACAAAAAAGGATCTTTTGCTTTGGAACTCTAAAAGCTTAGGCCCCATCCAATACAGAAAACTAAAAACCGATTATCGAAGCGGGGCGGTAATTTTTCACAATAAAGAATTCTAACCTACTGTAGAACAATTTACATGAAATTTAAAAATCGATGACCGAAAGGGGAGATTTTTCATAAAAAAAGCCTATCTGCAGTAGCATCGTTACAAGTTACACCCTATTTAGAAATCATCAATTACTGTGAGGGGGAGAAATTTCTAATGAAAAGAAGCTCCACCAACAATGGAACTATAAAAGCTTGACATTTAAATTAAAAACCAAGGGCCAGGAGGTGAACATTTTTTAAAAAATTGATGAAATAACTCCAAGTATCTTGAAAAGGATATATTCGAAGCAATCCCGCCCAACTCTTTTGCTCAGCTCATTCACCTCTTATATGTTTAACTATAAATAAATACGATTAAGAGTTGTCCATTATGCAACCAAATTTGAGGGAAAACTTTTACTATTGAAACCATCCATAGTTTATGAACCACCACCTCTGTAACCCATTCATCAGAAGCGATATCACTCAAAAGACATAGATTTCTTTCCTATTTTAATTAATATCTGTATATCGAATATGACATCGATATTTTATTTCGTTCGAAAGTGATTACACCAAAAGTCAACAGACGAGCGGATGGAAATGAAAAAATATGTTGTTCGATATTATGAAACATGAAAAAATTCAAGAATCTCAGGATGTGATTGGCAGATACAATACCTTCCTTAGCATGGAAGTTAAAATATATATTCCAGTAATGTGAAAATGAGATTGAGAGATTTACTAATGATGGTGTAGCAATTAAGAACGGTCCCAAGGAACGGTCATGCTCAACTTGAACAAAGATCCCTCCTAGGTAAATTACCATGCGTACCATAAAAAAATAGTTGAGGCGCAGTGCTCTCTTTCGCCGAAATACAAAAATAATCCCACTGCGTCGTTTTTCGGACCTGGCAAAGTTATATTCTTACTTTGATGGAGATAAGAGTTGTTTATGTTGGGTTTTAATGTTTTGGAGCATTTTTCGAGGTGTGCATAAATAACGACTTCGGGATTAAAGAATGGAAGATTTGTTTAAAAAAAACTGCTGAAAAAATAAATATAGCATTAGCAAGTATATCTGATGCATAAAAACAGGAAATTCAAACAATAATCATTGAAATAGTTTAATCTAAAAATTCCTGATGAGAAGAGTATAGTTTCATTGAGAGAGTTAGCTAGAAATCTGAAATGCAGCGGCTGCAGAAGTCTCTTAGATACTGAAAAATTGAGTGATTTCAAAAGGGAACGGCTTCTTTCGAAGTTTAAAATAAAATGTGACATCTGTACAGTGTGACATTGCTGAAAACGATAAGAGTAGCTCACTTTCAACATTTTTTTATAAAAAAAACGAATACCGCTTGCTTTAATTTTGTTTACAGAAAAATATTTATTATATTTTTAGTTAATGATGTGATGTAAGAAAATTACCATTGTTATATAACAAAACATCCGTTTCAACATATGTCGGAGTAGAATTCGTATGTCAAAAATGTAGATTTTAACAGCCAATATTTACAAATTTAGGGCCGTAAGGAGTATTGAAATTTTTTCTACGGATAAAAGACACTAATAAATATGTATATTCAAATTTTCTAGATAATCATCAATCAAATTTATTTTCTTGGGAACGTCGTTAATTAGGAAAAAGCCATGTTTAGAGACGTAAGTTGTTGGTTTTTTAAAAATAGAGATAATATATTAGAGTAAGAACCGATAAGCAGCAGCAGATGCTGGAGCCAAAATATTATTCTGATAATACGTTTTTGACAGAAAAAAAAAGTATTAACATCACTAGTTTATCCTCAGTATACAACATACGTCCTTTTCAATTTAACTGATGGTAAGAGTGAATAAAACTCCCAAGAAATATTGCATAAGATAATGCTCCCTCGTTAAAATCAAAATTAGGCTATCGTCAATAATTAAATCTTTTTTTTAATAAATGGAAAACTGTAAAAAGAATGAAAAGTGAAAAACAGCAATATTTAAAGTGTACTTTAAAAAGACATGTAGTATCGAAACAATTCGTCAAAATTCAGAATATCAAATTAAATCGGCATTCAACCCGGCCGATTGGCGCAGTGGGTTAAGGCGTTAGCCTTGCCCACTGTTGTCCGAGAGGTCCGCGGTTCGATTCCGTGTCTGGGCTGGGTGTTTGTGAATTGTCCCTTGTGTGAATGTGTAAATTTGTGTGTCTAACAAAGAGAGATGCTGGCTAATTGGTTATACGCCAAAGCCATAAAACACATGTAAAAAAAAAAAATCGGCATTCATTCCGCTGCGGTAAAATTAGTGAAGATCTACATTAAAATTTATTGATATTTTTAGTGTTCCGTACACACACCGTAACACTTACAAGATCACTTCGATGCCTGCCCATTTGTCACACCCAATTTTCTCCAAAACTATTTGACAAAGAAAGTTGAAATTTGTAACTAATATAGGAATTGATGGCACAATCAGAGCCGCGTAGTTTTGAAAATTAAATTGTTACTTAAGCGGTATTGGGGGGTGAAATCAGAAGCGAAAAAAATTTTTTTATCAGGTCATCAAGTAGTGTCAAATGAGAGCTTATAAAAACACGAGTTCAAAAATAGATATGATTGCTCACACTTTTTGTTGAATTAATTTTAATTCTTTAAAAAAATTGTCCAAACACGCTGTGCCCCCCTTATTTCGAAAAGTACTGATCAAAACATTTTGAAAAAATTCTGGAATATTCTCCACAAGGTGTGGATTGAATGAAAATTATTACGACTGCATTACCTTTAATAATCTAATCTATCTGGTGTATAAAAAAAATTTAAGGTCATCAGTCTTCAATAAGTATCGGAAACAATCTTTGTTGAAAACTCTTTTGGTGTGTTTTGCAAACCTAAAAAAAAAATATTTTCAAGGCAATCATGGTACTGAGCACTACTTGCGCAAGTTCAACTTGCACTTGACCGGTTTTTTGCTTTTAGCTTTTATTATATTTTAAATTTATGTCTGGATTATTAGTTTTTAAATGATTACTTTACAATTTCCTTTTAAACTACCTACGTTCCTTGTTCTTGCCGACAATTAATTTTTTTCCGTTTTTCTGATCTTCTGCAATTCATTAAAACTTCTTTAAAAAACTTGCATATTTAAACGTAGGAGAAGAAAACTAAAAGTATTAACATTTTTTATGGCGCACAGTGGAGCATTTCAATAAAATGGTTGCCAAAATAAAATATTTCTTAATAGAAACCATAGAAACACAACTATTAAAAAAAAATACTTCTGAGATATTTACAACTCACTCCTAAGATTTTTCTGGCCATGCTATTTATATTAATATTGAAAGTAATTTAGAAAATAACCGGTCAAGTGCAAGTTGAACTTGAGCAATTAGTGTTCCGTACGTTGATTGATTTTAAAATAAAAATTTTTGTTACGGAGGTACAAAATAATCAATGACTTTATAAGACACACCCCAAATGAGTTTTCAACAAAGTTTTTTCCGATCTTTACTGAAAACTGAAGACCTTGAAATTTTTTTTTTTTTACATACTAGATAAATTACACAGCCCCACAAAAAAAAAAGTGGGGTATACTTTTGATGTGATATATCAGATCCGTAGTATTTTTGCCCGCTGATCACGAATCTGACGTCAGAATATCGCCATCACATCTCAATTTTTTTCTAACCTCAAAAAATTGGTAAAAATTAGTAAAAATTAAGAAAAATATACTCCTAAAAAATTGATTCAAGCTTTTTCATGAATCCAAAGATGTATTAATATGTATTCGGACACGCTAAGCTAATATTCATCGGTTGGATTGAGCTATACAGTTCTGTTTTCTTTCTAACCTCAATAAATCAGACAGATATAGTCCTTCTCGAATGCAAAAACGAATTCAAATTAAAATTCAACCGATCCTTACCAAATTTGGTACACGGGGATTTTTTGGGTCGCTGATCACGAATCTGAGGTTGGATTTGCAAAATTCAAGATGGCAGATGTTTTCGCGCCATTTTGAACGCCGAGAAAATTCATCGGTCGATTTTTATTCTTCTACCTGCATCCAGGGCACCTCCACGTGGTGACGGTGGGCAACGGTGTTACTCCACTAGCCGGCAGAGTCCCTGGATAACGGCTTAGATGCCGTCATGGCAGGTAGAAGAAAGAGAATTACGATGCAGGGACTCGGAAACCCAGTATCGGCGGTTAGTCAGGGTGGGAAAGCGGGCCCGCAGCCGTCGTCATCCAGCGACCGTAGCTCTTCATGTGTGGGTGACTTGGCTCATGTAGAGTATAATGCTACAAGAAAACGATCTCACGGTACAAGGACTTTTCATAAGTGCGATAAAAACAGTGATTCATTTTGTTATATTTGCTGTCAACACGTATTGAGTAAAATGAGGTCACCGATAACGGATAAGATTAAAACCTTATATAAGGATTGTTTTAACATTGAAATACAGCACCAGGATACAGATTGGGTTCCCCACATCATTTGCAGTTCTTGCAAAATAATGTTGTACATCAATAAGAAGGCGATTAAATATTCCAGACCAGCAATATGGAATAGACCATACAGTGAAAATGATTGCTACTTTTGTATGAATGTTGTATCTAGGCATAACCGAAAAAATAAAAGCACTATTACTTATAACGATGTTTCGACAGTAACAAGACCAACTAAAACTAATTCCGCCTCCTGAACCAATTGATGCTGATGTTATGGAAACAAATGATTTCACCTTATCAGTTCATGCCGAAAACATTGAGACTGTCGAAAAAGATTCAAACACTGTTACTAATGAATGTTCTAGTGACAACCTATCATATACTAGTGACACAGATAAAGAATTTCTACCATACAACCGTAAACCAGAACCAATACTCGTATCACAGTCAGAACTTAGTGATATAGTCAGAGATTTAGGCTTATCCAAAGATGGTTCAGAGCATCTTGCTTCCTTTTTAAAGAAAAGACATTTACTTAAGCCAGAAGCTACGATTTCTTATTATAGAAACAGAGATGAAGAATTTCGAAAATATTTCACAATGGACGAGGAATTGTCACTTTCATATTGTACCGATGTAAAAGGTCTAATGGATGAATTTCAAAATAACTCATACGATCCTAAAGAATGGAGACTGTTCATTGATTCTTCTAAACGGAGCATTAAGGCAGTTTTGCTGCATAATACCAACGTTTACGCTCCCATTCCGATTGCTCATTCCACAGTTATAGAAGAGCAATATGAAAAAATGAAGCAGCTTTTGATAAAAATAAAATATGCTGATCATAACTGGAAAATTTGTAGAGATCTGAAAATTGTAACAATATTGCTTGGCCAAAAGTCAGGGTTTACACTTTATCCCTGTTATAAATGTCTGTGGAATAGCAGAGACAGGGAACGTCATTATAAGAAAAAAATTTGGCCAACAAGAGAATCGTTCACTCCTGGTGAAAATAATGTATTGTTTCCACCATTGGTAGATCCAGGAAAAGTTCTTATTCCCCCGCTTCACATTAAGCTTGGACTTATGAAGCAATTCACGAGAGCATTAGATACAAACGGCCCATGTTTCAAATATTTGCATAAAAAATTTCCGAAATTTTCTGAAGCTAAAATTAAGGCAGGCGTATTTGACGGGCCACAAATAAGAAAATTGTTTCAAGATTCATTATTTGTTACTAAAATGAATAAAGTTGAAAAAGCTCCTTGGCTTAGTTTTAAAGAAATTGCAACAAACTTTTTGGGAAATAATAAAAGTCCTAAGTACAAAGAAATAGTCGAGAAAATGGTAAAAAATTTTTAAACATTAGGTTGCTTAATGAATCTAAAATTACATTTCCTGGTCTCCCACATCGATGATTTCCCAGATAATCTTGGTGACTACAGTGAGGAGCAAGGGGAACGTTTTCACCAAGATCTGAAAATCATAGAAAATCGGTATCAAGGACGATGGGATGACCATATGCTAGCGGACTATTGCTGGTCGCTAAAAAGAGAAACAAGTCCTCAAAAGCGTTTGGGCAGAAAGCCTTTGAATAGGTCATTCGCGGAAAAAAAAGAAGAAGATACAGCCAAAAAAAGGAAAGTTAGGCGCGGGTCTAACCTTCGCAATTCTAGGGCTTAAGGGTCTACTATTTGAGAGTATATGGTTTAAAAGTCCTGGTTTTGAGTTTATTGGGTCTCATTTTTAAAGTTACAGGGTTATTGAGGTCTATTTTTTGAGGTTACAGGGTGTGGGAGTCTAAGGTTTCAGTGTTTAGGGTTTAAGAGTATCAGGTTTGAGGATTCCCCAACTGTATACCAAATTTGGTAGGAATCGGTTGGTTTTCAAAAATTTTGTCCGCCATCTTGGATCCGCCATTTTGAATTTTGCAAATTCGACCTCAGATTCATGATCAGCAATCCAAAAAACCCCCGTGTACCAAATTTGGTAAGAATCGGTTGAATTTTAATTTGAATTCGTTTTTGCATTCGAGAAGCACTATATCTGTCTGATTTATTGAGGTTAGAAAGAAAACAGAACTGTATGGCTTAATCCAACCGATGAATATTAGCTTAGCTTGTCCGAATACATATTAATACATCTTTGGATTCATGAAAAAGCTTGAATCAATTTTTTAGGAGTATATTTTTCTTAATTTTTACTAATTTTTACCTATTTTTTGAGGTTAGAAAAAAATTGAGATGTGATGGCGATATTCTGACGTCAGATTCGTGATCAGCGGGCAAAAATACTACGGATCAGATATATCGCATCAAAAGTATACCCCACTTTTTTTTTTGTGGGGCTGTGTTATTGAAGGTAATACACTCATGATACTTTTCGTTCAATCTACACCCTGTGAGGAATATTCCAGAATTTTTTCCAAATTTTTTAATCAATACTTTTCGACAGCGATTTTTCGCGATTTTTTAAAAATAATGCAAAGAAAAGTGTGCGCAAGTATTACATTATATATATTGTTGAACTCGTGTTTTTACAAGCTTTCATTTGACACCCCACTCGATGACCTGGTAATTTTTTTTTCACTTCCGCTTTCACCCCCCAAAACTAACCCCTTAAGTGAAAATTTAACTTTCAAAAGTACACGGCTCTAATGTAGCTCTCAATTCCTATATTGGGACCAAATTTCAACTTTCTACGTCAAATAGTTTCGGAAAATATCGAGTGTGACTGACAGACGGACAGACACTGAAGTAATCTTATAATGTAAGGAACACTAAAAAAAATCGACCAAGTGTACGTTGGACGATTTGCGCAATTAGTGTTCCATACTTTGATTTCTGTTAAAATAAAAATTTTTGTTACGGATATATAAAATGATCAGTGACTTCACAAAACACACACCCAAAATGAGTTTCCAACATAGTTTGTTTCCAATCTTTATTGAAAACAAAAATTTTTGTTTTTTTTTGTATACCAGATAAAATATTAAAGGTGGAGAATATTCCAGAAAGTTTTCAAATTTTTTTTATCGGTACTTTTTAGATATGGAGTAGGAACAGCGATTTTTCGCAATTTTTTAAAAATAATACAAAGAAAAGTGTGCGCACGTACTATATATATTTTTGAACTCGTGTTTTCACAAGCTTTCATTTTCACTCCGATTTCACCCCCCCAAAACTAACCCTTTAAGTCAAAATTTAACTTTCAAAACTATGTTACACGGCTCTGATGGGGCCATCAGTTCCTACGTTAGTGCGAAATTTCAACTTTCTATATCAAATAGTTTGGGAGAAAACCGGGTGTGATTGACGGACAGGCAGACCCCGAATTGATCTTATAAGTGAACACTAAAAAGAACCTATTTTTAAGATACTGAACTGAATTTGTTGGTTCTTATGAAATATTTTAAGAATAGAATGACAATATATTTAAATGTTTCAAATTTATTAGAGGATAACTCTATATGTTACGCATTAGTAGACCTTTTTCACGAGAATGATGCATCGAAATTACAATAGTTTTGTTTGTATATTGAAATGCACGAATATTTTACCTGGTTTTTCCAGAGTCATAAGACTACTGTCGGGGATTTTTTTCCCAAAGACTGTCTGTAATGCGCGTACTTTGGAAATTTTGTTGGTCATTTGTGGTTTTATGAGTTTGTAAAGAATTTTTAATTGTTCTAAAATGTCTCACCGTCGGGTTGTCTTTTCACTATGTAATAATGTGACGTTACCTATCTCCATAAGGTGGTTGTTCTCTATACAATGCGTGGATAAACCCATATTCTTAATATTATTTAAAACTGAATGGTAATATTTTTTTTAGTCTGATTTTTTTAATTTCTACCGCTTTGTCCAATATAAAGAGCTTCACAATCCTGGCAGTTCATTCTATATACACCTGATTTTTGTAGAATGGATTGTTTGTCCTTGTTATTTACTAACATATCACCTAAATTAAAATTGTTATAAGATATTGTAATGATGCCCTAAGATTTGAATTTTTTGGAGATTTTATTTATAATATTGGGTATATAATTCAGAAATTTTATAATTAGTTTTCAATAAGTCTGGAACGCTATAAAACTCTTTCCCGATCATTTGCAGTTTTTAGCTTTTAAAAGAGGTTACATATACCTCGAATTTTCAAAAATTCGATTTCTTTTTTTTTACGGATTTTTGTTCACTATACCTTTATTTACTATTATTCAACAAAATTTTTTTATGAAACTTCCATTCCAGGACAAAATTATAACATTAAATGTGACCTGGCGTTGGATTAGGACCGTTACCTGTTTTCAGACAATATCTGCAATATTACCCATACATAAATTAATATTTTTTAACTTGTTTTAATCTTAATAATTTTTTTTCTAGAAAATATCGAGAGGTTTTTTTTTTAAATTTTTCTAATAAATATATTTTTTTAAATAATTAAACATAATTTTTTTTGGTCGAAAATTGCTTAGTAAAGTTTGAAACACTGTAAATTTTTTATTTAAAAAAAAGCCTTCGGAGATTTTTAACTACTACATTATTTTACAAGATTAATTTTTATTTTTGCATATTGGATCATTTTTTGTGAAGTTATCCTGCAGACAAAGAGGCCCCATAGTTTTCATCAGTGTTCCACTTAACCTGATAAAAAATAATGTTGTCATTTAAAACATATTTAAAAAAAATTCTTATAATTTAAAGTACAAAAAAAATATAAAAGTGCCATTCTTTTGTATTATTCACTTCATAACCTTCAAAATTTTTTTTAAATATATATACTTTTTGCAGTGCCCAGGTGTATGTAACCCGTTAGGATTAAAAGCTGGTTAATTAAACTATTGAACGGTGACATTTTGATTTTCCAAGATTGGTTAGAGTTTATACGTACGAGAGTTTCAGTGGTTGTGGGTTTTCAATATATTAAATTTAAAGTGGTTGTTAGATCTTTTTATTTTCGGTCTCCATGTTTTCTTCCCTTTGCATTATAAACTGGATGTTTTTATCTTCTGAATTGAAACATGATAAAAATTTATTCAGATTTTCAAAAAATATCGTCAATACAACGAATCCCATAATATGTTTTTTTAATTGACTTGGATGTTAATTCAAAGTTTGCATGAAGATTGCTGGTAACTAATTTTAAGGTTTCTCGACTCCAAGAAATTGGAAAAGGACGTACAACACATTATACCTTGGTTTATTATCCAGCCTAAAGCTAAGAAAAATTCTCATAACACTAATCAAACGATGCAAAACTTATCGGCCCCACCTCCTTCCCCAAAAGTTAAATGGAAAACTATATGTTTCTTTCCTACTTCAAGCATACTAAATTTAAAGTCGATATATTATTTAGTTATAGAGTTGTCGTGATATCAGCCAGATAGAGGTAAATAAACCGAACTTAATTGAAAGCTATAAGAAATTATGATTCTTGGGATTGGCTGGGTTAAATTGGAGTGACTACCAGACGTTTCGCCTACGATTCCTTGATGCATTTTCAAAGACTCTGTTTAGAACACCCCATGAGCTCGAAAGAACTACTTATTGTCTAATTAGGTAGCTTTACGCTATTACTAATATACAAGCTTAGGTAAGAGTTTTATATAACTGTGTTGAGAAAACTTAAGATATTTCATGAACATAAAGCTTAAATTTAAAATTATAATTAATTAAGACTAACTAAGCTAATCCAGGGGTAGTGGGTCGCTCGATCTTGGAAGTCGACGTGGGGCATGGAGTGGTGGGAGGCGGTAAGCGTTCCTGACTGTAGGATTGGGATAATGCGTAGTTTTGTCCAGGAATTTAAGCTGAACGTTGCTCATGAATTCCCTGATAGCTGGAATCTGGAGGTCTCTGTCAAGCTAGATGTTGCTTACGAACCATGTTGCTTTGGTGATGATGCGGAGGATCTTGTTTTGGACAGTCTGGAGGGTGGATCTATGTGTACGTAACATTTGGCACCATACTGGGCTGAAGTAGGTCAGTCCGACTCTGAAACTCATCTTGTAAATTGTCAACTTCTAGCGAGTTGACAACTTACTGGATTTGTTGAGGCGTGGGAGCTCGAAAGAGCATAAGTCAAATTTTTGTACGGTTCGATAAAGCATGATACAGTGTAATAATCATTTTCCAGGTGTGATACAATCTATAATCCAAATCTCTATTAATGTTGTTGGGATGTATGTAAATTTTTATTGATATTCTAAACTTCTGTTTCAGACATCGGAAACTGAAACAAGAACTTTCGTTTTTCTTAAACTCCTAGTATTTAGTGTATAGTGTTGAGGTTCAGCCGCAGCTGATTATACAATTTGTTTCTTGTTGATACATCTTTCATGACCGTTAATCTAGTAGATATTGATTTTCCAGTTTCTCGGACAGACATTGTAGCATACGAACAAAGAATTGACACCTTCAGTTGTAATTGTATCTTTTGGTATATATGTAAGAGACATTAAAAGATCAGTATTAATTAGGGAACATGAAACAATTATCAAAAAGAAACAAATTATACAATTTGCTGTAGTTGAACAGCAATACTCTACAAGACATACTATCCATATAGCCATCCAACAAGCCAACGTTCAACCTCCAATTTCTATAAAATTTAGGGAATCAATCGAAATGTACAAATAGCCTAACAACGTGTTATAGTCTCCATCCTACGTGGAAAACAATTATTATACTGGATCAGACCTCTAGTGTTTATATTATAAATTTCCTATTGTTTTCTCTATTACGTAATTAGGGGTAATATGTTTTTGTAGTTCACAACCTGATCGGTGGATCCGTTTTCATGTTGACATTTTACCTAGTCTAGTTCTTTATTTCTGCCTGATTTTCAAGAGCAATAGAGGATATATCCTCCTAATTTTGAATTACTTTTAAAGAAAGCTTAGTTGAACTGTCTAAGATCAGGTAAGCTGCTTTCAAGGTTGATTGCGCGGCAAAATGCAGTATTCCAGTGGCTAGCGATCACGACGCAGTGTAAAGTATTTCCTTTGACCATCTAGTTTTCATGTGACACCGTGCTCAAGACCAAGTTTTCTGTAGTTTTGAGTCACTCACCTTCGAGGTACGTTCCTAATTTTCTTTATCAACTCTAATTCCCAATAAAAAAAAACCGTTTCTTTTTTACAGATGGCGAAACGACGCCATAGCTGTGCTGTATTTTTTAAGCCACTTTTAAGCACATGCTGCAGCGTCTATATGGTACAGTTGTTTGAAAAATTTGCGACGTATTTAGGTGGTACAACATTTTTTCTTTTCAGGATTTTTTTCAATTTTTTGCAATTTTCCGGTTTTTCCTTGATTCTCCGTTTATATCAAGTTCTTTTTTATCTTTCTTAACGCCTGTTCTTTTACCAGTTCTACATTTAGTTTTTCTTGGTCGTTAACATACTCAGCAGCGTTTTCTATAGCTGGCGTCCACTCCCTAGCTAAGTCTCCACTTGAGACAAAGTCTCGAGATTAGTTCCGAAGTGTTGTCCATTTGAGATCACTTGCGCTCTCGAGACAGCAGTTGGAGACTCGACAGTCACTGCAGTCTCGAGATCAGGAAATTTTGTGTACACTTGAGAGCTTACTCTCAAGTCTCAGTCGATTCTGTGACTTGGTTGCTAGTTTGAGATTTATTTTTTTCAAAATGGATTCACGCCAAATCCTAGCCTTTCTAATTGTGCATAAAATTACGAAAAAAAACGGGAAGTGAAAAAAAAAAAAAAGGCGTGTTGGGTAAGAAAATGGGTGGATCGACGAAACGCATTGGGAGCTTCTTCAACACTTGTGAACGAGTTGCGGTTGGAAGATGCACAACAGTTTAAAAATTTCATTAGGATGTCTGCAGTTCAATTTGAATTGGTTTTAAATTTGGTAAAACACGATATTGTAAAGCAAGATACAAAGTTACGTGATGCGATTCCAGTCCATGATAGATTAATGGTCACACTTCGTTTTCTGGCTTCAGGTAAGCCTTTCAAGCGAATGTACAAATATTTTTCTCTAGAACATTACATTTTTATATTGAAATGAACTTTCAGGAGATGCTTATTGTAGTTTGCAATACCTTTTTCGCATTCCACCTTGTACAATAAGAAGAATAGTTCCGGAAGTGTGTAAAGCCATCTATCATCATTTAAAGGAAGAATATTTAAGGGTATGTATAAATTAAAAAACAACTTTAATTACAGAAGTATAATAACAGAAACTTTACGAATTAAGGCATGTTAATTAGTGAATATGAACTATTGTAAAAATCTTGGGTTGTTTGAGTCTCAATATTTTGTTGAGAAAAGTTGTCAACAACAATGGGTGGTGATGCAATTGGCGTACTGCATGAAGTACTTGCACTTGAAGAGGATGCAGTGGACCAGTAGCATTTTTCATCCATATCAGAAATATTTAATATCGCTTTTACGAATCTCACTTTTTAATACTCCTCTGTAATAATCCGATTTTAGACTTTTTAGCTCAACGCTACGTATTCTCCAAAGCGATCGAAATCGTCTTTTGGCTTCTTCATAATTTCTATTGCTTCCTTCAGAATGTTATCATCTTCTTGAGTTCTTGATGTTGCTTTGCTAATACGTTTTCTTTTTTGATCTTGTGTGGGCTCATTTTGTATGGACTCATCTTGTGAGATGTTCATGTTTTCGGGAATATTATTCTGAAAAGTTAAAAGCGCAATTAATATACTATGTTGTATCAAATTTATGCATAGAAAAATAGAAAAATACAAGTAAAATTTTTTTATTTCAGTATCCTTCAAGTGCTGAAGAGTTGAAGAAATATGCAGATCAATTTGAATTAAAATGGCAATTTCCACATTGTTTCGGAGCTATTGACGGAAACCATATTACAATGGTGGCACCTGAGAACTGTGGAAGCCTTTACTATAACTATAAGGGTACACACAGCATAGTTTTGATGGGAGTCGCAGATGCCAATTATAAATTAATTTACGTTGATGTTGGTTGCAATGGTAGAATTTCTGATGGAGGTGTCTTTACAAACTGCTCCCTGCACGATGCTTTGGAAAGCAAGCAATTTTCACTTCCCGAACCAGAAGCATTGCCTCAAAGATGTTTGCCAGTGCCATACATAATGGTAGCTGACGATGCTTTTGCTATGACTTCGTATATATTAAAGCCCTACGGGTACCGAAATCAACCTGCACCAAACAGAATTTTCAACTACAGATTAAGCAGAGCTCGTCGTATAATAGAAAATGTATTGGGCATTATGTCAAGTAAATTCAGAGTTATCCGAAAACCAATAAATTTAGCACCTAATAAAGTAATAGATGTTACTCTGGCAATATGTGCATTGCATAACTTTTTAATATGTACTTCGAAAAATTATTTGAACCCTTGTTCAGTTTGATTTTGAAGATCCTAATACACATAAAATTGTAAATGGCGAATGGCGGAATGAACCCCCACCACAAGGATCGTTTTTTCCACTAGAGAGAGGCCAGCAGCGAAATTATGCAATCTCTCAAAAAGATGTGAGAGATGAGTTTAAAGAATACTTCATGACAACTGCAGGTGAAGTTCAGTGGCAATATCGTTTAATTGCATAAATTTAGTACCTAATCACTTTGTTTAATTTGAATTTTTTTATTTGTAATTTTATGATAAATAAAATTTCATTATGAAACATAGCAATAATTATATTAACTTACCATGTTTGAAGTCGATGTTGTGGGTGTGAAGTTGGGTAAAATGAACTGTAATGCAGTGAAAAACTTCCATTTACTGTTATACCTGTCATCAGCACCATCACCACTCTTCAATTTTTTTATCTTTTGCAGTTAATAAGAAACCTGAAAAATAATATATTTGACTATTGACTAAAAAGTCAATTTAAATAGTAATGTTAATAATAATTTTAGAGGATTATACATACCTGATTGCGTAAGTTATGGATCTTCCGCTGAATTTCATTTCCACTGCAATTTTCAAATTTCGAAGCAAATTCTTCGTACATTGCCATTTTTTTTTTCGCGATTTCTATAAAGTTTATGTTTCACGTTCCATAAAAACTCTTCCTCCTCATAAAGTTCAATTAATTTGAACACTTCCTCGTCAGTCCACTCGCGATTATTCTTCATTTTTAAAAAATTAATTGGTTATTTAAATTAAACGAATATTTTAAATAAAAAGTCTCCAGTCGGGGTCTCAGCTCTTCAAACAATGACGGAAGACTGGTGACTAAGTCTCATGAGCAAGAATGAACATGTCCACTTGTGACACGTGCAGTGTCTGATACTCGCATCGGTTTGTCTCTGAGAGTGCTCTCAGGCACATATACATTTGTGAGTCTGGTCTCGAGACTGCTCTCGAGACCATTTTGTCTCAAGTGGACACTTTGCTTAAGAGCTGCCATTCCTCTAGGTAACTTTCAACAAAACAGAACCTGCTACAACATGAAGAGTAAAGATCTCTGAAGTTGCTACGAGTAGTCTCAGGCGAAAAAATTATTCTTGTATCTAAAAATTTCTTGCAAAAATCTCGAATTTGTAGTGTTAGAGCTGAGGCTTATTTTAGTATTATTTTGGTTATAATTTTAATAAATATCAGCCAGTTGTTTTGAAACGAATTTTACCACAACGTCCCACTGCATAACGTACAGAAGCAAGCAGGCAAAATTCCATTTAGCCAACAAAGGTTGAAGACATAAAAATTGCAGCTGCCATTAAACTTTTATTTTCAAAGTAATATACGTTTGTCTGCCATTACTAAGTTTTATAGGTATTTTATTGTCTTTCTCACATTCTCCCGGTAAGGCATGTTTTTTTTTATTTTATTAGCTGTACACATCGGGCATACATATTATAGAATGAAGACCAGTAGTTGTAGATTACTTTTTAAGGAACTAAACTCCTAACAATTTTTAAGCTTATTTAAAAGATGGGACAAGAAAAGATACCTAAAAACAATCCTTCGCATATTTACAGTACGAGGGCTAAATTTTAAATTTTTACGAAAACAAAGAAAAAAAATTTTGGTACAAATCGTTTCACTGTTTCTCAAAATATTCGTCTCTTAAGATTTTACTTTTACATGCGTTTGAACCAATTCTCGAAACATTTTTTTCACTCTGTTGTTGGTACCTCAAAAACATGATTTTGGGAGAATTGGGATTTTGGAATTCTTTGACGTGCTGTGTGAGAATGGACATTGTCATGATGAAGAATGATGCCACGTTTTTGGCTGTTTTTCCTGATTTCATCGATGATTTCTGGCAAACAAATTTTTGTATACCATTCGGCATTAACTGTTCTTGGATCCCCTAAAGCAATGGTTGCAACATGTCCAGTATAAACAAAGAAACAAGCGATCATCTTCTTGGGAGTACTTCGCGAACGAACCACTTTTATTGGATTCAGTTCATCTTGGAACACCCAAACAGTTGATTGCTGTTTAATTTCCGGCTCGTACGAATATATCCAAGATTCGTTTTCTGTTACATGTTGTATATGGATTTTGCATGTCCTCGGTCAAATTTTTGGAGCATTTCCTTGCACCAATTGACACGAGCCTGTTTTTGAGTTTCGGTCAAATTATATGGAATCCATCGGGAAGAGATCTTTATCATAAATAAATGTTCGAATATACTGCATTCTTCGATATGCTTAAGGGTGCCTCTATCTCACGGTAAGTCACTTGCCGATCCTCTTTAATCATATTCTGCACAGCATGAATGTTTTTTGAAACAACAACCGATTCTGGTCGACCTTTACTAAATTCATAAGTGATGGAAGAACGACCATGACGAAATTCTGCAAACCAATTGTAAACAGTCTTTTCTGATGGTAATTGGTTGCCAAAAGTTGAACGAAGCGGTTCGAGATATTATTGTAGAGTTAGGTCTTTACTAAAATAGAGAAAATCATCCAATGAAAACCTTTAGGTGGAATTTCCATTTGCTGTTTTTTTTTTAAACACTCGCTGTAAACAAACTACTAGACCAATTTTTGAACTGCCACCGTTTTAACAACAACAAATGTGAAATTTTACAACAATGTTAATGTCACATCTCAATAGCGCCATCTAGTGGTCGTTCGTAAAAACTTAAAAGGTGGCCCTTGTAAAACACAATCACGTATCTTACTTACCCGATCGGCCAAATGTATAGTGTTGTCAGACTTCCAAAATTTAAAAGATTCCTCGGTACTCCAGCTTTCTCAATATCATTTAAAGTATAACACAGGTCAACATTTGATCTAAAAAAAAACACTCGGAGCGGTATGGTCCTTATGGAGTTTTTGGGGTCGCTGATTACGACGAGGGGGTTGGTTAACCTTCATCACATCAAATGCAAGATCATTTGAAGGTCAAATAGAGAAAAAAAACCGTAGGAAAAATCTGAAAAAAATCATACGTATGTTTTTGAGGTCCCTGAGTCCGAATCCGTAGTTTTTTTTGACCTTACACCTTTTCCAGAGGTCATTTGAAGGTCATTTGAAGGTCAAATAGAGAAAAAATCGTGGAAAAAATCTGAAAAAATTCATCTATTATTTTAAGTTTTACTAATAAATACCTTTAAACAGTATTAAAACATTTGCTTGCATCAGTCTACCTGCCATTATTTAGCTTATATTTCAAATATTAATTCCCATGTATTGACCGAGCAGCATAAAAGACATTTTTGATTATGATATATTAACGTAAATGTAAAATGATATGTATAAGATATAATCAATAAAAATGTACCGTAAATTAACCTCTGTATGCTTCGCAAGTGTACGATAAAAACAAAATTAAATTTAACAACGCAAAATGACCATACATATTTTTCAAATAAACATAAACTGGTGATGAAATGACCTATAATGACCTCTGAAAGGTGGCTTGAGTCAAACAAACTACGGGTTCGGACTCAGGGACCTCAAAAACATACGCATGAATTTTTTCAGATTTTTTCCACGATTTTTTCTCTATTTGACCTTCAAATGACCTCTGGGAAAAGGCGTAAGATCAAACAAACTGCGGATTCGGACTCAGGGACATCAAAAACATACGCGTGAAATTTTTCAGATTTTTCCTACGGTTTTTTCTCTATTTGACCTTCAAATGACCTTGAATCTGATGTGATGAAGGTTAACCAACCCGCTCATCGTAATCAGCGACCCCAAAAACCCCATAAGGACCATACCGCTCCGAGTGTTTTTTTTAGATCAAATGTTGACCTGTGTAATCTAATGAGGTGCATAGTTTCCGGTAACAGGAAAGAAAGTAAATAATATATTTATAACCAATATTTGAATATTTTCTGAGTTTGTATGTCATGAATTATATATAACCACTTATAACCATAGCTAATAAATACCCATATAGACATAGGTAGTAATTGTTGCAGCAATGTAATAACGTCCGTGGTATCACTACCGCGTTGTTTAAAAGGTGGAGTGAAACACAAATGTATGTTTCGGCCCCTGTGCAAAGTTGACAGATATTACTACATCCACGCCAATATCGATTTAAAAAGGGTAATCCCTATTCAGGCTGGGATGTGACGAAAGCCAATTTTACTACGAAACTGCAGGTGACCATTTCGTTTCCTTAACAGGGTTGCATGGAATTAGAGTAAAGTAACTTTTTGCTTAAGGTGGGGTTGCATTTTAGTATATTTTTTATCTGTCCTTATCACAGGAATTGAAAATTTTGAGATGTTTGATTTGGCGGAAAACGATGTGATGAATCGCGCAGTGTGTCACCCTTTAGACATAAAATATGTTAGCAATTTTAAAGCTTAAATGTTGTAGGAACGTGACGTTATTCACGTCACACTGCGATCCATCAAATTACAAAAAAACGCTATAAAATTTAAAAAAATATATATTGACTGCAACAAAATAAAAATGTCATTATCGTCACGGTTCTTAAAGAACATGAACGAACGGAACGAAGGTCAGTGCGTTTAGCTTTACATAGAACGTTGTCGTAAATTATAGGTGACATTTTTTCTTTGTAAAAACTATGATTACGTCAAAACTTGAAAATCAATAGCCCATTTTGCTGTTTGAGTTAAATAAAAATGGCTTCTACAATTAGGTAGCGACCATAATTTGATTATTTATTCGTGTATTATGTTTGTGTATTGTAGGTTGTTTTTATAAGCTTGTCTTTCTAAGTTGTTGACTACAACTTTCTTTTAAAGCTGTAGTTTTAAAAACTTAAACCGAAATATACGTTGCAAAAACGCTAAAAATATATTAAAAGTTAGAATGTAAGCACAACTTAGAAGAAATATGTTTACATGTCCTCGAGTTTCCCAATATTTAAGCAAATAATAAACTCGGATTTCCTTCTAGAGGAGAAATAAAAAATATGGATTATAACTCAACATCCATCAATAATCATGTAACTTAGAACAGAGAAAAAGTGATATAATTACGTAAATATGAAACTTATTTTACCTATCTAAGAATATAATTAAATATAACCGGAACAGAAGGGAAAAATAATAAAAAAAATAACTCTTGCGTGTAAAATAATTAGCCATCGAAATGGAATACTTTGATAATAGGTTGTAGAAAATATGTATTTTATAAACTTATTTTTGCTAGATGCTCTGATAGTACTAATCGGATACGGTCGCACACATTAGAAAAATGATATTTTAGAGAACAAATAAAAAAAGTTATCATATTTATTGATTCAAACCAAAATTACAAGGTTTTGAAACTAAATAAAATTTCTGCGAAAATTTGATACATTATGCAAGTTTCTTACGAAATTCTACTCAGCCTCAGGAACAAATTTGTCCTGTTTACGATCAAAATACTTCGACACATTATTAAAAAGGTCGATGAAATCTTGGGAAAAGTTTAACTAGACCAGCTCAGTCATGACTTAACATTCATCACCAAACAGCGTTAAATCATTTGGAAAACGCTGTATACAAAAAGAGTTTCCATGCGTGAATATCTCATGAGTTACTGGTGAAACGAAATGAAATCGATCCATTTTAGAAACTTCCCATTACTAACGATGGAAAATAGATCACGTATGACAATAACGTGTTAAAAGATCATGGTCGAAACGTGGTGAAGCTAGACAAAAAATAGTAAAGTCAGGATTAACCCCAGGGAAAGAGATGATATGTGTTAAAAGGGAATTGTATATCATGAGGTGCTACAATTTAGCTAAACGATTATCTAGACCGCAGCCAGCAATTGAGAAAAAGCGACCAGAATTAAAAGTGTGTCCTCATCATGACATCGTCTCATCACACATATTTTTGATGACCCAGCAAAAGTTAGGAGAGCTTGACTCCCAAGTTTTAAATATATACACCATACAGTCTAGATCTTTCACCGACAGATTACTATTTGTTTCGGTTTCCACAGAGCTCTCTTAATGGTGTAAAGTTGACTTCAAAAAAGGCTTGTGAAAATCACTTGGTTCAAATCTTCGCCCATAAATCCCAGACGTTCTGATGAGATAACAGTACTACCAGAAAGATGGAAAAAGGTCATCAATCAAAATGGCGTACAATTAATTTAATAAACGTCATTTGGAATATAAGTAAAATGTTTAAATTTTGGCTTAAAAAGGCCAAAACCCAATATATAAAACACTTATTAGAAGTAGACTGATGTATGGTGCAAAAACATAGAAGATAAAAAAAAACAACCAAATGAAGTGGTAAAATTATTTACTTACAGACACGCAGCTCTAAAATAAACAGTGATTATAACCTTCCCAGATTAACTAATAAATTAACCTAAACACTACCTCAGTATTTAACATAAAAGCAACTTTATAGTGAGACATTAATAAAAAAAAAAGTTTGCAATTATCCTAACCAAAGGCCTGAAAAAATTTTCATAATACTTTTGGAATACTATGCAAAATTTAGAGATATTCTACCCCATTCAACCTTTTTTTGTTACGACTGAAAGTAATGAAACTAATTCTCAGATTTTTTGAGTCAAACAACCCTAAAACCAACATTTAATACGATATATGTAATACCACCCTTAACACGATATATCTAAAACAACTCATCTAATCTTCTCGCTTACCTTTGTATGTTTTACTATAAATATTTATAAACAAAATTGGTTTACTATCTCAACAAAGAACCAGGAGAAATTACCTCTTTACTATCGAAACTTTAAAAAATGGGCGCAGGTAATTTCCACACCACTAATCCGTTTATGACCTAGACATATTTAAGAGATTGTAATTGCAGAAGTAAATTCCACACTGAGTACTTTCCGGTAGAGGATGAGGGTTGATAAATGGGTGGTAGTACGCACCGGCCTGTTCAATTAAATCATTATTAAACCCTTCTACATATCAGTTTAGTACATATTATTAATTTGTGATTATTACTTGGTTGTGCGTATATTTTTTAAAGTGTTGCTAATATGGAAGCAAAATTAAGAAAAAGTAATCGAGGAAAGGACATGTTATGTGTGAATTACTAGACTTACTTTCGACAAAAGGTGCTAAAATGTGGAGAAACATTTTGGAGATGTTCAAAAAAAGATTGCAAATCAAAAGTCTTCACCGTTGGGCCCGAGAATTTAGTTACTAGAAGTGAAGGACTCCATATACACGAAGCCGACACCAAGAAGCTGAATCGGCAAATAATTAGTAATTCCTGCAAAAGAAAAGCCGGAAAGCATATGAGTGAAAGGCCATCTAAAATTATCCGACAAGAACTACAAAACACGCTGCCTGAAACAGTAACAGAAAAAGATGTCGAATATATTAGAAAAAACATTTATAACCATAGACGAAAATTTTTGCAAGGACGTAATCCAAGAAGTGCTCAGGAGGTGCATACTGTTTTAGAGACATTTGAAATCAAAACTAGCAAGGGTGAGAATTTTCTATATATCAATGAACTCGAAAGTGGCATTATTGTTTTTTTCTTGCACTACAAATGTCAATATGTTGTGTAAAATATCCAATATATATATGGACGGCACCTTTTCATACTGCACTAAATATTTTACACAGTTATTTACAGTGCATGGTTTTGCAAATGGTCATTACATTCCATTATTATTTTGCTTATTGCGTGATAAGAGAGCTAAAACATACAAAAACCTCTTCACATTATTAAAATGTAAGATTTATTTAACAGATACACTGTATTTTAATCCAGAGAAAATTACTATTGACTTAGAAAAATCTATTCATAAGGCAGTATCTAAAGTTTGGCCAAATGCTAAAGTGTTAGGATGTAGATTTCATTTACACCAATCTTGGTTTCGCAAGATACAGAATCTTGGTCTAGCTAAAGAATATTGCGACAAAAATTCTGAAATTGGTCGTTGGTTACAGTATTGTTTCGGCTTGTCCTATTCAGCACCCCAAGAATTAGGTGACAGTTTTTCATACGATTTATATTCTATAAAACCTGAGGATGAACGTTTAAATAAATTTTGTGATTACCTACTAGAAACGTGTATAGAGGAAGGAGCTGATTTTCCAGTTGAAATATGGGCAGAATCGAGTCCATCTTTAACTCGAACGACTAACTGTTATGAGTCCTTCCATTCCCATCTAAATAATTCTTTTTATTCTACACATCCGTCTCTGTATACTTTTATCGATAGGCTGAAATAATTTCAGATTAAAGTATATATAAAAATACAAAGTGTCGACGAGTCTAAAATAAGTAATAATCATAATAATCAAAAATTAAAACATTTAAAAAATCTTTATGAACAAAGACAATTAGGAAATATTAATCGTTTCCATTTTTTAAAATGTGTCTCCTATTTTTCTCAACCTGTTTTGTAAATATATATAAATATATATGTATAGGTTTGTAGCATTATCTAGTATATGTAAGGAAATTTGTCCAATTGTATTTTATGTATTTAGCAAAAACTTTATGTTTTATCAATATTATTCTACTATGAAATAAAAACATATATTTTTGCAAATATCTAAAATTTTCAATGAAAACTGATTTAAAAGAAATCCGTCCAATTTTATTTAGATGAATAAAGCATAATTATATTTGCTTGGTGTGGAAATTACATGTAAGATTTAAGCACCCTTATAATGTTAGTGTGGAATTTACCTGTTGTATTAAGGGCGCAGGTAATCTTGGTGTGAAATTTACTAACGCCGTAAAAAATTTACCGAGACTCAGCCGTTCCATCCTTTTCTCCTGAAGCAATATCGTTCAAGGACTATATGTTTCAGTCCAACATTAAGTATATATATAATTTGTATGACATGACATGACAGGTCACAGGCGGTTAATTCAAAATTGAATTAATTTCAATTGATTTTGGCATCCAAAGTTTTTAATGGTATCCCTTTTGTAAATGCCTTTTTACCGAATTAATATGTTAGTGTGTAGTGAAAGTTTTACTTAATTGTTAGTCGCATTTATGTAATTGGTGTTTATGGTCATTTTTTGTTAGAATAATATCACACCCCTCACTTTGTGCCCTGATGAAGCCTAGGACCGAAATATTGGCTAAATGAACAATTAATTTCATATTTAAGAATTTTGTTAGATACAGCAACTTTTGCTTTTTTTTTCTTTATTATATATATATATATATATATATATATATATATATATATATATATATATATATATATATACATATATATATATATATATATATATATATATATATATATATATATATATATATATATGGAACGTTTCACGTCAACCGGAACAAAGCTGTGCCCAAAATTGTAGTAGACGGAAAATAATGTTTGACGGCTTAAATTATGCGGAATACAAAGCACTTTCAAATGCTGAGTGGCAAAACATGATCACTCAAAATGGCGGGTCCAATATGGTGAACAAGTAAGATATGCATCGAAAAAAGTTATTACAACTATAAATACAGCTCTAAAATATTCGAAAAAGCATTCAGATTGCTATTTATAACTTTTACCTATCCACCTTCGTGCGTTTACATCACTGTTGAGAAATTCAAAAAATGGCGGATCCAACATGGCGGACCTCAACATCAATCAGCTCTCTGATTCTCATAGGACTTGATACATTACGTGTTCTTGAGGCTTCTAAAGTCCGACTATAAACATATTTTTAGAGTATGCTTAACTTTTGAATGGTAAGACCTCTTCTCCTAAAAGGGCTGATCTAATATGGCGGCTGCAAGTGAGGTAAGTGTTAATCCTTTTTCAGACTGAAGATTTTGAATAATTCTGATATGAAATTGTTTGCAGTATAAAGGTTACTGATTACGAATCTAAAGTCATATTTTAAAAATTCAGGATGACTGATCCAATAAAGCAGACGTCGATCCAAAAATTAAAAATTTGGAAATAAAAAATATACTCGTATTTTACATAAAATTTGCAATGAAAAGGGGTCTCTAGTAATGTTTCACTAAAAAGCATAGATTCCGAGAAAAAATTTCTAAACTATCTGTAATTTCATATTTTGGGTAC
Organism: Pachyrhynchus sulphureomaculatus; assembly: GCA_019049505.1. NCBI lineage: Eukaryota > Metazoa > Arthropoda > Insecta > Coleoptera > Curculionidae > Pachyrhynchus > Pachyrhynchus sulphureomaculatus. Next base: position 72,513,375 of record CM032446.1, read on the forward strand.
AGAAGATCCATATTTATAAACAAGTTTTCAAAAAAAGGTGTCTGTATTTAACAGTTTTGAGACTGTCTTTACATGCAATTTTTTCGAGGCATACCTTACTTGTAGCCGCCATTTTTGACCCGCTGCGCTGTTTTAAGTGATCATGTTTTGTCACTTAGTATTCGAGAATGTTTTGTATTGCGAATAATTTAAACCGTCAAACATTATTTTTCGTCGTCTACAATTTTAAGCAGAGCTTTGTCCCGGTTGACGTGAAACGTCTCATATATATATATATATATATATATATATATATATATATATATATATATATATATATATATATATACCATGCCAGCGGACGCAAAGCTAACAGAAAGACGGAAATCAGTGTTTTTACGCAATGTTGGAACCCTAAAACGAAAAAAAAAGCGAGAATCTCGATTCAGCAATGAAAGTAAAATGTTATGTCGCCGGAAAAGGATGTGCTCAACGAGTCGAAACAGAGATATATCACTACAAATGAGAGTGAATGGTTCTCCGATGATACTGAAACAAAACAACTAAAGATATGTGGTCATTTATAGAGAATAGTGGAAACGAAATTGCTTAACAGAGTTGATAAAACAGCTATTACTAAGCTGCCAAAAAAGCTGACCTGACCAAAGCAGGCTTGGAAAGAGATAATCTTCAAAAGCAATGAACTCACAGAAGCTGAGAGAGGGCCAATGGAATGATAGTAAGACAAATAAATTAGTCATTGAAAAAACGTTTTTGACCCCCGTAAATAATATCATACGAGACTACCTTTTAAGTTTTTACAGAAATAATGAAAAAAAAAATTTTGGTTATTGTTTCTCAAAATATTCGTCTGTCTCAAAAACATAGTTTTGCAAGGATCTGACCGCTTCTTGAGGTAATGAAAATCGCTGTCCACGCATGTTTTTTGACATTCAGGAACAAAAAGCTGTCCACGCATGTTTTTTGACATTCAGGAACAAAAAGCAGTCTTTAGGCGATAAATGAGGTGAATACGGTCAATGAGACATTAATTCGATGCTTTTCTCCGTTAAATAATCAATTGTTTGAGGTGCTGTGAGACCTGGCATCGTCATATTGAAGAATCATGGGACGTTTTCGATTATTTTTTCTAATTTCGTCGATGGCTTCTGGCAAACAAATAGTTGTATACCATTTAGCATTAACTGTTCTTCGATCTTCTAGAGCAATGGTTGCAACATGTCCAGTATAACCAAAGAAATAAGCAATCATTTTCTTGAAAGTATTCGCAAACGAACCACTTTTGCTGGAATCGGTTCTTCTTGGAACATCCAAGTTTCCGGCTCGTATGAATATATCGAAGCTCGTCTCCTGTTACGATGTTCTATACGGATTTTATATGTCCTCAGTCTAATTTTTTGAGCATTTCCTTACACCAACAACCGTGCCTGTTTTTAAGTTTCGATCAAATTATACGGAATCCATAGGGAACAGATCTTTTTCACAGCTAAATGTTCATGCAAAATAAAATATACTGCAGTCTTCGATATGCGTAAGGATGCCTCTATCTCACAGTCAGTCACATGCCGATCCTCTTCAATCATGTTGCGCACAGCATCGATGTTTTTTGGAACAACAACCTATTTTGGTCTACAGTCACGAAATTCATCGCTAACGGAAGCACGACCATGAGGAAATTCTACAAACTAATTGTAAAAAGTTCTTTTTCAGGGAGATTCATTAAAAAAAGTTGAACGAAGCGATTCGAAACATTGTTATTAAGTTAGAACTTTACTTAAATCGTAAAAAATCATTCTTTTTTTTATGGGTCTAGCACACGTGCTGCAGGGAAGTCCCTAAAGCGCTCCAAGAGCGGCATGTGTGCGAAAAAGGCGATTCACGTTGTTCTTGAATCGCTGTAAATTGTACTCGGTGGGAAACACAGCGCTGGGCAAATAATTCCAAAGGGATGACGTTCTCTATATAAAAGACTGCTTGAAAAGCGTTGTACGTGGAGTAACAAGCTGAACCTGTACACCAGCGCGACGTATATTTCTAATATGCACCGCTTTGGGAGGAATTAAGCGGGCTACATCCTTCGAACACTTTCCATGAAAAATACTTGTAGAACAGACTCAAGTCGCTAACCGTTCTTCGATGTTCCAGCGAATCAAGGCAGCCGGTCAATTCCGGGTCCCCAATCAGACGGACCGCTCTTCTCTGAACAGAATCCAACAAATGCAGTGTATGTTTGGGAGCGAAGCCCCAAACGTGGGAGCAGTATTCCATAGTTGGTCGAATTTGGGCTTTGTAAAGAAGTAACAGTTGTTGTGGGGTGTAAAGCTTTCTGGTTCTAAATAATATTCCCAACTTTTGAAAAGCTCTCCTTGCTATGCCTGCAACATGTTCATGCCAGGACATATTTGCTCCCAAACTAACGCCCAACAAATTGAGCGACGATGCTAGGGGAATGGAGTGCCCCGACATAACTATGTCGGGTTCAGCAACGTTAACTTTTTTAGAAAAAACTGCCGGCTGGGTTTTTGTACCACCTGGATTAAATTCCACTTGGTTACTGTCACCCCAAGATAGAATTTCTTCCAGGTCTTTGTTAAGTTGAACGACCTCCTGCTGTCTGCGGATATTCGCCTGAGCAGCCGATGTCCGAGCGTTCAAAGAGAATGAAGAGACAAGCGTACTGTCATCTGCAAAGCTGTAGATTGGATTCCCAGTCTTTTCCAGCAGGTCGTTAATGTAAATGAGAAAGAGAGGAGGAGACAGTATGGAGCCCTGGGACACACCGGTGTTGATAGTGAGGGTGTTAGAAAGAAATCCGTCGACTGCCACTCGTAAAGAACGCTCTCTAAGGAAACATGAGAGCCACAAACAGAACCTTTCAGTCATACCATAAGAGCGTAACTTAGCCAACAGTCCATCATGCCAAACACGGTCGAATACCTTGGATATGTCAAGAGAAACCGCTCGAGATTCTCCAAAGTGTTCAATTGCGTTGTTCCAAACATGTGTTACATAAGTCAGAAGATCTCCTGTTAATCTATGTTTACGAAAACCATATTGGTGATCGCTAATAATATTGAATCCTTCAAGATATTTTAGAAGATGCTCATTGATAACCTTTTCCATGACTTTCGATATTATTGAAAGCAATGAGACGGGTCGGTAGTTATTTGGCAAGATCTTCTTGCCTTTTTTAGGTATCGGCTGAACCGTGGCACATTTCCAGCAGGACGGAAATATTCCCTTTCTGTAGGATAGGTTAAAAAGTCTACAGAAAACTGGTGTTAGTTCCCTTGCACAGTTTTTGAGAACTATGGCAGGTATTCCGTCAGCGCCAGAAACCTTCTTTGTGTCTAGCTTCATTAAAATACGCTTTATGATGCGCTGTCTGAAGACAACATCGGGCATCCTTGACTGCAATATGGAAATAGTAGGTGGTGTTTTTCCTTGGAAATCGACAGTAGAATGTGAAGCACAGAGTTCAGCCAACAAGTTCACTCTCTCAACAGGTGTGGTTGCAATGGAATTATCTGGCCGTGCGAGTGGTGGTATGGTGGATTTGGTAAAATTTTGACTAACTGCCTTAGCGACTGCCCAAAAGGACCTGGAATTGTTGGGACAAGCGAGAAGTTTGTTTCTAATTCGTTGATTGTGTGCCTCCTTGGTTCCGTCGATATTCCCCTTGCATCTGTTCCGGGCACGAACAAAGGTGTTAAGATTTACACGCCATTGTCGGTAGGCAATATATTTAGAAGCAACAGCTTCTTTGCATTTTCGGTCAAACCAAGGCTTGCCTTTGGAGGAGCAATTCTTCAAAAAAGGGATGTAAGCTTCCATACCAGCCAAAATAACATCGGAGACCTCCCTGGCGCAGTCAGATGGGTTATCGGATCGAAAACAACATTCAACGAATACTTCCACGTTAAATTTCCATTTGTTCACAAAACTGTTTTTTTCAAAAAGCTCAATGTAAACAAACTACTTGGCCAATTTCTGAACTGCCACTATTTTAACAACAACAAATATCAAACAATGATAATGTCACGTCGCCATCTAGTGGTCGTTTGTAAAAACTAAAAGGAGGTACTCGTATTTTATAAAATATTTGAGGAACGTAATACATTTTTTTCTGGTGAGTATGATGAAAATAAAATTAATTTTGAGATTACGTTTATATATAATTTAAATATATTCGCGCCAAACCGATATTCGCTTTAATTCAGCAGACAGCAAACTTTATATAATAAAATAATATTTACCTTGCTTTATCCCGTTATCCAGTTTATGTACTCTACCTCACATTTAATCTTTACTCAATATAAAAGGCTGGAATCTTAAGATATATTTATTAAATAGTCGTTCGACTCCATTATATAATCTCATAAGAATGTAAGAGACCTTGTGCACATATTAGTTCTTTTTATATCAGTGCGAAGTGAGTGTAAATAATTTTCGATTGCAATGTATATGTATTATATTTATTAATTAATAAATAATTTATAGACATTTCGCCCGTTGACTTATTTTTTTTATTAAAGTCAGTTGTAACAACATAAGGACAAAGGTGTACGTTCGGTTCGTTTACAATAACATTGGCACTCCCGCGAATAAAATATGTTGATTTATTAGCGAGTCTAGAACTAGCCCCGTGTTAATAAACAATACAGTGAGTTCGTTTAATACCGTAATTATTTAATCTATACTATTTTACTTAATATAATTCACTCCATATATTCATGTTCTTGTAGTCATCTTCAAACCAGTCAAATTCAAGAGATTAAAGCTAGAAAAACAGGGCATATACAGAAAAAACACAAGTTTAGCTTCCGTAACAAACTGCATCAGTCCTCTTCCAGCACGACAGGATCTATTTTAACTGTTGCAAACAAATAGTTACCGAGCATCACTACAAACCATCAAAATTTGATGGTTGGTTGATGAGACCCTCAACCTTCCAGTTGCATAGAAGTGTATAATAACAGAAAAGACCGACGCATCAGCAAACCAACAGCTTACCGAATGACGCCTAAACCATTCACGTTAGCTCGGAGAGGGCGGCAGCGACCACTCGATGCTAGAGTGCCCCTCTTCGACAGCAAATAAGTAGCACCAACGGCTCCGAAACTTTTAATTCTAAAATCAGGACTTTTCTATATTAAAGCATTTTAAGTTATATTCTTTGACAGGGTTCCTTTTATGTGAAAATCTCTACTAGACTAAGGTCCCTGATTTTTAAATTAAGTTTGAGCTTTTAAAGTTTTACTATATGAAATGGTTCTTTTTTATAAAAAATCTCTCCTCTGAATTGGTTATTGATTTTAAGGTTACTGTATTGGGAGGATGGGAGGAATACAAGCTTTCAGAGTACAAGTGCAAGAGAAGTTTTTTTTTTTGTACAAAGAGTTGCTCCCCCAATTCTCGATAGTCGCCGATTTATTTTCCGAATGTCGATATTTCATTTCGTTCAAGATTTATCATGCCAACACATAGACAGAAAGGCAGGCTGCCGCAAATAGGAGTGGTAGTAGGAGTAGTAGTAGTATGGGAGAGGAGGCATATAGCCAAACTAACAGACCACAGAGATCCTTTTCTCTAGCAGGAACTAACGTCTGGATAAGGTCAACCAGACGGGGCCTACAAAATAACGTGAGACCCAAACAAAATGATTGGAAGATTGGCTTTACAGTCTTGTTCTTTTAACCCCCCCCCCCCCCCCCCCCCCCCCCGCTAGCCACGAACTTCGACGGGTTGTCAAATCTTTAATACCTCTATGAACATCTCCGGCATTGCAGCGAAGTATGTTTATGAGCGGTGTTCGAACCTTCTAACTCGACTTCTGGGCTGTGTCTCATTTAAAAACATATTACCTTGTACGCATTCCGGGTCAAATAACCGTGCCCAAATGTGAAACGCCAAGAAATGCAATAATTTTGGCGTATGATTTTTCCCAAACACGATTCCCTTAGAGAAGGAAGTAAAATAGACCACTCCATGACATAATTGTGAAGCACTCTTAAAAACAGCATATTTAGGAATTATTCATAAAAACGATCAAAAAAGAAAACTGCCAAGATGCTATAAATCGTGTAGTTAAAAAAAAAGGTGAAACTCCAAGAGCAAAAACGTACTATTTCCGTAGAATCAACAAATTAACTAAGAACTTTGCAGACTACAACTTTATAACTAATTCTATTAGTCTTATTGCCATTTTTAAATAAAGAAAGCAAAAAGACATGTGAAAAAAACTGCTATTTCTATAATGGAACCTCAGTTACAATGGGAATCATATAGACTTTCCAAGCTACATCAGTCATAAAACGTTTATCTTAAAGTATGTATTTTAACAATAGTTATAATTTTACGAGTCCATTATGTTCCATAAAACAAATTAGGCCGAAACATTCGTGAAATTAATCACCTCACTCTGGAGGGTATAAAATGCCTTTTGTACTACTTATAAGGGTTCTATGTTATTAAACATTAAAACACGCACCTTTAATTTGTGTTTTATATTACCGCTCAATATCGAACAAAGTTATTGTGAGCTATTAAATTAAAGAAATAAAAACCTGCTAAGCGAAAGTGTATATTAACAAAACTTCCCCCCTATTGTCAAGAAACATATTTTCATAGTTTTTTATACCATTATCAGTTGTACTCGTGATAATTTTCTCCCAATTTACCCTATGAAGAATATTCCAGAACTTTTTCAAAAATGTTTGTTAAATGCGCTTCAAGATCGTGGGGAGATAGGGATTTTTGGCCATTTTTTAAAAATAATTCAAAGAAATGTAGGCGCAAGTATTACATCATACATATCTTTCAACTCGAGTTTTTACAAGCTTTCATTTGACACTCCACACGATTACCTGTTAAAAAAAATTCTTTTCACTTCTGATTCCCCCCCCCCCCAAAAAAAAACTAACCCCTTAAGTCAAGATTTAAAGTTCAAAACTACATGACTCTGACTGGACCATCAATTGCTATATTTGTGCCAAATTTTAACTTTCTCTGTCAAATAGATTTGGAGAAAAGCGGGTGTGACAAACGGACAGACGGGCCCTGAAGTCATCCCATAAGTGTTCCAAATGGAACACTAAAAATGAAATACTTGGATTAAGTTTGCACCTTAGGAATATACTAAACACCTACTTTATATGGTACTGGTATATAATACGTGTAGTTAATATTTATAGAAGACTAAGGATATACGTAGTAATAAAATAAATTGCATTTTATAACAGTTCATATAAAAAATTGATATTGAAATGAGTTAATGCAAATACTTTAATACTTATGTATCTTATTTGTACCATCAGCTGTCGTTATGGATACTCTCATGGCTCTGACGAGGGAGGGGGGGAAATAATTTTGTCTAACTTCAACAAATATTTCTATTTCGATATTAAGATGGCAATCCGTTAATTTACACCAATCAGACATGATCTCTAAAATATTGAATAAGAATACTATGTACAAGTATGAAATGCGGATTTTTTTTCTAAAAGAACATGTTAAATTCGGAAGAATGATAAAAAAATGCTTTATTCAAAGTATACTCCATCGCTTATTATACATTTTCTCATCTTTCGGGCAATTTGTGAATACCACGCCAGTAAAAATCTTCCCCTTTTGCTGTGAACCATTCATCGAGCCATTTTTTCACATCTTCGTACGAACCAAAGCGCTGCTCAGCAAGTGCGTGACCCATCGATACAAACAAGTGGTAATCGAAAGGAGCCAAGTCTAGTGAGTGGAGTAGAACTTCCAGCTGAGTGCTTCCAACGTGTCGCGAACTGTTTTTGGCGTATGTGATGGAGCATTGTCATGAAGAAAAATGACTTTGTGTTGCCTCTTTAGGTATTCTGGCCTTTTTTCAAGCAGCGAACGGTTCAAATCGGTCAATTGTTGTTGGTAACGTTTAGTATTAACCGTTTCCCCAAGTTTTAAACAGCTCATAATAAACCACGCCCCTCCGGTCCCACCAAATACAGAGCATCGTCTTTCTGCCAAAGCGATTCGGTCTTGCGATCGATGTGGATGGTGCGCTTGTGTCTACCCATGATTTTTTGCGCTTGGGATTCTCAAAATAAATCCATGTTTCATCCCCTGTAACTATACGATGCAAAAAAAACGACTTCCTTTTGTACCGAGCGAGAAAAATGTCACACGTTTTTTTTTGCGCGCTTTTCCATTTGCCTGTCGTTCAACTCATGCGGTACCCATCTACCGGTCTTCTGAATCTTTCCCGTCTCTCGTAGCCGATTGGAAACAGCTTGTTGTCTAACGCCCAATTGCTCGGCGAGTTGTTTTTGTGTTTACGAATCATCTTCGTCCAACAATGCTTGCAATTCCACATCTTCGTATTTCTTTGGCGGTTTTCCACGTTCCTTGTCTGCAACATCGAAGTCATCACTTTTCAAACGCCGAAACCATCGTTCACATGTATCTTGCGGTGGAACATGTTCACCATAAGCTTCTCGAAGTAATCGGTATGATTCACTAGCAGTTTTCTTCAAATGAAAACAAAAAATTAATCCTGTCCGCGAATGTTCTTTGTTCGGTATAAATATCGACATATTGAACACCACAACACAACACTATGCACACACTTTTCCAATTTATCACTCGTGCGCGTCTTATACTTGTTGATGATACAACAAAATAGCGCGGTGTCAAATCTTTATTTCACAACTGCATTGATGCACCATCTGTTTTCTGAAATCCGCCATACTTATACACCTGGTATTTCTATCATCAGCATATAGAACAAAATGCCCATGCTCTACAGTATACTCTGGTAGATCCTTTATGTAAATATTGAATAGATTAGGCGATATGCATGCACTTTCTTTTTTTTGATATTCCACCTGATACTTTCAATCTGAACGGTCTGAAATATTTGATAAAGATAGGATTTACATAACAAGAAGACAAACTTCAAAAAGTAGCAGTTTTATATAGGCAAGTAGTAATTGGCAGTGACGGAGGCGTCATGCAACAGTCTCAATTCGACAATTTTGTTATTAAGTATCACAATCATGTGACCAAGCGGGGCATTCAACATATTCTAAATTTAGAAGCTACACCTGAACTCATTTTAGCATGCTGAAAATACAAGATACATATTTAAGCGAAGAACTTGTAACGTGATACTATAAAGCCACAGGGCTATAATTTTTTGGTGTTACATACCCTTTTAAACAGTATTCCAAAAATTAAGAACAGATCTCTTGAGCCGAACTGTGATTAGTTAAAAATGAAAGCGGCTTTGGTAGAGCAAAGGCCTACAAAACCGGGATCCAAACCCAGCAAGAGTTTGGATCCAGGTTGAGGTTTTCCAATTTCTAAAATTTTTTTCTACGAAATAAATATCTCCCAAATGTATTTGTTAATTTCAAATTGATTACAAGACAAACTATATTACGTACTTAGTACATGTAACACACCACTAACACTAGTGGAACACTTTTTCTCCAATCCCCTTTTCGAAGAAACGCCCCTCCAACGGCAAGCTTTGGTTTCACCGAAAATGCAAAGAAGCTGTTGCTTCTAAACATCTTGCCTACCGACAATGGCGTGAAAATCCTAACACCATAAATCATAACGACTTTGTTCGTGCCCGGAACAGATGCAAAGGAATTATCAACGAAACCAAGGAGGTACACATTCAACGAATTGGAAACAAACTTCTCGCTTGTCCCAACGATTCCAGGTCCTTTTGGTCAGTCGCTAAGGCAATTAGTCAAAATTTCACCAAATCCACTATACCACCACTCCCAGATAATTCCATTGCAATGACAGCTGTTGAGAAAGCGAACTCGTTGGCTGAACTCTTTGCTTTACATTCTACTGTCGATTTCCAAGAAAAAACACCACCTACTATTCCCATATTGCAGTCAAGGATGCCTGATGTTGTCTTCAGACAGCGTATCATAAAGCGTATTTTAATGAAGCTAGACACCAAAAAGGCTTCTGGCGCTGACTGAATACCTGCCATAGTTCTTAAAAACTCTGCGAGGGAACTAACACCAGTTCTCTGTAGACTTTTCAACCTATCCTACAGAAAGAGAATATTTCCTTTATGCTGGAAAAGTGTCACAGTTCAGCCGATACCTAAAAAAGGCAAGAAGACCTTACCAAATAACTACCGACCAGCTTTCAATAATATCGAAAGTCATGGAAAAGGTTATCAATCAGCATTTTCTAAAATATCTTGAAGGATTCAACATTATTAGCGATCACCAATATGGCAATTGGAGATCTTCTGACTTATGTAACACATGTTTGGAACAACGTAATTATACACTTTGGAAAAGCTCGAGCGGTTGCTCTTAACATATCCAAGGCATTCGTCCGTGTTTGGCACGATGGAGTGTTGGCTAAGCTACGCTCTTATGGTATGTCCGAAAAGTTCTGTTTGTGGCTCCCATGTTTACTCAGAGAGCGTTCTTTACGAGTGGCGGTCGACGAATTTCTTTCTAACATCTTCACTATCAACGCCGGTGTGCCCCAAGGCTCCATACTGTCTCCTACTATTTTTTTCATTTACATTAACGATCTGCTAGAAAAGACCGGGAACCCAATTTACAACTTTGCAAATGACAGTACGCTTATCTCTTCATTCCCTTTGAACGCTCGGACATCGGCTACTCAGGCGAATATCCGCGGGCAGCAGGAGGTCGTTCAACTTACACAAAGACCTGGAGGAAATTCTATCTTGGGGTGATAGTAACCAGGTAGAATTTAACGCTACAAAAACCTAGGCGGCAGTTTTTTCTAAAAAAGTTAACATTGCTGAACCCGACATAGTCATGACGGGGCACTCCATTACCCTAGCATCATCACTCAATTTGTTTGGAGTTAATTTGAGAGCAAATATGTCCTGGCATGAACATGTTGCAGGCATAGCAAGAAGAGCTTCTCAAAAGTTGGGAATATTATATCGAACCAGAAAGCTTTACACTACATAAGAACTGTCAAATTCGACCAACTATGGAATACTGCTCCCATGTTTGGGTCTCCGCACACTCTGCATTTGTTGGATTCTGTTCAGAGAAGAGCTGTTCGTCTGATTGGAGACCCGGAACTGTCCGGCGGCCTTGATTCGCTGGAACATCGAAGAACGATTAGCAACTTGAGTCTGTTCTACAAGTATTTTCATGGAAAGTGTTCGAAAGATTTAGCACGCTTAATTCCTCCCAGAGCGATATATGTTACAAATACACGTGGCGCTAATACTTCACATCTGTATGAGGTTCAGCGTATAACGATTTTCAAGCAGTCTTTTATATGAAGAACATCATCCCTTTGGAATAATTTTCTCAGGGCTGTGTTTCCCACCTACAATTTACAGTAATTCAAGAACAACGTGAATCGCTTTTTTCCGCACACATGCCGCTTCTGGAGCGCTTTAGGGACTTCCCTGTAGCACGTGTGCTAAACCCATAAAAAAAACTCCCAAAATAGTCGGGAAGTTAGCTTTTAGTTTTAATTAGACTTAGTTAGGTTAGGTATTATAGAGTTATTCATTAGAAACTAACCTACAAGTTTCTAAAACTCACCCTCACATGGAGTTTTCCTTGTGAGGGTATGCTAGTCACTCCGACTGGAGAACCACCACATAACTGGGGCACCCTTAAGGTACCGAAGAATGGTTCATCATCCTTAAGGCCGATTCCTCTCTGTAAATAAAAATTGTAATTGCTAGAAACTGACGGTCGTTTTATGTGGTGTGATCCAATAGGGGGGCTAACATTATAAAATCGGAAGTAGTTACTTTAGGCTTCGTAACTCCCATTCCCTTCAAAGTATTTTCCCTGCACCCTAATGCACTAGTCACACCGTTTTTTCGCAAGTCGAATATTTTTAGGAAGCCCTATGCTATTCCTGCTTCCAGTCGTCTCAAAGCGCCAACTCTTAACAAAAAATTTGTCGGAGATATTCAGAATTGTCCAACGACAGTCTCTATGAACGATGAACGATGATTTTAAGTTGAGGATGGGTACAGACGAAGGTTTTCCGGAATGCGCTTCCTCTTCCACCGATGTTCAGTCGGCTTTAAACTGCGAAAACTACTCAAAAATATGCGTATAGCTTAGAGCTTTGTTCCCAAATATTTTCCGAATGATTTCATAGGTTTCAGTGGCACACACGAGCCGCTCTTTTTTCGTAATAATAAAAATCGCGGGAAGTCACAATTAGGCCTTTACGAAAACTTTAATATAGAACAAGCGAGCTAACAAGTTAAACTTGTCACCTAGTGTTAGGGATA
>CM032446.1:72525745-72595745 GCA_019049505.1 Pachyrhynchus sulphureomaculatus
AGAGAACGGGGGCACAAGACGCAGTCAAATTCATTCGACATCTTAAATAGAACTGGGCGGGCATGTTGCTAGGTTTAAGGATGGACAAAGAGAATCATAGAGTGGCGACCAAGATCCGAAGCCTATCGGAGTAGAGGTAGACCACCAAGTCGGTGGACTAATGATTTGAAAAGAGTGGCTGGAAATTGGGTACAAGCGTACCAGAACAGAAAACGTGGCAAGACTTGAGGGAGGCTTTCGTGCAGCAGTGGACAGTATAAGCTGACGATGATGATGATGTTCTTACTTGACAGACTGTAAATGACGATGGTTTAATTAACTTAAATGCAGTCGTACAAGCACCGATGATGCACAACGTTCCAAACGTTTAAATTAAGAGAGATAGCGGACATCGTGAAGATATCAACAAAATGTTTAAGGTATATTTTGCCTTAATATTCACTTATAAATAAACTGATGAACCCGATGAATGCTGCGCACTCTCACGATTGATCAAAAACAGCATCGTGTCAAAGATTCAGAATACTGTTTGGCCCTGTTTCGGCGCAATCCCAAGAAGTTTTTACATAGATTCATAACAATGGACGATACTGGGATCCACCACTAGACGCCTAGCTCCAACACGCAGTCCGCAGGGTGGCTGGAACCACATGAGTGTCGACCGAAACTTCCAAAAACACAAACATCAGCTGGAAAGATTTTCGCAAGTATTTTTTGGGATGAACATGGAATAATACTGATCGAATATCTGGAGAAAGAACAAACAATCACTGGAGACTGTTACGTTGGTTTATTGGACCGTTTAAATGGTGAAATTAAAAATCAAAAAAAGTGTTGTTTCGCCAAGATAATGCACCAGCTCAAAACTTCATAAATTTAGTGGTGAAGTTGGACCAATGAATTGCTTCCTCACCAACCATATTCACCAGATCTGGTCCATAGCGATTATTACCTCTTTCCAGATTTGAAAAAGTGGCTCTAGGGAAACTGAGGCTTATTTTAGAGAGCTCGACAAATCGTACGCTGGAATAAGGGTAACGCTCTTGAAGGAAACTGTCTTCACTTTCTTCTTCCGACTTATAGCTGGGCAGTATTGCCTGTTTTCCTTGTTCCCTGCTCTATTGATCGTCGCTCCATCTCCTTCTTGTACGTCCCATTGATCTTCTTCCATTCGAAAACTTTATCTCTTGCTATCCCTACTATCCTGTTGTTCGCCATTCTTCCTATGTGTTGATCTCATTCCACTTTTCTTCCTCTTATCCACTGGTTGATATTTTCTATATTTTATGTGCGTCTTATGTCTTCACTTCTTTCTCTATTCGTCAGTGTGTTGTTTGTTCATCTCCTCGGTAATCTTATTTCAGTTGATTCCAGCATCCTCTGTGTTGTACTTATATCGGGTCTTGTTTCAGATGTGTAAGTCGTTACTGGTCGTATTACGCTCTTGTATATTCTTGTTTTGGTCTCAACAGAGGGGACTTTATTTCTAAATATGGTATCATCGAGGCATCCCGCTATCCTATTAGTCTTGTTGACTTGATGTTTTACTTCTTCCTCGATTTTTCCGATACTAGATATGTTTATGCTCATGTAATCGACCTCCATCAACTGTTCTATTAGTTTATCTTCAACCACCAGCTTGCAACTGCTCGGCTCTTTTGCTATCTTGGTTTTTTCAGTTCAAGTTGACATATTATATTGTTTTGCTGCTATGTAGAATTCGTATAGCAGCCTTTGCAGATCGTTCTCGGTCTCAGCCATTATTATCGCATCATCTGCATAACATATAATTGTAAGTTCTCTGTTGCCAATTCTATATCAATTCTTTCTTTTGACATTCTTTATAATTTCATCCATGACAATCTTAAATAGAATAGGATTTAAAGAGTCTCCCTGCCTGATTGCAGATTCATAGTTGATTGGTTTTGTCATTCTTTCTGCTAATCTTGCAACTACTATATGGTCTTTATATATATTTTCGATAGTTTTAATAAGGTCTAATGTTCCTGTGAATGAATAACGTCTTCTATTAGCACATTGTCGAAAGCTTTTTTTAAGTCTATCAGGTACAAGTATGCTGGAATGTTTTATTCTTTGAATTTACTTGTCTCAGTGCATCGGTGCATAAGCGCCCACTTCTGAATCCTTGCTGTTCTTCTTTCAGTTGTATTCTTGCGTTTATTTCTGTTGTAATAATCTTTGCTGTTAATTTCAGTGTACAGTTTAGTAGATTTATGTCTCCATAGTTATTTGGATCTTCTTTTTCTCCCTTTTTGTGCATTAGTATAACTATCGCTGTCCTCCGTTTCATCTGGAATTCTATTCGATCTTATAATCCTCTGTATAAGTATCTGGAGTTGCTTAACCAGAGAGTGTCCCCCATATTTTAGTAGCTCATTAGCTGTATGGTCTTCACCGGGAGATTTACGGTTTTTTAATTTTACCGATGCTTCTATTACGTCTACATCAGTTACATATGTTTCTTCGTTTATCGATATATCTGATATTTGTGGCAATGTGATACTCTGTTCCATTTTATATAATTGTGTAAGATATATTACCCACGTTCCTTTCTTCACGTATGTATACTCTGTTAGTTCTTCCTTCTCAGTTCTCTGCTGTCTTATGATTCTCCAAATTTGTTTTTGTGGACCATAGAAGTCCGATTCTAATTTTTTTGTGTATCTCTCCTAGTATTCCGTTTTTGTTCTTCTTACTAATGCGTGGGTTTCTGTTCGTATTCTTCTATATCTTTAGTAGGCTTCTTCTGCCCTGATTGGCCTATACTATAGATAGCTTTCTTTCTTTATACGGCATTTTTCTTTGATTTCTGCACTGAACCATGGTATTTTTGTTCTCCATTTTTTATTTTTATCGACAGTTTTAGTCCCTATCATCTGCAGCTTCTAATACTTTTGTTTTTATTTTTAACCAACCGAAACTATGTTGGAGAATAAAATCGATTTTTGGCAAAAACATTATTTTTTCCTCAAAAATCTGGAGATTTTTCACCTCATATTAGTATATGTCAGTTCCTCGATAAACTTAATTAAACCTGCATGCGAAATTCTTTTATTACCTTCGCTTTTCCTTACAAAATTTTTTAAAATGGTATTGTTTTAGCTCGAGGATTGTCTAACTTATTTTATTCATATTTCTGTAGGCACCGGAACTCTTCTGTTTCTATAAATACGCGGTTGTACTATTTTCTAAACAAGCAACGTTCACATCGATTATGGGGTAATTATGCTTTTAAATATTCCTTTAAAATCAACGGCTACCTTAGTTCTTTTTCATTAGCCTCATCCGATATCTTCACGTTATTGAAAAGTTGCTAATTGGTCAGAGGTATTAGTGCTTTAATATACATAGTCGTTGCATTGCACCTATCATATGTATATTAAGGTGGAATTGAACGGAGCATATAGTAAGGATGAATGATAACAGATGGACATGCTCTATAGTTAAATGGAGGCCTAGAGAACACAAAAGATGCAGTGGTAGACCATAGATGGGCGGACGACAAAGAAAGATTAGCTGGACACGATCGGATGCAAAAAGCAAAGAACAAAGCTCTTGGGGAGGCTTACATATAAGCTAATGATTAAGATAATAATGATTACTACTTTTCTTGTTCCTACCAGAGAAGGTAACTATGATTCCTCTATTAATAGTAAAAGTTTCGAAAAGAAAACCATCGATTGCTCCTCATAAAGTATCAGGCTATGCACCATACGAAACTCCATCGTTGCCTTGAAGATATTAAGTACAACCGGTCAAATTACTGCGGTGTTCCATATATATGTGACGTAGATCCAAGAATCTTCTAACGATCTCTCAGTAATGCTCCCCTACTAACAATAATTCTTTAAAATATGTTAGTTCTAGCCATTTCCATAACTTTCGATAAGCAGTTCGTCAGCATCTGTTCGCCTTTTTTTGGTATATGTAACTTAGGTACATTTCTTACAGGAAAGAAATATTCGTTATGTTGGCTGGCTGACATATTTTAAGCACAAGGGCTAATATTTCATCAGAACCACAAGCTGCATCAAGATGCACGATAGTCATATTATTCTTTGTCTATGGGGTTCAGTGTCTATTGAGTCCAAATCCATTTTTCTTCCACTGTCAGTTTTCACACATTTCATATCTGCAGACTTTTTGGTATTTTATGTATATCCCTGAGTACTGGAAGCATTTAACAATCAAGTGATAACAACAATGTGATAACACTGCGACACTGCATTTATAGTTTTTGCATGGGGTCGAAGTACCCGCATATATCGGGCGGCGGCAATGCATTTATTTCGCCCGCGCCCCAACTCATGGTACCGATAACGGTACAGACGGGTTCTTCTCTTGAGGCTACGCGCCGCCAGCGCAGGGGTCAGACAAGGTTGACGGTGTCGCAAATAAGAAGATCCGTGCGATGAAATACCGCGACTGCACTATGCGTCTATGGTGTGGTCGCTTGTCTTCTCTTTTAAAAATATCGAAATTAGATATAATAAATTTTTGTATATTTGTTAGCAGCTTCAATATACTTGACAAAAAATTTATGTCGGATTTCTTGCCAATATTTTCCATATCATTTGGCGATATTTTATGAAATTAGGTTTTTCCAGACTAGCAAAAATTCATCTCTTCTCAGTATTTTTAATTTCAATAACGGTAACCAGATCGTCGCAACCATAGGATTGTGGCCTTACAGTATAATGTACATCTTCAAATGATTTATACATTATTCAAATCTATTAGTTATTAGTTCTTCAACATGGTCAAAAAGAAGAATCTTCTTTTGCTGTTATTATAATGAAAAAACCGGTCAAGTGCAAGTTGAACTTGCAAAATTAGTGTTCCGTACGTTGATTGCTTTCAAAATAAAAAATTTTGTTACGGTGGTATAAAATGATTAGTGACTTCACAAAATACACCCCAAATGAGTTTTCAACAAAGTTCTTTACTGAAAACTGATGATCTTGAAATTTTTTTTGTTTTTTTTATATACCAGATAAATTATTTAAGGTAATGCACTCGTGATAATTTTCGTTCAATCTACACCCCGTGGATTCCAGGATTTTTTCAAAATTTTTTGATCAGTACTTTTCGAGATAAGGTGGGGGAGACAGCGATTTTTCGCGATTTTTTAAAAATAATACAAAGAAAAGTGTGCGCAAGTATTACATTATATATATATATATATATATATATATATATATATATATATATATATATATTACTCGTATTTTCACAAGCTTTCATTTGACACCACACTCGATGATCTAGTAAGAAAAATTTTTTCTTCACTTTCACCCCCCAAAACTAATCCCTTAAGTCAAAATTTAACTTTTAAAACTACACGGCTCTGATGAGGCCATCGATTCCTATATTATTACCAAATTTAAACTTTCTATTACAAATAGTTTCGGAGAAAATCGGGTGTGACAGACAGACAGACAGACAGACAGACACCGAAGTCATCTTATAAGTGTTCCGTACGGAACACTAAAAAATAAAAAAAAGTTATTTATGAAAATAGTAACTGCGAGACTCACAAAGAAATTGGACGCTTGCCAACCTAGAGAACAACCCGGATTAAGAAAAGGCTTTAGTACACTGGATCACCTTCAAGTATTAAGAACCTTAACAGAAAAGTCAAACAAGTATAATTTTAAGATTTAAGTGGCCTTTGTGGATTACGTGAAAACGTTTGACTCCATTGAAATCTGGGCAACATTAAATATTCTAAGTAACTGTAGAATTGACAGCAGATACTCGCAGATTATTCAAAATATATATCAAAATGCAATATTTTAAATAAAACCAATAATATAGAAATGATAAGAGGGGTACGTCAAGGGGACACTATCTCGCCGAAAAATTTTTGACGTTGACGCTAGAAGATCTTTTCAAAACACTTTCATGGGCAAATAAGGGTATAAAATATAGTAGCAGAGAAACTCAATTCATTTGCGATTCGCGGATGATATTGTGCTTATATCCAACAACAAAGAAGAATTAGAAGAAATGCTGAACGAACTTAACAATAAGTCCAGAGAGATTGGTCTGAAAATAAATATTGCCAAAACCATGTTCATGACAAATAACAACTGTAATAAAGAAGCAGTGTTGAATACTGAAAAAGCAAAAATTACAAGAATGGATTCACACGTACATCTTGGACAAAAAATTGTAAATCTAAAAACTTTCAAGCAGATTAATCAAGGAGAATATCATTGGCTTGGTCGGCGTTTGGCAGATTGCAGAACATCTTTCTTTCCAATGTCCCAAACACAATAAAAGCGAACACAGTTGATCAATGCCAGTATTGGCATACGGAACGGAAACGTGGGCTTTGAATCAAGAAATTATAAATCGCCTATAAGTAGCTCAACAAGCGATGACAAGGAGGATGTTGGGAATATCGTTGAGGGATAAGCTGACTAATGAAGAAATTTGAGGAAGGTCCATTTAGCTGAGAGGGTAAGCAGGTTGAAGTAGAGCTGGGTGGGTCACAACGCAAGACTCTGATAATCGTTGTGCCCATAAGGTAATCAACTGGAGGCCCTGGAATGAGGAAAGAAGTAGAGGACTCCCGCAAACCCGATGGTCTGACGACATCAAAAGACTAGTGGGATCTAACTGGATAAACAAGGTCCAAAACCGAAGAAGATGGACGTACTTAGGGGAAGCTTATGTCCGACGATGGACTGAATAGCTGATGATGATGATAATGAAAAAAGGTTTTTTGTTATGTTATTAAATACAACAAAACTTTTTTTTCTGTTCTAGATAAAAAATGTATAAAAGAATTCTGAATAGCTGATAACCGTCCCTCAGTATTTTTTTAGGAGATATGTTGCTATAGTAAATAATGAGGATCTAAGGATTGAGCGAACAGGCCACCACTCTCCTCCCTCTAGACCTAATTTTTTTATTCCTAAAACCTATTTTTTAGCCAAGAGAAATTTTTTCTCATCATCCTCTGTCATTAATTTTATAGGTAAAATGATTTTTTTCGTTGTGAATATACGCCATGTTTACCCCCTGAACAAAATTATGGATCCGTCTCTGTATTTATGTATGTATTTATTATTATGTATGGAGAAGTGAATAAGAATAAAAATGACGGCAAAAATGGGTTTATAGTTTGAGAATAAGCGAAAACTGCCATTTTGGCAAGCCTCTACTATAACCTATGTAAGACTAACACTAAGCAGAGATTTGGAATTAAAATTTTTGAGTTTGGTAATAAAATAAAGTTTTTTACTAAGAGAATTAGTAAGAATATAAAGAAAATGGTTATAGAAAACATGATAGCCCCGCTAAATAAAATAAAAAGCCACAATACGGTTCGAGAGAAAGGCTGATGTTGCTGGTACATTTCTAAAATATCATTTAAATATAAATACGTGAAATTGCCATGGATTGGATTATTCAATTTAAGCTTATACGAGGCTCGTTTTTAAAGTACGTACCGTTTTAATATTAAACAAACAAGATATTTTTTTAACAATTTTATCTTTACATGAACGCCTAATATACTTTTCAACATAATTTCCACTTATATGGTAAAACCAGCTTTTGTATTCCATCTTCATAGAAATCTTCGGCCTGATTTGCTAACCAGTGCAATCAAGTTCTTTCCAGCCATAAGATGCGATGTGCATATCACGTCTATTGTTTTCGATTGCACTAATCTGCCGATGAATTTCGGCTGCTTTCACACTGGTTGCATTTAAGAAACGAATTATAGCGCGTATTTCACAATCCGCAGAGTTTTCAGTGGTTTGAGCATTTTAAACCCGCACAAACAAGCGTAAGCTCGAACAAATACTTTCACAATGGCGTCTGTAGCTAGCCAATAGATAGAGGTTCGTTGTTAACGATTTAAAGGCAAACATTTCTGTTATTCTTGTGGTCTCTTTCATATGCAATACTCAATACATTTATTCCTGTTGTTAGACAAGGGTCCACAATGATCAGGTAAGTCTAAATATATAACAAAAGGAAATGAAGAAAACATACTTAAAAAATGCTGCAAAAAACATTACACATAGATCACAAACATCTGAATCTGATATATGAACGATTACTGTGATGGCGGTCATAAATAATGATATACAGAACAGGAAATAAAGTATATTCCAAGCAGGATAATATTATCTGTCCCCAATACTGTTCGGTATTCCATACTGTAAAATACTCGTCGCACCAGACATTTTCCAGTTCTTCTATGGTATTGATTTTTTGAAAGATTTAAGGTTGGAAGTTTATTTTACAACTTGAAACAAAAATAGTTGCTACCAAGTTTTCTGAAATTTATTCTGTTGAAATTAGTCCTATTGTAACTACCATAATTATTTTTAAATTAATTATCTTTATGTGTGTTATGGCTATGTATCATTATAATCGAAATAAAGTTCTTAAGATTGTCATAAACATAAAATAAATATTTATTTAGATTTTAGAAGCACGATGATCCAAATATGTTTTACAATTCAACTTAAGGGCCAAGTATATTCTGAAAAATTTGACCCATTCATATTTATGATTGTTGAAAAAAGCACATATAAATTGTTGGCCTGGTCAACAATCTCTTCTAAACTTTCGAAGGTGTATTTTTCTAGTTGAGCATGATTTGAAAAATATGATGTCTTCTACAATATAATTTTCGATTCACTTACTGACGCAGAATACTAATGCATAGTAGAATAATTTCTCATCATTTATACCAGATACTAAATCACATCGCGCAGGTATATGTTTCTTTATTGATAAATCATTTTTATTATGTATTTATATTACCAGCTTGGGGTATGTTTACCTAAATTATCACTAAATAAATACACTTTACAGACACCTCAAATGAACAAAACGTTGTCTTTCATAAATCCGCAATGCAACAAGATAAACATAAAAATAAAAGCGTAAGATCTAGGAAATTATAAAGCCTGTTATCGTAATGTCATAAAATTATCTAAACAGGGTTTTATTACACACGGCGAATGAAATCTCTACACTAAAGGTTTTTTCGTAGTGGCTAACTAACGATAAATCACGATGTGCAAATAAGTACTAATATTATAGTTAAAATTTTTCTGGATTTTTCCTGTCAATTGAAAAATTGCTAATATTTCGCTGGTTATCCTACCGGTTTCTTCAGAGCTTGTTTCGAGAGGTGGCTTCTTCGAAATATAGCACGAAACTGATTTAATTCCGCTTGCACACGCCTTTTTATATTAGTGAACCAGGTTGTGAGGATCCCAGATTAATTAAGGTTGTTAGGATTGAAAAAGGAATTTATTAAAACGATCTTTGATTGGTCAAAGAGAATCTGGGCTGGGATTTTGTAAGAAACAAAAGGAAAAAGATTCTCTTTTTTTGTAATGAATATCATTCAGTAAACGAATTTGATTACCATCGGCTGAGCCGAACGACTTTAGAATTTAAAAAAAAAAGGAAGCGACATCACATGTTACTTTACCATTTATCTTTAGTCTCCCTATGTTGAAATAGTTTTAACTTTTTGTAGTAAGAATGTACCCTCAATCAATACTAATCTGAATTTGGACCTACTGTTTCGAGTTTTTGGCCTTTTGCAATCAGGCTGGTTCCTTTATTTTGTTATTACTTTTAATTTTTATACTAAAAAAAAAATACAATGGTGAAGAAGACACCGGTTAAAGAAAAAGCCCGGTACGAGAAAAATAACGGCAAAAAATAAAATTAAGCAAACTTTTCTTTGCGATGAACATTAAACGGTACTGGAGATACGAAACAACGGCACTAACACTAAAGTTTTATAGAATATGAAATTTCAAAGAGAGAATGAATTGTTTCCTATCCCTTTTCTTTTCCCTTTTTTCCTTATCTTTGTTAGAGAATTCCAGTACAGATATCCTGTTTCATACTGGTGTTCTGCAAGTGGATTATATATATATATATATATATATATATATATATATATATATATATATATATATATATATATATGTATGTATATATATATATATATATATATATATATATATATATATATATATATATATATATATATATATATATATATATATATATATATATATATATATATATATATATATATATATATATATATATATATGTATACTTTTTGTTTAATTGTTAAGCCTTCGGATATATTCAATCCTTCTTCAGAACATCTAGAAATTATTTACAATCGGTTTTCAAAAACAAAACTATAAGAAATTTACAAACGTGAGATTATCCAGTAGAAGCTGACATGATACTCGGAAAATGGATCATGAATCTTATAAAGAATTACGACGTAGTAAATTCATTTTCCGGTTATTTCTTCCCGGTACATGAGAGCACGTTGTTTTAATTTTTAGGTTAGTAAAGATAAGCAATTGGCAGTTTTATAAGAGTAACAGTGATAGTCGTCTTGTACAGTTGGTTGACATGAGCTAAAATTGATCTTGAATTATAAAATTTTAGTAAATTATATATAGTGTGATCTGTTATGGTGTAAAAACTTTTAACACTAATATAAAAAGACGTGTGCAAGCGGAGTTAAATCAGTTTCGTGCTAGAAGAAGTCAGTTCTCAGAACAAGCTCTGAAGGATCCGGCAAGATGATCAGCGAAACGTCAGCAGCACTTTCGGCACAATCGGCACAGTACAAAGTTAGAAGTATTTTACCTATCACCGGTCAGTTTTCTATCAAAATTCTACTAACCTTTAACTGAAAATCCATATATAAGAAGACACGGTAGTTTACTTGGGACAAGATTTTAGACAGGGCGACATAATATCCCCCAAACTATTTAACCAAGTACTGGAAAATATATCTAAGGAATTAAACTGGAATATAAGGTATAAAGATTTGCCAGCGCTACTTAAAATATCTAACAGTACGTAAACTATCTAACGAAGACGTAGTATTAATTTTGGACACGGTATATTTAGGGGGGGAGGGAGAAATCATATCATCTATACTTTTTCGTTTCGTGATGCCATGGGAACCAGAGAGGCCTTATTTTCTATGCAGGTTTTGATGCAGCGATATAGAGACGTCAATTGTGATGTATATTTGTGCCTGATCAACTATCAAAAGGCCTTTGATAGAGCCCAACATCACAAAATGGTCGAAATTCTGAAAGACCTTGGGCTAGATGGAAAGGATCTGTAGATTATTGGCAACCTCTACTGAATTCAGATGGCATTTATTAAACCAGAAAGGGAGCGGCTTCCTTGTGATACCTAAGATATTCAGTGCATCATCTCGCTTATTAGTTGTCCAGTCTTTTCGATTCCCAAGGCTTCTCTGACTATACGGGTTTTATAATGTGAAATCGAGGCTGTTTGCTTAGATTCCTCAAAATTGATGTTGTGACCAATATCATGTTGGTGCTGAAAACTACATGGAACGGCTTACTAGCTAAACCAAGAAATACCAAAACATCGAGAAGGCAACGGTCAGCATAGCGCCAGAACCCGTAATTACTACTGATGCGGGCACCCAGCCGGCAAATACCGATGCCCGGACGAACACTTCCGGCCCCCCCCCTCCACCTATAATCTGCGTAGACGCCGACCTAAATAAGACGGCGACCGCAGCAGCAAGATCACAATATCGAGTAGCAACAGCAGCAGCAAGAGCACTTGAAAATGCCAAATGAGATTTTGGCGAAACGTCGAAATTCATTATTAGACGAACGGATTAAAACCTGAAATTTATATATATATATATATATATATATATATATATATATATATATATATATATATATATATATATATATATATATATATATATATATATATATGTATATATATATATATATATATATATATATATATATATATATATATATATATATATATATATATATATATATATATATATATATATATATATATATATATATATATATATATATATATATCGGGTCTTCCATTAAGGACTCGACAACTTTTTTTTTAAATAAAACGCAACCCATTTGAGACATTTCGAAAATTTTACTATCGGCTTGAAGTACAATCAAAACATTTATGTATGGAATTCGACTTCATTCATATGTCCACCACGGGCACGTTTGCAGCGGTCGATTCGTTGAACCCAATTTTCGATGACTGGGCCACACATTTCGACGGAAACGGCCGCTATCTCTCTTTCAATATTGGCTCTGAGCTCCTTTAACGACGCAGGCTTGTTAGCATAGACCAATGATTTAACATACCCCCATAAAAAGAAGTCTAGAGGTGTTAAATCACACGATCTAGGCGGCCATTCGACGGGACCATTTCTCGATATAACACGTTCACCGAATTTAGATTGCAGTAAGTCGATTGTTACACCCGCTATGTGGCTTGTGGCGCCCGTCCTGTTCAAACCACATATCATTAATGTCTAGCCCATGCAATTGATTAAAGAGAAAACTTTGCAACATGCCTCTGTAGCGATCTCCATTGACTGTAACGTGACGGTTATTTTCATCAACGAAAAAGAACGGCCCAATGACACCACCGGCATGAAAACCGCACCAAATAGTAATTTTTTGTGGATGAAGTGATGTTTCTTCAAGCACATGAGGGTTTTCACCTGACCAATAACGTATATTCTGTTTGTTGACGAAGCCGTTTATCCAAAAATGCGCTTCATCACTAAAGATGATTTTGCGATGAAATTGGTCATCTTCTTCCAACATTTCTAGAGCCCAATTCGAGAACGTACGTTGCTTCATATGATCGAGTGGCTTTAGTTCTTGAGTTAACTTTAACTTATAAGGGTGCAGGCCAAGATCCTTTCGCAAAATTCGCCATAGTGTCATCTGAGCGATGCCCAGTTCTTGAGAACGCCGTGAAATCGACTGTTTTGGTTCGTTTGAGATGGACTCTTGAACGGCAGCAATATTCAAGCCCCAAATGGAAGACCATTTATATATATATATATATATATATATATATATATATATATATATATATATATATATATATATTTAAATTTAAATAAATATTGAATCACTAGTTGTAATTGGTGGGAAAAAAAACGCGATCAGTTCTTTCCAACTTCTCCATAGAAGAGGATTCTTGTAAAAATCAGTACAAGATATGACAAGCGAACCTCATAAGGCTGTGACGTTTTCTCAAGCGTTCCAGTATAAAATAATGTTACCAATTTTTTAAAAGCTTTTCGGAACAACATAATGGGATTGAATAAGATGTTATGGTGAGATATAAAAAAGGTTAAAAACAAGACCACATTTTTAATCCCCTCCATCTCCTCATTAAGCTCTTATATGTTTGACAATAAATAATTGAGAATAATGAAAAAAAGCACCATACTCTTCAGTTTCTTTGACTCCAATTACGTACGAGTTAATTATTCCACTTGACAACATTGCAGTCTAAAAAGTCGTTTTAGGAAAATGCAAATGATTTTAATGCTTCACTTTCAGATTTGTTGAACTGCAATAATGAAATATTCTACTTCCACGATTAAGATGCCGCTAAATGTGTAGAATTTTCTCTCAGATACTTGAAGAAGAGCAAATAGGCTTTCATTAAGTACTTTCTGTTTAATACACTTTTGAAATTACAGGCCAAAACTAAATATCTTGTAATTTTGTCCACCACATTATTTGGGCAGATGTTTTGCCTGCTTAGTGACGAGAATTCTTCTGGCTATTATTCGCCAGCCAGCCAGTTACGGGGGGTGAAGAGAAAAATGTTAATTTCCTTTGTAGTCCGTACGCTTGGCTAAGCCATGAGAACTGAAATTTTCTTTTGATCACGGCACCAATTACACTAACAACTGTGTTTGGTACTCTATTGGAAAAAGTTCTGTAGACATGGATGGAACAAACAATTTAAATTTGAGTTAAACGGTTTCCTGGATTTTTAATTTTTACCGTTATTGTTAAATTTCCGTTTGTTCCTTATTAGATAAAATCTAAAACTAAAGACAAGTAGTAGTTAAACATTGGTCCATTGACCACTGAAAATAAATTTGTGCTTTGCTTTTAGGTGTAACTAGTTTAAAACTACTGTAATTTGTTCTGTGACTGAGATAGGAAGTATTGCAAATAAACTACTCAATCTCTTCCCCTTTAAATTTTGCATATTTGACGGTAAATAATTATACACAAAATTCGTTCATTATTACAATCTAAGACTAAAATTTAAAAAAATCGGCAAAGTAATTTACCCAGTAATTTCCTTGTAAACACGCATAACTACTGAATTTGACTTTCACAAAGTAAAAAACCAGCCAAGTGTAAGTCGGACTTGCGTAATTAGTGTTTCGTACGTTGACTGCTTTTAAAATAATAAATTTTCTTACGGAGGTATAAAAAGAACAATGACTTCACAAAAAACACCCCAAATGAGTTTTCATTGAAGTTTTGTTCCTATCTTTACTGAAAACTAATGACCTGTGAAGAATATTCCAGGATTTTTTCAAAATTTTTTGATTATTACTTTTCGAGATACGGGGGAGGACAGCGATTTTTCACAATTTTTTAACAATAATACACTCTCGTATTTTTACAAGCTTTCATTTTACACCCCACTCGATGACCTGGTAATTTTTTGTTTTTTACTTTCGATTTCACCCCCCCCCCAAAACTAACCCTTAAGTTAAAATTTAACTTTCAGAACTACACGGCTCTCATGAGGCCATTAATTCCTATATTACTGCCAAATTTCAACTTTCCATGTTAAATAGTAGAACAGACGGACAGACAGACACCGAAGAGATCTTACAAGTGTTTCGTACGGAACACTAAAAGTAACTTAATCCAAACACAAATCAACAAATCAAACAAATCGATATTTTTTAAGATATGTACTTTGTGGCAAGATATTAATCTCAGAAAAAAAAAGTAGAGTAATATAAGAGTTTCAGAGATATTTAAAGATGGAATCATACATTTTTCTTTATTTATTATTTCTGTTAAGATATGAAATAATCGTAATAAATAATAATAAAAAATAACACAAATTCATTTGTTCCTGAAAGGGAGGTATAATAATATAACATATATGAGGCAATTTCTGAATTGTCTCATTAACTTTTATATGTTTATGTATTTATAATTGAGAATAATGAAAAAATAACACAATTTTCAGATTCCTCTAAAGGCGTATATCTTATGATATGTATTTCATGGCACCTTTTGGATAACTCCGTGGTGCTACCTACCATCGTTACTATATTTCTATAATAACTACTACCTATGTATAACCTATAAATCCTAAAAATTGCACACTACTTTATCAAGCTCTCACCCATCTAATTACTAACCAAAGTTGCTGTATATTAACTTCGATTAATGTTTCATACCAAGTCAAAGAATTGAACATCCAACGTTTGCAGATGTTGACAGCTCGTATTTCGCTCGTTTTGGACCTTATTTTCAGAGCCCTCTGAAGTGTCAAAGAGCACCATTTTAAGAACATTTCTATACGTCAGCACTCTCGTTTAAAGTAACGTTAAGGTATTTTAAATTTTCTTAATTTCATTTTATCTTTAATTGAAATTCATAATTCGAAATGATCTACAATAGTTTGGACAAAAATTTTATGAAAAATGGAAACGTTTAGATTTAGGTATAACTAGTACGTTATGTCCTATATTGATGACTTGCTGCCAGTCACACGAGCAACTTAACTAGAGTGACAAAATCAAAATAATACATTTATATGGAGCTGTTATAGGTAAAAGCAACATGCGATTAGTGCCGCGACAGTGACTGTTACGGAGTCTAATATTACCTAACTCTTTGCGACTATAACATCAGATGTTACCATAGTTACCTTTGTCACAACATGATGAAGTTTAATTATATGGAATAATTAATCAAAGTAGTGATTAAAGAATATTGTAGGACATGAAATAAGAAAATCATAATCGCTTACTAGTTAATGGTTAATAAACCGGTGGTGAGGTGGAGTTAGAAGAAATAAGTAGGATGTTAGATTATTTAAATTTTTCCAGGAAGGATGAACTATTCAACATTTACATATATCTTTATATGTGAATATTTTACCCATCTTTTTTTTCCCAGGTGGTATTCGCCTGAAGTTATGCACAGTATAATAGAAAAAAAGAAGGCTCATAAAAGATATGACTGTGAATTGTTGTGGCTGTTACTTGATGGAAATTCATAACGAATGTAATGAAAGACTAATATTGTCAAATTTCCACTTTATTTAGTTTCACTGAAACGGTATGACGCGTTTCGCTATACTATAGCTTCTTCTGATACAAAATGATATTTTGTATCAGAAGAAGCTATAGTATAGCGAAACACGTAGTTTCAGTGAAACTAAATAAAGTGGAAATTTGACAATATTAGACTTTCATTACATTAGATATGACTGGGTTACAAAGTGTGTGTGTGTACATATTTGTGTCTTACCACTGGCTATAACCAACTGCATACAATGAACAAACTCTTGTCGATTCTAATCAGCATGGGAACACCTGTACATTTTGTAAACCTTATCCGATCCCTGTGTTAGAACACAAATGGCAGAATTAAACTGAATAATTCTTTTTCCGATCCCTTTAACGCAGAAGCCGGCGTCAGATAGGGCTGTATTCTGTCACCCTTACTTTTCAACATATATAGTGAACATATAATGAGGTCTGTGGGGGTGTGACAATCTGTGGAAAAAAGCTAAGTAAACTTAGGTATGAAGATGATACTTGCAACGTCAATACAAGTTCTAAAATCAATTATGGAGCGCCTGGAAATAATACTAGCAAAAACTACGGATTAACAATTAATAGAGCGAAAACCAAAGTAATGATTGTTAGTCGTAATGAAGATCTGTCACATTTAAATGAAATTGCTGGTTTCACCGCTGTAGACCAATTCAACTATTTGGGATTCTTCATAACTAATAATGGTAGCTGTGAAGCGGAAATAAGAAGACGTTTGACTATGGCTAGAAACTCGACGATCAAACTCACTAAGGTCTGGAAAAATCCAGCTGTCACAAAAAACACAAAGTTAAGATTGCTATCCAGCCTTATATTCTCCATAGCAACTTACGCATGGGCAACATGGACCATTAAACAAGCTGACAAAAGATGAATCGATGCGTTTGAGATGTGGGCATATCGAAGAATCCTCAGAGTATCATATATCGAATACTATTCTTGAAGAGGTTAGTATAAATGAACGACTTTCAAATAGAATTAATGGACAGTACCTGAAACATTTTGGAGACATTATGAGGAAAGTGGATGCCGTGGAGAAGCTTATATTAACGGGAAAGGTGGAAGGTGGAAATATCTTGACTTTAGGAGTAATCACGGTTTTGTACGGTCCGCAAAACAGTACGGAACAGTTATAAGATCACTTCGGGGGTCTATCTGTTTGTCCGTCTGTCTGTCTGTCTGTCCATCTGTCAAACTCGATTTCCTCCGAAACTATTTGACGTAGAAAGTTGCAATTTGGTACTGATATAGAAATTAATGGCCTCATCAGAGCCGTGTAATTTTGAAAGTTAAATTTTGACTTAAGGGATTAGTTCAGGTTAGGGGGGAGGTGAAATCGGAAGTGAAAAAAAGAAATTTTTACTAGGTCATCGAGTGGGGTGTCAAATGAAAGCTTGTAAAAACACGAGTTCAAATATATATATAATGTCTTACATGCGCATACTTTTCTTTATATTATTTTGAAAAAATCGCGAGAAATCGATGTCCCCTTCCTCTATCTCGAAAAGTACTGATCCAAAAATTTTGAAAAAATTCTGGAATATTCTCCACCGGGTGTAGATTGAACGAAAAATATCGCGAGTGCATTACCTTTAATAATTTATCTGGTATATAAAGAAAACAAAAATTTCAAGGTCATTAGTTTTCACTAAAGATCGGAAACAAACATTGTTAAAAACTCATTTAGGGTGTGTTTTGTGAAGTCACTGATCATTTTACACCTCCGTAACAAAAATTTTTATTTCAGAAGCAATCAACGTACGGAACACTAATTGCGCAAGTTCAACTTGCACTTGACTGGTTATTTAAGATTTAACCAGGATTAAGATTTGAGTTTTTCGGAACTCTGTTTTTTGCACAAAAATGATAAAATATCACAATTTACGTAGATCTCCTCTTTCTTTTGAGATAAAGCGTAATGAACTAGAATGCCCGTTTCTAACAAGATGGTCCGACCAAGTGAGATCTCTTCTTGGTATGAGTATGTACGAGTCAAGTCAAGTCACGCAGGATCGAGATGCCTGCAGAATGACTGTTGAGGCTGCAACTGCTTGGTGTCGCCCGTACTCCTATTGGAGTGAAAGGATTGATAGAGAGATAACCAACTGGCCAGGTGGTTACAAAGTACTTACCGTCAATTTTCTTCATTACGACAACAGTGTAAAAGGTTATCAGCAGATTCCTATAGCAGTTATGTTACTTTTTCTGAAAACTGAATGGCAATTAACTTTAAATAATTTTCGAATTCTGTAAATTCTAAAAGGAGCGGCGATCTTCTTAGAGTATTCCATTTTAAAAATGCTATAGCAAATCTGGTCTTGAGATAGCTAATATGTTTATTGACCACTTCTTTCAAGTATGTAGTGACAAATCTTCTTCCAGTGGCAATCCCGATCGCGATCTCTCATTTAGTAATATCAATCTGAAGACATTATTTCAATCTCTGATATATATTCACATTTAAACACCTTGGATATTAACAAGGGACCTGACACTGATAGCTTAGCTTTACTTGTACTTAGGCACTGTGTTTTTATCTTTGCTCGACCACCATACCTAATCTTTAATACATCCTCAATCACGGGAATTTGCTCTGAATTTTGGAAGCTAAGCTACATGACGCCTATTCATAAGTCAGGTAACTAAGATCTCATAAAAAATTATAGACCAATAACCATCATAAGTGTCAATCCAAAAGTCTTCGAACATATAATAACGTCTCAATTAAGCCCTAATATAAGTAACCTTCAGTTTGGATTCTAAACTGAAAAGAACACTGACCTCAATCTGCTAACTTATGTAGACTTCATATCCGATTCTTAACCAGATGCACTCAGGTGCATTCAATTTATACCGGCTTCTCTAAGACGTTCGATAGGGTAAACGTGTATTCTTTTGTCTAAGCTGAAGCGTGTAGGGATTGGCGGAAAGATGCTTGATATGCTGGGGGAATATTTGACGAGTCGCTCACAGATTGTTCGTTTCAAGGGTTCAGATCAGGGTTCCTTTTCTCTTTAATTTATTCATTAATAATTTAGATCGTCATTTTAAGTGTAGTGAGTTCTTTCTTTTTGCTGATGATTTACAGTTGTATATGGAAGTGTCCTCTTCCCACGATTGCTATAACCTTCAGTTCGACTTGGCTCACCTTGTATTCTGGTGTCAAAAGAATTGCATGGAGTTGAATGTC
This sequence comes from Pachyrhynchus sulphureomaculatus, assembly GCA_019049505.1. Lineage (NCBI taxonomy): Eukaryota > Metazoa > Arthropoda > Insecta > Coleoptera > Curculionidae > Pachyrhynchus > Pachyrhynchus sulphureomaculatus. Next base: position 72,545,152 of record CM032446.1, read on the forward strand.
TCTAAATGCCATTCTATCATTTTTAATAGATCTAGGACAGTACTGGAATATTATTATTGAATTGAGGAGACGGTTCTTGCACAGCATTCTGAGGTCACGGATTTGGGGCTTATTGTAGATTCTAGATTGATTTTTATACCTCATATTCAAAACTCAAGATCTTGGCAACTCTTACTCTTTATACGTGTAAAGCGAGCTACATATGACTTCAACAGTACTAGTGAGTTAGGCACTTATATTGTTCTTTAATTAGAACTCATTCAGAGTATTTATCTCGTGTTTGGAACCCTTGCTACTATGTACAGACCCAAAATATTGAAAGAGTTTATTATAAATTTTTGAAGTATATTACCTTTAAACTCAGTAGACCAGACCTTACTCTCAAATTGAATTTCATCTACAAATCAAAACTCTTGAAGATTACTGAAACTTAATAGAGCTTAAAGTGCTTTACAACATTCTGTATGGTGTGTATTTTTCTATTAAACAAAATAGCCTTGCATGTTCCTTCTCGCGAGACTCGTCTTAAGCTTACTTTTTCTATACGAACGTACAGAACCGACTGTGGACGTAATAATTTTGCAACAATGTTATGTCAGCTTGCTAATAAGCATCGTAGTTTTGACTTCTTTTAAAGAAGATCGGCGTTTGAGAAAATGTTGACTATAATTTAAGGTTCCTGTTCTTCGTTATATACTGTACTATATTTTTCTTTTTATCAAATTTATTGCTGATTATTAATATACTATTAATTGTTGTGGTTAATTTTCCTTTTTTAGTATTTATAATGCTGTTATTTTACTTTATGTTAGGCTTAAGTGTTATATTATATTGTAATATTTTATGTAAATGGGGTTTACTCGTTAATAAATAAATATATATAAATAAATAAATAACGTTCAATGACCACAAGCCTCGTTTTTTTTTTTTTAATTTCATAATTTTTAATATGAATATCCCTAACCTATAGTGTATTTGTTTGGAGTTGACAGCAGAAATCTCTCACTGTAGATGCAAATACATATTGGAGTGCGCCCAAAAAAGAGTGATTTCTTATGCATTTTACTGGATTTTGCTACTTGTTTTGAATTTTTTTTAGGGGTTCACCCTAGTTTAGGCAGAAAATCTCTGCTATACAATAGAGTCATAAAATGTAAATGAAGGTTCATCGGTAGCATCGCCGTCCACCTGCTTTTAGTGTTTAATAAATAAAATTATCTTAAAAATAAAGTTATAGAAATATAAGATTTATTACAAAAAATTTTTAATCTGTAGATGTATATATACATATATACATATATATATATATATATATATATATATATATATATATATATATATATATATATATATATGTATATATATATATATATATATATATATATATACAAATTCACAATTCACGATATATAAGTACTTTAATTATAATCAAAAACAATCATCATCTTCAAAATCTGAAGATTTGCCTTTCCTTAAATTGAAAATTAAGGGTTCTATTTCCACAGTTTCGATGTATTCGTCGAGCTTTCATATTTTATTTTCTTCTTCTATAACATGTCGAATGGCATTTTTTCAATTGTCCTCTTTGATCCTCTCTATTCCGGCGAGTAATATATCTTGAAGTTTGAACGTAATGTTTTCCCTTGCAACGAAACCTTTCATTTGTGCCCAAATGAGCACTATGGGATTCAATTCGCAATGATATGGAGGTAATCTAAGCACTGTCATATTCCGTCCCTCTGTCATTTCATCGACTGCGTATTTCTTGAACTGTGCCTTATTTTGTTTCGCAATTTTGAGAAGTCCCGCTTTTAACATATCATCTTTATATTTGAGATTTTTGTCTCTTATCCATTGAAGAAATTCCGCTTTCTTCTATGAATTTGTTTGAAATCGTTCTAATAATGGAGAATGGTATGGGGCATTGTCTAATACTATAACATCGGCCGTCATCTCCTCACGGTAATTTTTAGTTGACTTTGATTCGAATTCCAACAAGCCACCGTCGAGAAATCCGTTTTCACTAACAATAGGTGCTATAATTAGCTTGCGCGACTTTTTCCTGAAGGGGGTTGTAATCCAGTTGACTATGTGTTCACTATGTGTCCCTCATTAACCCAAGTCTCATCTAAATAAAAAATATTTCTTTCTGATTGCTGGCAGATATTCTCTTCTCCAGCAAATTATTTCTGTTTTATCGATAAGAACAGATTTTCTATTATGTTTTTCCCAACGAAAATTCTATTTTTTAAATCTGGTAAGTCCTAATCTTCTCTGATTTGTAGTGTAGGTATTTCTTTCTTAATAAAAAAGATGGTATACTTTTCTTCTTATTGCGTTTTTAAAGTCTTCATCGACCTCTAAGGGCTCCTTTCCTTTGTGATTCTGAGGTTCGTTGCAAGGACCGCGTTTTTTTTTATAAATCTATAAATAGTTGCTGATCCAACTCCCGTCATGTTGGCACAGGTTTCCACAATTTCACGGACTTGGCTTGTTGGCTCTTGATGCACTAGTGTATCGTGGACGTTAGGTCTCATTGTTTTTTCTGGCAGGGAAAATGCAGATTTACAGGGTCCGCGAAGATGACCAGGGGCAAAACTGAAACTTAAAGCCATCGCTGTTCTGATTCGAGCGAAGCATATTATAGGTTTTTGCTTTATTTTTATACTTACACAGAAAATTTTTATTGCATACTTAGGTACTTAGGCACCTTCCTACCGATAAGTACTTTGGTTAATTATATTCCAATAACCGCTAAAATCCCAAATAATTTTATTTTACCTATTATCAGTAAGCTTTATAACAGTGTAGTTTTCTAGTTCTTAAGAATTGTTAATTGTACTCGTTTAGGCCTTTACAAATACGATTTTTAGTTTCATCATTTACTCATTAAAATAAGCTTTGAAATGCGTTGACTTATATAGCTTATTGTAAAGTTTAGAAGGCATGTAATAAAATATATTTTAGAAAAAGTCGCAGTGTTGTATAGAGATAGAAAATAAAGGTGATTAAAACTAAAAATGTAAATAATTGGCAGAAACATAACAGACGCTAATGGTTTATGACATTTTAATGTTTATAACCCCTGTTGTGTGCTATAAACTCCAAACTAACGGATTTGAATGAAAATCTTAATTTTTCACTAATTATACTATAAAATGACTTATTGTTTTAATCTTAAGATTTGGCAGTAACAAGATTGAAGATGTACTTCACATTTTAGTCAATTATGATCAAAACAAAAGAAATTAAATACTATCCAACAACATTGTAAAAGTAAATGCGAACATTTTGCAACAATTGCAACCTTCGTTGAATGCTTGATTGCAACTGCTAAAATCTTACTAAATGTAAAGCTATTGATTAAAGTCATCTATTGAAGGTAGGTAACCCGTTTTGGATCGGATAATATAAAGGTAATAAATCATATGTGAAGTTGGGAAATCACAAATAGAAAAATTGTAAAAAATGAGCAACTTATTGTAATTACAGGGGCATAATAATAATATTTGGGAGTGTTATTACTTATGAGGGCTGCTTCTTCTTTCTATGTATGTATATATCCTTGACAAAAAATATTCTTCGTCTATCTACAACTTGAAATAGCTTGGACACAAAATTTCAGTGTTTCTCCTCGGTTGCCAAATGGATGTATACTTTTCTGAACTGGTCCAGAAAATCAATTATTAAGCAAATAGTTTTTACCAGAATAGTCTGAAAAATACATTTTCAGTGTAACCGGCAGACCATAAGATTACCCATCGAATAAAAATAAATTAAAAAAGCAATCTTAGGTAGAGTTACCGATGAAGTGTTGGTAAACCTAGCAAGTTTACTACACGAAGTAAATAATTATTTATTTCTTATTTTTAAAATCATTTATACGGATGCACGAAAACTTTCTGTGCGTCATGCAAAAGTGGTAATGTTGTAGCAGTACTATATTTTATGTAACTATTCATTCATAACGGATTAAAATAATAACTATAATAATATAATAGTTTCCAACACTTTCAATATCAACGCCGTTGTGTCCCAGGACTCCATAATGTTTCTTCCTCTGTTTCTCATTTACATTATCGATCTGCTAGTAAAGACCAGAAATCCAATCTACAGCTTTAGAGATGACAGCACGCTTATCTCTTCATTCACTTTGAACGCTCGAACATCGGCTACTTATGCAAATATCCGCAGACAGCAGGAAATCGTTCAACAAAGACCTGAAAGGAATTCTATCTTTGAATGACAGTAACCAAGTAGAATTTAACGCTACAAAAGCCCAGGCGGCCGTTTTTTCTAAAAAAACGTAACGTTGCTGAACATGACATAATTAGGTCAGGGCACTCAATTCCTCTAGCATCGTCACCCAATTTGTTGGACGTTAATTTCGGAGCAATTATGTCTTGTCATGAACCCGTTACAAGCATAGCAAAGAGAGCTTCTCAAAAGCTAGGAATATTATTTCGAACTAGAAGGTTTTACACCAGGGGTGCTCAAACGGTCGATCGCGAGTGTTTTTTGAGTCGATCTCGAGAAAAAAAATTCCGATATAGAACTATTCACAGATTTTGTTTTAGGTAACTAAAACAAAATGTAATGAATAAACTACTAAAATTTATTCGATCCACAATTAGGCCAGAATAACCCCCTCATCACTTTCTTTTATCGTAATAACCCCCTGCTAGCGGCGAAAGGCGGCTTTATCAAAGGAACGCGCGGTACTTGTCAAAGGAAAGCCGCGTTTTTGATTCCCGCCGATTTTTCTAGAAACTTCGGGCGGCGTGTTTGACGGGAACATTCGAGACTTCGTTCGGGCCGATATAAATGTTGCGCCTGCAGGAATAGAAGTCAGTCTGAGTTGTAACTTGAAGGCGATACATCGATACAAAGTTTGTTAATAAATAGTCCAAAATGAGTTCGGCGAAGAAAAGTAAAACTTATCATTTTAATAACGATTGGAAGGAAGAATTTTTCTTTTGTATGGTAAAGGATAAGTGCATTTGTCTCATTGGCCGTGCGTCAGTTGCAATACCTAGGCGTGGGAACTTAAAGAGGCATCATAAAACGGTTCATAAAAACTATGAAAAGGATTTTCCGTCACAGAGTGAATTAAGAAAACGAAAAGTACGTGATTTGATAACTTGTTTGAAAAAAGAACAAACCATGTTCACAAGACCAGCCAAACAATCAAAAGCTGCAACGATCGCGTCATTTAAAATATCTCATAATTGGCGAAACACAAGAAACCATTTGATGATGGATTGGTTGTGAAGGAAGCATTTATTGAAGCGGGTGAGACTTTATTTGGAGATTTTAAAAATAAAACAGAGATTATGTCTGCTATTAGAGAACTTCAGTTATCTCGTCTGACTGTCACAAGGCGTGTTGAAGTCATGAGTCAGGACATGGCAGATAAACTAAAACATGATATCATGGAATGTACATGCTTTTCTTTACAGTTCGACGAATCCACCGATATGACAGACACTGCCCAGCTGTGTACTTTTATTCAAATGGTATTCAATGACATGTCGGCTAAGGAAGAGTTTTTGACAATGATTCCTCTGAAAGGAAAGACCCGTGGCGAAGATATATATGTCATTTTCTTCAATTTTGTAACAAACTACAAGCTACCAATATATAAACTAGTGTGCATTACAACTGATGGAGCACCCGCAATGACTGGAAACGAACACGGTTTTGTGGCATTGTGTCGAGCTAATGATGATTTCCCTTCATTTTTCTCCTTCCATTGCATTATATATCAACAAGTTTTGTGTTCAGAAGTTTTAAACATGGAGGAGATTATGGGCATTGCCATAAAAATTGTGAATTCACGTAGCTTGCAACGACGGCTCTTTAAATTGCAGTTGGAAGATAGTGAGTCAGCTGAACACACTGATTTAGTTCTTCATACGGACGTCAGGTGGTTGAGTCGCGGAAAATTCCTAGAAAGGTTTCAAGAATTATTGCCCGAAATAACAGCTTTTCTGGACGAAAGAGGTGATCACACTCAGATGCTGAAAAAAAAACGGAAAATGGCTGACTGATTTGGCATTTTTGACAGACATCACAATGCATTTAAACACCATTAATTTGGAGCTTCAAGGTAAAGGAAAAACTATTATTGAGATGATTAGCGCAATAAACGCACTTAAAAGTAAATTGCAACTTATGATAGATCAACTGAAAAGAAAAGATCTGAAAAATTTTCCATCTTTGAAAGCAAGGATTCTTCAGTTGAATTATGATATTTATGAGGCAGAATTATCAAATATTTTGGGCCAATACGTTTTTATGATTTCAGTAAATTGGCAAATATCGCATCATTTATGAGTTTTCCTTTTTCGTGTAAAAACATTGAGGAATTAGCTACTGAAATAGCAAGTCAGTTTAACATGGACTCATGTTCTGTTGAAAATGAGTTAGTGCAGATTATATCAGATATACATCTCAAAGCCACAGCATCTGATACAAAATTCTAGTGTTTTATATCTGAAAATAAATATCAGAATCTAAGGCAAATCGCCCTTCAACTAACGGCAATGTTTGGGTCAACTTACTTGTGCGAGTCTGCATTTTCTGAAATGAAGATGATTAAGTCAAAATATCGCAATCGACTAACTGACGAACATATTTCATCATGCTTGCGATTAGCACTCGGTAATTACGTACCATCTTATGAAAAGTATGCTGAGGACATGCAGTGCCACGCTTCAACATCCAAAGTCACTCTTTAGTTAAATTTAGACACTAGAACTCGTTTGTTTTGTAAGAACCAGTAAACTCGCAATTTTGAATAATTATGAGTTTTTCATTGACATTTTAGAGCAGACCTACACTTACCTTACCTAAAAAAATGCATAATGTGCGGAAAACTAATATCTATGCCACGATACACCCTACCTAGACGACAATCCTGCATCACACTTACTTGCAGCCTCTCAGAGTCGGTCGATCGTAGTCTAACAATATTGAGGTAGATCGCCAGTAGTTCAAGTTTGAGCACCCCTGCTTTACACTCACTGTTAATTCTATACAGAGCTCAAATTACAGAAGAAAGTCGTTGAAAGGTAGGTGTCGGCAGAAGAAGAATTTTATGGCTTAAAAATTTGAGAATTTGGTTTTCCACATCAACAATAGGTCTGTTTCGAGCAGCAGTGGATAGAGTGAAGAGAGCGCTAATGATTGCCAACATCTGGCTCATATAGGCACTCTAAGAAGAAGCAGAATTATTCCATCAAACATGTAGATCTATTAGCATTTCCTGACGATACTCAAACTGATCATCTAATCAACTTACAAAATGTGTATGCTTAAGGAATAAAGATCTGCTTAGTATTTCTAAGACTGTAAAAATGTCCAAAAACATCATTAGTAATCATAAACAAGAATTGTAAGTTATGCATAAAAATTGTGCAAGATTTCCAATAGGGCTCAAAAATACGCTCATATATCACCAACATTTATTTAACGTAACCTGATTAGACTAGGAGTATAAGCGCAAGATCAACCTAATTTTGTTTTAATACATAAGATACTTTTAGCACAAAAACCTTTAAACCATTTAACCTATTTAGAGATTACATTCATAATATTAACACAAGAAATTGAAATAATTTAGAAATACTTATACATCAATTTAAGATATACAAATATTCATTTAAATAGATTTGTGTAATAATTTATAACAGTTATCACCTAATCTAAAAAAATTACGTATATCAATAGCACTGTGGAAGATGAACCAAAGTGCTGTATCCCCGTCTAAATCCCGCTTGTTCACATGGTTGATAACTCTCTAATTTGTTCGTTAATCAATATGTTATGAGTCTAGTGAGGATTTTGTATAGTACCGATAACAGGCCGATGGGTCTGTAATTTTCCACTTTAAATGTGTTCCCCTTTTTAAAAATAAGCACAATCGAGGTGCTTACTCAAGGTGTTGGTATTTTACTTTCTCTTAGGCACCTGTCAAATAGAGCTTGAAGAGATTGTATTATCGATGCCCCTAAATATTTTATCATTTCTATAGTTATTTCGTCATCCCCTGGTTCTTGGTTGTTGTACATATGTTGTAGCTTCTTTTCTGGGCGTTGGCGATATTTTCGTGTCATATAGTATTTAATAATATTTCTCTGTAGCTTCCTTTATCTCTTTGATTTGTGCGATCTCTTGGTTACCGTTATTTTAAAAGTTTTATTATTTGATGTCTCCCTTCATTCATTTGTTTGTTTAGATCTTTCAAACTTTTTTCCTTTTTTAAAGAAAATAGATTTCGAGCTTTTGTACTGTCTGACGTCTTCTCTTATCTTTTTCTTTATTTTTTTCTCTATTTCTGCCAATTCTAATCTGCCATGTGTAGGATTATTTCTTAATAGTCTTCTCTGTTTCATAAGAGTTTGTGTCTCTTTACTTAATTTTTGTGTATTCTCTTTTTCCGATGTTGCTATTTGTTTTATAGTCATGAGTAGGTTGTTGGTTATTTGTGCGTTTAGTTCATCAAGTTCTGTTTGGTAGTTTATGTGTTTTATATGATTTGCGATATGCTTGTCGATATTCGTCTGTATTTTGCTTTATTATTTCTGTCTGTGTGTGTGTGTCATTATCTTTATATGCATTATCAATTTACGTCTCTCCTGCTTTAGATTTATTTCTATTCTTACTCTGAGCATCCGATGGTCACTGCCAATGCTTCTCGTGTTCAGGACTGTCGTGTCGATTACAATATTCTTGTAATTTGATAAAACATAATCAATTTCGTTTTTTATACCGTCTGAGCTTCGTCATATCCATCGTCTATGTTCTGGCTTTTGGCAAAATGTATTCATAACGTACTATTTATTTTCATTTACAAAATTTGATAACTTTTCTCTTCTGCTGTTCCTCGTACCCAAACCAAATTTCCCGACACTCTTCTCATTTATATTCGCTGGTTTCCCTATTTTGGCACTGATGTCGCTGATTATTATGATATATCTTGTTTTATGGTGTAGCGATGCTTTATTTATATTTTCGTAAAATTGAAAAAAAAAAAGAAAATTTATGCGTTCTCTAAAATAAAAAGACTGTATTATTATATGTATGTAAATTCTGTAACATCAAAATTGTCGAATGTTGTCAGGACTTAATCGCTTGTAAAATAGCGCCTTTATGTAGCTCTGAGAGTATTAAGTATAATTTAAAAAATATCCACAAGTGTATCGAAGCGTGGAAGATTTTTTTTTAATTATTTCATAAGTTGTCTTATAAAACCGGTGTCATTAAAGAATTATTTTATGGCATAGCGTTTATAAAATAAGACATCTACATATTTTAACTAAAAGTGAAAAATTAATTAAAACATACGATGCGATTTAAATAACCAGTACATATTATAGACACGGATGGAACAAACAACTTTTTAGCAAAAATATTACCTAGATGTGTCCAATTTTTCTAATTTTTACATTGTTATTAATTCCCTCTTAAGGGATAAAATTAGATATTCGTTACTAAAAAGAAAAAATGACTAAGTAAGCAGATTATACACCAGATTATATAAAAAAGTTCTTGAAGGCGATAGTACGTATTGGTGCTATATAAACAGATATTCTTGCGTACACGATTCCTAGAATCTAGCACGTCTACACCAGTCAAATAGTGAATTACATTAAATATATTGTCTACCCACAATTCACCAGCTCTAAAACCAGATTGTTGTTCAATCTCGTGGGGACTAAATTCATCCTCAAATGATTTTTGAATAAAAAATAATTATCGATTTTTTTAGTTTATTTTAAAACTTTATCACAAGTAATATTGATAAATAATCGATGCGATAAACTTTTTAAAATTTTTTTACAATTAATTATTAGTGAATTAAAATTTATAAAACACAAAATCACGTGACTGCTGCCATGTTTGTGCCGTCATTATTTTAAAGCATTTTCACGTAAGTACTGTCAACAGCGCTTTTCCTTTGTATATATGTATATATGTATATATATATATATATATATATATATATATATATATATATATATATATACATATACATATATATATATATATATATATATATATATATATATATATATAGACAGTCGACACTCTATATAGTGAAAGATCAAAATGTTTACCGAAATTTCACTATAGAAAGTTTTTCACTATATAAAGAAAAAGTCCGTATATATTGCTATGTATGTATTTTATATTGGTAATTGAAAAAATTGCACTACAAAGAGTTTTTCACTATATAGAGTTTCACTATAAACAGTGTCGACTGTATATATATATATATATATATATATATATATATATATATATATATATATATATATATATATATATAACCTTTGTATATACTATCAAAATTATTGAAGTGTAGAGTAAGAAAAATTATTGTTGGTTATTCTTATATTAAAATACTTACATCAAAGTGATCTTCACAACAAAAAAAAAATTGATGTTGTTTTAAGATTATTACGTCGTGCTGCTCGGAATCATTAATTTCGACGTTTAACATCTTGTGGCACATTTAAAAACATTTGTTCGAGAGTTGTTTTTGTAGTGTTTATACAAAATCGTACGATAACTTTTTAAATTAGACATTTTCAGTAACTGTATCAATACACTGATGATAATAACAAAAATAAATTGATTGAAAACTAAAACACTCGTATCAGCTGTTTGGGATGTTGAGAAGAAATAAACATTGTGAGGTCACACGCGTTCGCATTTTATCGAAAACTGTCGGCGCGTCATCGGTACTAAGTGTTAGGAATTTGTTAGGTGTTGGAATCCCGAGCGGTTGGATTCGTGAAGACTTCAATAAAACACTTAGTACGTTTTAAAACTAAGAGCACTGTTTTATTTAAGTAAAGAAAAAGACAAAAGAATTAAGTGTAACAGAGTATAGAAATATTACTAGCGTGAAGCTTATTATTGGAGTGTCGGATGAGTATCGAGTGTTGAATGTCTATCGAGTGTCGAATGTCTATCGAGTGTCCACTATTCTTGTCTCAATTGGATATTTATATGGAACCGAAACAAAGAAATCTAATGTCATACGACATGGGTTCATAAAGTGAGAAAAATAAGATAACAGATACCAATTAAGCAAAAATAGCGTTCATGCGTTACAAAGAATAAAATATTAAACTATTATATTGATAACAGTAATTGGCTTGCGACAGAAGACTTAATTTAATTATTCGGGAAAATGATGAAAGCTTTTTAAAAGAATAACAAAAACAATTTTAATAGTTTTAAGTTTTAGATAAATGCCGAAAACTGACTTCTGTCACGTAACCATCTATACAGGGTATAACAATCCTCCCCTGATAAGTGTTTTAATAAGGGATTTATTAAAACATCCATCAAGATATAAAATGGAGGTGAATAAAAAATTTTTAAAACTATTTATAGTTAAATATATCTATATGTGTATACGTCACATGATAAGGAGAATAAATATATATATGTGTGTGTATGTCACATAATTAAGAGGTTATGGATATATATGCATGTGTGTATAGGTCACATAATAAAGAGATTAATATATATATATGTTGTTTTTTTTTTCTACAAAGAGAATGATTAGTGGAATAATAGGTATGCTATAATAAAGAATATGAGGTAAAATTATAGGTAATATTAGTTATAACCAAAAGAATAAAAGATAAGGAGATCATTTGAAATCCTAGACACTAAGAGTAAAGATTGCAAAAGATAAAAGGTATAATTGCAATAATTATAAAAATAGAGTAAATATAACCTAAAAGGAAATAAAAGGTAAGTTGTTAAAAATAAAAAGGTAAATAAAAGATTAAAAGTAAATAAAAGATTAAGTTTCACATTTTAAAAGTCTTTTTGGAACTTGACCTTGTCATTCTTCTTGGAGGGATTTCAGGTAAAGCGATTTCTTCATAGATATGGTCTGTTCCTTCGGAGGGGACAGGTGTGGAGACCTCTGGTGTGGAGACAGGGGGTCTAGAGTATACGGGATTGGTAGGGACCGTAGTAGTTAAAGCTCTGAATGGATGGCGATGACTTCCATCAACGTTAAATGATTCTCCATGGGAAGTAGAGTGGACACTGCTATTCGCGATTGTATTGTGACTGTTGATGCATACGAGATGTCGGCATTGGCTTCGAGAGAAAAGGTCACGGAAGCGAGAAAATATTGACCTTCTGCATTTTCGACAGCAACAACATAGTAATATAAGGGTTGCTATAATTCCTAAAAGGACGTTGTACCATTTAGTTAAATGAGTTAAAGGATGGTCACTCCTTTTTTGTAATTCTTCTTCGAATTGATGCAGTTTCTGATTGGCTTGATTAAGATCGTGGAGATTTAGGTTGGATAATTTGATGCTTTCCATCTCTTCATTAGCGAGGAAATCTTGTTGTTTCACACAACAATCGTCAGTGGTAATGTCGAAAGGTGGAATTGCATTTGTATAATTAGTCGTTTGATTAGCAGTGGCAATTAATACTGTAGAAAGGGTGTAGCACTTGCATCTGGGTTCTAATGTGAGAATTCCAGTTCCGGAGATTGTTACGTCGGCAAAGTTGTTTGTGGCATCACAATTGATAGTGCCAAGGACTGGATGTGTTAATATAAAAAGCCATTGGTTAGTGCTGAGTGGGTGCCATATTTCCATTTCAGTTTTGATTACTTCTGTGCGGCAGCTTTTTGGAAGGCTAGAAGGTTGCGTCGTCTTCAGTTCGACTTCACAGGTGGGTCTCTCTTTTACCAAGTAGGCGGTCACATGGTTGCATATGTAGAATGCAGGTGGAATACTGATGCAATGAGACAAATCTCTGAGCTCACTGTAGTATGTCCTTGTCGTACTTAGTAAGAGGTAAGGATTGGATGGATTTATGAAGGAATATATTGAGGAGTTAGGTAGTTGAGTAGGAAGAGGTATCAGGTTATATAAATTGAATTGGTCTTTGGTTACGATTGGAATTTTAATAATAAAGACTAGTAGTTTATTTGCGTAGAAAACAGAAAGTTTTGAGATTTCAAAGTACTTGTGAGTATTTTCGAAATTTCCAATCTCAAAAGGAAATTCATAATTTGAAATCAATTTAATTTTAAGGAGTTCCTGGCTTAAACGTCTGGGAGTAATTACAGACGGGTGTAAGATATTTTCTTTAGAGAATAGAATGGCTGAGGTAATGACATCAAATTCCTCGTTTAATTCATTTACAAGTTGGGTTAATAAATTAAGGTGATCGGTTACCGTTTGAGCGAAAGTTAGAGAGTTTATTCTCTTAATAGTACTTGAGCTAAAATTGTTAAACTTTTTTATGTTATTATTTAGAATTTCTTGGTTTAGTATGATCGATTGAGCTGTTTTGTTATAATCCGTAAGGGCATCCGTAAGGATATGCACCTGTTGCTTCATTAATTGATGCATTTTTACTAGCATCTTGGGGGAAAGTTTCTCGATTGAGTCTGTATAATATCGCGCGTCGTCCGCGTCTGGAGTGCCAAATAGCCATTTGATTGCGTAAGATACGCCGTCGATTAAGCCTCGTTTGGTTCGAGAACCAGAGAAATTATGTCCCGTTAGGTGACATATTGAATCAAATTTTTCATTTAGTGAATTAATATTATTCTGTATTAATTCTAACGTTTCATTGCAAGTAAATTCAAATCCTTTGTTACGACTCATGTTAACAGATTTTCGGAAATCTTTGCATAAATTTTGTGATGCTTTATACATCCTGTATGTGAAATCTAAATTCTTTTCATAGATACTGATATTAACGAATGATAGTAGCGTAAACATGTCATAAGAAATTCGAGCTTGTCCTAGGTCTTGGAAAAATATTCCTGAACGACCGTTAATCGGGGTTATATGATAGGATAAGTCGATGTCAGTTGAATGTGCTTTATAGGTCAGTAGTGTGAGCGTTATCAGAGATGTCATGATGCTCGTCATCTGTAAAAAAGGGTTTCAGTAAGTTGTGATGATAAGTGGCTGTTTTATTGTTGTTCAGTAACAATTTTACAGTTTGATTAGGGTATGTCTTTAAAATTTTAAAGGGACCTTTATAATGAGGAGAGAATTTTTTAGATAAGCCTGATTTTATTATTTTGTTTTGTAAATAGACGAAATCACCTTCTTTAAAGTGATTATGATTGAGTTTTTTGTCGTAATAATTTTTTGAAGATTGTTTAGCTTTGATGAGATTTTCTCGGGCGATTTCAAAATTCTTATTTAGTTTTAACTTAAGATTTGAATAAAAATCATCATAGGTATATTTGAATTCGGGTTTTGACATTAATGAGTTGGGTATTGCGGCTCGATGGCCATAAACTAGCTCAAAAGGGGTAAAATTTGTTGCTTTATGAAAGTGGGTATTATAGGTGAACATAGCAAGGGAGACGTATTCATCCCAGTCATTTTGTTGAGAGTTTATATAGTGTTTAAGGTATTCCTTAAGAGTTAAATGGGATCTTTCTAGGGCACCATTGGTTTGGGGGTGATAAGGACTTGCTAGTATATGTTTTATTTTGAAAAGTTTATTAAGATCTTTGATAATGTTAGAAGTAAAATCGGAGCCTTGATCAGATAAAATGGTTTCAGGGATGCCGAAAAAGGCATATGAACTCTAAGAGTTGATCAGCGATAGTTTTAGATTCGTGATTTGATAAAGGAACAGCGTAAGAAAATTTTGTTAAATCATCTTGCATGGTGAGAATAAAACGATTGCCATTTTCAGTTATAGGCAAGGGACCTACAATATCTAGGGCTAATCTTTGGAAAGGACGTTCACTTGTTGTGGTTATTTCCATAGGAGCTTTAGGGGTTTTATTATTTTGTTTATTGAGTTGACAGGACTCGCAAGATCGAATTAAACGTTTTATGTCGTTTTTCATATTCGACCATTTGTAATTTTCTTTAATGCGACGATAAGTACGTAGGAAACCAGAATGTCCAGAGATGGATGATTCGTGATTTTCGCGAAAGATATTTTTGATTTCGTCTCGAGTTTGAGGTTTAAATTTGGGTTTATTTACTAGGATTACTTTTATCTTGTTTTTTGCAAAAAGAAAGTCTACTAATTCGTTGAACATATCCTGTTTTAGGTTGGGGTTATTTTCAATAGGATTTTTCAAATAAATTTGGAAAATTTTATTTTTTAATAACGACGTTCTCAGGTTTTGTAAGGAATAAAAAAGGTCGTTGTAAGATAATTTGTCAAAATGATTGAGTTTTGACATGAGTAAAAAGGTTTGTTTGTTCTCGTTTGTTAGGGGAACAGTATCGTACAGTTCGAATTCGTTTTGTCTAAGTTTATCTAAATCAAAGTTTGCTAAAAGATTTTCGAAACATGGGTTGTTGTCATCAAGGTCTTTGGAATAAAACAAGTGCGTTAGGCGATTTAGAAAATAAATTGTCTTTTATGATTTCGATATCGGGGACTTTATTATTTTTATAATGAAACTCTATAAAGTTTTTATATGATTCAGTAGAGATGGGGAAACAAGTTTTTCTTAAATTGATAGTTACAGGGTTACGTGAAAGTGCATCTACATTGGAGTTTACTCTTCCTGGTTTGTATTTAATCTCGTAGGTGTATTCTTCCAGTTTTAAACGCCAGCGAATTAATCTGCTGCTAGGATCTTTACAATTAAAAAGCCAAGTTAAGGGACGGTGGTCGGTTAAAATAAGAAATTTACGACCGTATAGATAAGGACGGAAATGTTTAACTGCCCAGACAATTGCTAGGAGTTCTTTTTCTATGACGGAATAGTTACATTCGGCTTTATTTAGGGTACGTGAGGCAAATGATATAGGAAGATCTTTACCAATTTCGCCTTGAGATAGTATTGCGCCGATTGCGTAATTTGAAGCATCAGTAGTAAGAATAAAATCTTTAGAAAAGTCGGGATACTGTAAAATAGGGTTTGTTATTAAGATATCTTTAAAATGTTCGAAAGAATTTTGGTGTGAAGGAGTCCATTGAAAAGGTACATCCTTTTTTAGTAATGATGTTAAGGGTTTAGCGATTTTTGAAAAGTCTTGAATGAATTTTCGGTAGTAGCCGATAAGACCAAGGAATTGTTTGATTTGTTTAGGGTTTTCAGGTACAGGATAATTTTTTATTGCTTCGATTTTTTCAGGATTGGGGAAAATTCCTTTTTCGGATATAACATGTCCAAGATATGCCACTTCTGTGCGCATAAATTCGCATTTATCAGGTTGGAGTAACAAATTATTAGAACGAAGTCTGTCGAAAATATTTCTAAGCTTTTGGGAATGAGATTCTATTGATTCTGCAAAAACAACGATGTCGTCAAGATAAACAAAGCATTGAAGACCGTGCAGACCAGTTAAAGCAACGTTCATCAGACGTTGGAATGTGCTTGGGGCATTTTTTAATCCAAAGGGCATTCTTAAGTATTCATAATGACCTGTAGGGGTTGAAAAAGCTGTTTTGGGAATGTCATTTTCTTCCATGAGTATTTGATGAAAGCCTGAAGCCAAATCTAAGGTGGTAAAGTATTTTGAATGACCAAGTTGGTCGAGAATGTCTTCTATATTGGGTAAGGGGAAAGAAGTTCCTATTATGACGTCATTGAGCTTACGATAATCTACGATTATTCTCCATTTAGTTTCGCCGGAAGCGTCCATTTTCTTAGGGACGATCCACAAGGGACTGTTATAAGGGGATACGGATTCACGAATTATTCCTTGTTTTAACATTTTAGAAATTTGCTTATCTAATTCTTTTTTATGAATTTCGGAAAGCGATATATTTTTGAAATAATAGGGGTTTGATCGGAAACTCTGATTTCATGTTTCAATGTGTTAGTACATGTTAAAGGGTCATTTGGTAAGTAAAAGATGTCATTATACTCATTACATATATTGAGTACAGAATGTTTTTCTTCAATATTTAAGTGTTCTAAGCGTAAATTTTCTTTTAATATCTGTAATCTCTTCGATAAGTCACTGCATGACTTATTTATAGAAAAAATAGTCGATTTATTTTCGTCAAAAGAGTCAAGAATCAATTTTATTTCGTTTATTCGTAAGGATTTGTTATGAGTATTTATTATAGTCGTTAGGGCTTTGCCGTTGCTGACTTTTACAAGGGACTTTGCTAGATAAACGCCGTCGGTTATTTTTATATCAGGACAGACGCCTTGACTTATTTCTTTATTAATTATTTCGATTTCAATTACGGTTTCTGAACGCGGCTGAATAATATAACCTTTCTTGTCGTTATTATCAGTTTCGGAAATAGATTTCGAAATTTTTATAGGGTAAGGAAAAGAATTTAATTGCATCTCGAGTGAATTTAAGTCAATGATCGCACCGTTTTTAGAGAGAAAATCATTGCCTATGATACCATCATACGGGTATATTGCTATTTGCGGATACAATATAAAATTTGATTGGAAGAGGTCGATTATTTATTTTAAGATTTATGTTACAACTTCCAATTGTTTCTACAGGGGAATTTGGACTCAAGCCGTTTAATACGACCTTGTCATTAGGATTAATTTTATTTAAGGAATCGGTAATTTTATTAGATTTCAACAAGGATACCGAGGCACCTGTGTCTATAAGAAAATCTGAATAGCTGACCGTTATGAAAGGAATCCATATAAGGATTTTTGTCATGATTATTTAGGTAGATCCTACAATTAGAAAGACAAAAACAGGGTTTATGCAGTGTACAGCTGATCCCGGAGGCTTTGCTGCTATTACGAACACGTGCACGAACTTTCTGAGTTGGCTCTATAGAATCTAAATAGACGTCGGTTTCTTTTAATTCCATTCCCACGAAACGACGTTGTCCGTGGTTTCTGTAGAGTTTAAATTTTCGGAAACGTGAGATACTTGTCTCGATTGTGAATTTTTAAATTCATCAGCTCGTTTCTTTTTGAAACATTCCGAAATTAGATGTCCCGTCTTTTTGCAGTATTTGCAGATTTTAGGACTGAATTTAGATTGAGATCCGTGATTATTAGAATTATTATTATTATTATTATTAGGACTATAGCTAGTCGAGGGATTATTTAAATTTATTTCTCGTTGGGTTGTGTTTCTTTTTTTGAAACAATCTTTTAGGAGATGTCCTTTAATTTTACAATAAGTACAGAATTTTGTTGGACCTGCGGTCGATTTTATATTTTTTGTAATTTGTAGTGCCCGCTCCTCTTCGAGGGCTGAATTTAGGGCAAGGGAAAGACTTTTTGGTTCTTTACTGCGTAGAAATCTTGATATGTCCGGATTTGAATGCAAAATAAATCGTTGAAGAGCCAGTTCCTTGATTATTTGGGAACGACCTTCGATTTCGTTAACGTTAGGTTGAAAACTAACCGTATTTAATAATCGAGTACATATTTTATCAATTCTATTATAGAAATTAAGAACCGATTCGTGTACGGATTGTCTGATCGTATTTAATTCTTCCATTAATTGCGTGTAATGCTTTCGGTCGGAGTACAATTGTAACAGTAGGGTTTTTAATTCTACCCATTCGCTTATTGGTTTGTCGCGCATTTGGGCTTTCGCACTACCTGTGATTTTGGAGATAACGTATGCTAATAGAGCATCTTCTTGTACAGGTTTCGCAAATTTAAAAGCATTTTCGCAGTTGGAGATAAATTCCGGTAGCTCATTTCTGTTACCGTCGAAAGTTTTCGATATTAAAGAGCATAGAAAACTGAGAGGAAGTTTTTCGTTTATTTGAGGAACGTTGTCCGTACTGCCGATGTCATTTAGTGATAGATTCGAACCATTTTCTGCCATTTTTAAGAAAGCGAGAAAAGAAATAATTAATTGACTAGATAAATAGACAGATAGATAGATAGATGGACAGATAGATAGATAGATAAATAGATGGATAGATAATAAGATAAGTTACTTAACCAGCTTACTGACAAAAAAAAAAGAAAACTAAAAATTTTAAGTTTCAGTAAGGTGGGGACACTCGCGGAAAAAATGAAATATGTAAAAAATATAGTGGGGACACTCGTGGTAAAAATGAAAAATATATAAAAAATATAAATCGCACTAGAAATAGAAAAAATAAAAAGAAAAAAGACCAATCAAAATATATAAAGGGAAAAATAAGGGACTCTTACTCTTACTCTTATTCTTCTGTAGTTGTGGTAGGTACTGTTGGCTTTTGGGGTGAAACCCGGCTTTGTACTTCTGGATTCTTGGGTTATCGAATAGCTTCTGAAAAGGGTCTTCTTCTCCAAGGTGGATGAGGTACAAAGAGCCAAATCCTCGTCGATTGCGCCAATTGTTAGGAATTTGTTAGGTGTTGGAATCCCGAGCGGTTGGATTCGTGAAGACTTCAATAAAACACTTAGTACGTTTTAAAACTAAGAGCACTGTTTTATTTAAGTAAAGAAAAAGACAAAAGAATTAAGTGTAACAGAGTATAGAAATATTACTAGCGTGAAGCTTATTATTGGAGTGTCGGATGAGTATCGAGTGTTGAATGTCTATCGAGTGTCGAATGTCTATCGAGTGTCCACTATTCTTGTCTCAATTGGATATTTATATGGAACCGAAACAAAGAAATCTAATGTCATACGACATGGGTTCATAAAGTGAGAAAAATAAGATAACAGATACCAATTAAGCAAAAATAGCGTTCATGCGTTACAAAGAATAAAATATTAAACTATTATATTGATAACAGTAATTGGCTTGCGACAGAAGACTTAATTTAATTATTCGGGAAAATGATGAAAGCTTTTTAAAAGAATAACAAAAACAATTTTAATAGTTTTAAGTTTTAGATAAATGCCGAAAACTGACTTCTGTCACGTAACCATCTATACAGGGTATAACATAAGTATTAAAATTCATTTTCAATTTGATATAACTTTTTAATTATAACGAAAAAAAAATGGTTTTGTTATAAAGCCAATATATGATCATTCCATTTATAACAAAACCCCAATTATATTTCTTAAAATTTTTCCGTGGACGCGACCGGAGGTGCTCGTTACTGATATACATCTATAGTTTTGACAGTTCTATCTCCCTTTTTGTGGAATAGTGGTTTTTTTTTATGGGTCTAGGCACACGTGCTGCAGGGAAGTCCCTAAAGCGCTCCAGGAGCGGCACGAGTGCCACACTTCTTTCCAAATTTGTGGTATTTTCTTTCCATTTATTAATTCTTGGAATATGTGTCTCAGCATTATTATTAACCTTCTTTTTAGCAATTCTGCGGAGATTCCGTCTGATCCAGCAGCTTTTTGTTCTTTATTGTCCGAACCGCTTTCCAAACCATCTCTTGTGTTATGTTATATGTTAACCCTGAATGTGGGACTTGGTTGGTGATTGCATTGCATACTGCTCTGTTTCCGAGAAGTTTTTGAGAGTAGTGCTGGTACCATTCCTCTACTTCTATGGGATTTATATTCATTTTATTGGTGTTTTTTGTTTGTAGTGATTTCAGGAATTTCCAAGGTTCTGAGAGTTTGGTTTCTCGTAAGTATATGTCTACTTCCTTGCATTTTCTGTCACTCTTCATTTTCATTTTGGATGACCATTCTCCTAAATTTTGCCTGTTCTAGTATGTATTCTATTCTGTCATTGTCATCCTTTGTGACCATCCACTTCTGGTAGGCTTGTTGTTTTTTCCATTTTTGTTCCTCCATTTCATCGTTCCAAATGAATTGGTCATTATTTTTGGAGGTACCTTGCTGCTCGTGTCCAAAAGCTTCTGTTGTTGCCGGCTGTATTGCTTCTAGGATGTGGCTATATGCTATGTCGGACTCTAATTTTAAATAGTCTTTATTGGGTTTTGTTCAAGACGGTTTTAATAGAGTATCTTAGTACTGTGTTTGTCAAACCCATTTGAGTTGTACTTTATTTTTTTTTGCTTGCTTTTTTTACCTTTCTTTAAGGATCCAAAAAATCAAAGCTTCTGATAAGTTCCAAGTCCCCAATTATACTTTCTTGATAAAACGTTATAAATTCTTAGTACGTTTGGAGCCAGAGCACCGAATATGGAAGGAGTATTCCATTAATGGAACTTCATATTCCATTAAAAGCTATTGTACTATAATATTCAGAACCACAACGAAGTTAGACAATGCTAATACATATTTTCTCTAAAATTAACGTCTAGCAAGTTGAGTATTGTTGAAATAAAATGTCCCGACATAACTGTATTGGAAGGATTTTCTAACATACTCAGAAAAAAATCTTATAAAGTTAAATTCTACTTCGCTGCTATGAGCCTAAAGCAGAATTTCTTTCAAGTCTTAAGTTCTAAAATATTCGGCTCTCTGTGACTATTTGTATCAGCAGCTGGTGCTTGTACGGTCAAGGAAAAGAAACGTGTTTTCAGCCACAATTGTGTATCCTCAGATAGACAGAGAACTCTCATAATTATGCTTCCTTTTCATGCCGAAATATCTCCGCCTCTGCATTACAAAACAATATTAGAACTTCACTTTTACTCACCGTTTCCATTTCACTACTAGGCAGTACTATAGTTACGCTTATTACTGCGTGCATATTGCAGAATAACATCTGCCTGTCTATGAAATTATAACCTACTCTAGTTTTATGTATAGTTAGTGCACGATTCGGATTTTTTATTTATTTTACTACACGCAAGTTTTGGCTTATTTTGCATATTTTGAAAATTAAAAAAAATATATTGACAAACAAATGAAACAATAACATAAAAAAAAGGTCAGGCATAAGTTGGAGTTGCGTAATTAGTGTTCTGTACCGTGATTACCTTTAAAAAAAAAAATTTTACGTAGGTAAAAATGATTAGTTACTTCACAAAACACACTCCAAATGTATTTTTAATAAGCCAAAAACTTCCTGACATGTATATATCTTAACATCCAATATGTATTTTCACGTTTTTTCCTTAGTCAATAATGTTTAATAGTTATAGCATCTTAGCTACCCAGTAGCCAATAAATCAATCTAGCTCAGTCTAAAATCTAGTAATAAAAGTATAAAACAGATATTTTCTACCTAAATTTTTGTTTAAATATAAGCATATAAAATAAAATTATTTTGTCTCAGGTATTCAACAATGTGTATACTGAAAAGCATATTAATAAAACCTCCACCATATTGCCAAATAGTTTTTTTATATACCAGATAAATTATCAAAGGTAATACACTCGCGATAATTTCCGCTCAATCTACACTTTATGGAGAATATTCAATAATACAAAGAAAAGTGTGAGCAAGTATTACCTCCTATATATCTATGAACTAGTATTTTCACAAGCTTTCAGTCTATACTCCACTTCTTCTGTTTTTTTTTCACTTCCCATTTCACCCTCCTTAAATCAAAATTTAACTTTGATTGGGACATCAATTCCTATATTTGTACCAAAATTCAACTTTCTGTGTCAAATAGTTTCGGAAAAAATCGGGTGTGACAGACAGACAGACGGACACCGAAGTGATCCCAGAATGGTCAGTTGATTAAAATACATCATGCGTGCAAAAAGAATATAGGAAGCTACTGAATAAAAACTATACATCATGAGTTTCAGGTGTTGCAGTTAGAATTTGTTCTTAGTTACATTATTGTTTCTGATTTTATCGTTCCTAATTTGGGGAGTATCACTTTTCTTCTTAGAAACCTTCATTTTAATGATTTACTTTGAATAACTTGACGAATCTAAATAAAATTCGTCCACAAATGAAATGAAATGCATCATGTGTACAAAAGCAATATAGGAAGCTGCTGAATAAAGACTATATATTATGAGTCTCTGAGTTATTTCAATTGCTCCACAAAGAGTGCGAAAATGTAGTGTAATAACCTTTTAGGAGTTGCGGGTAGAATTTACTCTTAGTTACATTAATATTTCTGATTTATCATTCCTATTTTGAGAAATGTCATTTTTTCCCACAGATGCCTACATTCTAGTGATTTGCTTTGAATGACTTGGTGAATCTAAATGAAATTCCCCGTTAATAAAACAAAAATGAATACTGTCTTCAACTGCTGAAATATAATAATTGATTAATTATAGTTTGAGTAGGAACGACAAAAAAAATGTTTTTTTAAATACCAGGCAAATAACGTTGAACCACCTCGAATTGTCTAATTCGAAACACAACTCCTTTATTTTTTTACTTCCCTTAATAAAAAGAAGTATATTGTGAAAAATACCCTTCCGAGATTCTTGTATTTCTTCTCATTTTAGGGTTCCTAGATCATAAAAAATATTGTGAAATAAGATATTAAAGTTGGTGCACTTACCATATACTGCTTGAAGCAGGAAATCTCTCTGAGCGATACTACTTTAGGGAAAGGAGGTGAAAAGGTTAGGGGTTTTTGTTTATATAGTTTCAAGATTATTATGATTATTTATTCTGGTTTTTAGTTCAGATCATGGACTGATTTCATGCTTAATTATTTATAGTCAACCATATATAGGGCAGAAGAGTGGATTAGAGTAGTCGGTTTTTTTATATATCGTATCTTCTCAGAGTTATTGAAGTCGAGGACTCTGAAAATTCTATTAACTTATTCTTTATTGTGAGAAAGTTAAAGTCATTACTTATATTTAACTTTCGGGTTTGTGAGAAAAGTACGAGGTAAATTACTTTAAAGTCTTTTTTACCTCAGAAAAATTTTATTACTGGTATGTTTTAAGACTGCGACGGGGAATACTCAATTGGATACATACCGCGGCGATAAGACCATAGATCTTAAATGGAGTCCTGGTATGGTAGCCCATAACTAAGAGTTAATAGCTCAGCTTGACAGAGTCAAACTCTTGAGGTGCCTTTGCACGGGTGTTAGAAGAGCAATACCTAGCAAAACGATGGAGGTTCTGGCCTACCATCCTTATATCTATACGTAAAGTCCGAAGTATAGAGGGCGGCTTATGGGTTGCTTGTTCGAGAGGATCTGAACACGAAAGCCCTAAGACAGGGCAGCATATGGACTGGAATAGCGCAGGACTACCTTTTACTGCAGAGGAGGATGCACAGACGGCTTGACGATAAGAGGCTAAATGATTTAATACCAAAGAGAGAATAAGAGAGAATATTAGATTAACGAAACTGTCTTCCCAAGGAGATGACTCATCTTGTACACAGAGGGAACCAACAATAAGAAGGCCCTGTAGCAGTCGTAAACTGACCACAGGAACAAAGCTACCAATATCCCTGGGCAGTTCTGTATCGGCTTCTTATGCGTATATCTACGCCATCCTCGCATGTAGCTGGGAAGTGGTGAAAAGAAACATAACAAGAAGGACGTCGTACTTTTGTTTGGATAGCAGAACCGTCCTGATAGCTTCAAATAGGTCAGTGTAAGCGGGCAAGTGGTAAGCGAGTGATAAAATTTGTTGGCCAATCTGGTGGACGGAAACAATCTGCTCCCTGTATGAGTACCTGGCCACGCCGGTGTTCGGGGAAATGAGATACATTGGTTAAAAAAAATCTTTAGCGAACTCCACGAAACCTGAGCCATTTTAGAAGATCCCTTGGAATATATGCGGTGCAGTGATCATAGATCTGCTAATTGATAAGTTTGTAAAATACTGCAATGAGACTTCATGGATGAAAAAGTCTAAGACTCTCATAAGTGGATTTAACCCTGGTCTCTGCTGAAATGAAACAGGAAAGACCTGAAGACAGTCACGGGAATCCTTATCTATAAGTATATTTTTAAAAAATTATCGGACCTTCCACCTCATGCTGTATGGTAAAGCTATTAATAAAATATTATAAAACATTTTTAAATCAATTTTTACGAATAGACCAGCCCTACTTATATACATTATTATACACCTAAGCAATATCTTTATCTAAACAACCATATGCGTGAAGTATAATAGTTAAACACATACGTTAAGTTTAAGTTTTACCGCACCCTTTTTATCAAACAGCAACATCTTTATTTGAAGGTGAGGCTTTATATATTTATATATTTCATTCGTTTCCGATGACCGCCTGAGAACCAAACCAACGAAGTCATACATACATGCATCTTCCTTAATACTCGCCGGATACTGACCTCAGTGACACTTAAACAATATATTTTGCATAAGAATCTACAGGTATGTACATATATTCGAAAATCTTACTTTGTTAGTTTTTATGGCTGTAATAGTTATTTACGTGACTGGGATAGCTCGAAAAATGATAGTCTGTAACACGAATAAGCAAGTTTCGGGACGATGCTCTAGGTCAGGGGTGCTCAAACGGTCGATCGCGATCGACCGTTTGAGCTTTTTGAGTCGATCTCGAGAGAAAAATTCCGATATAGAACTATTCATAGATTTTGTTTTAGATTACTAAAACAAAATGTAATGAATAAACTATTAAAATTTATTCGATCCACAATTAGGCCAGAATAACCCCCTCATCACTTTCAAACATTCGAGACTTCGTTCGCGCCGATATAAATATTGCGCCTGCAGGAATAGGAGCCAGTCTAAGTTGTAACTTGCAGGCGATACATCGATACAAAGTTTATTAATAAATAGTCCAAAATGAGTGCGGCGAAGAAAAGTAAAACTTATCATTTTAATAACGATTGGCAGGAAGAATTTTTCTTTTGTATGGTAAAGGATAAGTGCATATGTCTCATTTGCCGTGCGTCAGTTGCAATACCTAAGCGTGGGAACTTAGAGAGGCATCATAAAACGCTTCATAAAAACTATGAAAAGGATTTTTCCGTCACAGAGTGAATTAAGAAAACGAAAAGTACGTGATTTGATAACTTGTTTGAAAAAGAACAAACCATGTTCACAAGACCAGCCAAACAATCAAAAGCTGCAACGATCGCGTCATTTAAAATATCTCATATATTGGCGAAACACAAGAAACCATTTGATGATGGATTGGTTGGTGGCATTTATTGAAGCGGGTGGGACTTTATTTGGAGATTTTAAAAATAAAACAGAGATTATATCTGTTATTAGAGAACTTCAGTTATCTCGTCCGACTGTCACAAGGCGTGTTGAAGTCATGAGTCAGGACATGGCAGATAAACTAAAACATGATATCATGGAATGTACATACTTTTCTTTACAGTTCGACGAATCCACCGATATGACAGACACTGCCCAGCTGTGTATTTTTATTCGAATGGTATTCAATGACATGTCGGCTAAGGAAGAGTTTTTTGCCAATGATTCCTCTGAAAGAAAAGACCCGTGGCGAAGATATATATGACGTTTTCTTCAATTTTGTAACAAACTACAAGCTACCAATATATAAACTAGTGTGCATTACAACCGATGGAGCACCAGCAATGACTGGAAACCAAAACGGTGGCATCGTGTCGAGCTAATGATGATTTCCCTTCATTTTTCTCCTTCCATTGCATTATACATTAACAAGTTTTTTGTGTTCAAAAGTTCTAAATATGGAGGAGATTATGGGCATTGCAATAAAAATTGTGAATTCTATCTGTGCACGTAGCTTGCAACGACGGCTCTTTAAATTGCAGTTGGAAGATAGTGAGTCAGCTGAACACACTGATTTAGTTCTTCACACGGACGTCAGGTGGTTGAGTCGCGGAAAATTCTTAGAAAGGTTTCAAGAATTATTGCCCGAAATAACAGCTTTTCTGAACGAAAGAGGTGATGACACTCAGATGCTGAAAAACGGAAAATGGCTGACTGATTTGGCATTTTTGACAGACATCACAATGCATTTAAACACCATTAATTTGGAGCTTCAAGGTAAAGGAAAAACTATTATTGAGATGATTAGCGCAATAAACGCATTCAAAAGTAAATTGCAACTTATGATAGATCAACTGAAAAGAAACGATCTGAAAAATTTTCCGTCTTTGAAATCAAGGATTCCTCAGTTGAATTATGATATTTATGAGGCAGAATTATCAAATATTTTGGGCCAATTCGAAATATGTTTTTATGATTTCAGTAAATTGGCAAATATCGCATCATTTATGAGTTATCCTTTTTCATGTAAAAAACCCTGAGGAATTAGCTACTGAAATAGCAAGTCAGTTTAACATGGACTCATGTTCTGTTGAAAATGAGTTAGTGCAGATTATATCAGATATACATCTTGAAGCCACAGCATCTGATACAAAATTCTGGTGTTTTATATCTGAAGATAAATATCAGAATCTAAGGCAAATCGCCCTTCAACTGACGGCAATGTTTGGGTCAACTTACTTGTGCGAGTCTGCATTTTCTGAAATGGAGTAATTAAGTCAAAATATCGCAATCGACTAACTGACGAAACATATGTCATCATGCTTGCGATTAGCACTCGGTAATTACGTACCATCTTATGAAAAGTATGCTGAGGACATGCAGTGCCACGCTTCAACATCCAAAGTCACTCTTTAGTTAAGTTTAGACACTAGAACTCGTTTATTTTGTAAGAACCAATAAACTCGCAATTTTGAATAATTATGAGTTTTTTCATTGACATTTTAGAGCAGACCTACACTTACCTTGAATAAAAAAATGCATATTGTGCGGAAAACTAATATCTATGCCACGATACACCCTACCTAGACGACAATCCTGCATCACACTTACTTGCAGCCTCTAAGAGTCGATCGATCGTACTCTAACAATATTGAGGTAGATCGCCAGCAGTTCAAATTTGAGCACCCCTGCTCTAGGTGAAGCCTTCAAAACTTACAAGTCTTACTACATTCTGGCAGCTTCTTTTTACAGAAACTCATTTGTGGTAAACGGTTACTCTTATGTCGTAGAGAATGGGTTTTAATTCTAAAGACGCTACTAAATATGCCCTTTTTTTATTTTGGGCACCCCCTATTTTTATTCAGCAACTGTGTTTGCCTACCATAAAAATAGGAAATGCTAGGTCTTATAAACGTTGTTCAAATAAATTGTGATGCCACTATACTAGAATAAGGTAAAATAATACATACATTTATGTCTTCGTATTTACATATTAAACTTGTAACCCAGTATAGTAATAAAATATTAAAATATGAAACTGTGATAGAATTAAAAGACAATTAAACTACTGTTTATGTCTTAAAAAATGGTTTTCAGATTTATAAAATATTACTGGCATTAGAAAGCTCCTTTTTCGGTCTTGAAGAACGGACACTTTTATCTGAGCCGTGGTTTGAAGTCTTGGTAATAGGACTCCAAAAAGGTCTGGCAGAAAAATTGGAAAAATAGAAAAATATCCGAAAGACCAAGTAGCTGGTAGCGAAATTGGTGGTAAAAATTATGGAAGACAAAAGTAGCAGTAAAAGTAATAAAACCATAACACCTGCAGTAAAACCTCAAAAAGAAAAAAAAAACAGTGTACGACCTATAAAAAAGCCTTTACAAACGATTTTATTTTATCGACTCTGTAGCGTGTGGCCAAAGGTATTTGGGAGGAATGCGTAATTACGAAATAGCGTTGGCCTGCTTTCTGTAAAGAAAGTTATGGGAAATCCAAAATGGCTTGAAAAGAAACGAAATAAAAAAAAAAGAAAACACGAAGTTTTCTAACCCAAAAATGACAGAGAAAATGCTATTTTAAGATGCAACTTCTTAAAAAACAAGTGCACAGCATGAAGGTAGAACATCTATTGATCGATGCTCTTGATCGAAAACTACTCCAGCGTGGCAACTGCCTACGAAAAACCGTCGTGCTGCTTCCAGCGTTTACGAGGGTATATCCTGTAGGTCATCAATTCTTATATCTGTGCCAAATTTCAAGTTTTTATGTAATAGTTTCCGAGAAAATCGGGTGTGACACCCAGACGGACACCGAAGTGGACTCATAAGTGTTCTGAACGGAACACTAAAAAAAGTCATTTTTACAACACTGTAAACAAAAGACCTTGGGAAAGGTGTTTATAGCAACGAGAATTTGGCGGGATTGGCAATACCAAAGATTGATTGGTCCGTTACTTTGTGGCAGTACATTTTAACAGTAGAACTACTTAATTACTTTGTTAACTGTCACTAAATATATTTGTAAAGATTTTACAATTGCGTTATCGCGATTTTGTAATACAACTACATTGTAAAACGCTTAACTAAGACTAAATCACATTTTTGGTATTTTATGTTTATATGATGAACAGATGTGGATCTATTATGTTTTAAAACAGTTGGAACAGAACGGAATATGCTACGTCTAATTGACTATTCAGTAAATTTATATTATGGTCCCTTGAATGTCTGTAAGTTTCTATGGATTCTAAGTAATTGAGTTTTGACCCTTTAGGTGCAGTATGGAGCAAGAATAGCTTTAAAACCCGCTCAAAAATTATTCAATATATTTTTCAATGCCAAAGATAAAACTAATAAATACAATAAACCAGGAGTTTATAATCTTAATTGTCAAAAGTGCAATAGCTGTTATATAGGCCAAACGGGACGGAATTTCAAAACAAGATTCTCAGAACACAATGCCTCTTATAGGCTAAAAAATGAAAAATCACACTTTGCTAAACATTTCTTAGAAACAGGCCATACTTTTCCTAATATCACTTGTTTACAAATACTCCATACGACACCTAAAGGGTCAAAACTCAATTTCTTAGAATCCATAGAAATTTACAGACATTCAAAGGACCATAATATAAATTTACTAAATAGTCAATTAGACGTAGCAAATTCCGTTCTGTTCCAACTGTTTTAAAACATAATATACCCACATCTGTTCATCATATAAACATAAAATACCAAAAATCTGTTTTAGTCTTAGTTAAGCGTTTGATAATGTGGTTGTACTACGAAATCGCTATAAGGCAATTACAAAATCTTTACAAATATATTTAGTGACAGTTAACAAAGCAATTAAGTAGTTTTATTGGCAATACCAACCAAAACAGTTAATAGAATTTGGCGGAATTTTGCACTCTGAATTGGGTTTTATCCAGATCATTTCTCATGAACTCAAACGTGACTTATAAGAAATATTTTGAGAATGTGGAGTATGAGACAATGTCAACCAATCCAGAGGAATATTTCCCCATCGAAGAGTGAGGGTAGAAGACCTAATACCTTTTCTTCTTGTTTAGCCATCAATGTAATAACTTCCGCAAATTCAAGTCATTATCGCATGAACGACTTTGTCCCTAGTGATCCTTGTGCCTATTTCGTTTGTATTTTCAACTGATAGAGGTGATGTTTCTTCTATTAATTTTTTCATCACAAAGCTTCTCCATCTACTGCTTCTATATTTTAAGTTTTACTTGGACTCCCAGAATTATCTTGCTGTTGATCTCAAGTACGATAAATATTTAAAGGTTTTGGAAGCAACATTTTGCTCTTGGAGTATTTCTATTTCCTTGCACTTCTCAGACTCTTCTTTAATCTACGAATTCTCCATAAAGTTTCTTGTAAAGATTTTGACTTTTAAGTATTCATTTCAATCATAAGTTCCGAGATTCCAACTGTCATCTACTTTTCTTTTCCTTCGTACTTCAAAAACCTGATCCTTTTTCCCATAAAGCAGATAAATACATCTTACGCTTACCTGAGTCAAGACAGTTATGTAGTAAAAAGTAAAAGAAAGAATAAAACCTACCCCTTATCGACATCAAAAATTTATCATCTTTAGTGATTCCGAAGTTACCAAGGGAATGAATTATTTTGTAATGACACCATACATTATAGAGGTATATAATTTTTTCTTCCACCCTCATCTCCCATTTCTCATATGAAAATATAGAACAACTAAAATGCTGTATGTATAATAAATGGTTTCAAACAATTTCACTATTAATCCTTCGGACTATCAATAATTGCATTTAAAACAGTTTCCATTAGTCATCTGAAAGACAATAAGCATACTTAGCAATTCATTATTGTATTGTAATGAATGAGACTAAAATAAGGCTTATACATGTCCCTTTTAACCGACCTCATGCATCTAAAGCTCACCACAGACGATTTATCTTGGTACTCATTCTACGTATACCGAGTAATCAGTATATTATTACAAAATAGTAACAAATAATTTTAGAATCTCCGATCTGTTCTACTGAAATGTTAATCGAAAGACACGATGTCCTAAATAAAGCCCCAGATGTTAGTCCGATTAAAAAATTATAAAAAATGTTCCTAAATTTTGATTTCCAAAAAAAGTAAAATAAGTTGACATTTATGTAGCGTCTATTTAGTATTAACAAATTAAATTTCTGGCTTGGGAAACCCTAAAATTTGAAAACATACCTGCCCTCCGTCCGGGAATTTAATAAGTCAGAAGTACAATTTGTTTTCCCGCGATAGAGTGACAGATGAGATAACATTCATCACTGCTAAAATATAACCTTTGTTCATTTTTAGTAGTTATATATATATATATATATATATATATATATATATATATATATATATATATATATATATATATATACATATATATATGTATATAAAATATATATATATATATATATATATATATATATATATATATATATATATGTATATATAAATATATATATATATATATATATATATATATATATATATATATATATATATATATATATATATATATATTATATTTTTGGTAATCTATTATCGACCGTATGTCAATTAGATGCGTGTTCGATTATATAGGTATATTCAAAACAATGTTATTTTTAGTCTAGGTATTAAAACGTTAAAATATAAAACAAATAAATATGAAAAAACTAATAAATAAATAAAACAACCTATGAAAATGTCTTCGCAATCAAAACTCAACATCTCGATTTTTCTTCACAAACTGAGAGTAAACAGCCTCGGTACATACATATTGACGTGAATTTCAAAGCAACGAAAAAAAACAGCAAAAGAAAAAACTTTATTTACTTATTTATGTTGATTGTTATCTGATTTATAGTTGATTGAGCTGGGGTCCCTGTTTAAGTGGTATATTTTTAAAAAGTCTTCCTTTATAGTTGTTGTTGTGAGCTAAAATTCTAACGTTGTTAGAATCAGAATTATGACCTGTTTTCAAATGATGTTTCATCACAGCACATGAATTCTTTTATAATCGACAGTCACTCCTGTGCTTTGTGAGCCTCAATTTTAATCTCTGCAATGTCTGTCCAATATAACTAGCCTCACATTACAAACAAGACAATCTATAAACAACACAGTTATTGTACAAGATACGCGTCCTATCCTTTATTTTTGAAAACAATTCAGGTTAGTTCACCCACATAGAGTTCACTCTCGAAATAGAGCAGGATCTTAGTGTTTCTTTTTTGAACATCAGAGTAATAAGAACGAGTAACCATAGTATTATACTTGACTGGCATAAAAACCCACAGCGTCAGGCAGATTTATAAATTATTTTATCCAATCATCCAAAAAATCAAAAATTTAACACCGTGATAGCAATGAAAAATAGGGTCATATACATTAGTTATGATAGATTTCAAAGAAGAAATTTAGACGTGCGGTACAACATTTTTATTGACAATGCCTCTCCTAAACACATTTTACGTAAATTAATTTATTACTCTAATATTTTTGCAGGCCCTACTGATGAGACGCATGCGCAGCACACGATATGTAGGAAGCTACAATTTATAAAACCAATTACAGACTCAATCGTTGCCTTATTCAAACACTTTGCAAATATAAAAATTGAGAAATATAACAGCATACAAGAACGCTTATTTTGTACAATCACTGCGTAGTTTGAGATTGTCTTGTTTGCAAGGTGAGACTTGTTACATTGGATAGATATCGCAGGTTCACACAGCACAAAAATCACTGCCGATTGGGAAAAAATTCATGTGCCGTAGTGCAATATCATTTGATAACAGGTCATAATTTTGACTATAACAACGTTAAAATTTTAGCTCACTACAACAACTATAAAGGGAGACTTTTTTAAAGAAATGTACCACATAAATATGGACCCCCCAACTCAATCAACTATAAATCAGATACTAATGAACTTAGTAATATCTACAGCAACATAATCAATGCTTATTAACCATTTACAATTACAACATTAATAATTAAAAAATTTTTGCCACCTCTTGGTACAAAATAAGTAAACAGTCTTTTTATTTTGCTGTATTTTCCGTTCATTTGAAATTCACGTCAGTACATATGCCACGAGGCTGTTTATTCTCAGTTTGTGTAGTAAAATCGAGATGGTGAATTTTGATTTCGAAAACTAACTCGCATTTTCGTACGTTGTTTTATTTATGTATTCGTTTTTTCATATTTATTTATTTTATATTTTAACCCTTTAATACCTAGAGTTACCATAAAATAACATTGTTTTTAATATACCTAATCCGTATATTAATATTGTAGTTACTCCTGAAGAAGTTATGAAACAATAACGAAATATTGAGTATTAAAGAAGAAAAGAGTTTTATTTACAGTCCAGACCGATTCCCGATAATTAAACACGTATATATATATATATATATATATATATATATATATATATATATATATATATATATATATATATACATATACATATGTATATATATATATATATATATATATATATATATATATATATATATATATATATATATATATATATAAATAATCACATGAAGTAAAATAAGTTATTTATTTGAACTATCATCAAGAAAAAAATTCATTTTTCTAAGAAAGGAACTATTTTATCGAATAATTAGAGAAATATAGAGGATCAGAGAAAGAACAGAGAACAAATTATTGTTGTTATAGGGAGAAATATAAAAGAGTGCCTAAAAGGCAGAAATGGATTTCTCTGTTTTGCGTTTTCTGATTATATAGTTAGTAACAACGAGCTTCTCTAACATTCCTAAAACTCATTTGTCCCGCCAGCCTGAAGAGTGATATTTCATCCCTGGAATATTATCGTAACATAATGGTTTGTGTTTAGGATAATAACTCAATTACGAGAACTAGGTTTATTATAATTACATAAGAGATGTTAAAATAAAGTTATTTAAACAAAACATCCATGGGCTGCCTAATACCTAATTCTTAATTGTATTGTAATGAGAACGAGACCAAAACAGGGCTTAACTTTCTCCAGATGTTACTACTATTCGACCCACCTCATACCTCTTATAGTTACATTGTCAGATAGGATACAAAATACTCAATTATGTTTATCTTAATTGTTTTTCTGCATTCCCATTAGCTCTGTTTTTAATATGCCTCGCATTACAATGGGTTGGAGAAAATGTATCATTAGCGTAGAGTTGGTTTTCTAACAATTTATATTGTTTATCTAACTGGGAACTTACTATCTGAAAAAAAAATTCAAAACGATTAAGTTATTTGATGTCAGGATATTGACATAGTAAAACATTTTTAACCCCATTTATACATCTATTGGTAATTTACAATTATTGTACAGTCATATAAGGGAAAAAAGGGTAAACCCCGGAATGAAAATTAGGAAGCTGAAAATTTGCATAAATCATTGTTTTGAGATTCTAAAAGTTAGCTCGAAAGTCTTATACAATGTCGTCTCCGCGAGACAAAATATTCAAGGTCAAACATGGCGAAAATTGTTTTTTTGCAAAGATCTTGTTTCCTATGCTTTCAATGATGTTTAAAGTTATTACAAAACGTGTAGAGCAGGGGTGCTCAAACTTGAACTGCTGGCGATCTACCTCAATATTGTTAGACTACGATCGATCGACTCTGAGAGGCTGCAAGTAAGTGTGATGCAGGATTGTCGTCTAGGTAGGGTGTATCGTGGCATAGATATTAGTTTTCCGCACAATATGCATTTTTTAGTCAAGGTAAGTGTAGGTCAGCTCTAAAATGTCAATGAAAAAACTCATAATTATTCGAAATTGCGAGTTTATTGGTTCTTACAAAACAAACGAGTTCTAGTGTCTAAACTTAACTAAAGAGTGACTTTGGATGTTGAAGCGTGGCACTGCATGTCCTCAGCATACTTTTCATAAGATGGTACGTAATTACCGAGTGCTAATCGCAAGCATGATGACATGTGTTCGTCAGTTAGTCTATTGTGATATTTTGACTTAATTATCTTCATTTCAGAAAATGCAGACTCGCACAAGTAAGTTGACCCAAACATTGCCGTCAGTTGAAGGGCGATTTGCCTTAGATTCGGATATTTATCTTCAGATATAAAACACCAGAATTTTGTATCAGATGCTGTGGCTTTGAGATATATATCTGATATAATCTGCACAACAGAACATAAGTCCATGTTAAACTGACTTGCTATTTCAGTAGCTAATTCCTCAATGTTTTTACACGAAAAAGGATAACTCATAAAGATGCGATATTTGCCAATTTACTTAAATCATAAATACGTATTTCGAATTGGCCCAAAATATTTAATAATTCTGCCTCATAAATATCATAATTCAACTGAGGAATCCTTGCTTTCAAAGACGGAAAATTTTTCAGATCCTTTCTTTTCAGTTGATCTATCATAAGTTGCAATTTACTTTTGAATGCGTTTATTGCGCTAATCATCTCAATAATAGTTTTTTTCCTTTACCTTGAAGCTCCAAATTAATGGTGTTTAAATGCATTGTGTTGTATGTCAAAAATGCCAAATCAGTCAGCCATTTTCCGTTTTTTCAGCATCTGAGTGTCATCACCTCTTTCGTCCAGAAAAGCTGTTATTTCGGGCAATAATTCTTGAAACCTTTCTAGGAATTTTCCGCGACTCAACCACCTGACGTCCGTGTGAAAAACTAAATCAGTGTGTTCAGCTAACTCTCTATCTTCCAACTGCAATTTAAAGAGCCGTGGTTGCAAGCTACGTGCACGGATAGAATTCACAATTTTTATTGCATTGCCCATAATCTCCTCCATGTTTAGAACTTTTGAATACAAAACTTGTTGATGTATAATGCAATGGAAGGAGAAAAATGAAGGGAAATCATCATTAGCTCGACACAATGCCACAAACCCGTTTTTGTTTCTAGTCATTGCTGGTGTTCCATCGGTTGTAATGCACACTAGTTTATATATTGGTAGCTTGTAGTTTGTTACAAAATTGAAGAAAACGTCATATATATCTTCGCCACGGGTCTTTCCTTTCAGAGGAATCATTGTCAAAAACTCTTCCTTAGCCGACATGTCATTGAATACCATTCGAATAAAAATACACAGCTGGACAGTGTCTGTCATATCGGTGGATTCGTCGAACTGTAAAGAAAAGTATGTACATTCCATATCATGTTTTAGTTTATCTGCCATGTCCTGACTCATGACTTCAACACGCCTTGTGACAGTCAGACGAGATAACTGAAGTTCTCTAATAGCAGACATAATCTCTGTTTTATTTTTAAAATCTCCAAATAAAATCTCACCCGCTTCGATAAATGCTTCCTTCACAACCAATCCACCATCAAATGGTTTCTTGTGTTTCGCCAATATATGAGATATTTTAAATGACGCGATCGTTGCAGCTTTTGATTGTTTGGCTGGTCTTGTGAACATGGTTTGTTCTTTTTTCAAACAAGTTATCAAATCACGTACTTTTCGTTTTCTTAATTCACTCTGTGACGGGAAATCCTTTTCATAGTTTTTTATGAACCGTTTTATGATGCCTCTCTAAGTTCCCACGCTTAGGTATTGCAACTAACGCACGGCAAATGAGACAAATGCACTTATCCTTTGCCATACAAAAGAAAAATTCTTCCTCCCAATCGTTATTAAAATGATAAGTTTTACTTTTCTTCGCCGCACTCATTTTGGACTATTTATTAATAAATTTTGTATCGATGTATCGCCTTCAAGTTACAACTCAGACTGACTCCTATTCCTGCAGGCGCAACATTTATATCGGCGCGAACGAAGTCTCGAATGTTCCCGTCAAACACGCCGCCCGAAGTTTCTAGAAAAATCGGCGGGAATCAAAAACGCGGCTTTTCTTTGACAAGTACCGCGCGTTCCTTTGATAAAGCCGCCTTTTGCCGCTAGCAGGGGGTTATTACGATAAAAGAAAGTGATGAGGTTATTCTGGCCTAATTGTGGATCGAATAAATTTTAGTAGTTTATTCATTATATTTTGTTTTAGTTACCTAAAACAAAATCTGTGAATAGTTCTATATCGGAATTTTTTTCTCGAGATCGACTCAAAAAGCACTCGCGATCGACTTGTCGATCGCGATCGACCGTTTGAGCACCCCTGGTGTAGAGCATAAAATTTTCTACAAATTTGATAACGCTGTGGAATCAAATGCATAGTACAGTTTATAAAAATTAATTATTTACAAATATTATAATTATTAAGAAACTATTTATAAATATTATTCATAAATAAGACATCCTTATTATAATATTCAGTTAATTTATATAAATAATACATATTGAAACGGAATAGTTTAAATACATTGTAATTACATTTTTATTTATCATAAGTTTTTCGTAAAGCTATAACAACTTATTTAAGTTAAAATGTAAGGCGAATTTTTTATTTTACTCTGATTTTATCAATAGCCGGTATACAGCGTAATATTCCTCTTGTTCGTCGTCGTCTTCCTCTGCTGGTCGCCCAAATTGAATTTAGAGACCGTTATCATCATCCTTGTTGTCCGTCATATTTAGCTCTAAAGCCTCAAGGACCTCCGGTACATATTCACTTTCTTCATCAAGATTATTTGGATATGAAGCGTTGAGGCATGCGTTACACTGGCCACAAATTGAGGAGCACTGCTCGCAGCCTTTCTTGCAATTGCAGAAGATCGTACTGAGTAGTTCTTTTGATGCTGGTGATAATAAAATAAATAGAAATGATCATCTTAAGAGGCCCTGTTTTGAAAAATGTAGGTAGGTATATCCAAGCATTTACACTCTTCGAAAAAGAAATACTTAATCTTTTCCCTACTTAAAATGTAATTATAATAAATAAAAATATAATTACAATGTATTTAAACTATTTAATTTCAATATCTTATTATTTATATAAATTAACTAAATATTATCATACGGATGTCTTATTTATGAATAATATTTATAAACATAATTTATAAATAAATCAAATTTCTTAATAATTATAATATTTGTAAATAATTAATTTTATAAACTGTACTATGCATTTGATTTCACAGTTGATATAGCGTTATCCTATATACAGATGGGCGCTTCTTACTCTTCGGGCTCTACCTCGAGAACGGTTAATTACATAAAATATCGCTTGGAACCAAATTTGTAAAGAATTTTATGCTCTACAAGTTTCGTAATAGTATCAAACAATATTTGAAGCACAGAAAACAAGATATTTGCAAAAAACGATTTTCGTGACGTTTAACCTTGAATATCTTGACTCACGGGTACGAGATTCTATGAGACTTTTGTGCTTTAGAATGTCAAAAAAAGATTTATGCAAATATTCAGCTTTCTAACTTTCATTCCGAGGTTGAATCCCTATTTGACTGAACAGTTAGTCTAAACATAGAAAGCTTATTATTTAAACAACATAAAGTGTGCTAATTTTTTTTTAATAATAATAATAACAATAATAATCTTGATTGTCTAACAGATCACATCCATTTATAATATTTTAAATAAAATTCAAGTAAAGCTTATACAATTAGCAGAGTAGAGGCATATTTAATCACAAATTTTGTAAAGACCAGATTTTTAAAGCAACATGTTAATGTTACAAGTTTCGTTAAAGACTAGCAGATATCGGCGGCTTCCCCCTCTCCCGCATGTATTACTCAATTTGCATCATTGAAATAATAAAATATACAAAAAATTTCAGAGAAGTCCAATTACCGATCTATCTCCTACTAATCCAAGCTAATCTCCTCTCCTCTTATTACATATGGGCAATAAAAGATAAATAAAGAATTTATTAAGGTTATCGACTATCTTAATATATAAATATTAAAATAGTCGATACAGTTGATTCCTGCCATTTATATTGTAGTTAATTAAATATATAAAAAATTTTAAATTATATATATATATATATATATATATATATATATATATATATATATATATATATATATATACCCCTACATCTCTAACGTTCATTTTTGAGAGGATCTGCATTTACGTTTATCCATTTAAAAATAGATTAATAGATGTCTCCATGTGAGAGTAAGTTTTAATAACTTTAAAAAGATAATCTCTTTCTATTATTTTTGCAATAGTTATTTTGTTTTAAACTCAATTTAAATTAAATCTGGTGAGAAAGACTGACTTATGGATACCTACAGATAAAATAAAACCACATGAAAATTAGATTATTCATTCTTAAGTTATACTCCTATATGTATACATATATATACATACAGACAGAGATTAAGCTTCACGTATTTGATATAGTAGTAAAGGATTGCTACTTAATCGTAGCAAAACGAAAGTAATGATTGTGGATAGACCAACTAACAATAGGCCTGATGTAGATCGGGTGGTCGGCTGCGATACTGTAGAGAATTACATATATATATATATATATATATATATATATATATATATATATATATATATATATATATATAAATACTAATGAGATAACAGAAAAAGCAGACAAAGAAATAAAACACAAAATACACTTACTGCAAGACGAAACGATAAGAGACCTATACAGACG
Source organism: Pachyrhynchus sulphureomaculatus (assembly GCA_019049505.1). Lineage (NCBI taxonomy): Eukaryota > Metazoa > Arthropoda > Insecta > Coleoptera > Curculionidae > Pachyrhynchus > Pachyrhynchus sulphureomaculatus. Next base: position 72,584,601 of record CM032446.1, read on the forward strand.
ACGATTAGATCAAAAATTAAATCAATTTAACTACGACAACCTCCAACAGATGTATGACCACATAAAAGAATGCATCAAACAGGCGGCCCTAGAAGCATTAGGTAAAGAAGACAACGAGAATAAGAAACATAAAATTAGAATCTCTGAAAAAACTAAAAAATCTATAAAGGAGAAAAAAAGACTATACGAAAAGTGGCTGAATACAAAATCAGAAGAAGATCTTCAGAAATATAAAGAGAAAAATGCAGAGACGAGGGGGATGATAAACAAAGAAAAGAACGAGAGATGGGAAAAATCCTGCGAACATGTAGAACAGTATATAGGAGGAACTAGAAGCATAGAGTCATGGAGAATAATTAAAGCATTAAGGACTAACAACAGAGAGAAGACGTATATAGAGTACATCCCAGAAAGCAAGTGGGAAGAATATTACAAGAAGCTGCTAGCAGAAGACAGACAAGAATTCCAAGAAGAGAACCCTGAAGAAGAACAGAATAAGGAAATAAAAGGGATAGAACTAAGCTATGAAGAAGTAAAGAAGACAATAAAAACACTCAAAAATAATAAATCTGCAGGGCCTGGGGGTGTGGTAAATGAAATGATTAAGTACGGGCCTAATAAATTACATCCAATGCTGAGAAACATGTTCCACAAAGCGATAAATGGAGAAAAAATACTAAAGGAATGGTCAAAAGCTTATATAGTATCTATATTTAAAAAGGGAGACCGCAGAGAATGCACAAACTATAGACGCCTAGGCATAATATCGAGTATGGGACGTTTATATGGAAAAATTATTAAAAATATCATGGAGGAAAATATAAAAGGAAAAATTGGAGAAAACTAAGCAGGCTTTACGGCCGGAAAATTATGTATAGACCACATATACACTATAAAACAAACAATGGAAAAAAAAAAAACTGGCAAAGAATAGAGAAGTTCATCTAGCCTTCATATACATAAGAAAGGCCTATGACTCAGTACCAAGATAAAGATTATGGAACGCAATGAAAGAAATAGGCACTGATAAAACAACTAATATACGCAGTAAAAGCTCTCTACGAAAACAACACAGTGAACATAAAAATAGGACATAAAAGAGGGAAGAGACTCCAAACATCAAAAGACCTATTACAAGGATGCTCTACATCCCTAACACTATTCAAAATATACCTCGAACAAACATTAAAAAAATGGAAACAAAAATGTAGTGGAATGGGAGTCCCAATACGAGAAGATTACTTATATACTCTAAGTTTCGCAGACGACCAAGTAATCATAGCGCAAGATGAGGAAGACCTCAGTTATATGGTAAGAAAACTGAAAGAAGAATACACTAAAGCAGGATTAGCAATAAACTTTGATAAAACGGAATATCTAACAACAAAGGAGGGAGATGTGGAGAATCTAGAAGTCGATAACGAAACAATAATCAAAGGAACCGATAGATTTAAATATTTAGGAACCATCATTTCAAAAAATGCAACATTAGAAGAAGAGATTAAAGCTAGATTAGGACAAACGCGAACATGCATAAGATAATTAAATTCGATCCTGTGGGACAAGCACATTACAAAGAGAAACAAGACACGCATATACAAATCAATAATACAAAGCATAATGACATACGGGTCAGAAACATGGACGATCAACAAAATAAATAAATCTAAAATTAACGCGGTAGAGACGGAGAGAACGATTAAAATGGTATGGACACATAAGACGGAGCGAAGACAATAGGTGGATAAAGAAAATAATGTAGTGGAGCCCTATAGGGAGAAGAAAAAGAGGAAGACCCCAGACGATCGTGGAGAGACGATGTGGACGAGGCTATGGAGGTCAGGGGTCTAACAGATGGAGACTGGGAAGATAGAAACGGATGGACTCAAAGGCTGAGAGAAGGAAGACAGCGCCAGCTGTAGAAAATCTTTGATATATGTATATATATATATATATATATATATATATATATATATATATATATATATATATATATATATATATATATATATACATATATCTAGAGTCTCTAAAAACAAATAGACGTGACTTTAGAGAAGAAATAAAAAGACGTATCGGCATAGTGAAAATAGCTATGACGCGAATGACTAGGGTATGGAAAGATAAGAGCATGGAAACTAAAAAGAAACTAGTTCATTCCCTAGTGTTCTTAGTGTTTTTGCATACTGCAGAGACTTGGACAATAAAGGCAAGTGACGGTGCAAAAATTGACGCCTTTGAAATGGCGTCGAATGTTTCGCGTACCCTGGACTTCGCATCGCACAAACGGTTCGAACCTAAAAGAACTGAACATAACACAGAGACTAATAGTGGATGTTAATGCCAAAATTCTTGGATATTTTGGTCACAATTTCCAGAAGAGACAACGTACTGGAGATACTTGTAATGGGGGGTCATATTGCTGGTAAAAGCTTAAGAGGACGCTTACCAAACTGATAGCTGGATCAAGTGAAGAATCTAATAGCACGTCTATCACAACATAGGGATCGGTGGGAGGATACAGTAGGACATTACCTTCACCTATTTTAATCACGACACTTCAGCCATGAAGTATAACGACTAAGAAGATAATAGTATTTCAACTATGATATCAGTAGGAAAAGTAAGCAAGTAAGACATAGAAAAAAGTCTGAAAGTTTAATATCAACTAGACAACATTATAGATATCTAAAAATTTAGCTAAGTTATGTACCCTACTTCCCTTGAAAACCCTAGTACTAAAATAAATAATAAAAATCAAAAAGACCGGGGCGTATAACAACGAAGTAAACCCTCTAATCTTTTCGATTACCTCATAAACGCCTTATGTGTTTGATGTTGAATTAACAATTACGAAAAAATAACACAATCTTTAGATTTTTTTACTCTAAGAACTTGGAAAAGACGTATAACATGACACATACGAAGCAGCTCCTTTAACACCCTCCCCCACATGTCATCTGACCAATTAAGCTTGAAATTGTCCTATAAAAAATATATTCAAAACTGACCCCTCATTTATCTTATTTAAACTGAAAATAATGAAATAAATAACACAATTTTTATATTTCTCGCCTTCGAGAACCCTGACAAGAACACATAACACAATTCTCAAATTTCTCGACCCCATGAATCAAATAAAGAATACGCGCTATCTACGAAGCAACCTCTCAAACTTCCTTCCCCACCTTGTTAACCCTGTTTGGCCATAAGTAATCGAAAATAATTAAGAAATAACACGATTTCCAGATTTCTCGACTCCAAGAATCCTGAAAAGGGCGTATAATATAATTTATACGAAGCAACTACTCCGACAACCTCCTTTAGTCCTTCAACTATTTAGATGGTGAACTATTTTTAATGTTCCGTTCATAAGACTTACGGGATCCCTTCGGTGTCTGTCCGACTGTTCATCCATCTATCACACCCGATTTTCTCAGAAGCTATTTGACATAGAAAGTTGAAATTGGCATAAATATAGGAATTAATGGCCCAATCAAAGTCATGTAGTTTTGAAAGTTAAATTTTGACTTAAAGGGGAGTTTTGGGGGGTGAAATAGAAAGAGAAAAAAAATTACCAGGTCATCAAGTTCAAAAATATATATGATGTAATACTTGCGCACACTCTTCTTTGTATTCTTTTTAAAAAATGACCAAAAACCCCTGCCCCCCCACCCTATGTAGGAAAGTATTGATTAAAAAATTTGGAAATATTCTTCATAAAGTGTAGATTAAGCTAAAATTATCACGAGTGCATTTCGTTTGATAATTTGTCTGATATATGAGGGGTGAAATTGAAAGTGAAAAAAAAAATTACCAGGTCATCGAGAGGGGTATCAAATGAAAGCTTGTGGAAACACGAGTTCAAAAATATATATGATGTAATACTTGCACACACTCTTCTTCATCTTATTTTAAAAAAAGCCCGTGTCCTCCCACCCTGTCTGTTCTGGAAATACAGTGTACATTGAATGAAAATTATCACGAGTGCATTTCGTTTGATAATTTATCTGGTATATGAAGGGTGAAATCGAAAGTTAAAAGAAAATTTTACGAAAATTTTACCAAATCATCGAGTGGGATGTTAAATGAAAGCTCGATCATTTTTATACCTCTGTAATAAAAATTCTTATTTTAAAGGCTGTACGGTACACTAATTGCGCAAGTTCAACATGCACTTGAGCGGTTATTTTTTATGAGCATGGCACACATGCTGCAGGGAAATCTCTAAAGCACTACAGGAGCGACGCGTATGCAGAAAAAGCCATTCAAGTTGGTCTTGAATAGCTCTAAGATGTACTCGATGAGAAACACAGTCCTGAGCAAATCATTCCAAAGGAATAATGTTCTCCATATGAAAGACTGCTTGAAAAGTATTATAGGAAGAGTAACACGCTGAACCTCATACAGATGTAATGTATTAGGGCGCTCCCAGAGCGGTGCAAGCTATTAATACATAATAGCTTGCACCGTTCTGGGACGAATTAAGCGGGCCACATCCATCGAACACTTCGCGTAAAAATACTTGTAGAAGAGACTTAAATCGGCAATCGTTCTTCGATGTTCCAAAGTATTCAGATTTCCGGTGAGTTCTGGGTATCCAATCTGGCGAACAGCTCTCTCTAAATAAAATCCAACAAATGCAGTGTATGTTATGGAGCAGAGCCACAAACATGGGAATAGTATTCCATCGTTGGTCGAATTTGAGCTTTCTACAGAATTAACAGTTATTGTGACATGTAAAGCTTTCTAGTTCGTAATAGTATTCCCAGCTTTTGAAAAGCTCTCATTGCGATACTTGAAACATGTTGATGCCAAGATGCCCAAGTTCACTCCCAGCAACTTGAGTGACGATGCTATAGGAATGGAGTGCCCCGACATAACTATGTCGAATTCTGCAACGTTAACTTTTTTAGAAAAAACTGACTATATATAACTATTCTTAAAAATATACCAAAACATTCTCATGATGATATACAAAATAAACAAAATTATAGACTCCCTTTTTCCAACAGTCCAAGTCCAACAACTATAAAGAACACCACACTAATCTTTTGAAAACTGGATCCCTGTCAAATCGGCTGAAAATGTGGTATGTTATGCTTCAAGCTATTCTGATTAAGAGCCTCCATGGGGTCAAAAAATGGATAGATTAGCAATTATCAATCATCGAATTATTAAAAAAACCGCTGAGAAAATTCCATTTGTCCTTTTTTTAACGACTTATTTTGACTAGAACATGATTTTACGAAAAATTTCAACGGGATTAAATGTTTTTTAAGTTCCTTATTATGAATATAATACTTATTTTGACCCATTTCGCTACTACTTTCGAATATTGGCCATTTTCGCCCCTCCTGGGGCCTTTTTTTGATTCAATTCTTCTAGAACACATTTTTGCGAACAATTCTACCAGAATTTTATGATTTTGAGTTAATAATTACCAGTATAATAATTATTTTGAACCAATTTGATTCTCTTTCCAATAGCGTTTATTTTTGGCCAGCTTTTGGCCCTTTTCTGGACTCCAGACTCCAGAAATTGCCAAAATGACCAACATTAGGAAGTAGAAGCGCAATGGGTCAAAATAATTATTATTTTCGTAGTAAGCAACCCAAAAAGCCTATAATCGGAATTTTTCGTGAAATCATGTTCTAGTCAAAATAAATTCTTAAGAAGCGCAAAAATAGCATTTTCTCAGCGGTCTTTTTACTAATTGCATGCTCGATAATTCCTAATCAATCCATTTTTGGACTTTGTGTCCATGAAGACTTTTTAAACGGCATTGCTTGAAGCATAATATACTACATTTTCCATAAGATTAGTGCAGAGTTCTTTCTTCCCTACTTCAAGTATCTTAACACGTAGGCTAAAAAGTTTTTGGCAAAATTCGACTTTTTTCATCAACATCATCCTTCAAGAGCGATAAAATCAGTTCAACGTTTTTCTAACATTTCTATACCTTTATTGTAGAAAGGTTTGCCTTTGCCTTCAAAATAGGCTTCAGTTTTGACGATAACTTCTTTATTAGAGCCAAATATCTTTCCCGCAAGCATTTTTTTGAGGTCTGCGAGTAGATAATAGTCACTGGGGGCTAAATCTGGAGAATACGGTGAATGAGGAAACAATTGGAAGTTCAATTTATGCAATTTTGCATCGTTACCATTGACCTGTGACACGGTGCATTTCTTCTTCATTTGGGGCCGTTTCTTTACGATTTCTGCCTTCAAACGCACCAATAACTTTATATAATATTCATTATTGATGGTTTTTCCCTTCTTAGCATAGTCGATGAAAATTATTCCAAGCGCATCCCAAAATAGAGAGGCCAAAACCTTCCCAGCCGACTGTTGCGTCTTTCGTTGCTTCGGGCGGCTTTCACGGGCTGCTGTCAACTCAGCTAACTGGTATGTGTGGTGGATCCATGTTTCATCTATTTTCACAAATCGCATGAAAAAAATCCTTAAACAGGACCAAACAGCGCTCAGAATCATCAACAGGTTGTTTTTGGTTCACTGTTAGCAAACGCGGTACCCCAGCTTTTTCATGCTCAAATGTTCATGCAAAATATGACCAACAAGTTATTTAAGGTGTCAGCTATCTCACGCAATTTCACTTTACGGGCATCTAAAACAATTTCTTGAATTTTTTTTGATGTTTTCCGGTGTAACCACCTCATTTGGGCGTCCAGAGCGTTCAGCATCATTTGTATCTGTACGACCGCGTTTAAATTCAGCATACCAGTAAATGATGAATGATATTCCAGGGGCAGAGTAACCGTAATAATATTAAAGCGATTGCTTTGCTTGAACGGTATTTTTTCCCATCAAAAAACAGTGTCAATACACGAAATTCTATTTTTTCCATTGTTTTGAAAATATCAAAAGTAACTTGTAAACGAATCGTCGAAATGTCTTGAAATTTTGACACTTATCGTTTGAAGGTTGGCACTTCCTAAAAATCACATGGATTTTTTGAAAAGGGCGACATCTATCTGTCAGGCCAAAAGCTTTTCAGATTACAAGTTATGTGTATCAAATTCAAATTAATATGTCATTCGTTCGAAGGTTAGCGTACCAACAGACAGACGATTAGGCAGACCCACACGAATATAATACTTCCCATTAGTAAGGGAAGTAAAAAGAACTGAACTGTACAAATAGTACAACGTGAATACTCTAGGAACCAAAATTTTTTCTCAGTCTCGAGTTTCTATTAACGCAAAATTAGAGAATCAATCAGAATTTACATATACGGTAATGACATCAATATCAAGAAATATAGGTTCAGTGAATATCAGTCAGGTATAAATTATTGGCTTGTGCCAGTACGGGCCCGTTTAGTACAATTCGAGAATCGAGATCCTTGTATTATCCTATTGCAATCATAAGCAAATGTCGGAAAGTCACATCAATTTATCCTAGTCTAATCCCAAAAACCACAGCCGTTTCATAAAAATAAATATTTCCCCCCAATCGGCGCTACTGTAACTGAGCATCTATTTAAATACAACCCACTACTAAGTATGGACACATGTAAATTTTACGCCATACATTTGCTTCCATTGTCTACACGTTTTTTTTTTCCGGGTTATTTTATATTTAAATTTCCATTATTACCAAAAAGATCAGAGGTCATACGGCAATACATTAAATTTCAATTGTTAAATCGAAGAATAGATCGTATCTTATAGTATCTATATATGTATGCACGTGACCAGTTGAAAGTAGAACTGTCAACTTTACTGGTAGTATTGAATCTATTAATAATTTAAACTAAACTAGGCACTCTTGTTTAATACTTTTTTGAGTTCGTAAAAATGTCTAAAGAAATGTATCATATTAGGTGGATCAAATATAAACGAGATTTTTTTTAAATTTTCTTTAATTACTATAACAAATAAATGATGTACATATCATTTTCCAACATAATCTCCTCCTTTGGAAATGCACTTTTCCCAGCGTATCGGAATCTTTTTGATACAGTCGTAAAAGGAAGGGGGCTGTGTCAGTAACGAATTGCGCACGAAGCCCTCCACCGCGTTGTCGTCATCAAATCGTTGACCTCCTAGCGCTTCTTTGAGTGGTCTAGAGAGATGAAAATTGCAGGACGATAGGTTAGGGCTGTAGAGAGGGTGATCAAGTGTTACTCAACTCATTTTCTTCAATTTCTCGCCAGTGAGGGATCGAGCGAGAAAAAATATTAAACTAAACATCTATCAACTGTAGAAAGATTTGCAAAAGTCTCTATATTAACATCTTTTCTAGAAGGATTTAATATTATTAGCGATCGCCAATATGGCTTTAGTAAGGAAAGGTCTACCGGAGATCTAATAACGCATTTAAGCGGGTTTGGCATAACGGATGGATGGCTAACTAGCACCCTTATGGTATCACTGATAGGCTCTATTTATGGCTCTTGAGTTTTTCAAGAAGCGCCGTTTGCAAGCGATACCTTTACTCTTTTTACTTATATTACCGATCTACTGAAAAATACAAAAAATCAAATTCATAATTTTGCTGATGACAGCCACCTATTTCTATATTTATCTTAAACTGTTGAGAGTAGAAAATTATACAACTTAATCTGAGAGAAATTCAGTTTTAGTGTGACAGTAACCAAATAAAACGTAATACTACAAAATCTCAGGAAGCAGTCTTGAAATCTGTTCTGAACCGTAATTGTTTCAAAGTCCAAGACTGTGCATATAGATATCCATAGGAGATAATATTAAATTAAATTCCTCAGAAATGTACAGAATAAAGATTCAATCTCACATAGTTAAAACACAGATGCGAGAAGAACTATATGAGGCAGCGGCTAAAATAGAACTACAAATCATCATCATATAAGACATTATAACAAATATGCCCCTAACCAACGAAACAATTATAGTACATGGTCAAGTAATAAAAGTAAGTAACAAAACCAAGACAATGAAATCAACAGGCGAATCAGACTGGGATGGGCTGTCTATAGCGATCTGGAGTACATCTTAAGTATGAAAATCCCCAGTCACACTAAAAACAAAAATCTAAAACGAGTGTATACTCCCAGTTGTTACTTACGGCTCTGAAACATGACTAAGAGTACACCAGAGAGCTAAGTTGGTTGAGGGGTAAATGTTGGGTATATCGCTCAGAGATCGAAAAATCAACGAATGGATTAGGGGAAAAACTCAGGTAACTGACAACGGGAAAAGAATCGGGTCCTTAAAGTGGAAACATCACCAGGTGGAGGCCTTGGGGAGAGAAAAGAAGCATGGGTAGACGCGAACAGAGATGGTACAACGAACTAAAGAGATTTGCTCAATTGAACTGGTACGAGGTAGCTCAGAACAGGAAGGAATAGTCAAACTTGAGAGAGGCCTATATCCAATGAATAGAAAACGGTTAACGGAGAAGGAGAAGATATATAAAACGAATTTAGTCCAAAGAATTACCGGACACGATTCTGTAAGCATCATTTTTGACATTCTTTTTGTTTATCTCTTCCAACAGAGAGAACTAATAGCATTTACCGGAAGCAGCAAAAAAAACTTTTCTTATTTTTTATAGAATCTTAGTTCTTTTGACGAAAATCGGCCTTTTTAGCAATGCCGGCATAGAGCCCTATTGAGATTTAGTGCTATACCGTCATTTCTATTAAAATTACAGTACCACTGGCAGAAGAAAAAATACAGTTATTCTGTTTTGATGGCACTACGGCAATATGTGATTCTATTACGTAATTTTTGTTAATCAGCTAAGGCGGTGTTCTTTTCATTTCTAAATAAATATTATGCTGTTACTAATTAGCATATACTATCAGTTCTTGTTGTTATTTATTAATTGCAGCAATAAGTTTCTGAAGTAAAACCTATTCATTCGTTCATACATAAATTTGTATAAAATCTCTCGACAACTTATAGTCTGTAATAACTCAAGATAGCAGATTAGTCAAAATTTATTATAACTTATTATTTTATTACATCCACAATTACCGACGGAATAAGATCTATATAAGGGAATATAAAATATTATATATTTATTCATAAAAATTAACATAATAATTAGTTGTTTGTACAAGCAAAAATAGACTAAATTAAAAAAAATTTTTTCTTGGTTTTTAACCAGCCTAATTACAAAAAAGATAAATAACACTACTTTAGAACGGGTTAATAAATCAAATTTCTCAGCTGTAAGATTTATGTTAAGATTTATTTTTTTAATATTTTTGAAAATTTAACAAATGACACTATTCTTGAGACCCCCAGTATCCAAAATTATTGTTCAAATAAAAATAAATAAATTTTCTTCATTACCCTTGTATTAGGTCGACATCAGCTAACGATACAACTAATTTCACTTTAATGCTACGAAACGCTACCTCGATCCTAGCTCGGCTGACGAATCGTGATACGACAAAGCATGGATCTGCTCGACAGATAGAAGAACAAGCTATAATCGCTAAAACATAAACTTTGTTTAATTATAGAAGTTATTTGTTAAATAGTTATTTATTTACATTAAGTTATGCCAATGTACAAATTATATATACACGTGATGTGCCACCAATGCTTCTGAAAGGGTTGTCACCATTCCACACATGGCTATATTAACCAAAACTTATTTGTAAAATGAATGAAACATTTTATATGCGTCATGAAGCCAACCCCCCGAAAATAAACTGTTACTTCTGCTTGATGGAAATACGACACATTCGAAGAACCCGATAGCGTTGAATAGCAAAGGCTAATGGGATAATAATGTTACAACTGCCAGACCTTACTACTCGCCGGCTTCAGCTACTGAACGTCTCTTTTTTATAAACCTATGAAGGTTATTATATTCATGCAGGAAAAAAATGGTTGAGGAGAAATCCAGATCGTTAACAATATCAAGTTGCAAATTTATTTGCAGAAGCTTACCAAAGAGCGGCTATCATTGGCACTATTGTGAACGGATTTTAAAGCGGCTGGAGTTTGGTCCATGGACAAAAACGCCTTCCCCGAACATTTGTTTAAAGCGGCTGAAAATATAAATGTTCTGTTTCTCAAAAAAACTAAAGTAATGAAAGCACATCTATCTTACAAAACGCTTCTAATATTATCAATAATAAAAACAAGCAAATTGCTCAGCAATCTGATGTCTTCGAATAGATTAC
>CM032446.1:72600745-72698881 GCA_019049505.1 Pachyrhynchus sulphureomaculatus
GGGTAGAGAACGGCTGAAGGAAGAAGAAGATATATATATATATATATATATATATATATATATATATATATATATATATATATATATGTATATATATATATATATATATATATATATATATATATATATGTGTATATATATATATATATATATATATATATATATATATATATATATATATATATATATATATATATATATATGTATATATATATTATATATATATATATATATATATATATATATATATATGTATATATATATATATATATATATATATATATATATATATATATATATATATATATATATATATATATATATATATATATATATATATATATATATATATATATTATACAAAGCTTAGTGTTTTTTATGCGATATTTACAGTGAATTTTTAAAGAAGATATGATCGACAAAATTTGTGAATTTAATAAAATTAAATATCCATCCGTAGTAAAGTATCTCTTTTTGAAAGGACTGTCTGCTAAAGAAATTTATGACAACATGCTTAATGCATTGGGACGGACCGACATCAGTGATGAATACTGTGCCGGCAGATCTGTTTCTATGTCTACCCAAGAAGACATTGATATTGTACATGAGATGATTTTGGAACATCGACGAATTGGGCTGACACGTATAGCGGAGACTGAAAATTTCGTATGAACGTGTGGTTCACAGTGTCTATTCTGATTTGAGTGTGAGAGAATTAGCAGCTAAATCAATCCCTAAATGTCTGTACGCCGTCTAAACCTGACTGAGAGTCACAACATCCAAGTAGATTTGTAATCGTTTTAAAGAGGGTTCATATAACTTTTGGGATGAACCGGGAGTTTATCGTTATGATCCAGAGATAAAGGAATAGCCGAAGGAGTGGAAAAATACCAGCTCCCCACACCTCAAAAAGTTTCGCTTACAAAAATCAACAGAAAAAGTTCTTCCTTCCGTATTTTAGGGACACAGATTACTTGAAATACGACAAAAGAGTGACTGAATAATATCATTCCTTATTATTAACTCACCTACACAAAAAAATATTGGAATAATCTCAAGGAAAAGTGTCTAAGTTTCTAGTGTTGAGTTCTCCCTGAAGCTTGAAGAAGCTGGAAAAGAACTAGAAAAATTTATGACGAATTAAATGGTTTCCATGGTATAGTTTGGTAAAAAAAATTTTTATCTGCTACCTGTGCAAGATCATTCCGAAAAAATCAGATTTTGCTAGAAATATTACCTGAACGGATGACTAACTGATAATATCTGCATTTATTCCGAAAGGACACCTTCGAGTTATTACAAGACGTGCCTTACATTATATCAATGTGCTGTCTCTATACCCTAATAGTTTTGATATGAAGTATGTGATTCCAATAATAGGTATAAACACTAAACGAATTCCTTCGCCTTCCACATCACCTGACTCAAATCTCTATGATTTTTACCTCTTAGATAACAGGAGGATTAAAGTACAGAAAATTGAAATTGGTATGATGAGACGGCTACCCAAACATATAGAGAACACTACAAGGACAACTAGAGAGTAGTCATCCCTCTGAACCACATATATTGAGTCTTCGATAGGCAGAGCAAGGATTTCCGAGGTTTCTCAAACAATAAATACTAGTGCAGTAAAAATAGGTCAAAATAATGATGAGATGGGCGTAGTTTAGATACAGCAAGATTATGATTTTATCCCCTCTGTGGTGTCAGTAGGGGTATTGTCCTAAGTTTTGGACCTCGAAACACTTATGCTCTTTTGTTTATAAACGATTCAAGTTTTCAAATTTGTTGTTATTTGATTAATAAACACATGTAAAAAAAACGGTTAAAATGACTCCAAAAAATCATTTCTTTTTTAATGGCATCGGAAAGCTGGCATCGAGACCTAAATTTTGGAAAAAAAAAAGATCCATTTTGGACCAAATGAGTTCAATATTTTTGTACCAAAAGTTCAGGGTATTTTTGCTTAGTCGGCCTGTATAATAAAATATTTTATGCCTGTTTTTTTTAATTTTGTAATTATGTACGCACTTGGACGACTTAAAATCAAGGACGATTTGTTGAAATTTGATTACGAAGAGTTTTGTTTTTTTTTTGTCTCGATCCGACCTATATAACCGGAGTTAATCGCATTTTAAGCTCAAAAAACGCGTTTTTAAAACTTAAATTGTTTAAAAACAAAAAGGCACAAGTTTTTCAAGGTCCAAAATACAGGACAATACTCCTGGTGACACCCCAGAGAGGATAAAATCATAATATTGCTGTATCTAGACTGTGCAATCTCAAATACTTTTTTTACTGCACTGTACTATCTTACCGTACTAATAGCGACACTGTATTTGCTCTGCTCATGAAATACAAAAACTCTCCGCTAATTATAAAACACGTTGTCTCCGCTCCCTATAGATTTTTTTTAATTCCGATTTATTCCTACATGTCCCTAATAATTAGCCTTATGTTTAAATCTGATAATTATTTACAAGTTACTTCCCTATTTATAAAAGTATAAGTTAATATACATAATAAGCTAATTATTAATTGAATAAATCAGCCAAAACATCAATAAATTGATGAAGTAGAAGTACGGTTTTAATGTCTTTTTGCATTAAATTCTCAATTTTTTCAAGAAACCCTGCATTCCCGATGTCCATGCAAGTTTGCCCGAGGGACGATCTTATCAGTTTATTTGTCAAGTCCAGCACGGTATGTCATGTAAAATATAAATTAATTAGATTTTATTAAAATTTCCATATTATTGGTGTTACCAGAGACATAAAGATTTGCTTAGGCATTGCAAGATCTTTAATTTATCTCAATTGTTTTTTTTTTGAGTCAGAAGTGCTCTCCTTGAATTGCTTACAAAAGGTAGAAAGCTGACTTAAGAACTCCTAGACAGATTTTTTTGAGGTTATGTTTTTAATTCTCGTCAAACTATTTATGTTAGAATTATTATTTTTAACTTCACTCTAGGAAAGTGCTGTAATCCTACGAGAGATTTGCATTTCACTCAACTGTCTCAACAGGTGTGGTTGCAATGGAATTATCTGGCCGTGTGAGTGGTGGTATGGTGGATTTGGTAAAATTTTGACTAACTGCCTTAGCGACTGCCCAAAAGGACCTGGAATTGTTGGGACAAGCGAGAAGTTTGTTTCTAATTCGTTGGTTGTGTGCCTCCTTGGTTTCGTCGATAATTCCCTTGCATCTGTTCCGGGCATGAACAAAGTTGTTTCGATTTACGGTGTTAGGATTTTCACGCCATTGTCGGTAGGCAATATGTTTAGAAGCAATAGCTTCTTTGCATTTTCGGTCGAACCAAGGCTTGCCGTTTGAGGAGCATTTCTTCGAAAAAGGGATGTAAGCTTCCATACCAGCCAAAATAACATCGGAGACCTCCCTGGCGCAGTCAGATGGGTTATCGGATCGAAAACAAACGTCCATCCAAGGGAAAGTTCGAAAGTATTCCATGAGATCTTCCCATTTAGAAGATTTGTAGTGCCAAATCTTGCGCGGCCTAGGCGCCTCTCTGTCACTGATTGGCAGGATACTCGATGTCGAAAGCAGTTTATGGTCGGAAGAACCTAACGGCGGATTTACGGTGACCGTGTAAATCTCCGGATTGGTGGTTAAAAACAGATCAAGAAGACTGGCGAACTCCCCGTCTCGATCAGGGATCCGTGTTGGTTCGTCAATAAGCTGAGTTAAGCCATAACTGATTGAGAATGATTCAGCTTCACGACCTTGTTCGTCGGTAGTATTTAAATATTTGAGCCAGTTGATATTGTGGACATTAAAGTCGCCCAGGATGGCAATTTCGGCACTTGGATAGTTACTTTGTAAATGATCGATGGTGTCTGCAAGAGAAGCGAAAAGTGTTCGAAAATTGGTATCACTTGGTGGTCGATACAGGATACAGATGAACCTTGTGGTTTGTTGAGTCGTTATTTTTAACCACATAACATCAAAGTTGGGGGGCTCCAGAGCTTCTTCTCGTTGACAAGAGAGGTCGCTTCTGACAAAAAGACAGATTCCAAAGTTACGCCTAAATCGGGAATAGAAGTCGTACCCAGGATAAAGATAGTTGACCGTGCTGGTCGATGGACTGACCTTGGTTTCACATAGAGCGAGTACATGAGGTTTATCTGATTGCAGGTGTTGATGCACTGAATTTATGTTCGAGTTAATACCTCGTATGTTGCAAAAATCTATCTTAAAATTATGATGTCTGCAAGTCGACGCCTCCGAACCAGCCCCCACCCGGAGATCCGAACGGGGGGCCATTCCACCTCCGGAACTTCTTGCATCCAGGCGCCTCATCATGCTCTTTGGTTCCACAGTAGTTAATGTGGAATTTTCCTGTTCTGTCACATGTTTATCTTTGCCTTCTTTGGCTTCGATCCAGGGGGTGTTATTATTGGGTAGTTTGGGTTCTGACCAGATACTTTTCCAATGATCTGTGAGTTCTTGTTTGTTTGGTGGTTCGGTCACTGCTGTCTGTTTGCTGTGCATAGTTTTTCCGGTAGAACTGTGTTTGGCTTCTTCGGAAGAGGTTGTTGGTATCTTTCCTCTCGTTTGGTTCTTTGTATCTACGAAGTCTTGCGGCATATACGGATAATTTTTGTTTCAGCGTATCCAGGATTTCTGGCAGTGTTCTGTTGAGAGACCCGGACTTGATCCCGTTTATACTCTGCGTGACTCGTTTGGACACGTTCCCGTTGATAAACTGGGTAAGGTGTCCTAGATATCTCCTGATGTTGCCGATCTGGTTTTCTATTCTTATCTGCCGTCTGAATCTTGGTTTTGTGCTGTTGGGATTTCTTTGTCGTTGCGGGAGTTTTTGATTAAATACTTCGTCGGTTGCGTTTGGGATTGATGGTGGTGGGTCTAGGCGGCGAGTGATTCCCTTCTCAGTGGTTTCTTTGTCAGGACTTGTGCTTTTATTAAAGCAACGCATGGTGTGTTCGTTTGTTCCTGTAGTATAACTCATGCGCTGCCTTGATTTTCCCGCCTTGGTGGGTGTCGGCTTACTCGCCGGCACAACACTTTTGGCAGGTCCACTGTCAGTTGCCCGGTCTTCATCGTTTTGGTCGAGCTGCCACTTCCCGCGACGTCCTCGACCGTTACGTCGCTCGCCCGATGCTTCTTTTATTGGTCTACTGTTGTTTGGCATGTTTTTAGTGTTTTGTGGTGTCAGAAGCTCAAAGTGTCCCGACATTGGGTTGCCTGTTAGTAGAAGGTAGATAGTTTCGGTGTGTTTTCTTGTGCTTATTATTGTTGGCTTGTCCCTAAAAGTTATTTTTGTATCTCTTGTTCTTCGTTGTTTTGAGAAGATATGAAAGTTGCTATTCTGGGTTTCCGAGAGGGCAAGTATCTCTAGGCTCGTTCCATAGGTGCCATTTTTCCTCATATAGTTATAGTAGTTATTGAAGTCTTTCATATCGTCGTCCCCAGTTTGTCGTATATATGTTAGAGCAGCCTCTCGGAGTCTTTCATGATGGTTTTGGTGGCCATATAAGTGTAAGCTAACTGCACGGAAAAGGCAATTTCCATCACCTACAATGTCGGATCTGGTAAAACTATCGGGAGTAGTTTCAGCTGAGGCGGTTGGTTGGATCGTTTGTCGTTGTTGTTGTTGTGGTGGTGCTGTAGCTGTTTGTACGACAGGGGTCCGCCATTATCACTAGTATAATTATTATTATTTGACATAGTGTTCCCATGAGTATCCTAGGAAAGAATGGTCGACTGCGGCAGAGCCTGGATGCCACAGCAAGGCTACTTACTCCCGGAGGGCGCCCGGTATCCGGGGGAACCGTTTGCGACTCATAAACGCTGAGCCATTCATCTTCTCGGCACGGTAAACACCTTAAGATTGCGTTTTTGTTACATATAATCTGGACAACACAAGACAGCACAACATGACTCAGGTACCTCGGGATCGTCAATGCCCGTACTAGGAGAATCCTGGGATTCCCCTAGCCCCTGAAAGGTTCTGTTTGTGGCTCTCATGTTTCCTCAGAGAGCGTTCTTTACGAGTGGCGGTCGACGGATTTCTTTCTAACACCCTCACTATCAACGCTGGTGTGCCCCAGGGCTCCATACTGTCTCCTACTCTCTTTCTCATTTACATTAACGATCTGCTGGAAAAGACCGTGAATCCAATCTATAGCTTTGCAGATGACAGTACGCTTGTCTCTTCATTCACCTTGAACGCTCGGACATCGGCTGCTCAGGCGAATATCCGCAGACAGCGGGAGGTCGTTCAACTTAACAAAGACCTGGAAGAGATTCTATCTTGGGGTGACAGTAACCAAGTGGAATTTAACGCTGCAAAAACCCAAGCGGCGGTTTTTTCTAAAAGGGTTAACGTTGCTGAACCCGACATAGTTATGTCGGGGCACTCCATTCCCCTAGCATCGTCGCTCAATTTGTTGGGCGTTAGTTTGGGAGCAAATATGTCTTGGCATGAACATGTTGCAGGCATAGCAAGGAGAGCTTCTCAAAAGTTGGGAATATTATTTAGAACCAGAAAGCTTTACACCCCACAACAACTGTTAATTCTTTACAAAGCCCAAATTCGACCAACTATGGAATACTGCTCCCACGTTTGGGGCTCCGCTCCCAAACATACACTGCATTTGTTGGATTCGGTTCAGAGAAGAGCTGTCCGTCTGATTGGGGACCCGGAATTGACCGGCGGCCTTGATTCGCTGGAACATCGAAGAACGGTTGGCGACTTGAGTCTGTTCTACAAGTATTTTCATGGAAGGTGTTCGAAGGATGTAGCCCGCTTAATTCCTCCCAAAGCTGTGCATGTTAGAAATACACGTCGCGCTGGTGCTTCGCATCCGTATGAGGTTCAGCTTGTTACTCCGCGTACAACGCTTTTCAAGCAATCTTTTATATGGAGAACGTCATCCCTTTGGAATAATTTGCCCAGCGCTGTGTTCCCACCGAGTACAATTTACAGCGATTCAAGAACAACGTGAATCGCTTTTTCCGCACTCGTGCCGCTCCTGGAGCGCTTTAGGGACTTCCCTGCAGCACGTGTGCTTGACCAATAAAAAAAAAAAAAAAAAAAAATTCCTCTCGTTTCAGGGTCCCCAGATCATGAAAAATAATTCCGTTAATCTGTCAGTTTGTCGGTATGTCGGCCTAGGGACAGTCTGTTGATCTGTCGATTTGTCTGTCTGTTGACACAATCCTCGAACAAATTTTTAAATTGAGTTCAAATTTAATACACATGTAATACTTGAACTATACCTATAATTTTCAGGTTATACTTCTTAAACAGAAGGGCTAAAAGGATTGAGAGTCGATATTTTTTTTTATTTGATAAGGAAAAAATTCTAAAAATAATTATTTATAGTTACATATATAGTACATTTAATACAAAGTGTTGGAATTGGCGGGGAAGGATGTTAGAGAGGTTGCTTCTTACATGTCCTGTTATATGTCTTTTTCAGAATTCTTGGAGTCGAAGAACCTGAAGTTTTTGTTATTTTTACAATATTTCCAATTATTTATGGTCAAGCATATAAATGTTAATGAGGTAAGCGAGCAGGTTAGAAAAGTTTCTTCATATAAATCTGCTGTAGGTTCTTTCCAGAATTTCTAGAACCTAGGAGTCCGAAGGTAGTTCAAGAATTTATGGTCAAGCATATAAGGTGTTAATGAGATGAGCGGTGAGGTTAGGGAGATTGATTCTTATACGTCGTGCTATGGAGCATTTTTAGGATTCTTGGAGAAGAGGAAGATGAAAGTTGTTATTAGTGTTCCATACGGAACGCTTATGGGATCACTTCGGTGTCCGTCTGGCCGCCTGACCGTCTGTCTGTCTGTCGGTCTCACCCGACATTCTCCGAAAATAATGACACAAAAAGCTGAAATTCGGCACAAATATAGGAACAAATGGCCCAATCAGAGCCGTGTAGTGTTGAAAGTTAAATTTTGACTTAAGGGGTTAGCTTTGAGGACGAAATTGGAATTGAAAAAAAAAAAAAATTTACCAGGTCTTCGAGTGGGGTGTCAAATGAAAGCTTGTGAAAACACCAGTTCACAAATATATATAGAATGTAACATTTGCGGACACTTTTCTTTGTATTATTTTTAAAAAATTGCCGAAAGCCGCTATCTCGAAAAATACTGATCAAAAAATTTTGAAGATATTCTGGAATATTCTTCATAAAGTGTAGACTGGGCGAAAATTATCACGAATGCACTTCGTTTGATAATTTATCTGATATAAAAAAGAAAACTATGAAAACTATGTGTCTAGACAATATGGTGGAGGTTGGTTAATATACTTTTCAGTACATTTCTGCCCGCGCGTCGCTCCTGTGTCGAAACAAAAGAATTTTATTTTATTCGTTTATAATTAAACAATTGTTTAGGTAGTAAATATTTGTTTTATATTTTATTACACGTTTCTAGACTGATTTATTGTTTATTAGGTAGCTAAGATGTTATAACTATTATACATCATTGACCAAGAAAAAATGTGATAATATATATTGGATGTCAGAGACTTAACTTAGCCTAGGTAAGGATTTTACTTTATTTTGAAAGCAATCACCGTACGGAACACTAATGTCGCAAGTCCGACTTGCATTTGGCCTGTTTTTAGTGTTCCGTAAGGAACTTATAACATCACTTCGGTGTCTGTCTGTCCGTCTGTCTATCTGTCCGTCTACCTGTCTGTCACACTCGATTTTCTCCGAAACTTTTTCTCATAGAAAGTTGAAATTGAGTACTAATATAGGAATTGATAGCCTCATCAGAGCCGTGTAGTTTTGAAAGTTAAATTTGGACTGAAGGGTTTAGTTTTGGAGGGTGACGTCGGAAGTGAAAAAAAAAATTACCGGGTCATCATCACCAAATAAAAGCTTGTAAAAATACGAATTCAAATATATATATATATATATATATATATATATATATATATATATATATATATATATATATATATATATATATATATAATTTAATACTTACGTACACTTTTCTTGTATTATTTTTAAAAAATCGCGAAAAATCGCTCCCTCCCTTATTTCGAAAAGTACTGATCAAAAAATTTTGAAAAAATTCTGAAATATTCTCAACAGGGTGTAGATTGAACAAAAATTATCACGAGTGCATTACCTTTAATAAATTATCTGGTATATAAAAAAAAATCCAGATCATCAGTTTTCAGTAATGATCGGAAAAAAACTTTCTTGAAAAAAGAAAACACACCCCAAATGAGGGATATGTTTTGTGAAGCTATTGACCATTTCATACCTCCGTAACAAAAATTTTTATTTTAAAAGCAATCAACGTACGGAACACTAATTGTGCAAGTCCAACTTGCACATGACCGGTTATATTTTTTTCATTAATTTCCATATAAGGTGGTAATGAGATAAGAGAGGGGATTAGACAGATTGGTTAGTATACATCGTACTATAAAGCCTTTTCAGGATTCTTGAAGTCGAGGAATCTAAAAATTGTTATTTTTTTTTATTAATTTCAATTATCTATCTTTAAATTTATAAGCTGTTACTGAGACGAGAGAAGGGGTTCGGGAGATTGCTTAATATACATCGTACTATAGAGCCTTTTGGAGCCGAGAAATCTGAAAATTGATATTTTTTCATTACTTTCAATTACCTGTCTTCAAATAATTGTCATTTTTTCATTAATTTCAATTATCTATCTTCAAATATATAAGGTGTTAATGGGATGAAAGAGGTATAGAGAGATTGCTTAGTATACATCGTACTATAAAGGCTTTTGAGGATTTTTGGAGTCGAGGATTCTGAAAATTGTTATTTTTTTCATTAATTTTAATTATCTATGGTCAAGTACATGTGGTAATGCCATATAAGTATACCTGACTATGTGGTGGAAGACAAAATTAGATTATTCCATATATATATATATATATATATATATATATATATATATATATATATATATATATATATATATATCGTGTTATAAAACCTTTTTAGAGTTCTAAAGAATCTGAAAATTATATTATTTCATTATTTTCAAATTTAATAGAAACAGTAAATTAATAGATATGTCAGATTACAATCGTATATATCTCTTATTTACATCTTTCTCGCCTTAACTGTATTTTCATGAATAATATATATCATTTAAAATATCGAGTTGTATTGTTTGAATCAAGTTATTCTTTAGTATAAGAAAGTCAAATTCGGTACTTATTTTTGAACTACATATTTGCAAGAGAAGTACTGGAAAAAGTACCTCATCTAGCCTCATTTTTCTCCATGAAAAAAAATATGACAAAATGTCGTAACATGGAAATTAAAACGTAATGATATAACCTAAATTTTACACATTACAGATCGGTGTTAAAATAATCTAGAACCAATCCCCCTTGATTATTGATGGCACAGTCACGGAAATATCAACCTGAAATAACTTAATTATAGATGCATCCTAATATTAACGATTAAAGCTACAGATAAGTATCAATATATTCTTTCTCCGTACCGCAAATCTAATTTACATGAACTGTAATCAAAATGACACTAACTCTAATGTGGGCGACACTGCCTTTGATATGATAGCTGCTTTTAATTACAATAATTTATTTTATGACCTGAATACAAAGTTTAAATCATATTCGTTTTTATGTACTTAAGTAATTAGTAGGATTACTGAAATAAAAGTAGAGAGATGGGTGCAATTACATTGACAAATTATGCAGCAGAAAAGTAATAATAGATGTCAATAGACTATACGAAATAATAATAGTAATTACACAGAGTGCATAAACTCACTGCAGGCAAGAATTTCAAAGAAATTAGTTCTGATATGTAAATATAATAAATAATACTATTAGAAGACATTAATAGTAGAGTAGGAAGGAAAGATAGAGATGATGTAATGGAAAAGTATGGAGAGGACACTGTCAACAACAGCGGTGAAAGAATAGACCTATCTCTATATTTCTGAATGGATAGTGGATACAAAACACACGGCTGAGAGTACAGGATGTGAAAGCCCATAAAATGTGGTAGTGGCCACTAGTTACTACGCACGAAAATAAACTTCTTAATCAAAATACAATGAATTGAAAAACAGAGAACATAAAGAAAAATGAAAAAAGGAAAAAATTTGAAGAACGAAGATACAATATCAAAAGTCTAGAAGTTGACAATATCCAAAAAATATTTCAAAAAAGACTAGATAAGAAACTAAGGTGTAATATTCCAATCACGTCGAGCAAATATACGAATCTTTAAAAGGACGTTCACACGAAATTGTATTTGACCCTGGGATATTATAAAACAAATAGAATAAATAAACCTTATTGGTGAGATATCGAAATCAAAAAAGATATAGAACACAAAGGAATCTGCATCAGAAATTGAAAAATAAAATAAAGTATAGTCGTAAGAAGAAAAATAACTAAGGAAAAGAACGACTTATGAGGAAGAATCTGTCAAAATGTAAAAAAACCAGAAGCATGGAAAGCTAGAAAGTGATAAAAAAACCTAAGAGGGGATAAGACTATTGGTAGAAATAGTTCAGAAAGTTCTTGGCAAAGAAAAATTTCAAGAGAGCAGAGAACCAAGTTAACAAAGAATTACAGTAATAAGTTCACCACTAAGAATAACAGCAAAAGAAATAAAAACCGTGTGTAAAGCTCTAAAGAATAACAAGTCTTCCGGACTTGGGAATATCGAGAGAGAATTGTCCAAATATGGAACAGACAAATAATACCAATACCTCAGACAACTATTTCAGAAATATATAAATGCCAATGAAATCTCTAAAGAATGGAAAGTGTCATATTTAAGGACTATACACAAATAACTTGTGTATAGTCCTTAAATATGGAGTGGGTGTGTGACAACCCACTCGATGACCTGGTAATTTTTTTTTCTCACTTCCAATTTCACCCCCCAAAACGAAACTTTAAAGTCAAAATTTAACTTTCAAAACTACAAAGCTCTGATGGGGCTATCAATTTCTATATTAGTGCCAAATTTCAACTTTCTATATTAAATAGTTTCGGAGAAGATCTGATGTGACAGACAGACGGACAGACCGACACCGTAGTCTTTCGTACGGAACACTAAAAAGGTGACAAAAACAAGTGCAAAAATTACTAAGGAATAGCAGTTACTACATTAATGAGTAGAATCTATGGAACAGTTTTAAAAAATTTAGTGGAGAAGGAATATCAAGATTTCTAAGCAGAACAACAAGCAGCTGGGCTTCAAAATAGTTCCTTACCTACCCTAGTTCCATCATTTGGCTCCAAGTGACTTTCCT
This sequence comes from Pachyrhynchus sulphureomaculatus, assembly GCA_019049505.1. Taxonomy (NCBI): domain Eukaryota; kingdom Metazoa; phylum Arthropoda; class Insecta; order Coleoptera; family Curculionidae; genus Pachyrhynchus; species Pachyrhynchus sulphureomaculatus. The sequence continues at coordinate 72,613,037 of CM032446.1, forward strand.
AACTTCAAAAACTGGCCTGTGGGGGAGAATTTCTTGTTCGATAAAGAGAGAGAAATCCGTGCTGTAAACGAGTGTTATGTAGAGTTCAAAACAATTCTTTTATCTGAGGGAATAAAAAAATTGGAATCTAACTGGACCAAATGTATTGAGCTTAATGGAGATTATGTTGAGAAATAAATGCCTTGTTTCTTTACAAGATTTTTCAATACTCCCCTAAAGGTATCAAAGCTCTCTAATATTTTTGTATATTTGAAATAATTAATATTTAATGTACATTTTTCAAATCTAAAGTCTTATACGAGGATTGTATGATAAGTACCTGGCCTCGGCCAGAGATGGTGCTAATACTATTTAAAAAAAATATATTTTTCGTAAAAATAACATTTCACAAGAACCTTGTCAAATTTTCAAGTCACTTTGTGATTTAGTTTATGAATGACAGCCATTTAAATAGAACAACTTCTGTGATTTTACAACAACGGAAAAAACTGAATTTCGAGCAGTGATAAAATATTTGTTTTGAAAAAGAAAATGAATGATGAGATAAAAGAGGAACTCGGCGAAGTTTATGAGGACTCTGCATCTTCGTTATCGATCATAAAATATTGGACAGATGAATTTAAACGTGGCCGTACCAGCATTTTTGACATCCAGGTCGTCCAAATGAGGTCACCACATCAGAAATGATTGAAAAAATCCACGATATAGTGATAAATGATCGGAGAGTGAAAGTGCGTGAGATTGCTGACACTGTGGGCATCTCAACGGAATGAGTGCAGAACATTTTAACAACTCGTTTGGATATGAGAGAGCTTTCCGCAAAATGGGTACTGCGGTTGCTCACAATTAACCATAATGGCTCACTTGAGTCAACTTCAAAGAATCTTTAACGAGGTTAAAGTGCAATGGGAATGATTTTTGGTGTCGATTCGTAACTGTTGACGAAACATGGATTCAGCACAGCACACCAGGGACCAAAGAACAGCCCAAACAGTTTTTGGTTTTGCGTGGCGAAGTAGTGCCAAAGAAGGCCAAGACGACTTTATCGGCCAAAAAAGTCATGGCCACAGTGTTTCCATTTATCCACGCTGCATAATCCACGTTGATTACCTTGAAAAGGTTTGTAAAACGGTTAATGGAGAGTATTATGTCAACTTATTGGATCGTTTCAACCATAGTACGAAAGAGAAGAAAAGTCCGCATTTGACCTAGAAAAAAATTATCTACACTTGTGTCATCCCCATGGCAAAGCTCCATTAATTAGGATATGGGTTGCTTCCGCATCCACCATATCCCCAGCAATTATTTCCTATTTCTGAATATGAAAAAATGGCTCAGCCGAAAAAAATTTGGCTCAAACTATGAGGTGATTGCTACCTATTTTGAAGGGTTCGAGAAATCGTATCTTTTAGATGGGATACAAAAGATAAAACAACGTTAGACAAAGTGTATCGAGCTAAAAGCATGTTCAAAATAAAATATATTTTATACCTAAAATGTTTTTTCTTGTCAAGACCAGGTACTTATCATACAACCCTCATAGTTGTTCACAAATGTATCTACCATGTTATCCATGCTATCTCTTCCCCAGAATATAATACCATACTTAAGAACCGATTCAAAATTGGCATAATATAGTATTCTGAGAGACGTTTCATTCAAATATTTACTCAAAACCCTTATACCATAACACAATGAGTTTAATTTCTTACATCATTGGGTTATTTGATATGACCAGTCCAAATGACTATTTGTGTAAATTCCCAAAAATTTAGCGTGTTGGGTTAGTTCAAATTTTTCATTAGCAAAATCAGTCTGTCCGGGCACAGCAATATTTGACTGTTTTGTTTTAAACAAAAGGAAATCTGTTTTTTTTTTTATTCACAATCAATTTATTTGTGCAAAACCAATCTGTCACCCTTTCAAAAAATTCTTTTGCTTTGGTTATGAGATCTTCTATAGTCTTACAGCTAATAATTAAATTTGTATCATCTGCATACTTTACAGTATGCTGATTTGGAGACTCCAGTAATAGGTAAAGATCGTTTATAAAAATTATGAACTGGATTGGGCCCAATATGCTCCCTTGTGCGATTTCCACATCATTAGCTAAGATTTTTGAATATGCAGTTTTACCATTTTTAATTACGGTCACCGATTGCATTCTATTATTTACATACGATTTAAGCCATTTTAATGCATTACCCCTTACTCCATATTTTTCAGCTTTTAAAATAACTAACTCCCTATCTAGGCAATCGTAAGCTTAGCAAGAACCTCTAGTAGCATAGCAAGAATAAGATCTTCCTTTTCCAGGTGCTCAAGAATATTTTTAATGAAGGCAAAGATGGCTGTTTGAGTTGATTTACCCTTTAAAAACCCATGCTGACAACGACTAAATAGACTATTTTATTTAAAAAAATTTATTATTCTGGTGCTCATTGGATATTCAAAAATCTTAGAGAAGCCTGGTAACAGACTTATAGGTCTGTAGTTGTCCAACATTTCTGGATCCCCTTTTTTAAAGCAAGGTTTTATTAATGCTACTTTCAGAGTATCAGGGAATATTCCAAACTTGAACGAGTTATTTATAATATAACATAAGACATTTTTCAACTTGGTCGCTGAGCTTTTTACAATGCTGGTTGGAATCTCATCAATTCCACTGCTGTGTTTATTTTTTATTTTCTCTGTTATCCCACAAATTTCGTTTGTTGTTACAGGATTCAGAAATATTGAACTTATATTATCATTAATTTTTGAGCTGAATGAAATTTTTATTAGGTTATTTACTCAATCTGGTACAATCCAGAGTAGGAAGTTGTTATAATTAGTGGCGATTTGTTCCGGTAAACCCGGCACTTTTATATCACGGTTAGTCCCTAATCCATTAATTTCTTTGCATATAGTCCACATACATTTAGATTTATTATCTGATTGTCTTATTCGGTGTTCATATTGTTCAGCACGAGCACTAACCAATAACTTATCATAGACTTTTTTATGGTTGACATACATTTCTTTATATCTATTGTCACGTTTTGATAATGTTAACAGAATATCTAACCTATTCTTACATGCTATAATGTTTTCTTCTTTATACAGTTTTGCTTTTCGTTTTTTTGCCCCTAACTTTAAAGGAAAACTTTCATTAAATAAGCTTTTATAAATATTCATAAATTCAGTCCATTGTTTATTGACATCATTGGTTCTAGCCTGATAAACCCCTTCCCAATCCTTTTCCCTCAAATGACTTAAAAAATTTCTTTTATTTTCATCTGAAAAAATGCGCTTATAACTATTATATTCCTTGACCTGACAATCCACTTCAAAACTGATTTTTTGACCCATATGATCCGATATAAAATTATCAAATACAACTACACTTATGTATTGCATATTGGTAAATATATTGTCTATGCAACTTGAAGAGTTACTTGTTATTCTAGTGTTTTCAGTAATAGTATACGCTAAATTAAAGGAATTCATTAAAGATAACAAGGTTCTACTTTTTACATGTTCAATGAGTGTTTCAATATTAAAGCCTCCTACAATACAAATATTTTTCTTTTCACTGAAAATGTTTATTAAAAGCTGTTCAAGTTGTACCAAAAATACATTAAAGTCCCCTGTAGGAGGTCTAAATATACATGCAACAGTTATAACATTTCCTTTTGCAACTGTACATTCTACCACGACACACTCAAACACACCACATATGGATAGATAGAATTTCGTATCTGACTTACACTTTACCCTTTTTTTGGAGTAGATTGCAGCTCCTCCGTGCTTTCCCTCCTCTCTGCAGAAAGCTACCACCAAATCAAAATTGTCAATTCCTAGCTTTGCTAATTGGTCTTGAGATTTCCAGTGTTGAGTTACACACAAAATGTCGCAATTTTGCTGCATTTGAATCACAGCATTAATTCGATCTACTTTATTACCTAGGGATTGAACGTTTTGATTTATGATACTTCTTATGCTTGAGTTGTTTCTTTTACCATTTTTGGTAAAAATTCTTCAGCTTGGGTAACATCATCTAACAAATGATGTCACTAAAAAGGCAAAACAAAAAATAAATGCGCTGACCAGTGACATTTGTGAATTTTATTTTAAAATAACTTCGGAATTATACACAACTATGAATAGAACATAAATCTCTAAAATAATATTTTTCTGCTAAATTGTATATTTAATTTAATATTAATTATACCTTATGTACTACTTTTGTTCTTCTTTCTCACATTTGGTCAATGTGGTTCCATGTTTGACTGACGGGCTTAAATCAAGTCAGAACAAACGCTATTACTTCTGTGTATTAAGGAATGACCTGACAATGTTATATCTTTTCAAAATCACTTACGTCCGAATGCTTTCATGTATGTTTGTGTCGAGTCCCAATTGTACTAGGTGTGGTATGAATGTTGCTGGTGTAAGGCGCGTGGCTGACATGACGAGGGGGACAACGACAACCGTTTCTTGCTTCCAGAGCCATTTTTACATACCTTGGTTTGGCTCTGGAGGTTCTTTTTGTCCCGCATCTGTGTCGGTTGTGTTTGACAGGACAACACGACACAGATACCTTGGGATCGTCAATGCCCGTACTAGGAGAATCCTGGGATTTCCCTAGACCCCAAGAGGTGCTATTATTTTTATGGTTATTATTCTGTGAATAAGAAGATGCTGAAACCTTAACTTTACAAAAATTTATAGGGACAGAAGGTTAATTTTAATAATATCGCTGTTCTAGGATCTACTGTAATTATAAAATCCTATAATTAAAACTGAATCCATCGGCCCATCTATTTTTGAATTATTTTCAACAAAAGGTTCTGATAAAATATTAATTTATTAATTGACCTGAAATATTAGCATACAGTTTGGTTTAGCAGAATATCATTTCCCTCCTTTTAATTTGTTATAAATTGGTTAAACATCTCCCAAGGCCTCTAGTCTCGCTGTAAGCCACTATAAGACTAACGTCATCACTTAAACATGAAAATAAAAAGGCTTACAGCTGTTGTTAGCTTATGGAGGCAATACATCTCGAGTAATATTAAATGGCATCCTATGTCTTCTAAAAAATTAATATTAATATTAATATTAATAATACGGTCTGTCAAGTAAGAACATGACCGCTGGTATTCTTGAAAAAATGTGTTTCGAGAACATTTTGTGTCATCAATATATTCTTAGTAAGTTACCAAGTGTACAAGTATGAAATGCGGATTTCAGACAACAGATGGTGCACCAATGCAGTTTGTGCTATAAAGATTTGACACTGCTCCATTTTGTTGTGTCATCAACAAATGTCAGACGTGCACGAGTGATAAATTGGAAAAGTGTGTGCATAGTGTTGTGTTGTTGTGTTCAATATGTCGAAATTTATACCGAACAAATCATACCGTTTACTTAGAGAAGCTTATGGCCAACATGCTCCATCGCAAGATACGTGTGAACGATGATTTTGGCGTTTCAAAAGTGGTGACTTCGATATTGCAGACAAGGAACGTGGAAAACTGCCAAAAAAATACGAAGATGTGGAATTGCAAGCACTCTTGGACGAAGATAATTCGCAAACACAAAAACAACTCTCCGAGCAATTAGGCGTTAGTAAACAAGCTGTTTCCAATCGGCTCCGGCAGATGGGAAAGATCAGAAGACCGGTAGATGGGTATAACATGAGTTGAAAGACAGGCAAATGGAAAAGCGCAAAAACACGTGTGACATTTTGCTCGCTCGGTACAAAAGGCAGTCGTTTTTGCATCGTACAGTTACAGGGGATGAAAAGTGGATTTATTCTGAGAATCCCAAGCGCAAAAAATCATGAGTAGACCCAGGCGCACCATCCACATCGACCGCAAGACCGAATCGCTTTGGCAGAAAAAAACGATGCTCTTTGTTTGGTGGGACAAAAGGGGCGTGGTCTATTATGAGCTGTTAAAACATGGGGAAACGGTTAATACTAAACGTGCCTCGAAATCATGCGCAAGCAAGTGAGTAATTTTGGATTTTACGTGATTTTGACGAAAGTTCGGAATCCACTGATACTTTTACTAAAATGCGCGCGACAAAAGGTTCCTGCTAGTGATTTTTTGTTGAATCGCTAGAATAATCTGTAGCAAAAATGAATTATTGCGGACACCTCTTCACTTGACAGACTATGGTAATGCCTTCTAACCGCCATAAAATATTAATCGAAAACCGAACATCAGTTTAACAGTTCACCAACTCAGTCAAAAACCAAAAATACCGGTCACATTTGACAGAAAATACAATGTTTCCGTTCACTTCAATGTTTTACGAAGTTCTTTCTTAAGGAAAGTGATAAAATTGTACAAAATATAAAGATTTGAAGGAGTGTTCGGGGATGTCTTGAATAAGCCATTCTTAAGTATTTCTTTAACAAACAACTATGAATACGAGTCTACGTTTCTCCCCTTTATATAGTTTTGCTTTATTTTCCTTATAGCACAATACGAAGATATATAATCTCCAAGTTATTAATCCGACATTATTCAGACACTTCATGGGTCACGTTAACACCTCGAACTTCCCATTAAATAATGTGTGAAAGGTTACTTATTTTACCGTTTAAATTAGTTAATCCGCGATTAATCGAATGCAGCAATCCGGCAATGTGTCTTTATTAAACTAGCCGTGAATATGTGGCCTTAAGACCTCCGAGCTGTTACTTTAATATTTTCTTGTTATCTTAAAAACACATACCTTCAGCTTAACCATTTAAGAATATTGAAGTTTCGTTAAAAGGGCGAGTAGCTATTTTTATTGTAAAAACGAATGCATTTTGATGCCCGTATTCGTTTCTAGAGTAGCTATCTTAACATTTTTACAATTAAAAAATCACGCCCTAAATTCCACATAAGTGTTAGGAAGCTCGCAAGCTACCTTGAAAATCACTTTTTAACAGTATGTACAGTCTATGAAGTAAGAACGTAACCACACGAATTCTTTAAAAAATGTGGTTTATGAGCATTTTTTTGCCATCAGTGTATTCTTTAGTCTGGCATCTTCGAGGTATGCTGTCGCCGAGATTTTCTGCATACCCTGCAAATTTTTCGAATCTCGCGAGACAACTGAGTCAAAGCCCTCAGGGTATTTCCTCTGGACTTTCTCTTTACAAGGGACCAAACGTTTTCAATAGGGTTAGCGTCCGGCGATTGTAAGGGCCAAGTGAGCCTCTTCGTAATATGATTTTCGCCCAGCACAGGGTGACATCATGAGCACGAAGATGTTGTCGAATGGTCCTATGGGATACATTTAAACCCGATTTTCTTAATTTTGCCACTCCTTGACGCAGCATCATTTTCGAGTACCGTGAAAACAAAGACACGATTCCGTTTCCGAGTTTCGGAGTGACTTTGCCTACCGAGACACGTTTTGGCAAGTCGCTGACATTTTTCGTCTCATTAAAATGATTTACCAACTTCTTTTCAAAAGACACTAAATTTTTAATATATTTAGCGACCGCGGAATATGTCATTTTAGGCCCCTTTGGAACAAGGAAAGACTGCCTTGAACCGACGCGCAAACAAGTGACTAATTTTGGATTTTACGTGATTTCGTCAAAAGTCCGGAATCGACTGATACTTCTACTAAAATGCGTCGTAGACAAAGGATCCCTCTATTTATTTTTTGTTGATCGCTAGAATCACATCTACCAAGAATGAATTATCGCGGACACTTTCTCACTTGACAGACTGTAATATGGTTCAAACCCTCAATTTTTACAAAACTACTTGACCGATTTTAATGAAAATTTTTGTACCGATCAAGTATTTTTCAATTTAGGTCACAGTGAAAACATCGTTCAAATAGACTTTCTTGTTTACGAGTTACCTTCTGAAAGTAGTAAAAAACACCAAATAAAAGTAAAATCGAATAGGTTAATTAGTCTGCCTGCACTTTCAACTGCCTAATGCAAACAAATAAGCGTACTACTCTCATATTTAAGTTCTTTTTTTAGCCAGTACTCCTGGTTAAAAACCGACCTATTTTCAGAAAATTACTTAGCATTTTACTGGAAAGTAAAATGTATGTAAGTATTTCATTTACTGTTCTTGGCTAACAAAAACTAAATTTTTTAAAACATTAAACCGACTTTAAAAAAGTGACAAAAAGTCAAAAATAATATATTCTCCTAATCTTCAAGCATTTGATATCTATTTGCTTATAAAAGAAAAACATAATTAGAAAAATAAATCTTAGCTTATATTATAATACTTAATACAGAATTAATTTATTAATACTTATTAAACAAAATATATGTCAGACCATACGTCTAACAAATAAATTTGAGTTTTTTCTTTCAAAAGAGCAGGCAAGTTTCCGCACAGAGTATGGACCAAACGACCATCTGCTTACAGTTAAAGTCATCATCGAAAAATGTTTAGAATAAAATAAGCCCCTGATGCTCATATTCGTGGACTTCGAAAAGGCTTTTGATTCTGTAAACCAGCAGACACTCTTGAAAGCGCTTGCTAAATGTCGTATTGATCATCGATACTCCAGTGTATGGTAATTAAATACAAATATGAAAATACTACCGCTAATGTCAAAACACAAACTAAGCAATCTACCAGCAATTTTCAAATCGAAAAAGGAGTGCGCCAGGGTGTTACGCTCTCTCCCAACTTTTTCGTAATACTTCTAAAAAGTATGCTATAGTCAATAAACTGGGAAAAAATGGGGTTTAACATTGACGGTGAAAAGTTAAATCACCTGGTTTTGCCGACGACATTGTCTTAATAACAGACAATATGTAAGAAACACAAACTGCATGTGCAGCATACATGCTTCAAGAAGCCTCAGGAAGGGTTGGTTTTAAAATCAATCCACCCAAGACTCAGTTTATGACAAATCTTAAACGACATTATAAAATTAAATAACTAGCAAGTACGATATAAATACCTAAGACATGAAGTCAGCATAGCACGAGACAATCAAACACATAAAATTCAGCAGAGAATAGGTCTCTTCTGGACGGCATATAGCAAACTGGGCTATGCATGTAAATCTAATCTTTCGATGTATTTAAAAAGAAAAGTTTTAGACAGTACTACCCGTTCTTATGTACGGAGCCGATACTCTCACATTGACGAAGAAATATGTCAACAAAATATGTGTCATGCAAAGAAAAATGGAAAGGTCAATGTTAGGCTCTTAGAGATCACATCCCAAATCACATTATCAGAAAAAGAACAGAGATACAAGACACAGTCAAATTCATTCTACATCTTAAATTGTACTGGGCTGGACATGTTGCTAGGTTTAAGGATGGACGATGGATAAAAAATATTATAGAGTGGCGACGAAAATCCGAAGCTTATCCAAGCAGAGGTAGACCACCAAGTTGGTAGAATGATGACTTGAAGAGAGTGGTTGGAAATTGGGTACAAGTAGCCCAGAACAGAAAAAGGTGGCGAGACTTGAGAGAGGTTTTGGTCCGGCAGTGAACAGTATAAGCTGATAATGATGATGATGATTAAACAAAATATAATACCTAATAGTTAAGCATTTTAAAGCGACTGGTCTTTTGCACGCAAGAAAAACTGAAAAAGAGCGCTTTAACCACAAATAGCAGGTATGTCGCCAAATCTCTTTTTAAAATCGAATGAAGTCCAACAGTCAAATATCAATTAACACAGCCTCTTAAGTTAACGGTGAGTGGGGCCTACGTGCAGTGTCGCGACACTACTATAGGGTTTTTACCTCTCGACCTATTCGTAGCGGTTGTGAGTGCTATTTTCCTGAACTAACTTTTCCACATTAAGAGAGATTTTGCAATCTGTGGCACAATAGCATTACAGTGTGTTTAGTGCTAATTTCAAATGAAATATTTTATTTATCGCACATTCGTATTACCTTGGAAATATTGAAGGAAGTGATAGAAGCCTCTGAGACACAATTTTAATTTAGAAACTTGTGTTGACCCGTCAAATACTAATAACCGGTTTGCTTGATCATGAAATGAATGAAAAAAAATCCCCTAAGTTTATAAAAAATGAATACTAAACTGACCTTGCAATTTCTTCTCGTTAATACTGCCCATGCCTGAGATAACGATAAGGACAAAGGCGTGTGAAAAATAAGCATTGCAACATTTCTATAATAAGCGTTTCAAAATATCTCTATTGTTTCATTAAAATATAAATTAATTTGTTCCCCTTCGGACACTTCTTTCCACTTAAAAATCAACTATTTTGTAGGTAGAGTTTAGTTTTTGAATATAAGGTTACATATTGAAATTTAAATACATTACCTTTAATAATAATAAGTATAAAATTGGTTAAATAACTACCTGTTAACGTTATTTCTTCATTTAAATATTATATCTCTAGTTCTCTGTAATTTTTGTATATTTTAATTATTATTATGTAACGCTAAATGAAGTCGCATCTCTTCTAAAACATAAAGAAATTAGGTTATGTATTCAAATTTTAATTTACAGTTTTGTGCAATAAAATTAATAACAATGATTACTTTTAACAACTCCAAATAAGAAATAAATACGCACACTCAATTTTAAAAATTTAATAATGCAAACCTAGTAAACCCGCGAATTTTTTTAAGACTTTTTGTTTAAAAGTAGATTGCCGCACACCTAAAATATTTCCGGAAGGAAAGATAAATTCTGAGCTTGGCAGGCCTTTTCCTAGCTTTTTGAATAATGCACAAATTTTAAGGGTGCATTTATTATTAACCTCTATAAGTTTAAATAAATGGGAGAAGCCAGAGGGTTCTTTTCATGTATGTTGTTTTCTACTCATTTTAAAATCTTTTGAGAGTCCAAGAATCTGAAAATTATGTTATTTTTCCCTAATCCAACTTTAGTATGAAAGAGTATGTAGTCGATAATGGCAAATTTCAATTGTAAATATCTTTAAAATTTTTCTTCTAGTCAACTTTTTTTTTGCTCAATATTTACTTCTCTTAGACACCTTTTACGACAAGTAGAACGTACTGGAAGTGATATTTTATCCTGCACCCTCACGGAATTTCTACGTCCTACTAAAAGTAAGATGCGCGCTCTATCATGCCCATTCTCGAATACTCTTCATTCTCTAGAACAGGGCTGTCCAGGCCGGAGGCGTTTGCGTGCCAATACGAACTAGGAGATGGACTGGCGGGCATTGTTTTTTCATTAATTTCTCTTTTATAATTCTGTTAATGTCAACTTCAATATTACTGGTTGCCAAATGCAATGCACGAACAAGTGATTTATCGCTTTGTGGGCCATACAAATAGGAGTCGCGGTTTGGGCATCCCTGCTCTAAAAGATACGCAAAGGGTGAGTCTCGTTCTTTGCTACCTTTATTTTTGATTAATGATTCATATGATAAGTTCGATTGCAATTAAACGTTTGATCAGTTGACAGTGTCGTTTGAAAAGGAACAATGTTCTGTACGGAATACTTATGGAATTACTTCGTGTCCGTCCGTCTGTCTGTCTGTCACACCAGATTTTCTCTGAAACTATTTAACATAGAAAATTGCACAAATATAGAAATTGTTGGCGCAACAGGAGCTGTGTAGTGCTGAAGTTTAAATTTTGACTTAAGGGAACAATACAATTTCTCGGGTTAAAAATCAACTTTTTAAAAAATATCCTATTGGAAAGTATTATATTTCAATAATATTCTCTGAAAATTTCAGAAGAAAATTTCAATTACTTTGGAAGTTATAGACGCTTAAAGCGCCAAGTGTAAGGCAGGCCAAATCGACCACGCGGCTTGCCAACTTACCTTTACGCCGTTTACAAAAGTTTTACACTACCTGCGTCGAATATCTACTGTTACTTTTATGATTCTTAGAAAGATAGAAGCATGTAAACGGAGAGCTTACTATAATAGGTATAAGATATTTTCAGTTTGAGATAAAACTGTAGCTCCAAAGCAAACGGTACGCTGGCCTGTTCAGATCGAAAATATTGCTCGCAGGGCTAACATCACTCAAAATAATCATATATACTGGGGCCACAGTCATACCTTTTCTAAGGATATTTTTTTTCAGTCGTTCCAGTAAGCCGTAAACTTGCACGCCAGCAGATCAAAATTTTCAAAATGGCTTCCATGAGGTTGCAAAAAACCCCTATAAAAAATCGTTTCAAAAATTATAAAAAAATTTTTTTCTTGTATTTGAAGGCTTAAAATATATGTCAGAAAAATTGCGGATTTAAAAAATTATTAAAATTTTCGACCAAGAAAATGTAATGTTCCCTTAAGGCGGTAGTTTTTTGGGGTGAAATGAGAAGTGGAAAAAAAATTTTTGCCAGGGTCATCAAGTGGGATATCAAATGAGAGCTTGTGAAAACACAAGTTCAAAAATATATACGATATAATAATCGCGTAAACTTTTCTTCATATTATCTTTAAAAAATGGGCAAAAATCGCTGTGACTCCCTCTCCCCCTATCTCAAAAAGTATTGATTGGAAAATTCTGAAAAACTTCTGAAATATTCTCCATAAGGTGTAGATTGAGCAAAAATTAACATGAGGGCATTAAGTTTGGTAATTTATCTGCTATAAAAAACTTTTTTTCTTGACAATATGGTGAAGGTTTTTGTCCAAAATTGTAAATTCAACAGAGACTAAGAGCTGCAAAATATCAATACGTATTCGGTGCAACTAGCATTACACTCATATACTTCTCAGTACCTTACTGCATTTATCCGACCACAAATAAAATAAATTTCAATGATGCCTGGTTACTAACGGATAGGTACCGAGACAAAATAATTATATTTTATCTGATTATAGCTAAACAAATATGTAGGTAGTATATTTTTGTTTTAAACGTTTACTACTATAATCTAGATTGAGCTAGATTCATTTATTGGCTATTAGGCAGCCAAAAAGCTGTAACTATTATACGTTATTGACTAAGAAAAAACGTGAAAATACGTATTGGATCTTAAGATATATACATGTCAGGGACCTATTTAACCTAGGTAAGGATTTTATTTATTTTAATTATTTAAAAGCAATCATCTTGCGGAACTCTAATTGTGCAAGTTCGACTTGAACTTGGCCGTTTTTTTTTAAATTTAAAGGTTACCAAAATATTATCAACTCAATAACGAAGATCCATATGCAAAAATATTCATTTGTGTATGTAGGTGTAAACACCGCATAAATACTACATAAAAATAGTAGAAAAATAACGGTTTTCCTTAAAAAAAATTTAAAGGTTACAATGCATAATGCAAATAAAATATATCATAAAATATTATTTATACCTTATTATGACATATTACATAAGAAGAAATAAGTGTTATTTATTTTTACTAAAAAACGCTAAAAGATTGTGCAATTGAAAAACCTGAAATTCCATATAAGACAAAAAGAAAAACGTAGACAAAGAATGTTATTACTTTAAAAGCCAACGCTACTTTTAGTGGCGCACCCTTATGGTTTGTTACTTTAATAAATGTAATAATCTGTCATTTTGTAGTCGTTGTCATGCGAACTTTTTAATTTGGCGTCATTAAGCGTACAAATAGTTTTGTTTTTCGTCATATTACAGTCACGCATGCATACTTTTACTAATTACTAAGTGAAAAGATTACAATTTTTACAGCACTCTTATTTTTAGAACAATTGAAGACGCATATATGGTCTTAAAGGAAAAAAAAACATATTGTTGACAAAAAAATATTCGGTGAGTTTTTTAAGTTGGGGCATATTTCTTACAGGTAATAGTAGTCCCTAAAGTGCGGAGAAAGGAACGATGAATGCTCAGCATAGCTCTAAGAGATCGGGAAAACCAACAGATCGACCCAGGGGAAATCACAAAACTGAAGGATACCGCTGAAGAAATAGCCGAGCTGAAGTGAATTTTGCTGGGCATGTGTCGAGATGTACCGATGGAGGATGGAACAATGCCCTCCTAAAGTGGAGACCGTTTGAAGGAAGGCGTAACAGAGGCCACAGATGAGGTGGACGGAAGATATTAAAATGACGACCGCTCTATCATGGGTGCGAGAGACCTAGAACAAAAGCCGGTGGTTTGGCATGAAAGAGAGCTATGTTCAGAAATAGATTCAAACGCCTTAGATAGATAATTTCCCATTGGTCCAGGAACCCCAAAGCCGAAAGTTGACCATTTACTGTAAGCTCTTGTTTACGGTTATTGAGGCAAAATGGAACAGCAACCGTTAATGCTATAAAATTCTAATTTATCTATTTTGACTTAAGGCGGGTGAAATCGGAAGTGAAAAAATAATTTCTACAAGGTCATCGAGTAGGGTGTTAAATGAAAGCTTATTCAAAAATACATATGATGTAATACTCTGGTAAACTTCTCTTCATATTACTTTTTAAAAAATTGCCCAAAATTACTGTCCCCTCCCCCTATTTCGAGAAGTACTGATTAAATAGTTTCAAAAAAATTCTGAAATATTTTCTTGCGTGCTACTTGCACGTGGTCGGTTTTTTAAAAATGGACAGCACTTTCGCTCTCCGGAATATTTCTCTCACCAAAATATTTACTTATTAAAGATATGACTTAGATTAATAAGTGACTTATTTTAGAGAATAGAAATTTGTATTGCTTCTTACCCAGTACTTGACTTCTTGTAAAATCACTACATAACATTACATACAAACACACTATTTTTTAGGTACTGGAAATAATGGGAAAAAAAATAATATAATTTTAAGATTCTTCGACTGTAAGAAAGTATAATAGGATATAGTTGAAAATAACCCCTCTAAATCCGTCCCACACTCCTTTAACGTAATGACGGGTAGGATGCACTGATCGTAAACTTTCCCTTAAACTTATTTGAGATGGCTTTATCTTTGAATATATAACTTAATTTCCCGAATACGCACCATCCAAACCTGATTCTTTTTGAAATTATATCCGAAACACTGTTTTCCATCGTAGTTATCCTTAACAATCTCGAGAGGTGTTCCTTCTAAATTTATAACTATGCTTTTATTAGTGCTGATTAATATTTTCGTCTTACTTTTATTCATCTTAAGACCAATTGTCTTTGAAACTAGACAAAATTTATTGACGTCGACCCATTTAACCCCAAAGACTGACGCCTTTTCAAAAACTATAGGTTCTATTCTTGCTTCAGCCATAATGTGTGTATCAAATTTGACGCCGATATCTCATTTGAGAGTTATCGTACCAACAGGCAGATAAACAAACAGATCGACTGAAAATGGAGATATGCCTTTCCCCCCTAAACTGAAGCCTTTTCAAAAATTATAGTTTCTATTCTTGCTTCAATTATAATGTGTGTACCAAATTTAAAGCCGATATCTCATTTGGTTAGAGAGTTATCGTACCAACAGGAAATTATGTAACGCGAAGAAATGCAAAAATCTCGGGATGTGATTTTTTCACAAATCTAATATTTCTTTTAGCAAGGAAAGTAAAAACTAATTAACTTAGAGAACATCCTGTATATAAAACTAATAGTTGTAGTAATTTCATACCATATGGCAATGTGCTGTTTTCTTGAACAGGAAAAAAAAATAAAAATGAATAAAACAATTCTTCACTAGAAACGGAGCAGAGTATCAAAGACCAAATGTGGTCACTTTTTCTGCAAAATTACCAATAAGTTATATTGATTTTACTCTGTTTCTGTTTCCGTAAACGCCCAAGAATGATATCGATGGTTGTGTTATGCAAAAAGTCAATACATTTCTGTCATTATTTGCGGTGTAGATAGAATAAGTTAATAATGTACTTTCGATTGTATTTGACGCCATATAACTTTAAAGTACTTACATTACATACAAGGAAAATAACACTGGTCGATCGAAATTGACACTGACATTTAGATCATCTTTTGGTTTTTATGCAAGTATATTCAGTTTGTACATATATATATATATATATATATATATTATATATATATATATATATATATATATATATATATATATATATATATATATATATATATATATATATATATATATATATATATATATATATATATATATATATATATATATATATATATATATATATATATATATATATATATATATATATATATATATATATATATATATATATATATATATACCAGGAGTACAAGTGTGAAATGCGGATTTCAGACAACAGATGGTGCACCAATGCAGTTTGTGCTATAAAGATTTGATACTGCGCCACTTTGTTGTGTCATCAACAAGTGTCAGACGCGCACGAGTTATAAATTGGAAAAGTGAGTTCATAGTGTTGTGTTCAATATGTCGAACTTTATACCGAACAAAGAGCATTCGCGGACAGCATTAATTTTTTGTTTTCATTTGAAGAAAACTGCTGTTGTTAAATCACACCGATTACTTCGAGAAGCTTATGGTAAACATGCTCCATCGCAAGATACGTGTGAACGATGGTTTCGGTGTTTAAAAGTGGTGACTTCGATGCTGCAGACAAGAAACGTAGAAAACCGCCAAAAAAATACGAAGATGTGGAATTGCAAGCATTGTTGGACGAAGCTGATTCGCAAACACAAAAACAACTCACCGAGCAATTGGACGTTAGTCAACAAGCTGTTTCCAATCGGCTACGAGAGATGGGAAAAATTCAGAAGACTCGTAGATGGATACCACATGAGTTGAACGACAGGCAAATGGAAAAGCGCAAAAACACGTGTGACATTTTGCTCGCTCGGTACAAAAGGAAGTCGTTTTTGCAACGTATAGTTACAGGGGATGGAAAGTGGATTTATCTGAGAATCCCAAGCGTAAATAATCATGGGTAGACCCAGGCGCACCATCCACATCGACCGCAAGATCGAATCGCTTTGGCAGAAAGACGATGCTCTGTGTTTGATGGGACCAGAGGGGCGTGGTCTATTATGAGCTGTTAAAACCTAGAGAAACGGATAATACTAAACATTACCAACAACAATTGACTGATTAGAACCGTTCGCTGCTTAAAAAAAGGCCAGAATACCGAAAGAGGCAACACAAAGTCATTTTTCTTCATGACAATGCTCCATCACATACGGCAAAACTAGTTCGCGACACGTTGGAAGCACTCAGTTGGGAAGTTCTACCCCATGCGGCTTCATCACCAGACTTGGCTCCTTCCGATTATCACTTGTTTGCATCGATGGGTCACGCACTTGCTGAGCAGCGCTTTGGTTCGTACGAAGATGTGAAAAAATGGCTCGGTGAATGGTTCGCAGCAAAAGGGGAAGATTTTTACTGGCGTGGTATTCACAAATTGCCCGAAAGATGGGAAAAATGTATAACAAGCGATGGAGCATACTTTGAATAAAGCACTTTTTATCATTCTTCCGAATTTAACATGTTTTTTTTAGAAAAAAAATCCCCATTTCATACTTGTACACCTAGTATATATATATATATATATATATATATATATATATATATATATATATATATATATATATATATATACATATAAGAGTTATCAATTTCACGGCTGTATATTTAAAAAAAAAATTGTGAGTTTTGCCGGGGTGCAGCCAGATTATAAAATATTTTCTAGGGCATTCACAAAAAATAATACCCTTTTTACTTAGTGAAAGCTTTCGGATATATTCAATTCTTCTTCAGTCACTCTACAAAAGGGGACGGTGGTCCTTAAAAAAAGGCTTTAAAAAAAATTATTAAAAAACTTACTGTAAGTGAGGTTACAAACATAAACTAGGCTCTTCCAACATTCTTTCTTTCTCAAAAAAAAAACCTTTTGTCTCCTCTATCTTCTTCTAGAGAGAAATTCCTAAATCTAACAAACATCTTCAAAAAAAGTGCATATTGACCACGACTGGCAGTGCTATACCGCTCTCTGTGCGTCCTGAGTATATACATGTAACATATAATGGTGTTAAATTTTGAATATTTTAATTAATGACTGTTTTTCCTTTTGAATGTTTTTATTGTTTACATGTACACTGTGTGGTGAAAGAGACAAAAGGTTTTTTTTTTTGAGAAAGAAAGAATGTTGGAAGAGCCTAGTTTATGTTTGTAACCTCACCTATAATAAGTTTTTTAATAATTTTTTTAAAGCCTTTTTTTAATGACCACCGTCCCCCTTTTGTAGAGGGACTGAAGAAGGATTGAATATATCCGTAAGCTTTCACTAAGTAAAAAGAGTATTATTTTTTGTGAATGCCCTAGAAAATACTTTATACTGGCTGCAACCCTGCGAAACTCACAATGAGCCATTTGATACCAATAGAGCCCCGCTGATTTTTTAATATTGTTATACCAACGTTGTTGAGGTCTATCAGTAGACCTTTTTTTTTCCCTCATGGTCTCCATCTGGTCACTTTTCCGCTCCAGTTATCAGTGTTTCTGGTCACATGGCCAGCCCAGTTCCACTTGAGGGAAGATATCCTTTCAATTATATATATCGTGTACCCCTGTTTTCTTCTGATCCAATCATTTGATTTGCAGTCCCTAAGTGATATACCTAGGATTTTCCGTTCAATTGCTCTCTGGTGAACTTGCAATTTTCTAAGAACTTTCCGTGTCAGAACTCAAGGTTCGCTACCATATGGTTGTTACTGGTATAATTCATTCGTTATATACTTTACTTTTAAATTTTAAAGGCAGGTTGGTCTGAAAGACTTGCTTCATTTTACCGTAAGCCGCTCGTCCCAGGCGTATCCTTCGATTGACTTTCAGTTCTTGATTCACTTTTCCGATTGTAACTTCCTGTCCCAAATATACATATGAATCCACCCTTTCCACTTGTTGCCCTTGTATGAATATTGCGTCATTAATAGATGTTTGTTCGTTCGTCAAGAATTTGATTTTTGTTTCAATTTGTAATTCTTGGAGCATTTCTTTCAATTCGATTTCATTTTCGGCAAAAAGTGCAATGTCATCAGCAAATCTTAAATTGTTGAGTCTTTCTCCGGATATGTTAAGTCCCCTGTTTTCCCAGAAGATATCTTCTAGTACCAGGGTGAATTTTTTGAATGATACGATATCATCCTGTGTAAAATCGCTCTTAATTTTACTTCCTTGGTATCCACGTGTAATCTCTTTTTCATTTTTGATTATTCATTGATTTTTCTCAGTATATTAATATACCTTTCATCGCCAATCAATTGCCAAGTAGTCCACTGTGTCAAAAGCTTTTCGGAAGTCGACAAGTGCCATCCAGTGCCATGCCATAAATTGTTCAGTTACCTTTTCTACAAGTTGTCTGACCAAGTATAGATGTTCAACTGTGCTAAATCTTTTTCGGAAGCCTGCTTGTTCTTTCGGTTGATAATTTTCAAACTTCTTGTCTAATCGAAGGAGTGTTACCAAAGGATTGAGAAACTGCCATAGTTACATTGATATACAAAAAGGAGGTCCTAGCAATTTAGAGAACTATAGGCCAACTATATATATATATATATATATATATATATATATATATATATATATATATATATATATATATATATATATATATGTATATAAAGCAGCACATAGGCAATACAAGCTTGCTAAATCAGCTTGCGCCTATCCGAAGTTCTCCAATTTACGCATGTTAAGTAAAACTAGAGCTGAAATAGATTATAATTTGTATATTAAAGAAACATCTTTGATTACTAATGTAAATTCTTTCTGGAAATTTATTAACTCAAAAAATTACAATCAAATGCCTTCAGTAATTAAATGCAATAACCAAATATTTACAAGTGGAAATGAAATTACCGAAGCATTTGCTAATCAATTTGCTAGCGTTTATGAGAAGACAACAAGTATTTATAATAACATCACTAATAGTGAATATGAATTTAACCTAAATGTGAGCTCATATCATGCTAAAATTTCAGACATATATAACAAATTAGCCACTATTGTATTAACTAATGGTCCTGGTCCTGATAAAATATCTGGACTTTCTTAAGAATGATGCTTTTTTCCTTGTCAAGGCCTCTATGGCTATTATTTAACAAATCTCTATCGGATGGCCTATTCCCGGAATATTGGAAATTCTCATATGTGGTGCCAATTTATAAAAATAATGGAGATAGGGACATAGTGGAGAATTATAGACCAATTTCCCTACTATCGCTAATACATAAGTTATTTGAATCACTTGTGTCTGATTTTTCTTAATGAAATATTTAAAAATATTGTTATTACCCAACAACACGGCTTCTCGCAGGGTAGATCTATTACTACCAATCTTCTTGTGTACCGTGAGCATATTGATGAGGCCTGGGAATCAGGCTATGTGATTGACTCTATTTACACTGACTTTGCCAAGGCTTTCGATAGACTCAACATTGATATTCTTATACAGAAGCTTGATGCTTATGGTATACATGGAGATTTGCTGGATTGGGTATGGTCTTATCTCTCCAATAGGAGATAAATTGTAAAAGTCAATAACTTTCTATCTAGTCCTGTGAGAGTCAACTCTGGGGTTCCTCAGAGTGCTCATTTGTCACCGATTCTGTTCAATATTTTTGTGAATGATGTTACACAATATTTTAGGTTTAGTTATTTTTTAATGTATGCTGATAATATCAAGATATTTTCACCTATTTTGGATTCTGATTCAGCTTTAAGGCTACAAAGTGATCTCAAGAGATTTTATTAGTGGTGCAC
Organism: Pachyrhynchus sulphureomaculatus; assembly: GCA_019049505.1. Classification (NCBI taxonomy): domain Eukaryota; kingdom Metazoa; phylum Arthropoda; class Insecta; order Coleoptera; family Curculionidae; genus Pachyrhynchus; species Pachyrhynchus sulphureomaculatus. The sequence continues at coordinate 72,633,618 of CM032446.1, forward strand.
AAACAATAATTTATCTCTAAACATTCCAAAATGTAAATATATTCAATTTAGTAGGTTGCACAATGTTGTAATAAATAAATATCACCTTAATAATGTTTGCTTGGAAAATGTTGACGTGATTAGAGATCTTGGTGTAATTTTTGATAGTAAACTTTCTTTTCTCCCGCACATAGAGGTTTGCAGAAACAAAGCGATGCAAATGTTAGGCTTCATTAAGAGGCATACAGTTGATTTCAATAATGTAAAAGCCATAAAAATTTTATATACCTCGCTGGTGAGACCACACTTGGAAAATTGTTCTAGTGTGTGGTCGCCCTACCTTTAATCGCATCAGAAAATGCTTGACGGAGTTCAGAACAAACTTCTCAAATACATATCGTTTAAGAGTCATATAGTAGTGGATTCAGTTGATTACAATCAATTTGAAAATCGCCTTCTTATTCAATCGTTGAAAACTCGAAGGGACTCAGCAGATGTCATACTGGCCTATAAATTGTTGCATGGTCTGTGAGACTGCCCGGAATTGCTTTCTGTACTTAATTTTCATGTGCCACCGAGAGCACTTCGAGAGCAAAGATGTTTTGAGTTTCGTCAGCATAGAACCGTGCATAGTCAATATGGTGGTATTAATAGAATAATGATAAACTGCGGTTTGGCAAATATAGATTTATTTCATGTATCGCTATATAGTTTAAAAAAATTCTTAATGATGGTCAATCTTTAGGGGGTGTGGAAGTGCTGCCAGCTACAATATGTGTGTTTAACTATAAGTTTTAAATGTGAATGCCTAGTTTTTTTAAAATTTTAATATGTTTTTTTTTTTAACGTGTCTTGTTAGCGTTGTTTATTGTTTTTTTTTTATATAAACTTCGGGAAAGGCCTCTGTCTAGTTTTAATTTTTAGGTTATAGCTGTATACTGTATTCAACTATAGGTACTACTAAAACTGATTAGGCTTTGTCCGTTTGATTAAAGGATGAAGAATAAATATATATATAAATATATATATATTTATATATATATATATATATATATATATATATATATATATATATATATATATATATATATATATATATATATATATATATATATATATATATATATATATATATATATATATATATATATATACACAGGGGTACAATTATGAAAAGCGGATTTTTTTTCTAAAAAAACATGTTAAATTCGGAAGAATGATAAAAAGTGCCTTATTCAAAGTATGCTCCATCGCTTGTTATACATTTTTCCCATCTTTCGGGCAATTTGTGAATACCACTCCAGTAAAAATCTTCCCCTTTTGCTGCGAACCATTCATCGAGCCATTTTTTCACATCTTCGTACGAACCAAAGCGCTGCTCAGCAAGTGCGTGACCCATTGATGCAAACAAGTGGTAATCGGAAGAAACCAAGTCTGGTGAGTAAGCCGCATGCTGTAGAACTTCCCAGCTGAGTGCTTCCAACGTGTCGCGAACTGGTTTTGCCGTATATGATGGAGCATTGTCATGAAGAAAAATGACTTTGTGTTGCCTCTTTCGGTATTTTGGCCTTTTTTTTAAGCAGCGAACGGTTCAAATCGGTCAATTGTTGTTGGTAACGTTTAGTATTAACCGTTTCTCCAGGTTTTAACAGCTCATAATTGACCACGCCCCTCTGGTCCCACCAAACACAGAGCATCGTCTTTCTGCCAAAGCGATTCGGTCTTGCGGTCGATGCGGATGGGGCGCCTGTGTCTACCCATGATTTTTTGCGTTTGGGATTCTCAAAATAAATCCTTTTTCATCCCCTGTAACTATACGATGCAAAAACGACCGAGTGAGCAAAATGTCACACGTGTTTTTGCGCTTTTCCATTTGCCTGTCGTTCAATTCAAGTGGTACCCATCTACCGGTCTTCAGAATCTTTCCCATCTCTCGTAGCCGATTGGAAACAGCTTGTTGACTAACGCCCAATTACTCGGCGAGTTGTTTTTTTTGTTTGCGAATCATCTTCGTCCAACAATGTTTGCAATTCCACATCTTCATATTTTTTTGGCGGTTTTCCACGTTCCTTGTCTGCAACATCGAAGTCACCACTTTTGAAACGCCGAAACCATCGTTCACCCGTATCTTGAGATGAAGCATGTTCACCATAGGCTTCTCATAATAATCGGTATGATTCATCAGCAGTTTTCTTCAAATGAAAACAAAAACATTAATGCTGTCCGCGTCCGCTGTTCGGTATAAATTTCGACATATTGAATACAACAACAAAACACTATGCACAAATTTTTCCAATTTATCACTCGTGCGCGTCTGACACTTGTTGATGACACAACAAAATGGCTCAGTGTCAAATCTTTATAGCACAAACTGCATTGGTGCACCACCTGAACTAACCTGAACTAATCTGAAATCCGCATTTCATACTTGTACACCTGGTATATTGATCAATCCAGAGAACAAACTGGATTTAGAAAAAGCCTTAGTATATAGGACCACTTCCAAGTAATAAAAACTAGAAAACTTAAGCTCCCTTGAAATCTCAGCAATATTAAATAGTTTAAATGACTATAGAATTGACAGCAGATATTCGCAGATTATTTAAAATATATATAAAAAATTCAATATTTCAGATTGCATTGAAAGAAAACACTAGTAACATAGAAAGAGATGTACGTCAAGAGAACACCATCTTGCCGAAACGTTAGTGCTAGAAGATTTGTTCAAACAACTCTCATGGACAAGTAAGGATATAATTATAGGAGGCAAGCAACTCAATCATTTGCAATTCGCGGATAATATTGTGCTTATATCTAACAGCAAAGAAGAACTGAAGGAAATGCTGAACGAACTTAATAACAAACTCAGACATATTGGTCTGCTGCGAAAACCATGTTCATGATAAATGACAACAATTGTGATAAAGAAGCAGTACTGTACGTTGAAAAAGCGAAAATCACAAGAACGGATTCATAAATATATCTAGGACAAAAGAGAGCAAAATCCAAAGAAAACTTGAAAGTTTATTTAACAATTATATCGTTTGCTTGGTTGGCAGGTGGAAAACTGCGACACATCTTTCCAATGCTTCAAATACACCAATAGCGAACATATTTGATCAATATGTATTACCAGTATTAACATACGGAACGGACGCGTGGGCTCTGATTCACGAAATTATAAATAGTCAGTTTCCAACTCCCTGATATATATTCTTCGATCTTTTTTTCCCTATTCCTCAGTGATATACCCAATATCCTCCTTCAATCTTTTTTTGACAAAAATATTAATTTAAAATGCTTTTGGTGGGAAAGCTTCAAGCCCTGGGATTCGGCACGAGCGTGACTAGGTGGATCAAGAGTTTTTTGACTGAACGTAGCCAGTGTATACGTATATTAAATCATATTTCAAGAAACATATCTGTATGTTCAGGTGTGCCACAGGGTTCACACTGTGGGCCTCTCCTTTTTAATTTGTTCATTAATGCTATTGGTGAGATGTTCAACCATTCTGAATATCTTTTATTTGCGGATGACGTAAAATTGTACAGAGGAATAGAAAGTGTAAACGATGTTACGCGTCTGCAGGAAGATCTGAATCGACTCTATCACTGGTCAGAAAGAAATGGCTTAAGTCTAAATGTTAAAAAGTGTTTCTGCATTTCCTTTGGTAGGAAGTGGAATATTGAGCGTCTTTGGTATAGTTTGAACGGCGCCCTGCTTGACTCGGTGTCAGAGATTCGTGACTTGGGTGTGCTTTTGGATAGTCAACTTAATTTTCGTGGCCATATTAATAATATTCTGAGACTGGGTCTCAGAAATCTTGGTTTTGTTACCAGATATAGTAAGCAATTGTCGGCTAGCACGTTTAGAGTGTGTATTTTTCAATGGTCCGCTCTGGTTTGGAGTATGCTTCGGTAGTGTGGTCACCATCTTACCAGTGTCATATTGCTAAGATTGAGTCAGTGCAGCGTAGATTTCTACGAACTTTAGCTTCTAAAGCTGAAATAAATATTTATAAGGATGCAAGTTTTCATATTGACTGTGGGGTGATTATGAACGCTTTTGGTGTGGCTACTTTGGAGAAGCGTAGGGATCTTGCAGATGTTTTATTCCTATATAACTCCTGAATGGCTTTATTTCCTGTCCACCACTTTTGGAGAGCGTCCAACTTAATACTATTCATAGGACTCGTGGCAGTGTACTGCTCAGTATTCCATTTCATAGTGCTAATTATGGCTATTACAGTCCTCTCACGAGAATCTGCCGATTATTTAATACATACAGAATTGATTCCTTCAGTTGTAGTGTTAGCAAATTTAAAACGCTTATAAGCGCGATCGGGATCTGAGGTGTTAAACTGTTGTAATTCTTGTTTTTTTTTTCTCCGTTTTCACGTTATAGGCTGACTAATGAAATTCCAAGGAGGTACAAGGTAAATGATGTGGCTAAGAGAGTGAGCAGATTGAAGTGGAGCTGTGCGGGTCACATCTCCAGACTCTCTGATAATTGATGGACCCGTAGAGTAACCAACTGGAGACCCTGGAATGAAAATAGAAATAAAGGGCGCCCACAAACCCGAAGGTCTGACAACATCAAAAGACTAGCGAGATACACCTAGATAAACAAGGCCCAAAATCGAAGAAGATGGACGCACTTAGGGGAGGCTTATGTTCGACGATGGACTGCATAGCTAGACATGATAATGATATATTAGTGCGTAGGAATTCACGGATTGAGGTTCGAGCATTCATCCGTTGATACTTAGACTTGGTAATCGAGGACGTTTCGTCAAAGTCTCATTTAACAATGCTTATTAGTCAGCGGTTAGCTGTACACACTATTTACAATCAACCATCGACCTGTAAGCATACTACAGTCACAACAACACTAATTAACGATTTGACTCCCGGACCTAAATATACATATTCATATGTATATAAATACGAGTATATATATATATATATATATATATATATATATATATATATATATATATATATATATATATATATATATATATATATATATATATATATATATATATATATATATATATATGTATATATATATTTATATATATATATATATATATATATATATATATATATATATATCACACCATTCTAAAGTACTAGAGTCGGCTTACGAAACTTTTAAATACCTACCTGAACTCGCGAAACTTGATAACGGACTTAACTTCGTAGGTTTCTTGGACTGTTCAGATATTCGGATTCCTACCTGAATGAGTTAAACCGCCTCACTCGCCGCATATAAATAACAATATTTTAAATTTAAAAATCCTGTATTATTCTCCCTATAAAACAGATGTTAAGGTTGGGGTCAAAACGAGAACATGTAGACATTTATTTCAATATAAAGTGTTAATAAATTTTCCGTATATGTACAATACTCGTGGTATACCCATATCAACATAAAAATTCCAAATAGTTAAAATAACGGCATTTCAACCTTAACAAATATTTTCTTTACATTTCTTATCTCTTTAATTACATATATATGTATATATATATATATATATATATATATATATATATATATATATATATATATATATATATATATACATATATATATATATATATATATATATATATATATATATATATATACATATATATTACAGATATTGATACTAATTCATACATACTCTTAAAAACAATTGTCAATAACAACATACCATTAAAAAGCGGAGTATGACAGGAAGATACCATCTCATCTAAATTATTTAGGATGGCCCTTGAAAACGTCTTTAAGGAGTTAAACTGGGATGAGAAGGGCATCCACATCGGCACTAGACTAAGTCAACTTAGGTTTGCAGACGACAGAGTCGGGGATAGCTTATAACACTAATGAGCTATAGGAAATGTTAAACCAGCTGAATGTGGTCTCTGCAAGGACAGATCTTAAAATGAATTTTGAAAAAAACTAAATTAATGTGCCCTGAAGATACGGACATACATATAGAAAATAACTCCATAGACCGCGTCAACGAGTGGATCAAAATAAGTAAAACGGGTCACCTGGAATTTTTTTTTCTCAGATTTCAAAGATAACCATGTTTTTCGATAGAGGTATAAGTACCTTTTTACCTCCTAATTTTTTTTGCAATAATTCAATTATGTTGCGAATAATCGCTAGTTGAATATTTATGTATAAAACTTTTCATTTATTCATATTTCGGAAAGAGTTAATTGAGTTTTTTGAGTTTTTTAAATGAAGCTAAATGTTTATACTTTTCAGTTGAATTCATGCGGTTGTTATAAAAATTGAATTTGTTAAAGTTATAAACAATTAAAAAAAAAACGCTGGTACTGGTTTCGACGCTTTAAAAGTGTAATTTCGACACGGAGGACAAAGAACGTCCAGGCCAACCGAAAAAGTTTAAAGATTAAGAAATGGAAAGAGAACTAACAGAATCATTAGAACCTGATCGCACAACCATTTCCAGGCGCTTATATGTACTGGGAATGATTCAAAAGCAAGAAAGTTGGGTGCCGTACGAATTGAAACCGAGAGATGCTGAAAGGTGATTTTTCAACTATGAACAACTGCTTGAACAGCACAATTGGGGGTTTTTTGCATCGTATCGTAACTGATAAGGAAAAATGAATACGCTATGATAATTCAAAACGCAAAAAAACATGACTGAAGCCCGGTGAACCATAAACATCTCGCTAAAGCCGAATATTCATGGCTCCAAGCTTAGGCTGTGTATCTGGTGGGAAGAGCTGGGTGTAATGTATTATAAGCCGCTCGAACTCAACAAAACTATTACTGGGAAGGTTACCGACACCAATTGATGGAATTGAGCCTAGTACTGAAGATAAAACGACGACAATATGCCAAAAGACACGACAAAGTGATTTTTCAACGTGACAACGCTCGGTCGCATGTTGCAAAACCCGTCAAGGAAACGCTAGAAGCGCTTGGATGGAATGTCCTACCTCACCCGCCGTATTTACCAGACATTGCTTATTCTGATTATCACTTGTTCCTATCGATGACTCACGGCCTGTCTGAACAGCGCTTCTTATGAAGATACCAAAAAATGGGTCGATTCGTGGATAGCCTCAAAAGATGAGTCGTTCTTTCAACGTGCTATTCATATGGTGCCACAAAGATGCGAGAAAGTAGTGGCTAGCGATAGACAATACTTTGAATAATCAATTTCTAACCATTTTTTACAATAAAGCGATATTTTTACCGAAAAATTCCCCAAAACTAATAATTTACTCACATTTAGATAAGAAACATCCAAAGACTGTAGATTCATATACAATGAGGATTTCTTAGTTATTCATTCTTTCTTTATGAGACACCATGTACAAGGTGGTCCAAATTGGACACTTTTAAAGGTGAACTCATTTATCTAAAGGAGATAGACGAAATCTCGTCGGTGTCTAAGGCTCAATTTTTATGATAAACTCAGTGGTGAAAACAGCATATTGATATCTAGTACCGTTTCAGATATACGGGGTGTTTTTCAATAATCTGTATAATGGAAAAATGTTTGTAATTCTTTTTCTATTGAAAATTTTTGATTTCTGTAAAAACATTCTCAAAGCACTTTTTCACGTGGATTTCAATAGTGTAAGTTAAATTTTTTACAACTAATATTTCAATAGTTATTAACGCAAAAATATATTTTTTAAATGGGATACCCTGTATATTTTTCCTTATCCGAATAGAGCCTTAGATTACCATTCTAAAAATATAGCACACTCTATATTTTGCTTAAATCTACTTCAAAATATAAAGGTTTTCAATTTTTACACGAGTTTTAAATGCACATTTTGTGAAGTAGGCTTTGGACGGAGCGACAATATCAATTGTTTACCGTAACTCAAAGAGTCATAACTACAATGAAATTTACTAAATGCTATAATACTTTAAACTATGTAAAAAATAAAACAAAACAACAATAAAACAATTTATTCTGAGTAGAGCAAACTAAAACAAAACAATTTTCTATAAGAGATGTTCGAAATGTCGACCAGTTTCATTTACACATAGGCGGCACCTTTTCTGGACACTTCTTACCGAGTTGATTAGGTCAAGAGGAGTGAGAGCTGCAAAACTTTGTATCACTGCGACTTCTAACTCTTACCTGGTGTTTGTCGGCAATTTAAAAATTAGGTCTTTCAATGTTCCCCAGAGATAGAAGTCCATGGGTGTTAAATCCGGTGACCTTGTCGGCCAACGGTTCGGACCTTGGTTCGCTATCTAGTTATTATCGAAATTGGGAGATAAAAAATATTGATAACTGCAGCGTTATGAGGGGGTGCCCCGTCGCGTTGAAAAAATATATTTCTAAGGTCCATTAAAGGCAGTTCATCAACAAGAGGTTCTATTTGCTGCCTTAAAATTTCTAAATATCTCTGAGAGGTGAGTGTTCCTTCGTAAATAAATGGACCTATAACCCTGCCCACACATTATACCCAAATCTGCCTTGATTTCTTTGCTCCATAACTAAAGGAGGATTTTCTTGTGACCACGTATAAGAATTGTAACGGCTAAAAATACCTGCATTGCTTATATAAGCTTCGTCCAAATGCAATTTAATGAAAAATTTGGAACATGGTTACAATTCTCCAGAAACTATTGGCAAAAATCCATACGCCGTTGAAAATCTCCATCTCTAAGGTGATGAACTTTTCTTGTCCTATATGGCCTGAATTTGTGCTTCTTCAAAGTACGACTTACGTTAGTTCTTGGTAGTCTAGTGGATTCCTTTAAATGTCGGGTTGAAGTATTGGGATTATTTTCGATAGTTCCTAAAACTTCTATTTCTTCTAACTCCTTATCCCTGTTTGATGCATAATTTTTGGGTCGTTTCTTTTCAAACTGGCCACTATTAACTAGGTTATGTCGTAATCGAACGAATATATCCTTGAAGGGTTGACGCCTCTCTGGATACCGTTCGTGGTACAAATTATTTGCCGCTTCCGAATTTTCTCCGGCTTGTATGAAACACAATATCCTATCCTATTTTTCGTAATTTTCAAACTTCATTGCGATTTATTTGACAATTCAATAACTGATCCTGAAGTAAAATTGGCAACTACGAGTAAACAATTGAATTAAACCACATGGCCGCTCCGTCCAAAGCCGACTACACAAAATGTGCATTTAAAACTCGCATAAAAACTGAAAGCCTTTATATTTTGAAGTAGATTTAAGCACAATATAAAGGGTATTATATTTTAGAATGGCAATTTAAAGCTCTATTCGGATAAGGAAAAATATACAGGGTATCTCATTTAAAAAACATATTTTTGCGTTAATAACTATTAAAATATTAGTTGTAAAAAATGTACCTTACACTGTTGAAATCCACGTTAAAAAGTGCTTTGAGAATGTTTTTACAGAAATCAACAAATAGGAAAAGAATTATAAACATTTTTCCAAAATGCAGGTTTTTTTAAAAACACCCTGTATATCTGAAACAGTACTAGATATCGATATGCACCACTGAGTTTATCGTAAAAATTGAGCCTCAGACACCGACATCAGTTTTCGTCTATCTCCTTTAGATAAAGGGGTTTATCTTTAAAAGGGTCAAATTTGGACCACCCTGTACATACATAGGAGTGAATAGAAACGACATCATATCTTTATTGACACTACAGGATAAAGATTGATTCATTGGTTTTTGTGACGTGTCCGAATTGTTTTAATTTCTACAGCCGTTAAAGTACCCATGTCTCGTGTCAAATAAGCTAAAGCCGTGTCTAAATCAAACTGGGTGTGGGAGGTTATAATGTGTACGAATTAAAACACAACTAATGGCGTAAATTATTTCATCAAGGATAATAGATTTAATATTACAAGCAATATTGCGCCCAATGCGGCAAACCCCTTGTATTTTACGCGTTTCATTATGAGTAATTTGATTTAACTGAACCTTGACATGGCATTATTCTTATTAACTAGTCTGCGGTGCACGTTTAATTTTTGCCTGCATATTTACCTGTCACTGCTGCAACACACGACGTTATAAGGATAATATCAAAAATTGCGACACAATGGAAAATATACGTATATAGTTATAATATGAGGGTTAGTAAAAAAGTAGGTAAGTTGGCTCACTCCACGTCTTGAGCTATTTATTTTAATTTTTATTTCCATTGTGTTTCTTTACAGAGAGTGGTAAACTAACGAATTTAAAGACGTCCACAGAAAGGACGGGTCGATGATATAAGAATAATAGCGGCAGGCAGTGATTAAAGATGGCAAAATATAGGGAAGCATGGAAGAGATTAGAAGAGGCCTACGTCCAGAAGTGGCCAAAAATGAGATGAGAAGAAGATTAAAAACAATTTACATAAAATAAAATTGGACCAGGTGGAAAAGGATATCTTAGGAGATATCAACCGCAAAACAGTATTCAAAACACTGCATATGTAGAAGAATGATGTATTTTAAAATTAACTGTCGCTAACCTGAACTAACTTGAACTAAAAAAAATAAAAAGTGGAATAATATTAATGATTTTGTAGATTACTCGTAATCACATCTTCTTTACATCTTACATGCCTAACCAAGAAAATCTACCACAATATATAGGAATCAATCCCTCGAATTCCCTTTCTCATCCGTTTTATCCTCTACGTGTTTGACTCCAAATATTTGCAAATGATGAAAAAAAAAAATAACACCAGTTTCAGTTTCCCAGACTGTAAAAACTTCGAAATATGAAATGTATGTAATGCAACCCCTTTAACTTATTTCCCTACATCTTCAACCCATCCTAAGGTTGAATATAATTAACCGAAAACAATGAAAAAAAAATTCCAATGGCCATAAAAGTCCCCATTCTTTTCAACCTTCATACGTATGTCTAAATAATTGAAAATAATGAAGAAATAACACAATTTTCAGACTTCTTGATTACAATAACCCCTGAAAGTACGTACATCTTCATATATACCTATCTAACTCCTTTCCATACCCATCCCATTATATCTGACTGTTGAAAATATTGAAAAAATAACACAATTTTCTAATTTCGCGGCTACAGAAGCACTAAAAAGCACTCTGATACGATATATACGTAGTAACCATCTGAATCCATTGTGTTTCTTTACAGAGAGCGGTAAAATAACGAATTTAAGGACGTCCGGAGAAACGATGGATCGATGATATATAAGAATAATAGCGGCAGGGAGTGGTTAAAGATGGCAAAATATAGGGAAGCATGGAAGAGATTAGAAGAGACCTACATTCAGGAGCAGACAAACTTGAGAAGAAAAGAAGAAGATTAAAAACAATTTACATAAAATTAAATTGGAGCAGCTTTTTATCCACTACATTACTACCCGATATTTTAAAGAAGAATAGGATATCTTAGGAGGTATCAACCGTAAAACAGTGTTAAAAACACTGCATACATATGTAGAAGAATGATGTCTTTTAAAATTAACTGTCGCTAACCTGAAATAACTTGAACTAAAAAAAATAATAAAAAGTGGAATAATATTAACGATTTTGTAGGTTACTCGTAATCACATCTTCTCTACATCCTACATGCCTAAACAAGAAGATCTAACACAATATATAGGAATCAATCCCTCCTCCCTTTCTCATCCGTTTTACCCTTTATATGTTTGACTCCAAATATTTGCAAATGATGAAAAAAAAACAACACAACCCCTTTAACTTATTTCCTTACATCTGTAACCCATCCTAAGGTTGGATATAATTAACCGAAAACAATAAAAAAAAATAACACAATTTTTAGACTCCTCTGTTCCAAGGACCATAAAAGTCCCCATTCTTTTCAGCCTGTCTAAATAATTGAAAATAATGAAGAAATAACACAATTTTCAGATTTTTCGATTGCAATAACCCCAGAAAGTACGTATATCTTCTATCTGATTGTAAATAGTTGAAAATGTTGAAAAAATAACACAATTTTCTAATTTCGCGACCACAAAAGCACTAAAAAGCACTCTAATATGATATATACGGAGTAACCACCTGAATCCTTTCCCCAACCCTTTAGCGTTTTTATGCTATATAATGTTATAAGTAGTTATAGGTTGAAATAATGTACACATCTTAAGAACAATTATTTATATTCCAACATATAAGAAGTTACAAGGACTAAGCATCATCCTGCACGTTTAATTTTTGCCTTCATATTTGCCTGTCATTACGGCAACACACGACGTTATAAGGATAACATAAAAAATTGCGACACAATGGAAAATATACGTATATAATTATAATATGAGGGTTAATAAAAAAGTAGATAAATTGGCTCACTGCACATCTTGAGCTATTTATTTTAGTTTTTATTTTTATTGTGTTTCTTTACAGAGAGCGGTAAAATAACGAATCTAAGGGATTACATACACCTTTGCGCTGCAAAAATTATGTATATTTAAAAAAAATATTTTAAAGGTTATTAAATAAATAATACAAAAGACTGGCGATTGTATATTTTTGTTGTACTTCAAATTAAAAGAATTTTTTTTTTTTTTTTAAAATATATTTTAAATGTTAACAATATTTTTTATCAGGTTAAGCGGACCACTAATGAAAACTATGGCTCCTTCTTGTCTGTTGAATAACTTTACAAAAAATAATCCAATCTGCAAAAATAAAAATTTATCTTGTAATATAATGTAGTAGTTAAAAATTGTCCAAGGTTTTTTTTTCAAAAGTAAAAAATTTACGGTGTTTTAAACTTTAGTATGCGATTTTTGACCAAAAAATTTATATTTATTTATTTATAAAATATTGTTTATTAGAAAAATTTGAAAAAACGGAAGTAATTATTGAAATTTAAAAAAAAAAAGGTTAAAAAATATTAATAATTGACTGAATAATATTGCAGACAGTGTCTGAAAACATAGTTTCATGAAAAACGCGTTCAAAGTTTCGGGTAGAGAAAAAGTGAACCATTCCAGCTTCGTACTGTACACCTTCATCTTGCATCTCTCGTACAGTTTACTGTTTTTTTTTTATTAGCTCTGGCTTTTATTGTGGATTGAATTGATTTTATCTTTGCGTGTTTCAAATTAACCCGAATGCTGACTCCCATTAATTCTAACATTTACAAATAACTGTTAGCTCTATGGTTACGTGTAAACACTGCAACACTGGTCCCAATTCCAACAATTTGACGACTACCCGGCGTACACTTTGGAGCAATGTTCCAAATTTTTGCATTTAGCGTTTCCTTATTATTTTGAGTGAATCAATCTAATTTCTCTAATAAATTGTCGCTTATTAATGACTCGTAAATGAGTTTAATTTCCGTTTTTACTATCTTAGGTAATGGGACCTTATGGACAGAAGTTCAGTTTCAGCTCTAGCTTTCTGCTAATTACACCAACTGTCACTACCTGGAGGACAATAAGAATGCTGAGAATTCTTGTCTGTAGATATTTTATAATAATATGTCTTCGATAGTGCATTCTTTATATCCTTCAAAAAATTTATATTATTTCTTATTGCCAATCCATAATAATTGGTTGGATCATCTATTAATTTCGCTGTCAATTTTCCTTTGCCACTGAGACTTGATCGTCGAGGTTGCTTTGATGTTTCAGGCTCTTATTTTAGTGAATTCGATTTTTTACAGTCATTTACTAATTTTCTGAGTCCCGAACTCATACGTTTCTAAACGTATCCAATACACTCCTTCTTCTTCACTTCTATGTCGTTGTAGGGCTCAGCTTTTGCGATCGCAGAAAATGTTTTTGAATATCCATCTCCGATGTAGTACTGGTACTTTACACCAAGTAACTCTTCCGACCTTTAAAACATAGTTACTACGGCGTCAAGCTCCAATTTTTCTGCGCTCCTATTTTGATTTACAGAATAAGATGTTTTATGTTCATCAAATCAAGATTCATACTCTGCAGTATCCTTATCTTTTTAATGACTTTCACATTCGTCACAGTAACCACTTCTTACAACAATGTCCAATAACTGTAGCTACACCAGATGAAGATGAAAATCCTCTTTTGATCCACGTGCCACAGTCAGACACAATTATTCCATCACTACATAATTCTATTTTTTTTTGTAACTTCTAATTATTCATTTTTAACAGCAAACATCATTGATTCTGCAGCAACAGTTTTCGTGGCTTCTCCGACATTACACATAATCATATTATAAGTTCTTTGGGTGATACAAGTTGGTAGATCCATAAAACCACAAAAAAGTTGCATGACCTTCAGTCCTTTGCCGAGGAGACGCATAGTAAATGTAAATCGTCTATTTATTTCATGTGCCGTTGAGTTGATCAGTGGGGATGAATTTATGCTTTTAATATCTTCATTGCACTTTGTACAAAATACTACAAGTTTAAACTCAAGCTCATGTTTACTTTTTTTTACCAAAGTTTACATCACGGCAAACAAGACTCTTAGCAATTCCCAAAAAAAGTGCAGCGAAATGAATAATACTATACGAAAAAGTTTCATCACACGAAACATCCACTGTTCCCGTAATTTTATCGAGGCTGTATTGGTAAATTGAGTCTCAGACTTTACTACAGCTGCAGGAGAAAAGGACGTTTCAACATTCGAAAGACGACACTCAACTAACGTTAGAATCATAAACTTCTAACGACTTTATTTTCCAAAGAAACCGGTTGACAAAAAAAAATCCGAAACCCAGGTACCGAGATGTGAGACCATGAGACAGGTAGCGGTCATAATCCAACGCCAAGTCACATTTAATGCTATAACTGTAAAGGAATGGAATTTTCTTAACTGTTTTTTTTTTAATAATTCTTACTATAGAGAATAAAAATCCATAAAAAAATTAAATTTTTGAAAATTCGAGGTTTTTTTTACGGGTTTTTTAAAGTTTAACGTGTACTGTTTTGTATAGTAGAAATATTTATGTAACTTATATTTCTTGTGCTAGTAACGCTTATTTTGTATTAGTATTGTTTGATATTTTTTGTGATTTTAAATTGTCAAACCCAAATAACGTTATTTCGGAGTAGCATAGTCAAGGAAAACATCTGAAACTGATCGTTTTTTTGATGTGTCTCAACAAACTGTATCCAGGACAATTAATCGGTTCAGTGACCTGGTCCTAAAGCCTATAATTCCGGAAGAAGAAAGCGTACCACCAAGATCCGCAAGCTTACCTAATTGCGCGTCAGCTGAAATGGGAGGTGTCCATGAGAAAAATCACTCATACGTTCGGCATTAGCGACCGATCTGTGCTGCAACTTGCAAAAAATAAGCTCAATCTCAAGTCTTAAAACCCTGGAAAAGGTAAGCTACTTACGAATGAAAATAAGTGTGTACAATTCCAAATGTGGCGTTAACTTTTGCAGCAGTACACAACTCAAGATGAGGAAAAGATCCTTTTCACGGACGAAAAGTTGTTCATGATAAAATAAGCGAACAACAGCCAAAACGACAAGACCTCGGTTCCAGGTCTCTCATGTGTTATTGAACATCGCTAAAATTCAGAGTCTGTCTTGGTTAGGGTGGAATCTGTGCGACAACCAAGATATCTCTCTTCTTGTAGATTTGTGAGTCAGAATCGACAAGGAGGTGTATGGTGCTTACATCTTAGAGGCTATGATGCTTCCTTGAGCTCATTAGAACTTCGCCAAACAGCAATGGACGTTCCAACAAGACGCTACGTAAGTTCATAGTTAAAACAACGACTCAGAATTGGTACAAGACCCAGTCCAACGCGATGGATTAAGATGATTTGAAGCTCTGTATTCGCATATTATTAAAGTTGTTTGTTAATTCTATTCCTTGTTGTTATGTTCGATTTTTTGTTTTATTAAATTTAATAAAAAATGCAACTTATTTTATCGCACCATACACTCGATGGAGAAAAAAATACAATTTCTTTACCTAATATTGTATCACTTTAAAATTTGTTGCCTTGCAGGTGGAAGTCGCAAAATAACAATAGACAACAGCAGGTTCAGAAGTACATAAATCTTAATACGGTGGTTACGTTCTGCTAGACAAATGGGGTAAAAAGTCCCAAGACAATTTTACTTTGCAACATAGGATACCTTCCATATAGTACGATTTCTAGAACATTCTAAAATAAGACTCAGTTTTCCATTCGACTTCTTCATTTGAGCCAAATCTCTTTCCCTAGAGAGCGTTTTTTTTTTCTTGATTTTACCACTAAAAAGGTTCAATAAACCAACGCAAAAGTCTTCGGTGATTGTTCGCCCTTTCTCAAGATAGTGGATTTGCATTATTCCACGCGCATACCAAAAAATACTTGCCAAAAACTTTTTCAGTTGATGTTTGTATTCTTGGACGCTTTGGTCGGCTTTCATACGGTTCCAGCCACTCTGCGAACTGCCTGTTGGACGTGTGGTGGTGGATCCATATTTCGTCCATTAAGCATATAGCGTTTCCATATGCAAATAGTCAAGCAAAATATGACTATGTTCTGTTAATATCTTCCCGATATGAGCAATCTCTCTCACTTTCACTTTGCTGTCATTCTGAACTACATGGTGGATTTTTTTTGTTTTTTTTTTTGGAGTGACTGCTTCATTTGGACCTCCGGAACACGATGCGTCATCGGTGCTTGTACGACCACATTTACGAGGCTGGTTTGAAAAGTCCTTGCAAAAATAAAAACTACTTATGTGTTTGGGGTAAACCTTTTTTATTTTTCGACATAGTCTCCTTTTAGGCTCATACACTTCGTCCAACGATGTTCTAGTTTGTTGATCCCTTCCGAATAATAGGATTGTCCAAGTCTGCAAAATATCCATTAGTGTCTGCAATCACCTCCTCGGTTGAATAAAATCTTTGTCCCGCCAGCCATTTCTTCAAATTGGGGAACAAATAGTAGTCCGAGGGAGCCAATTCTGGAGAATAGGGAGGATGTGAAACGAGTTGGAATCCTATTTCCATTAATTTTGCGACCACAACTGCTGAGGTGTGTGCTGGTGCGCTGTCGTGATGGAAAAGGACTTTCTTGTGGGCCAATCGCGGGCGTTTTTTTCTTGCAGCTCGGTTTTCAAACGGTCCAATAACGATGAATAATATTCACCTGTAATAGTTTTACACTTTTTCAGATAGTCGATGAGGATTATCCCTTGCGAATCCCAAAAGACAGTCGCCATAACCTTTCCGGCCGAAAGAACGGTCTTCGCCTTTTTTGGTGCAGATTCCCCTTGGAAACCCATTGTTTAGATTGTTGTTTGGTCTCAGGAGTATAGTAATGTATCCATGTTTCATCCACAGTGACGAAACGACGCTTAAAGTCCTCCGGATTCTTCTGGAACAGCTGCAAACCATCCTTGCAACACTTCACACGATTCCGTTTTTGGTCAAGCGTGAGCAATCGCGGCACCCATCTTGCGGATAGCTTTCTCATGTCCAAATGTTTATGCAAAATATTATGTACCCGTTCAGTCGAGATGCCCACAGCACTAGCAATCTCACGCACGTTAACTCTTCTGTAATCCATCACCACATCATGGATTTGATCAATGATTTCTGGAGTCGTAACCTCCACAGGCCGTCCAGAACGTTCAGCGTCACTTGTGCCCATATGGCCAGTCCGAAACCACTTATAAACTGTTCTAATCGAAGGTACAGAGTCACCATAATGTTTATCAAGCTTCTCTTTAGTCTCCTGAGGCGTTTTGCCTTTCATAAAGTAATGTTTAATCACCACACGAAATTCTTTTTCGTCCATTTCTTGAAAATTACTCGACTTCCTTGACTCACACGAATGCCAAACACAAAGAAATAGACCAATATGGCTGAAACTTGGTGTGCGTTCATTCAAGAGATGCTACTAACTAAACATGACCTCGATACGCGCCGGTGGTGCCATCTCTCGGACTTTGCACGGACTTTTCAAACCAGCCTCGTAAGTTCACTAAACCATCGACATACAGTAGCTTTCGACAAAGCAGATGTGCCATAATACTTCTCAAGCTATTTTGGTTTCCGGTGGTATTTTTTCCCAGCAGAAAGCAATGTTTAATTAATTCTTTTTGTTCCACCATCTTGCAAAAATTAAATGTAGCATCACTTAAGCAGCTGTAAGCGTAAATTTTTAGACAAAATATCATGAGAATTTTACACAAATCTTATGAGAGTTGACACTAACTGAAAATCATCATGGTTTTTTTTGTTTGTCCTGGCATCTCTAGGAAAGTCTCGGGATTTTTTCACCCTCTAAAGTGAGAATAAAGGCAAATAAATTAAGTAGAATTTAATACCATAAAAATACAGATATTCGCCTCAAACTTACAAGAAAGCTTAATTTTTTGGAACATCGAATACAGGATGGTGATCTGATTTTTTCTGTGATTCGTTTCATACAGTACATCTGTATAAGGCTTACTACTTCTACTACCCTCTTGTATGGAAAACCTCATCTCTTTGGAATGAATTATTTTGTCTTATGAATAAATCCTGCAGTGTGCAATACTAACGTGTGCTGTGTCCATAAAAAAGAGAATATAATGGGCCAAAGAGAATGGCCCAATATTTTGACCTGTGGACTAACCGTCTACCTAGTTGTTCATTGTATCGGGCGAGTCGAATAAAAGCCTTAAACGTTAATTTTGCGGCTCCCGTGCCCTGGAATGCCCAGATAAGGCCCAAAATGCTACATCCAAAAATGCACTGTCGTTTAACCACTTCAATTAAGTACCATAATATTTGATGAGACTAAAAAAGTCGAGCGCCCGGCGCGCTCGATAGCATGAACAACTAGGCACACCGTCAGTCGACAGGTCAAAACTTCGGTCACCCTCTTGGTCTATAACAGCTTTGTAATCTAAAAGAATAGTTTGGATTCACTTTATGTAATTTTGAAAATAAAAACATACAAAGTCAGAGTGGCTGATAACTTTCAGAATTGTCTACATACATGTTTAGTGAATGACGAACAATTATGACACAATTTTACATATTTCTGAACTAGTAGACAACGTGGCTTTATGTTTAATTTATAACAGGACTTATTGCAAAAGAAGGTGCGGTTTACAATGTATTAATAGAATTTTGGGATTGGTTTTTAGCCGATGTCGCGTTTCCACAGTCTCTCATATGTAGAAATGCTTTTATAGATGCATAAAGATAGCCCGGAGCAAAAAGCTGTTATTTTAAACGGTATATGATTTATCACATATGCATGCAAAATATTATACCATGTGTTTAAATAACTATGACAAACATTCTACGTCTATTAATTGACTTTTTAAAACAAAAATTGACAGAAATTCGACGGTATATAATACGTTAGCAAGAGTTTTTTAATTTTATTAGTGTTCCATACGGAACACTTATGGGATCACTTCGATGTCTATCTGTCCATCTTCACACCCGATTTTTTCTGAAACTATTTGACATATAAAGTTTAAATTTGACACAAATATAGGAATTCATGACCCAATCAGAGTAGTTTTGAAAGTTAAGTGTTTAATTTTGGAGGGTGAAATCAAAAGTGAAAAAAAAATTTACCACGTCATCGAGGGGAGCATGTTAAATAAAAGACGAGTCTAAAAATGTATATATATGATGTAATACTTGCGCATACTTTTCTTTGTATTATTTTAAAAAATCCCGAAAAGTACTGATCAAAAAATTTTGAAAAAACACTGAAATATTCTTCATAAAGTTTAGATTCAGCGAAAATTATCACAAGCGCGTTACCTTTGATAACACAGGCCAACAATGAAAAAACTTTTTTAATAATTTTACCTGATTCCTATGTTTTTTTGGTGTGCTGAGTCCGAAAATAATAATAAAAAGTCGTATCACCCACC
This sequence comes from Pachyrhynchus sulphureomaculatus, assembly GCA_019049505.1. Lineage (NCBI taxonomy): Eukaryota > Metazoa > Arthropoda > Insecta > Coleoptera > Curculionidae > Pachyrhynchus > Pachyrhynchus sulphureomaculatus. The sequence goes on from CM032446.1 coordinate 72,653,377, forward strand.
AATTTTTCACATTTTAGTATTCAAAATGTGAAAAGGTTATTTTTTATCATTCCAATGTTATTAGGTTGGCAATATAATCAGAATTTTATAAGGTTGGCAGTAAAATCAAATGTTATTAGGTTGGTAGTTCCGATAAATGTCACAGCACTTTGTTTTCTTCCAGTTAATATAACCTCGCATTGCAGTGTTTAACCCATGTGCGTTAATTCACACTCAAGATATGGCTAATCGTGGTTGTAAAAACTCTCGCAACACTTTTTGTTATATATATGGTGAGTTTGTAGTTAAAAAACATCAAAGAAACATTACTGACTTTGTAAAAGAAGTATACTTTGCATATTTTGGTGTAGAAATCGGTAATCAAGAAAAGTGTTGTGCCCCTCACAAAGTATGTTATGTTTGAATCAAATCGATATTCCGAAATAAAATTTCGAAACATGGTTTGTTACTTGATTGGTCACTACAACAGAATGCCGAGAATTTGCAAATGCAAATAAAGATCCCATGAATGCTATATTCCATGCATGGAATATAGCATTCATGGAATCTTTATTTGCTGGTTATTTTGCATTTGCAAATTCTCGACATTATGTTATGTTTGTGTCGAGGACCTTAAGAAATGGTATAAGAAAGAAAAGAAAGCTTTTAGATTTGCAGTACCCATGGTATGGAGAAAGTACGAAAATCCTTCAAATGATTGTTATTTTTGCAGCGTTAATATTTCTGGATATAATTCAAAAAATAAGAAAGTAATTGTCTATCCTAACTTTACTTCAGTTAATCGACCGGTAGGACATGGACCGGGACTTCCTGTCCCTGAGCCACCTCAGTCTATTGATGACGTTTAACAGTCCAGTTCCGAATTTAATGAAAGTCGACCGGCTGATGATGAGTTGCAATGTTCTTTAGAACATTTAAAACACACAGTTGTTTACACAAGCTGAGTTAAATGATTTAGTGAGAGATTTGGATTTAATTAAGGAAAAAGCAGAATTGCTTGGTTCTAGGCTGAAAGAAAAACATTTATTGGAATCTGAAACATCTATTTACCATTATAGAACAAGAAATTAACAGTTTGCTCAGTTTTTCAAGCAGGAAGAGGATTTGTTTTTGAAATTTAATCGATGTCATATTGTGAGAGAACTGTGGGTGATAAAAAAAAAAACTGATACCAGATACGGTTTCAGCACCCAAAAATACATAACACTTAGATGTATTGGTTTAAAAAGTTTTTACATATATTTTTTTTGTTGGCCTGTGTAATTCATTTGGTATATAGGAGTGAAATCGCAAGTGAAAAAAAAATTACCTGGTCATCGAGTGGGGTGTCAATGCTTTCTTTCTTTATTTCATATATATATATATATATATATATATATATATATATATATATATATATATATATATATATATATATATATATATATTTGCGCACACTTTTCTCTGTATTATTTTTAAAAATAGCCAAAAACTCCTGTCCATTCACCTATCGCGAAATTTACTGTTCAAAAAATTTTGAAAAAATCTTGGAATAGTCTCCATAAAGTGAGCGAAAATTATTACTAGTACATTAGGTTGGATAATTTATCTGGTATAAACATACTATTTGACCGCCAAAACGGTGAAGGTTTATTTCGTCGAAAGTTGTAAATTGACCGGGACCGGTAGCTACTGCTTTAAGCGTCAGGTACCGAGAAAAAATAATTTTATTTAATTTGTTTATAATTAAACAAATATTTATGTAGTAAATACTTGTTTTAAACGTTTACCACTAGATTCTAGACTGAGTTAGATTGATTTATAATCTATTAGGTAGCTAAAATGGTATAACTATTATCCATTATTGACTACTACCCCTAACAGATATATAGACAGGTTTACACTCTTCTTGCTCTGGGCTAATAGGCGGATTTTAAAAGAAACAGGTGAGGCACGGATAACAAAAGAAAATAAGATTCCCTAACTGCAGTAAAGTATTTATAGATGAAATCAATACAATTTTATGAATTTCTGCATTTTTTTGTCAAACTCTTGACGTAAATAGGTGAAATTAATATGCTTTTACAAATTTTTTGAACGATCTATGAAGTCAATACACCCGATTTTTGCAACAATGTAAAACATTTTATTTATGTATAATTAAAAATAAAATATTTAGCTTCCTTAAACCTTTTAGACAAAAAACAGATACAACAAATATTACTTTTATAAATCACTGTACCTATAAAGAATCTATACTACCCGGTCGTCGGTTTATAGTTTACTGTGTTGGAAAAAGCCTAAACTTGTAGATTTTCATTCTCCCAAAGCGGTTTGCATGTTAGAAATACACGTCGCGCTGGTTTTCTTTCAACATCATTTGCTTCGCATCCGTATGAGGTTCAGCTTGTTACTCCGCGTACAAGGCTTTTCAAGCAATCATTTTTATATGGAGAGCGTCATCCCTTTGGAATAATTTGCCCAGCGCTGTGACTTTTTCCCACCGAGTACAATTTACAGCGATTCAAGAACAACGTGAATCGCTTTTTCCGCACTCGTGCCGCTCCTGGAGCGCTTTAGGGACTTCCCTACAGCACGTGTGCTAGATCCATAAAAAAAAAAAAAAAAAAAATTTCATTAGGAAGGTTTTCTTTCAACATCATTTGGCACCCCCCGTTTGTCGATTGGTTCCTCCCCTCTAAGCGGCTTTTACTAGAATATATATATATATATATATATGCAATATATATATATATATTATATATATATATATCTTAAATTATTCAACACAATATATATATATCCACAAGACAGGCTTAAGTCCACGTTTATCATGATACCTCGTATATATATATATATATATATATATATATATATATATATATATATATATATATATATATATATATATATATATATATATAATAAGGCAATGTCCTAAAAGATTATGCAACGGTTTCTGGTATGTCTCCAAAGTCTCCCTTTCCTAGTTATACCATTCTTTAGATATTTAAAGATGCTCGATTTAAAAGTTTTGATGAAAACATTACAATTTTGATTTGTTCTAATCCCATAGAGAAGAGAGCTTGATAATGTTTCTCAGTATTATTTTTTCAATCGACCCAGGATATATCTAGCAGCAATATAACATGACAGTTATAAAGGTAGTAAAATAGTGGTTAAACGGTACAAAATCAGTACAACAGTTTTAAGACAATTTGGTGTCATAAAAACCAAGAATCAGTTAATTTATTAGTTGAAAGTCATTACTGAGAACTAAGAAATTAAATAAACATACATAACTTCCTTCTTTTTCTAAGTCTTAAAATTTGTTCATCTTGTATAACATGACTATACAATGGTATTTTTGACCTTCTAAACTAATAACTTACTCCATTGTGACAGCTCCCGCCCACACAAAAACAAATTACTTAATTGAATAATTTGGCTTCCGAATTTTTTAAACTCCTTTCAAAATGTATTAAAAATATAATAAAATTTACCAATATAGTAAATATCAATTAAATTGTTGTTTGTACTGTCAAGGCTTTATGTTTTTTCTTGTGATTTTTATTGGTTGGTAAATAAATATATTTTAATTTCTCCTTAAATGCTTTTTGTTTTGTGGAGCTTCAAATTTTATTTTACTAAAAATGGACGCAGTCCCCTCATTTTAAATATTTGTTTAGAGGTAGATAGAGAATTGTGATAAAGGAAAAAATTAAAAAGGTTATGAAAATAGTTTACCATACTGGAAAGAATGATTTACTGGGTCAAATAAATAAGCATTCACTATTTTTAGTGTTCCGTACGGAAGACTTATAAGATCACTTCGGTGTCTGTCTGTCCGCCTGTCGCACTCGATTTTCTCCGAAACTATTAGACATAGAAAATTGAAATTTGGCAATAATATAAAATTTGATGTCATCATCAGAGCTGTTTAGTTTCGAAAAGTAAATTTTGACTTAAAGTCAGTTTTAGTTAGGTTAGTTTCGTGGGGTAAAATCGGAAGTGAAAAAAAAAAATTTTACCAGGTCATCGAGTACCAAATGAAAGCTTGTAAAAGCAAATATGTATAACGTAACATTTGCTCACATTTTTCTTTGTATTATTTTTTTAAAATTGCGAAAAATCGCTGTCCCCTCTTATCTCGAAAAGTACTGATCAAAAAAATTTGGAAAAAATTTTGGAATATTCTCCACAAGGCGTAGATTAAACGAAAATTATCACGTGTGTATTACTTTAATAATCTATCTGGTATATAAAAAAACAAAAATTTCAAGGTTCATCAGTTTTCAATAAAGATCGGAAAAAAACTTTGTTAAAAACTCATTTAGGGTGTGTTTTTATAAGTCATTGATCATTTTATGCCTCCATAACAAAAATTTTAATTTTAAAAACAATCAATGTACGGAAAACTAATTGCGCAAGTCCGACTTGCACTTGGCCGGTTTTTATTTCTTCCTTATTTCGAACCAATATCATAATTTTGCCCGCTCTTTTGGAAACCTGTTTTCGCACCAATGCTACCAAATACTTATTTTTAAAAAACATTTTTAATTTTAAACACAAACATGTAAAAACTGATGTTGTTTGATGTTTCAACTAAAAATTGGAAACAAACAAATAATTACGGTTCCTAATTTCTTATTAAACCCAATAAGCAATATTTTAAGCTTTTTTGCTCGCATAGCCTAACTATAGGCACTGCTATCTCCTGGTTGTTCAATTGTCGTGTCATCACAATTCCCTAAATTTTGAGCGAATTTTTCTTTCGCCATTTAGAGTTACTGAAGCTTAAACAGCTTCAAGATTTACCATTTTGTAAACTTAGAATAGATAGTGAACTTACTAGTATTACTTATGTAATACAGAAAGTGTTTTAGACTTCCATAGTTTAGACCTGGTGGTAGTATTGCATTTCGCAACTGATCTTAGGTCAGTCTCAGATTTTCCAAACTATCATCATAACACTCTTACCACTATAACACGCTTTGTAATAAAGCAAAGGCCATAAAATCGGCGAAATGATACTAATGAGGACTGCGCCTTTCTACAATAAAAAGGTACAGGAGCTGGCATTATAAAAAAGCATCAATGGGAAGTGTCATTAAAACTCTATAACAATATCATAGTTATACTGCCTACCAATATAGAAACCTATCATCTCTTCGAAGAGGTACCCACACACACATTCACAATAATTAGCGCCCATTTAATTATGATCGCACGTGTATTCCTACATCCAGCTGACGAGCTCCAATAAGAGCAAAATGTGTACTGGATTAGTTTTTGAGCACTGAGCGTGCCGGAGGACGTCCATGGTGTTTTAACGTAAGATCATTTACCTATTTTTATCGACTGTCATATATTACTACGCATTAAGTATGTGTGCCCTATATATTCGCTTGTATTTTGTTGACCATTTTGGTTGCCCTGCATAAATTTGAAATTAAAACTAAAAATGGCCTTAAGATTTTCCACCGATACCCCGGCTTGATATGCAAACACTATGATCATTTTTTTTTAACTATTATATCTACGTTAATTTTAAAAAATAAACCTTTTGGAAATTATAGTCTTAATACAAAAACAGTTCATATAATGTAGAAACTTTTTTTAATAAAATCATTTTTATTCAATATTATTTATAATTTACAATAAATAATAAAGTCTTTAAATTTTTAAGAATTCCCAGAATTAACATGCAACAATTAATATATCTGGTTGAGGTGAGTCCAATATTAAAAGTATACTTGTCCTCTGCCAGCACCCATTTAAGCTACAGACCGGCAGTTTACCAACAATCAAAGCGGGGCAGCGCGATTTCTAAGGTTGGACGACCTTCGCGATAGATGTGAGGACAGTAAATAATTGTTAAAAATATGGACAGAATTGCAAAATATTGGCAGATAACGTTAATTATTAAAGGTCTGATGCGATGACACATTCACAATTTTATCTTTTGGATTAATTTTGTAGTTATAAATAATTTTCAAAATTCAAAAATAATGACTTGGAGCATTCTTTTAAAAATTTAATATTAATTTTTTTAACCTCTTAAACAAAATAAATTGATGAAGTACTTAAGAGGACTATCTGCATCGATCTTGGAAAATATTTATAAAAACCAGGAAATAAAATAGTGAATGAATTACTGCATATCTAGAAGGATCTTTAAATACAGTGAGGTCTTGCTGGAATAGTATATATATATACATATATATATATATATATATATATATATATATATATATATATATATATATATATATATATATATATATATATATATATATATATATATATATATATATATATATATATATATATATATATATATATATATATATATATATATATATATATATAATATATATATATATATATATATATATATATATATATATATATATATATATATATATATATATATATATATATATATATATATATATATATATATATATATATATATATATATATATATATCAATCGGTTTTATAACGTCTTCCGTCTTCCGATGCCTAATTTCCACTCCTCCCGGTTTCTCCATCCCTCCTCCTCCAGATCTCTCTCTAGTACTTCCTTGTTGATTCCTGCTCTCCAGCTTTGGCGTGGTCTTCCTCGCTTTCTTTTTCCATGAGAGTTCCAATTTAAAATCTTTTTAGGTAGTCGGTCTTGTGACATTCTCTGTACATCTCCATACCATACCGTTGGGTTCTGATTTCGTCCACTATATCGTGCTTTATTTCTAAAGCTCGCCTTATTGTGTCATTTGGTATGCGGTCTTTTCTGGATTTTCTGGCTGCTCGTCTCCAGAAATCCATTTCTGTAGTTTTTAGTATTTTTTCTGTTCTTTCCTTTAATGGCCACACCTGAGAGCTGTAAGTTATTATACTTTTCACTATTGAGTTGTAAATTCTCTTCTTATTTTCAATGGTTATATTTTTGTCCCATAGTATACTATTAAGCATTGCAATCGCTTTTCTTCCTTGGATATTCCTCTCGAATATTGCTTCTTCCAGTGTTCCGTCCCTAGATATTCTCGTTCCCAAATACTTATAACTGGCACAGTGTTTGATGGTGTGTCCTGTGGCCAGTTTCAAGTCCTGCTGTTGTCCTCGGACGCACATGTACTCGGTCTTTTTAATATTGACTTCTAGGCCCCATTTTTCATATTCCTCCATAAGTTTTCGTGTCATGTATTCCATATCATCGATGTCCTGAGCGACTACTACCTGGTCATCTGCGAATGATAACGTGTGCAATATAGTATCGTCATCCAGTGGTAATCCCATACTGCTGCATTTCCTTTTCCAGTTCTTCAGTGCACTCTCCAAATAGATTTTAAATAGCGTTGGGGATATACAGCAGCCCTGTTTGAGACCCTTTGTGACTTGGAACCCTGTTGTTATACCATATTTGGTTTTCACACTACTTCTTGCGTCTTGGTATAAGGATTTTACGGCTTTAATTATTTCGGTGCTTACATTACTCTGTTGTAGTGTTTCCCACAATCTCATTAGGGGCACGCTGTCGTAAGCCTTTTTTAAATCAACAAACAAGACATGGACTTCCTGATCAAATGCGGTTTTCTTTTCTAGGATTTGTGTCAGTGAGAAGAGATGGTCTATTGTGGATCTTCCTGCTCTAAAGCCTGCCTGTTCTTCAGCTTCTACGTCCGCGTATTCCGTTTCTATTCTATTTTTAAGTATGCTTATGCTTAACTTGCTGGAATAGTATCGCCCTTAAAACGATTTCTAAAACTGCATAAAACAGTTCATTCTTGTCCTTAAACTACATTAAAATCGATTATTATCTTCAATTTGCTCATAGATATTCGTTAAAAGTCCTAAAACGATAGACGAATTTTAGTATTACTAGCTATAGTATATAGTATATTTTTGAAAATTTTTTTTTATGGACAGAAGGTGTACTTCTTATTATATCTTCTAATGTACTTAAATTTTGAAGATGTGTGATAACACCAATCTTATGTAAATTTTATTAAAATCCGATTAGTTATTTTACGATAATGTTCTGCTGAAGATGACAAATAAACAGATAAGATCTTCCCTCTGACGTACTTGCCCAGACATCGAAAAGACAGCATATCTTAAGCTCTTTGTTTAACAATCAGCAGCTAATTACCGTTGATACTGGTGCTATCATTTTGAGAGATGATAGTGATATTAAATCCTCCTCAAAATTCTAGAGTGACAGAAAATCTTCTAAATTATGTTACACATGTTTGGAAAAACGTAATTGAACATTATAGAGAATCTCGAGTCATCGTACGTGATGTATCCAAGGAATTCGGTTGTGTTTGGCGTGACAGATTGTTGGCTAAGTTACGCTCTTATGGTCTACGTGAAATTTTTTGTTTTTGACTCTCAGATTTCCTCAAAAAGCACTCTTTACAAGTGTCAGTCTTCTTCATAATACCTCCACTATCAGTGTCGGTGTGCCCCATTTACATTAAGGATCTGCTGGAAACGACCAAAAATCCAAACTACAGCTTAGCAGATGACAGTACGCTTATTTTTTCATTCACTTTGAACACTCGAACATCGGCTACCCATGCAAATATTAACAGAAAGAAAGAAGTCATTCAACTTAACAAAGACCTGAAACAAATTCTATCTTGGAGTGACAGTAACCATGTAGAATTTAACGCTATAAAAACCCAGGTGGCAGTTTTTTCTAAACAAGCTAACGTTACGGAATCCGACATAGTTTTGTCAGGATACTTCATTCCTCTAGCCTCGTCAATCAAGTTACTGTGATTTGGCAAATATGTCTTGGCATCATGTCGCATGCATAGCAAAGAGAGCTTCTTAAAGGTGGGAAGATTATTTCGAATTAGAAAGCTTTACACTCTGCAACAACTATTAATTTTATTCAAACTCAAATTCGACCAACCGTCGAATACTACTCCCACGCCTGATTGGAGATCCACCCAAACTCACCAGGAACCTTGATACCTTGGAACATCGAAGAACGGTTGGCGATTTCAGTTTCTCTCTCTCAATCCTTACATTCCAATAGGAGTATCAGTGATACTATGCAGTTACTACCTCAACAGTCATTATCCAGGCATCTCGATCCTGCGCGACCTGACTTGACTCGTGGATACCCATACCAAATAGAGAACTTACTTGGTCAGACCATCTTGTTGGAGACTACCTTCTACCTTCCTCGTTAATACAAGCTTTTTTCATGGCATCCACTTTCCTCATAATGTGACCAAAATATTTCAGGTACTCTGCAACATATTTTAATACATAGCTAAAGGGAACAAAGAGAGGGGCATATGCTCTTATGGATGTGGAAAATAGTGCCGTCATAAAGACATAACTTTTTGGGAAAGTTTGTTAAGTTCTAGTATATGAAAGTGTGTAAAGTTTTTGCTATAAGTGAAAAACTGAACTTTTTCCATGAATGCCTTTTTTAAACCCCATGTCAATTATTGTTCAATATCATATATCATATAGATTTCCTTTTAAACAAACAATGGTGCTAGTGGTGTAATTTAAATAACAAATTTATATTTGAAAATCGGTCGTTTATACTAAGCTTTGAAGAGCTAGATACATTAGTATGGTCGTTGGTATATGGTACTCTGAGGATTTTTCGATATGCCCACATCTCAAACACATCGATTCGTCTTTTTTCAGCTTATTTAATAGCCCATGTGTTCGATGCATAAGTTGCTATGGCGAGTATAAGGCTGTATAGCAACCTTAACTTTGTGTTATTTGTAACAGCTGGATCCTTCCAGACCTTAGTGAGTTTCTGGCCATAGTCTTTTTCCTTCCGCTTCACAGCCATCGAGGTTAGTTACGAGGGATACCAAATAGTTGAAATGGCCTATAACAGTAAAACCAGCAATTTCATTTATGTGTGATACTCGTAGTTCTTTATTACGTCTAACAATCATTACTATGGTTTTCGCTCTATTAACTATCAATCCATAGTTTTTGCTAGTGATATCAAGACGCTCCATAATTGATTGTATTGGCTTTGCAAGTATAACAGTATCATCCACGTATCTAAGGTTACTTAACTTCTTTCCACCGATTGCCACACCCCCACTCCAGTCATCCAAAACAAACCTCATTATGTGTTCACTACATATGTTACAAAGTAAGGGTGACAGAATACATTTGGAATTTCCTGACTTTTTCTAGTATCTGGCGAATGTTGAGAATTTATTCTCTAGTCCCTTTTCCTGGAATGAAGCCTGTTTGTTCCATTGCGGCAGCAGGAAAGGTTTCAGTCTATTCTACAAGTATTCTACAAGTATTTTCATGGAAAGAGCTCGATGGATATAGCCCACATGTAAAGTGCGAACAGTTAGGATAAGAATGGGAGGATGGCAGTTAAACAAAAACGACATAGTCAGAATGCAAAAACTGAAACTGTTCCAGCGAAAAACTTTTGATTTCCAATATGCGAACATAATCCATAATACATTCAAAACAGTGTATTTGGAAGCGGGGTAGGATACGATAGTTGGTTTTAGCTTTTTTGATCATGTGTGGTTCCAATGTATATGAGAGGTGTAAATGTTTTTTTTTTCATGTATCTCAGTTAACCTAATAAAAATTTTATCAAGAGCTTTTTTGTAGACGTTTATACAATTATCTGCAACCTTTCTTAATATTTTTTTATTGCTACTACAATAATTAAGAAGTTATAAACAAAAATAAATGAAAATTTAGGGGATAAAAACTATTATTGTTAATATTTTTTTTTTAAATTTTATTAAAAAATGCAATAGAGTTTTACAGAAAATTTTATAACAAAAAATTTAGCCAACAGACTTATTATTCTTTATGATTTTGATTATTTTTAAGGATTGTTACCTCTGCAAAGGAATAAAGGAAGGTGATTTATATAGGTAAAAAAATCATTATTTTTACATACATGTTATTTATATTTTTATGTTTTATGTTTTTTTATTAGTTTATTAATACACTTTTTAATAATAACATCATTTTATTTTTAATTAATATATATTTAAATTTTTATCAATTTATCATTTTTTTGTCAATGTTATTTTATTTTTATTATATGTAATTATATTTTATGTTACAGTAGTATTATATTTTTTACTTAAATGTTATATTTGCATTGAACTCTTTTCACGTTTTATAACAGGTGGTGTGAATAGTAAGTTCTGAAACACTCCTATTGCTTTCACTGTAATAGATTTCTCTTTACCTAGAGGTTTTTCACAAATAAAACAGCTATTTTCCCGAAGTAAGTAGGTCTACGCACTGTGAGAAACAGAATATAATTGAACGCTAAATATTTTACTCTAGTATTAAATATCAAACTATATAACTATGAATATTATACTACCTCAGTGAGTAAGAATAGTCTTTTGTTCAAAAATCGGTTGTAAGGACCTTTATTGATCTATCATAGTACATTTTCATCACAAAGGTACGGTCTCTTCTGCAATACACCAGTTTCAGCACGAGGAAAGGAATTTAATACAAATAAAATATATTAATACATTACTGTAAAATATAATTATTAATTATATATTTTACTAAGTTATTAAATATTAATATATATTACTATACAAATTGGAATAATATAAAATAATAAAAAAAATATAACAAGATAAAGAAAAAATTAAATTAAAAATAAAATGTTATTATTATTAAAAAAAGATAATAATAAATTAACAAAAAAAACATATAATATATAAATAAATATATGGTAATAATATAAACAATATGTATGTAAAAATAAAGGAACAATAATTTTTTTCTACCTGTATACTTTACCTACCTTTGTCCTTCCTCCCTTAAAACCGTTAAAAATAATCAAATTGACAAAGCACAGTAATTTAATTTTTTTGTTTTTTGTTATTCTCTATAAAAAAGCTCTTATGCATTTTTTTTTCTAAAATTAATAGAAAAAAGTTATCAACAACAATAGTTTTTCATTAATTTTGGTTTATAATTTATTCAAATAACAACAAGAAGTTATTAATGAAAGTTATAGACTATTGTATAGTAAAATAAAAAATATCAGACAGCGTATCATAAAACGTATTTTAATGAAGCCAGACACCAAAAAAGCTTCTGGCGCTGACGGAATACCTGCCATAGTTCTCAAAAACTGTGCGAGGGAACACCAATTTTCTGTACACTTTTCAGGAATATTTCCTTCCTGCTGGAAATGTGCCACAGTTCAGCCGATACCTAAAAAAGGCAAGAAGACCTTTCCAAATAACTATCGACCAATCGCACTGCTGCCAAAGTCATGGAAAAGGCTATAAGCATCTTCTAAAATATCTTGAAGGATTCAACATTATTAGCGATCATCAACATGACTTTCGTAAAAATAGATCAACAGGAGATCTTCTGACTTATGTAACACACGTTTGGAACAACGCAATTGAACACTTTGGAGAATCTCGAGTGGTTGCTCTTGACATATCGAAGGCATTCCATCGTGTTTGGCACGATGGGCTGTTGGCTAAGCTACGCTCTTATGGTATGTCTGAAAAGTTCTGTTTGTGGCTCTCATGTTTCCTTAGAGAGCGTTCTTTACGAGTGGCAGTTGACGGATTTCTTTCTAACACCTTCACTATCAACGCCGGTGTACCTTAAGGCTCCATACTGTCACCTACTCTTTTCCTCATTTACATTAACGATCTGCTGGAAAAGACCGAGAATCCAATCTACAGCTTCGCAGATGACAGTACGCTTACCTCTTCATAATAAAAAAAATTATATCGCATCATACGCAAAATGCACGGTTGGCCTATTTTTAACGCCCAGTTGACTGGACTAACACTTGGAAACCTTGAGACTAACAACTAAAATACTACATCTCTCTACATCGTATTTTTTTTTATTATTACACTGCGTTTATTATTTTCTTTTTTTAAATTTCCTGAACCACATGAAATATTTATTATTTAATTAGTTAGTTAAGAAAAATCAGTCTAAATAGGAATATTTAATCAATGAAACTTTCATCTTATTCACTTATTCACATAGGAAATTTAAATTTTAAAATTCGTTACAGGCAAACAAACTTTTTTATATTCGTTTCTTTTTTTTCAATACGCCACTGATCGTCCGTACTGACTGCATCCAAATTCCGTTACCTTCTTAATATGCATTAAACATACGGCGGATTGCAGCTAATATTTTTTTTTGCATCCTGTAAGTAGACAATACTTTCATACCAAAATCCTGAGTCACCTAATTGGAACCTGCAGTACAATACAGACCTATTATCACTTTCAATGAATCAGTAAAAGAGCGGTTATTAAAATCTTTTTTTAATATATAATAGGAAGGTGAGCGTAGGTAACAATAGTTTTTTATTTTACTTCTGGCAACCACGTCTTTAAAATTCTGGGCACTAAATAGAAAGGTCTCCTATATTTTGATTTTGATGTGTAGATTATATATAACATCTGCATCAAAGAAAATGAGGGTGGTGTGCAAAGCGATCAGGTCAGAAATAGCGATAAACTCAACGTTAGATATTCTGATGGTCTCAATCTCATTCTCAAAGAGCCATATCGACCGTTTATTTATGAACATAGGCCTCTCTCACTGTACGTCATCTATTTCTGTCTTGTGCTTCTCTCGTCCAGTTCAGCCCAGCAGTCAGTTTCAGATCGTTTGTCCAACGTGTTGGTGGGCGTCCCCTTGTTATTTTCCCAGTATAAGATCGCCAGTGAAGGATGATATTCCATCTAGAATCACTACCCCTTGCTATATGTCCTGCATAATTCCATTTTAGAGTGGTGATTGTTTCAACTGCGTCTCTCATCCCCGTTGTTCGTCTAATCCACTCACTGATCTTTCTGTCCTTCAGAGATTCGCCTTTCCGTAACCCTTTGTGTGACAGCTATTTCTTTTATTTTGTTATGTGCAAGTCCAAGTTTGGCATTGATACGGAAACACTGAAAAGATAGATTGGTCGAACACTCTCGATCTAAATTTTATTCAGATCATGCAAGCCTTCTCCTTCTATATAGTTCACTTACCTGGTTTCCACTTTCTAGTTGTATTTGGTAGCCCAGGTAAATATAATTTTCGACCTTTCTAATATGACAGTTGTTAATTGTTACATGTGGGTCTCCATTACACATGAGGTTTGATCTTTATCATAGTCATTTTCAGGCCCACCTTATTTGATTGCTCTTCCATTCTCCTTAATATATGTTGTAATTCTTCTGAACTTCCTGCTATGATGATAACGTCGAATCTCAAATTATATATATATATATATATATATATATATATATATATATATATATATATATATATATATATATATATATATAGATATATATATATATATATATATATATATATATATATATATATATATATATATATATATATTTATTTATTATCAACGGTAACACCATTTCTACAAAAAACATCGACAATATGCAAGAGAAAAAAACAATGTGAATGAACAATATAAATAAAGCTAAATCTAAAACTAAAACTAATAGGTCAGAATGCAGGGTATTACAATCTAAATTAGTCACTTTAAAGGTAAACAGTACTTGACATATAATACCAATGGGAGACTACCCGAAAATTAAAGAGACTCTATAGCGGGGTCAGTTGCTTGACCATATTTTTGAATCGGTGTACTGGGCCATCAATTGGCAAATTGTATTTATCAAAATTACGCTGCATTCTAATAATTGGACTGTGCAAACCATAGTTTCTGGTGACATTAGCTGGGTAAAATAACGACCTAGCGCGGGTACGATGTACGGTATGAAAAGATAATTTACTACGTAAGTACTCACAATCAATATACCTATTTAATAGCTTAAATAAGAAATGTAGATCAGCTTGCATTCATCTGTCCTGAAGACTGCACATATTTAAAAATCTTTTTACCAGGTCATTGTTGGTATGTCCCTCAGTTAAAGGAATTTTCAGTTTAAAAGAACAGATACGTAAGAATTTTTTTGGACATTCTCCAGCTGATTAATATGGACATTATAAAAAGGAGACCACACCGGGCTTGCATACTCCAAAATCGGTCGAACGTACGAGCAATATAATAATTTAAACACATTACAAGAAAAATCGGCACTAAATCTATCAATAAAACCCAAACACCTACCGGCTCGCTGCACCACACTCATTTGATGGCCGATGAAAGATAAAGAATAATCAAACATCACACCAAGATCCCTAATCTCATGTACCCATTTTAAAATGGTTGTATTTATACTATAGTCGAACTGCATAGAACTTTTTAATCTGGAAAATGATATACAGGAGCATTTATCAGTATTCAGACTTAAGCCGTTTAAAGTTGCCCAATGGAAAAATATGTCAACATCCGCTTGCAAAACAAGACTGTCCTCAGGACTAGAAATAATTTTGAATAATTTCAGATCATCGGCAAACATGAGAAAAGAAGTATTGGTCAGGAAATCCCGCACGTCATTTACAAATAAGTGAAACAAGAGGGGGCCGCAGTGAGAGCCCTGGGGAACGCCCGAGGGCACTATACTTAGGTTAGAGATATAATTATTTATTCTTACACTTTGCTAACGGCTCATTAAAAAACTCTCCAGCCAACGAAGAATGCGAATGCCGAACCCAAGCGACCCCTGTTTGCTCAACAATAACCGATGGTTCACTTTGTCGAACGCCTTGGAGAAGTCAGTATATATGGTATCAACTTGACAGCCCCTCTCAAATGCGCCCAATAGGTAATCCTCATATGCCAGAAGATTAGATACACAGGAACGAGAACGCTGAAAGCTATACTGTTCATCCATGATCACCCGCCTACAGTGCCAAGAAAGACAAGAAGTGACCAGTGAGTCCAAAAGCTTTGGTATGGTTGACTGTATGCAGATGCCCCTATAATTAGTCACATCGCTACGATCACCAGATTTAAAAATTGGGCTTATATAGGAAGTTTTCCAATAATCAGGAAATACTTCCAAAATCCGATGAGAGATTGAACAGAAAGTGAAGTGGTCTGCTTAAGGTGCACACACATTTCTTTAATAATAGAGGCGGGACACCATCAGGCCCACTTGAGGTTTTAGGCCTGAGCGACATCAGTTCATTAAAAACATCAATCAAACTAATAATCACGTTATTTAATGTTGTCAATTCAGTAAGGCTCGAGTAGTAGTCCGGTATTCCGAAAAGAGCATCCTCATACACACTCGAGAAATATTCAGCAAACAAATTGACCGTAAGATTACCACTACTGCTTGTCCTGCCCCCTAAATGCATGGAGTTAGGATACCCATTCAATCTTTTGCAGTTATTTACATGTTTCCAAAATTCTGACGGACTTCTTTTGAGATTGAATTCTATTTTATTTATGTAATCCTGATAACATGAGCGCTCAAGAGTTTTTACACTCTTCCCTGAGTTGTGAGAATAACTCATAATCGGCAAATAGCATAGTCTGCTTGTAATGCCTATGGGCTATTTTTTTTTTTTAACAATAAGGCGTTTTAGACGAGAAGAAAACCATACTGGAAAATTCGAACTTTTAAACACCTTGGTTTGCACAAACATCAACATACCTTGATATAAAACATTATAAAATTGATTAATTGCCGCATTTATATCTTTATTATCGAGAAGAGTATTCCAATCAATTGAGGCAAAAAATTCATTCATAGACAAAAAATTAGCTGTCCTAAATTCAAAGTATTCAACATCAAACCTTAGAGCATCATTCACAGTGCAAAGAGGTACATCACAGGTATAAGCAATATGGTGATTATTATTATCCAGCAGTGGATCCAAAGTGGCATAAACATTTACATCGTGGCAATGAGAAAAACACAAATCTATATATATAGGTATATATATATATATATATATATATATATATATATATATATATATATATATATATATATATATATATACACCATATATATGGCGGCTAAAACGAGGAAATGGCACCAAAAAATTATTCAAATATAAAGATAAATTACTTAAATAAAGAGATATTCGAGCGAAACTCGTTGCTAGGAGGTTTTTTGAGATGCTGAACGCGAATTTGAAGTCAGAAAATGATTATGATTTATTCCAAGATGGCGATCGTAAATTCGAAAAATCAGATATACGAGGATGGATTGAAAAGTTCGAGGCCTAGTCAAGAAAACAAAATAAAATACGTACAAAAATATTTTTATTTTTCGACGTAATCTCCACCTAGCTCTATGCACTTCTTCCACCTGCTTTCCAAAGCTTCCATATCTGTTTCAAAAAAAGATTCCTCAAGGTCTTCAAAATACTGGTTAACTGCAGCTTCGACTTCTTCATTTGATGAAAATTTCTGGCCACCGAGGTGTTTTTTTTAGGTTTGGAAACATATCGGAAAGTGCCAAATTAGGAGAATAAGCCGGGTGGAGCAGCCATTCGAAACCACCAGACGTGTGAACGTGAGCGTTATCCTGATGGAACAAAACTTTCTTTCTCAGTAATTCTAGGCATTTCTCTTTAATTTCTTGACGTAAACGACGCAATAGTAAGTCGAGTTTATTGTTTCGCCTTTCAAAAGGTAGTCTACTATAATAATATCTTTAGAATCTCAAAAAACTGATGCCATCACTTTTCCAGGCGACAGAATTGCATTCGCTTTCTTTGGAGTGGGTTCACCAGATTTTTTTTCACTACTTGGATTGTTGTTTGGACTCTGGAGTATACCCGGAAAGAAAATCTTGCAGATCAGCCTCAAACTTCTCCAAACAGACGCGAGAAATCGTGAGTCGAATTCGTTTTGTTGAATTGAAAGCAATCTAGCGGACACCTTAGAAAATCCGAGTTCGTTGGCAATGATTTTTTGTGTTCGTTCATACGAGATGCGTATAGTGTCTGCAATCTCCCTGATAGTTAATCCACGATCTTTCGATATAAGATCACACACTTTGCCGATATTTTCTTCAGTCGTGGACGTCGTGGTCCAGCCAGAGCGAGGGTCATCTTCAATGTTCTCTCGTCCACATCCATTTTTTGACAGTGGTATATGACGGAGCAGATTCCCCTAGTGTTGTTTTCATATCATCGTGGATCTCCTTTCGTGTTAATCTTTTTTTAAACAGGTACTTGATGACCGCACGTTGTTCAATTATTTCCGTTTTTCCAAAAACGCTGCACTTGGTCTCACTAAACTCGTTCTAACCTAAAAATCACAAATTCTACAGCAACAAAATTTTACACTGTGACAACCAAAAAAAGTATGAACTTATTGAGGGTACTATAATAAAAATACTATAATTATTTTTTGGCGAGGCCGCGAACTTTTCGATCCATCCTCGTATGTATATATTATATATATATATATATATATATATATATATATATATATATATATACATATATACATATATACATATATACATATATACATATATATATATATATATATATATATATATATATATATATATATATATATATATATATATATACATATATATATATATATATATATATATATATATATATATATATATATATATATAATCATCAGCTTATACTGTCCACTGCTGGACGAAAGCCTCCCTCGAGTCTTACCACTTTTTTCTCTTTTGGGCCGCTTGTACCCAATTTCCAGCCTCTCTTTTTAAATCATCATTCCACCGACTTGGTGGTCTACCTCTACTTATATAGGCTTCAGATCTTGGTAGCCACTTTATAATTCTCTTTGTCCATCGTCCATCCTTAAAACTAGCAACATGGTCAACCCAGCTCCATTTAAGAAGCAGAATGAATTTGACTGCGTCTTGTACTCTCGTTCTCTTCCTGATAATGTGATTTGAGATGTGATCTCTAAGAGTAACGTCTAACATTGACCTCTCCATCTTTCATTAAATGACACATATTTTATTGATGCTTTTCTTCGTCATTGTCTGAGTATCGACTCTGTAAGTAAGAATATCATCTGTCAAATACTTTTCTTTTTAAACACCTAGGCCAGTTAGCCATGTGCAGCCCAGGAGAGACCTATTTTCCGCTGAATTTCGTGTGTTTGGTTATCTCGTTCTATGCTGATGTCATGTCCCGGGTATTTATATTGGTGCACTTGCTCGATCTCTACGTTATTCAATTTTATAGTGTCGCTTAATACAAGATTTGTCATAAACTGGGTCTTGGATAGATTGATTTTTAAACCAACCTTTCCTGAAGCTTCCTGAAGCATGTGCAGCATAATTTGTGCTTCTTGCGTTTTGTCTGTTATTAAGCCAATGTCGTCGGTGAAGCAGAGGTGATTTAACTCTTTACAGTCAATGTTAATTCCCATTCTTTCCCAGTTTATTGATTGTAGAATACTTTTTAGAAGTGTTACGAAATGTTTGGGAGAGAGCGTATCAGCCTGCCGCACTCCTATTTCGATTCGAAATTTGCTAGTAAATTAGTTAGTTTGTATTTTAACATGAGCGGTGGCATTTTCATATATGTATTTAATCATATTGGAATATCGATGATCAATATGACATTCACCTTCCAAAAGTCTGCTGATTTACAGAATCAACAGCCTTTTCGAAGTCCACAATATAAGCACAAGAGGCTTATTATATTCTATACATTTTTCAATGAGGGTTTTAACTGTAAACAGATGGAACAAACGACATAGATTGTCCTTTGTTCCATACCCCGATCGAAAACCTGCCTGTTCTTTAAAAAGGAAAAACTCAAATTTATTTACTAGACGTTTTTCGTGAATAATTTGTATACATGACTCATGAGGCTAATGGGTCGATAGTAAGGTTTGAAGTATCTCTTTTTTTATACATGATGACGATAGTTGCATTATTCAGGAGGAATTTATTGAATAACATTTTTAGAGATTTGATAACTTGTTGTCCTCCTTGTTTAATTGTCTCTACTACAATATTATCTTCACCCAGAGCTTTGTTATTTTTCATGTTCTTCAAGGCTGATGTGATTTCTTCTGCTGTGATGTCTGGGATATCCTCCAATCCCTGATTTAGGACTTTTGATATATTGATTTCTGTTCTTTTATCTTGTAAGGTATATAATTGTTAATAAAATAATTCGATGATCAGTAAAAAAACTTTTTTGTTTGTTATTACATTACCATCCTTAATCTGTCTTTCCTTGACATTGTCTTCTTTTTTCTACGAGATGGGCATATATTAATAGAATTGCTAAGCATGATTATGAATCGACATGTAATACTTATCTAGGTTTCATGCATTTAAGTAAGACTTTTACTATGGCTTCCAGAAATGCAGTACTTACAATTACAGATTGGTTAGATCACTTCGATGTAATGACATACTGTATATGGGTTAATGTATATTTAGTTAAGGACTTTAATATTAGGATATGTAAGAAATGTTATAATAATTTTAAACAATGTACTAAAAGCTTTAATATCATAAACGACCATTATCATGCTATATGCGATAGACTACAGTTACCTATACTTTATTATCACAACATGGAGTTTTGGTGTCAGAGTTGTTTTTATTTTGTCCTCCAACGTTTTTAATTTTCTCTGCATTTTCTTGTCTTTTATCTTTTCTAATTTCCCTTGATATCTTTCTATTTATACTTCCGTATTCATCCGTAGTCCTATCTACCATATCTCCTTTGCTTCATTAGCTGTTTTACTCTTTGATTTAATGTCTGTTCTTTTTATTGTTTTGGGCAAACTTTGTCAATGGCATTTTCTATATAGTAAAGAAAGTCTAGCATTGCCGAACATGCCCTTGAAGCTGATCATACTGTAACATTAGATAATCTAAGATTAATTAAAAATGTATCTGCTAGGAGATTGTTGAACGCACACGAAAGTATGGAAATTATAAAATGTAAGACAGAGGGCCAATTCCTTATGGTACTCTCTACTGGTTACTTGACCGGAACGGATGACCTCGCCTATGCCATTAGTTCCGCCTCAGTAATTCAAGGATTAGGCTAAGTATAAATAAGGTAGATTTGTAGTTTAGCTTTAGTCAATGATGTCTCCTGATGAAGTTAACATGGTTAGCGAAACGCGCGTCGAGTACAAAAATAAAGTGGTTGGTGTAGTGGTGATATATACTGAGTAGTGTCATTGTGCCAAAGATTCCACATTCCCAACATAACTGTTTGGGTGTTCCAAGATTAACCGAATCCAAAAGTGGTTCGTTCGCGAAGCACGTCCAAGAAAATGATCGCTTGTTTAGTTATACTGGACATGTTGCAACCATTGCTTGAGAAGAGCGAAGAACAGTTAATGCTAGCCTATGGTAGTATGGTATGGTATGCAACAATTCGTTTGCCAGAAGTCATCGAAGAAATCAAAAAATATAGCATCATTCTTCATCATGACAATGCCCGCCCTCACACAGTACGTCAAACAATTGATTATTTGACGGGGAAAAACATTGAATTACTCTCTCATTGCCCGTATTCACCTGATTTATCGCCTAACGACTTCTTTTTGTTCCTGAATGTCAAAAAAAAATGCGGTGACAGCGATTTTCATCACCTCAAGAAGATAACAAAACGAAAAGTAATTATAATTATCCAAATCATTTATTTAAATTGATATATTCTCTCTCATCTTCAATACATCGTTTGGTTTGGTTGCATTGATGAAATATGTAATAAATTTCTCACGATGACAACTTAAACATTTAACATTGGAGACAACACGTAACCGGACACCCTGTATAATATGTTTCCTTATTACTAAGCTATGGAAAAGATTGGTAAATCTCATTTATCAATTTTTATTGTGAGCCACGCTTCCTCAGCTTCTCGCCAGAGGTCGCTGGTTCTTTCACCTTCCTGAGTCCAGCTCTGCATTTAAATAATGTTATGTCATTCCTCTGATAATTAATAATAAATGTAAATAACCGGCTAGTCAATCAGATAAATTTTAAATCATGAAAATGAGAATAAATTACAATATAGCCTTTATTGTTTGAACGCCCACAAAAAATTACTGTAATAAAAACAATAGGTACCCAATTTTATTCATGTATTTGCCTTGAAGAATTACGTATTTAAATGACGTCCCTGCTACTGATTCGACGAAAGTGATACATTCTTAAGGTCTGTAGGCCCGGCTTTTATTGCAAAACCTAATTAGGTGATTCAAGTTTTTAGTATGACATTTATTTGAAGTAATTACCCGTCTATATTAAGTAGGTGGTCTCTTTCTATTCTGTGTGGATCAGTAGTGAAAGTCACCACTTTATTTACTTTTTTTTCTTTCGATTACCTTTACTATCCAATGTAAATTAACCCTTTTAATTAACCCTTTTCTTGTTATGAAGATATCGGAGGACACGTCTTTCGCTGAATTATATATATATATATATATATATATATATATATATATATATATATATATATATATATATATATATATAGATATATATATATATATATATATATATATATATATATATATATATATATATGTATATATATATATATATATATATATATATATATATATATATATATGTATATATCCCAGTCCAGTATAACTAAACAAGCGATCATTTTCTTGGACGTGCTTCGCGAACGAACCACTTTTGTTGGATTCGGTTAATCTTGGAACACCCAAACAGTTATGTTGGGAATGTGGAATCTTTGGCACAATGACACTACTCAGTATATATCACCACTACACCAACCACTTTATTTTTGTACTCGACGCGCGTTTCGCTAACCATGTTAACTTCATCAGGAGACATCATTGACTAAAGCTAAACTACAAATCTACCTTATTTATACTTAGCCTAATCCTTGAATTACTGAGGCGGAACTAATGGCATAGGCGAGGTCATCCGTTCCGGTCAAGTAACCAGTAGAGAGTACCATAAGGAATTGGCCCTCTGTCTTACATTTTATAATTTCCATACTTTCGTGTGCGTTCAACAATCTCCTAGCAGATACATTTTTAATTAATCTTAGATTATCTAATGTTACAGTATGATCAGCTTCAAGGGCATGTTCGGCAATGCTAGACTTTTCTATTCTACTGTATTTTAAATATGCTAAATGTTCTTAAAATCGACCAACCCAATGACAAATGTTAATGCGGATAATTTGTGTTGTTTGCAATGAAATGAATCATTAGGAATATATCTATCTGTTACTGTGTCTCTTCTGTAGATATCAAATTCTAACCTATTATTCTTTTTAATGATTAAAATATCTAGAAAAGGCAGTTGTCCTTTGTTCTCAATTTCGTAATTACATTTTTTAGTTCATCGTTTGGTCACTTTTCCTCTGAATATAGTAAACTTCAATAATGAAAGGAATCTTATTAGAAATATAACTAGAGTTAATGGTTATGACGATGACTTAGTAAATAAGTTAATAAATAGACATAAGTTCAGGTTAAATATTCAGAATTCCATTTTTTTTACACGTGAAGAAAATAAGACCAAGTGTGTCTCCACACCATATAATCCGAAATATAGCAGGGGTCTCAATAAGGTATTTAATAAGAAGGCCTCTTCTTAGTCTATAAGTCATCAGACAATCTGAGGAATATCTTAAGAAATCCCAAAGATAAGATTCCTAATTGTGAGAAAAGTGGAATTTATGAATTTAATTGTAATGATTGCGACAAAAAGTATGTTGGGCAAACTAAAAGGTCAATTAAAACACGATTTAAAGAAAATTTAGCATATTTAAAATACAGTGGAACAGAAAGGTCTCGCATTGCCGAATATGCCCTTGAAGCTGATCATACTGTAACATTAGATAATCTAAGATTAATTAAAAATGTATCTGATAAGAGACTGTTGAACGCATACGAAAGTATGGAAATTATAAAATGTAAAAGTAGTTTAAATAAAGACAGAGAGCCTTTGCCTTATAGTCCCCTCTACGGGTTACTTGACGGGAACTGATGGCCTCGCCTATGCCATTAGTTCCGTAGGATTAGGCTAAATATAAATAGGGTAGATTTATAGTTTAGCTTTAGTCAATCATCGCGCCTGATGAAGCTAACATGGTTAGCGAAACGCACGTTGAGTACAAAAATAAAGTGTTTGATGTAGTGCTGATATATACTGAGTAGACCCAAACAGTTGATTATTGCTTAATTTCCAGCTCGTACGAATATATTCAAGTTCGGCCTCCTGTTACAATGTTGTATACGAATTTTGCATGTCCTCAGTCGGATTTTTAAGCATTTCCTTACACCAATTGACACGAGCCTGTTTCCGAGTATCGGTCAAATTATGCGGAAGCCATCGGAAACAGATCTTTTTCACCGCTAAATGTTCATGCAAAATCGAATATACTGTAGTCTTCGATATGCCTAAGGATGCCTCTACCTCACGGTACAAAAATAGTAATGTCACATCCCAATAAAGCCATCTAGAGGTCGATTGTAAAAACTGAAAAGGCGACTCTCGTAAAATTCTTTTCACTCCTGACTTCCCTGTATAATTTTTTATTAATCGTTATGTCATAATATTCCTCGTAAGATACTCTTAATATCACCTTTTAATGACACTTCGACCCATAACTTGGTTAAATACCAACATTGCGACCAAGGGTCATCACGACCAATTCGCGTTTAATATAAAGTCCTGGGTTCATATATCTCACCCGGAGCAACCGTACTTTTTTTCCATGTTATATAATTTTCGTTACCTAGTGGCACAGTAACATGATTTTTCGAGTAATTGGAATAGATGAACTTTAGCTGTAGGAGAGACTGGGGACTGTTGACTCGATTCTTATTGATAAATATTATGAAAAATTCTGGAATTCATATGCAGTGGCGTTATTTAAGGGGCATTAGTACCTTCGCCTTATCGTCCGCAATCAAATTATGGTGTGAAAAGATTGTACAGTTTTTATGAGAGGTGATATTTTTCTCTCTGTTGTCTCCCTCCGAACTAATTTTGTGAAATCACGCTTTATCCTGTATTGGTGTTGTCATGCCTCTAAAAGTAATCAATATACATAGTTTTAATTGCTTAAAAACCCTAGTCCAAAACAAAATAGTAATAAGAATTTGCTCGTAGGCAGTACATGGTACTACTAACAAACTAGCCAAATTACTTACTCTATAACCTTACCAAAGGTTTTGCTTCAGTATCTAGTTTCTATAAATGAATAATTAGAACATCGGTTGAAATGTATAATCGTCATAACAACAATAGCAAAGATGCAGGTTCCAATCGACATCAAAGGTAAAACTGATTATGACGATTATCATACAGGGATCTAGTCTGGATATACGAGGCTTGTACCTCTCAAGGTTTACTTAGTTTTTTTTCGACAAGTGAAGATTGTGTATAATATGAGCGGAACGTCAAAAAATAACTCCTCTTCCACTGGGTATAATCCTAAGAACGTTAATTTATATTCAACTTCAAACCGTGAAAATGTCCACTCTCTATTATTATTTACCAATTTTATACGGAAATAAATTCATATTTAATTTAGGTCTAGGATATCTAACATAATATATGTTGTTTATTCTAAATATTAAACAAATTTGCAGGGGTACATTTAAAAAATAAAATAAAATTAGTTTTAGGCCCTGTATGTATATATATATATATATATATATATATATATATATATATATATATATATATATATACATTTTAAAATTAAAAACTGTGAAAACGTCCTAACTGCTTTTAATAATTTCCACGAAGAGATACAATTTACTATTGAAACAGAAAACAGTAATAAAATTAACTTTTTAGATTTAACATTACATCATAAAAGGAACACCACAGAAATAGAATGACATACCAATCTAACATGGTTAGGTAGATATTTACTACTCACAACACTCTCTGCCTCAAAAAAAGTCAGTAATAGCGGATGGCGCATTAAAACTAAGTGATGATCCATAGAGACATAGGGCTATTCAGAAAGCTAAACACATACTACTTAAAAACTACTCAAAAACAGCTACCAAAACAAATTAATTAACAATCTTTTCAATTCACGCATACAAAACTGAACACAGTACAACCAGAAACACAAGAAAAAAACAAAACAAACGACACATACTTACCTCTACCATATATATACAAGGGCTATCCGAAAAACTCCAAAACTATTTCAAATCACACATCTTGATAAGTCATAAAGGACATAACCTTCTCAAACGTCCTCAGTGCATTGAAAAGTAAAACACCCAAAAATCGGAAAACTCATATAATATATGAAATTCCGTGCAAAGATTGCCAAGCAACATATATTGAACAAACATCATAATACTTACAAAATAGACTCAATGGACATAAATATGACAAGAAGAACAAGACAGCTATAACGAAACACAAGATACAGGAAAAACATAATTTTAATTTCCAAGAGACCAAAATCATTCAAACCGAACATAACCAACAAAAACGAGAATTTTTGGAAATGATCGACATAAAGAAAAATTCACACGCAATAAATAATAAAATTGACATAAAGAGTCTAAATAAAATCTATTATAATCTAATTTAACAAATCAATTGAAAGATGGCAACACCATAATGTTTATTATACATATACACAAAAACATACCAAACAATAACAATCGAAGTCTTATACCTCGATAAATATTTCTTTCAGCAAAAATAGTTCTGTTACATTCTCTGTACAGCTACGTCCTGCAGAGAATAAATATGGTTTTTTAACTAATTTTAGTGAAAGTGCTTTATCTATTCATGTTTTTAAACATTTATTTATGATGAAATCCCCTTTTTAGGTAAGTTTTAAAGAATAATTATTGCAAAATCAAAATGTACCATAGTAATAACATTCTCAATGTAATAAAATATTTTATAGAATGTAATGGTTGTAGGAAGAGTAACAAATAATACTGATGGAGACCAAATGTGGTCGAAACATTTATTATAATGAACAAACACCAATTGAGGCACCGGATTGCAGAACTGCCTCTACGCTTGACCCCTGTTTCCCTAGTAGGCAGGAAAGAGGATAACGCCGTGAACGCGTCGATCGACGGATAAATTCGATTTACAACGCAATAATCAACTCGTCGTTTTTTTTTTGTTAATAATTAAAAAATCAAGTTGATTTTTGCGTAGAAACACTCTTTAGGCTTGTACGCTTCTTGAGAATATAGTCGATTGATAAAAATGTTTGTTTAATTTGTTATTAACGTTTACGCTGAAAAATTTCAATATTCATTAAAAAATTGGCCAAAATGCACAATCTCGGCTTATTTTTCGTACATTTGCGAGTATTATATCAAAAATTCCGGTCAGCATGTTAATTTTTCCAATGATGATGTGGATAAATAAACGTACGAGCTCTTAGCGCACGAACTCTTAGCGCACGAGCTTTTAGCGCACGCGCGCGTTTTCATGCAGCCAATCGTAGTGAAAATTTGTTTTTTGAATGCTTTCAACTGCCAAATAGACATTTCGTTTTCTTATTTGATGATTTCATTTGGAAATGAAATAACCAAATATTAACTTTAATATATTAGTTTACCATAGCAAAATCAAATAAGAAAACTAAATGGTGTAATTGTGTAGATATAAATTTTCAAAGTAAAAATTATAAAAAGGTATATGCACGCTTCAAAATCACTTTTACAATTTTTACCGCCAAAATTCACATACCATTTGGTTTTATAATTTAAAACTTTGAATTTTGGGGTGAAAATTTGTTACAACGATTTTAAAAGCGTGCATATATCTTTTTGTAATTTTTCTTTGAAAAATTTTATATACCCTTACATAAAAAAACTCCAAAAAACACTTAACTCAACACGTACACTCAACTTGAGTGTTTTTCCTTACAAAAAACATTCAACGTCAGTATTATATTATGAAAAAAAAAAACAATAAAGATTTTTTTTAATAGGAAAACCAAATAAGAAAACAATATGTTTTCTTTTAGCAGCTGAAAAAATTCAAAAAACAAATTTTCACTGCAATTAGCTGATTGTTTATTTATCCACATCATTGCAGCAAAAATTAACATAGTGACTTGAATTTTTAATATGATATGAAATGTATGAAAAATAAGTCGACGTTGGTCATTTTGGCCAATTATTTCATTAATATTGAAAATTTTTAGCGTAAATTTTATTCGTTGTTAATAACAAATTAAATAAACAATTTTATCAAATGACTATATCCGTAAGGCAAAAATCAACTTGATTCATTAATTATAAACAGAAAAGGGACGAGTTGATTATTACGTTTTAAAATGATTTTGTCACGTGCAAAGGCCGTTCTGCAATCCGGTGCCTCAATTAGACAGAAAATATAAATTTTCCATAATTAATTTTTGAAAAAACAAGTCAAGGTCAACGATTTTACCAGTACACTCTGTATATTTATTCTCCGAGGCGCTTCTGTTAAATCTGCAAAAATATATCAACATGTTTTACGAATTTTCCACATTTCAGTTTTAAGTTAGCATTGCAGCGAGCGAATTGAAATATTTCAATAGCGCTCAGCAGTCGCAAAGTTTGCTTAATTGACAAACTCTACAATTAGAAACCCATAGTCCCAATAAATAAAATTATTAGTTTTAGTACCATGCATAAATAGTAATTCACGAGGTTCCTAGTCTCCCCTACCGTCAAAGGTTCTTCATGACAGTAATAACTAGATTCAAGATTATAGAGGGCCAAGCCCATCGGAAGATGAAGATGGTGAAGAAGGTTTTTAAGGTTAATTAGTTCTGAATATGAATAGCATTTCGCTAGTTTTTTTTATTCTTTCATGATATATAATTATAATAATAACGCGACGATAATCAAATTAACTGCTTTCCAATATCAATAAGTAAATTTTAGGTTTTGTATATGTACAAGTATAATTGAACTACTACTCTAACTCGCAGGTAGGCAACCTATACCTTCATGGATAGACAAATTTGGAAGATTAAAGCGGCCATCGAATAGTTCAGATATATTTGATACCTTTTTATAGGCCCATTTAAAAGATAAATTAAAATATGACAGACAATTGACGGGGAAAGATGATCAAGGCCAAAGAATCATTTTGGAAACTATAAAAGACAACGAATTTATAGGAAATGCATTAAATAGAATGAAGAAGGACGCGTTTAACATTGAATATCTAAAACTGAAAATTTTAGTTTATTTGTAGAAAAATATCATATATTGGATCAAATAAACTTATGTTTTACATTTTTTTGTTCTCAATAATTATCACTTCTTCGTGTAATTATTTTATTTTGTTTCAACGTTATTTTAGCTAAGGTGTGTTTATATATTCTGGAAAATGTATTGAAATTAGGGATTCTTCTTTATCTTCTATAAAGTTTTGTATATTCCAGGTGTGCTTACCTTTTATTTTAATCCTTTTTAATAAGTATTTCGTATATATCCTGTTCCTCACTCACCGAAATAAATATTTTCATACCAAGATACACCTTTAACTTACCACTGCTAAATCCTTACCTTAGAGCGGGGGTGCTCAAACGGTCGATCGCGATCGACAAGTCGATCGCGAGTGCTT
The DNA here is from genome assembly GCA_019049505.1 of Pachyrhynchus sulphureomaculatus. Taxonomy (NCBI): domain Eukaryota; kingdom Metazoa; phylum Arthropoda; class Insecta; order Coleoptera; family Curculionidae; genus Pachyrhynchus; species Pachyrhynchus sulphureomaculatus. Next base: position 72,682,829 of record CM032446.1, read on the forward strand.
TTTGAGTCGATCTCGAGAAAAAAATTCCGATATAGAACTATTCACAGATTTTGTTTTAGGTAACTAAAACAAAATGTAATGAATAAACTACTAAAATTTATTCGATCCACAATTAGGCCAGAATAACCCCCTCATCACTTTCTTTTATCGTAATAACCCCCTGCTAGCGGCAAAAGACGGCTTTATCAAAGGAACGCGCGGTACTTCTCAAAGAAAAGCCGCATTTTTGATTCCCGCTGATTTTTCTAGAAACTTCGGGCGGCGTGTTTGACGGGAACATTCGAGACTTCGTTCGCGCCGATATAAATGTTGCGCCTGCAGGAATAGGAGTCAGTCTGAGTTGTAACTTGAAGGCGATACATCGATACAAAGTTTATTACTAAATATTCCAAAATGAGTGCGGCGAAGAAAAGTAAAACTTATCATTTTAATAACGATTGGGAGGAAGAATTTTTCTTTTGTATGGTAAAGGATAAGTGCATTTGTCTCATTTGCCGTGCGTCAGTTGCAATACCTAAGCGTGGGAACTTAGAGAGGCATCATAAAACGGTTCATAAAAACTATGAAAAGGATTTTCCGTCACAGAGTGAATTAAGAAAACGAAAAGTACTTGTTTGAAAAAAGAACAAACCATGTTCACAAGACTAGCCATACAATCAAAAGCTGCAAGGATCGCGTCATTTAAAATATCTCATATATTGGCGAAACACAAGAAACCATTTGATGATGGATTGGTTGTGAAGGAAGCATTTATTGAAGCGGGGTGAGACTTTATTTGGAGATTTTAAAAATAAAACAGAGATTATGTCTGCTATTAGACAACTTCAGTTATCTCGTCCGACTGTCACAAGGCGTGTTGAAGTCATGAGTCAGGACATGGCAGATAAACTAAAACGTGATATCATGGAATGTACATACTTTTCTTTACAGTTCGGCGAATCCACCGATATGACAGACACTGCCCAACTGTGTATTTTTATTCGAATGGTATTCAATAACATGTCGGCTAAGGAAGAGTTTTTGATAATGATTCCTCTGAAAGGAAAGACCCGTGGCGAAGATATATATGACGTTTTCTTCAATTTTGTAACAAACTACAAGCTACCAATATATAAACTAGTGTGCATTACAACCGATGGAGCACCAGCAATGACTGGAAACAAAAACGATTTTGTGGCATTGTGTCGAGCTAATGATGATTTCCCTTCATTTTTTCTCCTTCCATTGCATTATACATCTACAAGTTTTGTGTTCAAAAGTTCTAAACATGGAGGAGATTATGGGCATTGCAATAAAAATTGTGAATTCTATCCGTGCACGTAGCTTGCAACGACGGCTCTTTAAATTGCAGTTGAAAGATAGTGAGTCAGCTGAACACACTGATTTAGTTCTTCACAAGGACGTCAGGTGGTTGAGTCGCGGAAACAGCTTTTCTGGATGAAAGAGGTGATGACACTCAGATGCTGAAAAACGAAAAATGGCTGACTGATTTGGCATTTTTGACATACATCACAATGCATTTAAACACCATTAATTTGGAGCTTCAAGGTAAAGGAAAAACTATTATTGAGATGATTAGCGCAATAAACGCATTCAAAAGTAAATTGCAACTTATGATAGATCAACTGAAAAGAAAGGATCTGAAAAATTTTCTGTCTTTGAAAGCAAGGATTCCTCAGCTGATTTATGATATTTATGAGGCAGAATTATCAAATATATTTTGGGCCAATTCGAAATACGTTTTTATGATTTCAGTAAATTGGCAAATATCGCATCATTTATGAGTTATCCTTTTTCATGTAAAAACAGTGAGGAATTAGCTACTGAAATAGCAAGTCAGTTTAACATGGACTCATGTTCTGTTGAAAATGAGTTAGTGCAGATTATATCAGATATATATCTCAAAGCCACAGCATCTGATACAAAATTCTGGTGTTTTATATCTGAAGATAAATATCCGAATCTAAGGCAAATCGCCCTTCAACTGACGGCAATGTTTGGGTCAACTTACTTGTGCGAGTCTGCATTTTCTGAAATGAAGATAATTACGTCAAAATATCGCAATCGACTAACTGACGAACGTGTCATCATGCTTGCGATTAGCACTCGGTAATTACGTACCATCTTATGAAAAGTACGGTAAGGACATGCAGTGTCACTCTTCAACATCCAAAGTCACTCTTTAGTTAAGTTTAGACACTAGAACTCGTTTGTTTTGTAAGAACCAATAAACTCGCAATTTTGAATGATTATGAGTTTTTTTCATTGACATTTTAGAGCAGACCTACACTTACCTTGACTAAAAAAATGCATATTGTGCGGAAAACTAATATCTATGCCACGATACACCCTACTTAGACGACAATCCTGCATCACACTTACTTGCAGCCTCTCAGAGTCGATCGATCGTAGTCTAACAATATTGAGGTAGATCGCCAACAGTTCAAGTTTGAGCACCCCTGCCTTAGATGTGCCAGTTTCGGCAGTCAAAAAAAATATTATTTTTTTTTGTCCAGTAGCACCATAAAAAATATATATTGACGTTTCTAGAATTAAGAGTTCTATTTAACTGAAAAATAATATTTTATATTTTATATATATATATATATATATATATATATATATATATATATATATATATATATATATATATATATATATATATATATATATATATATATATATATATAATATATATATATATATATATATATATATATATATATATATAATATATATATATATATATATATATATACATAAATATAAATATATATATATATATATATATATATATATATATATATATATATGTAATAAAAATATAAAATTCATGTCATTAGTCGAAACTGCGACGCACGACTCTTTCGTCACGAAAATCTTTAAAAAAGCTACAACTTTAGTACTGATCATTGTTTCTAAGTCTTCAAGCAAATTAGGAAGATTTTGAATTTATAATCAATAACCTTATACTGTATAGCTTGTCGAAGTACTAAAAACAATTTAAATATTCTTGACTTTCTTGCCTCTACAACCCGAACATAAATTAATTTCTTGAAAGAAAAAGACAACGGAAACTTTTAGAAATTAATCAAGCAGCAGACATATTTAGACCAGATAATTCATAAACTTTGACTAAGTTCCAAGTTTTAACATCGTTTATTTTCTGAAATATGTTCCGCTAACTTGGTTCACATAATGATGTTGCCAGCATTATAGATAAGGACGTTGCATGATGTTAACACATTTGCACTAGGAATCCTACACAGTATCTATATTATGGCCTGATAGAAAAGTTAGATCGTATTAATTCAGTTGCATTTCTAAAAAGTTCGTATTGTTTATAACAGAGTTCCCGTTTAAACGAATAATTTCAAAATATTTGTAATAAAAAAAAATGCCAAAATGCATTTTTAAAATTAGTGCCGAATATAAGTTATTTAAAAAGAATAATAATAGGAATTCTATAGTAAAATATTAATGACAAAAGATAAACAGGGGAGGGTCTTCGCATATTAAGGATGGGCCATCAGTTAGTTTATTTTTAGTGTTCCGTACGGACCACTTATAAGATCACTTCGGTGTCTGTCTGTCTGTCCGTCTGTCACACCCGATTTACTCCGAAACTATTTGACATAGAAAGTTGAAATTTGGTAGTAATATAGGAATTGATGGCCGCATCGGAGCCGTATAGTTTTGAAAGTTGGTGGGTGAAATCTGAAGTGAAAAAAAAACGCAGGGTTGACTCTTAAGTCGTTGTCAACTCTAGACAAATATTCTTTATAGCAAGCTGATTGAAGACGTTTACATCCCCTCAGGGGCTAGGGGAATCCCAGGATTCTCCTAGTACGGGCATTGACGATCCCGAGGTACCTGAGTCATGTTGTGCTGTCTTGTGTTGTCCAGATTATATGTAACAAAAACGCAATCTTAAGGTGTTTACCGTGCCGAGAAGATGAATGGCTCAGCGTTTATGAGTCGCAAACGGTTCCCCCGGATACCGGGCGCCCTCCGGGTGTAAGTAGCCTTGCTGTGGCATCCAGGCTCTGCCGCAGTCGACCATTCTTTCCTAGGATACTCGTGGGAACACTATGTCACAAAATAATAATTATACTAGTGATAATGGCAGGGTGCTGAGGAGGCGGACCCCTGTCGTACAAACAGCTACAGCACCCCCACAACAACAACAACAACGACAAACGATCCAACCAACCGCCTCAGCTGAAACTACTCCCGATAGTTTTTACCAGATCCGACATTGTAGGTGATGGAAATTGCCTTTTCCGTGCAGTTAGCTTACACTTATATGCCCACCAAAACCATCATGAAAGACTCCGAGAGGCTGCTCTAAGATATATACAACAAAACTGGTCGGAACTTAACACATTTTCATTAATTGGGGACGACGATATGAAAGACTTCAATAACTACTATAACTATATGAGGAAAAATGGCACCTATGGAACGAGCCTAGAGATACTTGCCCTCTCGGAAACCCAGAATAGCAACTTTCATATCTTCTCAAAAACAACGAAGAACAAGAGATACAAAAATATCTTTTAGGGACAAGCCAACAATAATAAGCACAAGAAAACACACCGAAACTATTTACCTTCTACTAACAGGCAACCCAATGTCGGGACACTTTGAGCTTCTGACACCACAAAACACTAAAAACATCCCAAACAACAGTAGACCAATAAAAGAAGCATCGGGCGAGCGACGTAACGGTCGAGGACGTCGCGGGAAATGGCTGCTCGACCAAAACGATGAAGACCGGGCAACTGACAATGAACCTGCCAAAAGTGTTGTGCCGGCGAGTAAACCGGCACCCACCAAGGCGGGAAAGTCAAGGCAATGCATGAGTTATACTACAGGAACAAACGAACACACCATGCGTTGCTTTGATAAAAGCACAAGTCCTGACAAAGAAACCACAGAGAAGGGAATCACTCGCCGCCTAGACCCACCACCATCAATCCCAAACGCAACCGACGAAGTATTTAATCAAAAACTCCAGCAACGACAAAGAAATCCCAACAGCACAAAACCAAAATTCAAACGGCAAATAAGAATAGAAAACCAAATCAACAACATCAGGAGATATCTAGGACACCTTACCCAGTTTATCAACGGGAACGTGTCCAAACGAGTCACGCAGAGTATAAACAAGATCAAGTCCGGGTCTCCCGACAGAACACTGCCAGAAATCCTGGATACTCTGAAACAAAAATTATCCGTATATGCCGCAAGACTTCGTAGATACAAAGAACCAAATGAGAGGAAAGATACCAACAACCTCTTCCGAAGAAGCCAAACACAGTTCTACCGGAAAACTATGCACAGCAAACAGACAGCAGTGACCGAACCATCAAACAAACAAGAACTCACAGATCATTGGAAAAGTATCTGGTCAGAACCCAAACTACCCAATAATAACACCCACTGGATCAAAGCCAAAGAAGGCAAAGATAAACATGTGACAGAACAGCAAAATTCCACATTAACTACTGTGGGACCAAAGAGCATGATGAGGCGCCTGGATGCAAGAAGTTCCGGAGGTAGAATGGCCCCCCGTTCGGATCTCCGGGTAGGGGCTGGTTCGGAGGCGTCGACTTGCAGACATCATAATTTTAAGATAGATTTTTGCAACATACGAGGTATAAACTCGAACATAAATTCAGTGCATCAACACCTGCAATCAGATAAACCTCATGTACTCGCTCTATGTGAAACCAAGGTCAGTCCATCGACCAGCACGGTCAACTATCTTTATCCTGGGTACGACTTCTATTCCCGATTTAGGCGTAACTTTGGAATCTGTCTTTTTGTCAGAAGCGACCTCTCTTGTCAACGAGAAGAAGCTCTGGAGCCCCCAAACTTTGATGTTATGTGGTTAAAAATAACGACTCAACAAACCACAAGGTTCATCTGTATCCTGTATCGACCACCAAGTGATACCAATTTTCGAACACTTTTCGCTTCTCTTGCAGACACCATCGATCATTTACAAAGTAACTATCCAAGTGCCGAAATTGCCATCCTGGGCGACTTTAATGTCCACAATATCAACTGGCTCAAATATTCAAATACCACCGACGAACAAGGTCGTGAAGCTGAATCTTTCTCAATCAGTTATGGCTTAACTCAGCTTATTGACGAACCAACACGGATCCCTGATCGGGACGGGGAGTTCGCCAGTCTTCTTGATCTGTTTTTAACCACCAATCCGGAGATTTACACGGTCACCGTAAATCCGCCGTTAGGTTCTTCTGACCATAAACTGCTTTCGACCTCGAGTATCGTGCCAATCAGTAACAGAGAGGCGCCTAGGCCGCGCAAGATTTGGCACTACAAATCTGCTAAATGGGAAGATCTCATGGAATACTTTCGAACTTTCCCTTGGATGGACGTTTGTTTTCGATCCGATAACCCATCTGACTGCGCCAGGGAGGTCTCCGATGTTATTTTGGCTGGTATGGAAGCTTACATCCCTTTTTCGAAGAAATGCTCCTCCAACGGCAAGCCTTGGTTCGACCGAAAATGCAAAGAAGCTGTTGCTTCTAAACATATTGCCTACCGACAATGGCGTGAAAATCCTAACACCTTAAATCGAAACATCTTTGTTCATGCCCGGAACAGATGCAAGGGAATTATCGACGAAACCAAGGAGGCACACAATCAACGAATTAGAAACAAACTTCTCGCTTGTCCCAACAATTCCAGGTCCTTTTGGGCAGTCGCTAAGGCAGTTAGTCAAAACTTTACCAAATCCACCATACCACCACTCACACGGCCAGATAATTCCATTGCAACCACACCTGTTGAGAGAGCGAACTTGTTGGCTGAGCTCTTTGCTTCACATTCTATGGTCGATTTCCAAGGAAAAACACCACCTACTATTCCCATATTGCAGTCAAGGATGCCCGATGTTGTCTTCAGACAGCGCATCATAAAGAGTATTTTAATGAAGCTAGACACCAAGAAGGCTTCTGGCGCTGACGGAATACCTGCCATAGTTCTCAAAAACTGTGCAAGGGAACTAACACCAGTTTTCTGTAGACTTTTTAACCTATCCTACAGAAAGGGAATATTTCCGTCCTGCTGGAAATGTGCCACGGTTCAGCCGATACCTAAAAAAGGTAAGAAGACCTTGCCAAATAACTACCGACCAGTTGCACTGCTTTCAATAATATCGAAAGTCATGGAAAAGGTTATCAATGAGCATCTTCTAAAATATCTTGAACGATTCAATATTATTAGCGATCACCAATATGGTTTTCGTAAACATAGATCAACAGGAGATCTTCTGACTTATGTAACACATGTTTGGAACAACGCAATTGAACACTTTGGAGAATCTCGAGCGGTTGCTCTTGACATATCCAAGGCATTCGACCGTGTTTGGCACGATGGACTGTTGGCTAAGTTGCGCTCTTATGGTATGTCTGAAAGGTTCTGTTTGTGGCTCTCATGTTTCCTCAGAGAGCGTTCTTTACGAGTGGCGGTCGACGGATTTCTTTCTAACACCCACACTATCAACGCCGGTGTGCCCCAGGGCTCCGTACTGTCTCCTACTCTCTTTCTCATTTACATTAACGATCTGCTAGAAAAGACCGGGAATCCAATCTATAGCTTTGCAGATGACAGTACGCTTGTCTCTTCATTCACATTGAACGCTCGGACATCGGCTGCTCAGGCGAATATCCGCAGACAGCAGGAGGTCGTTCAACTTAACAAAGACCTGGAAGAAATTCTATCTTGGGGTGACAGTAACCAAGTGGAATTTAACGCTACAAAAACCCAAGCGGCAGTTTTTTCTAAAAAAGTTAACGTTGCTGAACCCGACATAGCTATGTCGGGGCACTCCATTCCCCTAGCATCGTCGCTCAATTTGTTGGGCGTTAGTTTGGGAGCAAATATGTCTTGGCATGAACATGTTGCAGGCATAGCAAGGAGAGCTTCTCAAAAATTGGGAATATTATTTAGAACCAGAAAGCTTTACACCCCACAGCAACTGTTAATTCTTTACAAAGCCCAAATTCGACCAACTATGGAATACTGCTCCCACGTTTGGGGCTCCGCTCCCAAACATACACTGCATTTGTTGGATTCTGTTCAGAGAAGAGCGGTCCGTCTGATTGGGGACCCGGAATTGACCGGCGGCCTTGATTCGCTGGAACATCGAAGAACGGTTGGCGACTTGAGTCTGTTCTACAAGTATTTTCATGGAAAGTGTTCGAAGGATGTAGCCCGCTTAATTCCTCCCAAAGCGGTGCATGTTAGAAATACACGTCGCGCTGGTGCTTCGCATCCGTATGAGGTTCAGCTTGTTACTCCGCGTACGACGCTTTTCAAGCAATCTTTTATATGGAGAACGTCATCCCTTTGGAATAATCTGCCCAGCGCTGTGTTTCCCACCGAGTACAATTTACAGCGATTCAAGAACAACGTGAATCGCTTTTTTCCGCACTCGTGCCGCTCCTGGAGCGCTTTAGGGACTTCCCTGCAGCACGTGTGCTAGACCAATAAAAAAAAAAAAAAAAAAAAAAAAAAATATCACGCAATAAAGAAAACTCTTGGTATGAGGTGAATAAACCTTTTTGTTTATACTTTTTGTACGCAATTTTCTTTTGCATAACCAGTGTTTGTAAGTCTGCAGAGAACCACGTTGGAAAATTTGTTGTTCTAAAGCATTTAACCGGTACGAAGATGGCAATGACACCATATAAAATATTGTAAAAATTCTCGACACCAACATTTATATCAGTTTCATTGAAAACCGACTCTCATGAAACATAGGCTAAAAATTCATTGATTAATTGAAAATTGCAATTCTTAAAATCGTAGTAGAGTATGTCACATTTCAAACTATTGTTGCCAACATAGATGGAAATCGATATTTCATATGCAATATGGTGCTGAGAAACATTTAAAATACACTCAAGGGCAACAGAAACATTGACCTCTTGATTGTTACAAAACACAAGATCAAGAAATTTTCCATGTAATAGAGTTTTCTCATATTGAGATATCCATAGCACGCACATATAATATTCGCCGAAGAGGACGCGAGACACTGCACACTTAAACCATCGTCTCCATCCAACCAGACAGCATCAGGCAAGTTATAATTACCACAAATGAGAACCTCGCTATTATTAAATCGTTCTATTAAGCACAGCATTACCATGCTCATTATATACCTGCATCGAGGACTGTGGGGGGAAGTACACCGCACCAATTACAATCTTTTGACTACCGCATGTCACAGAAACAAAAACATGTTCCACATTATGTTCGCTAACGTTAATTGCAGTAGAATTGAGATTTCTATGAATTGCCACCAAAAACACCACCACCCCTTAACTTGCCACTCGCATCACTATCCCTGTCACGTCTGTACACGCAATATTGCCCCAAGCCCAATTCGGCATCACCATATTCTGCTGTCAGCCACGTTTCGACTAATATCATAATATCATAGATACTATCTGGTATATAAAAAAAAAACAAAAATTTCAAATTCATCAGTTTTCAGTAAAGATTGGAAACAAACTCTGTTGAAAACTCATTTGGGGTGTGTTTTGTAAAGTCACTGATCATTTTATAGCACCGTAACAATTTTTTTTATGTTAAAAGCAATCAACGTACGGAACACTAATTGTGCAAGTTCAACTTATTTTTTAAAACTGATATTGCAAATAAAATGGTTTAATATTTGTCAATGTTTTTTTTGTTATTGAAAAGGGTAAACTCTCTGATTAAGTATGAAATATAATTTCATTTAAATGGCTGTCACAGCTAGCTTGGCAGTAGCCCATCCTGTTAACCCAATTTTTCAACACATTTTCAATGGTTTGTGACCCTATTTGGCGAATAGTTCCATGGAATTTTCCTTAAGTGCATTTGTGGATTGTTAGAGTAACAACGATCCTTAACAGTCCCCATAAAAAAGAGACGAAAGGCGTCAAATCACAACTGCGCAGTGGCCATGGCACATCTTCGAAACGGCTGGTCACACGATTACCGACTGACTGCGCAAGAAGATCAACTGTTTCACGGCTGGTGTGGCATGTTACGCCATTCCAAACCTCCAACTCCAAATCAACCAATTGCGGCCACAAAAATTCATGTCTCTGTAACTCACTCTATTCACCAAAACGTTGTTGCCAGCTTCATCTTCAAAGAAGAAAGAGTCAATAATACCAAACAATTACTCTTTAAAGATGCATTGGCTTTTCTACTACTACATATGGATTTTTGGGAATCCGAAATTCTGCGGATTTGCTTATTTACATATCCTCCAAGATGAAAATAAGCTTCGTCCGAAAAGATAATTTTGCGAGCAAAATCTATGTCATTTTTCAATTCATTTGAAGTCCACACAGAGAAGCGATAACGAAGCGGAATTTTGCTTCAATGTTTGAGTGAGTTGATCCTTATCAGCAAAATTCTCCTCAGAGAAGTGCGACTAATGTTCAGTTTTTGGGATCTGCAACGAGTTGAGATTCCTGGGTTTTCACACAAACTTTAGGCAACAACAACGTGACTTCAACCAAAATTACTTTTAAATTTTTGCATAGTTTCGGCAACACAGCACTCACTTTGGAAATATTTTTAGTGTTCCATACGGAACATTTATATCATCACTTCGTTGTCTGTCTGTTCGTCTGTCTGTCAATCTGTCCGTCCATCTGTCACACCCGATTTTCTCCGAACTTATTTGACATAGAAAGTTGGAATTTGGTACTAATATAGAAATTCCCGAAGTGTGTGTAAAAACATGAGTTTAAAAATATATATAATGTAATACTTGCGCACATTTTTTCTTTGTATTATTTTTAAAAAATTGCCAAAAATCGCTGTCACCTCCTTATCTCAAAAAGTACTGATCAAAAAATTTTGAAAAAATTCCGGGATATTCTCCACAGAGTGTAGATTGAACGAAAATTATCACGAGTGCATTACCATCAATAATTTATCTGGTATATAAAGAAAAACACAAAAATTTCAAGGTCATCAATTTTGAACTAAATAATAAACTTTATCAAAATTTTTATCTTAAAAGCAATCAACGTAGGGAATACTAATTGCGCAAGTCCGACTTGCACTTGGCCGATTATTTTAATATTTCCCAACCTAAATCGGTAGTTTAACACTAAATGTCTCGCAATATTTTTGGCGCGTTCGTGTTAACAGTGTCGAAATAACACATATTGCAAAAAGAAACCAACAGATGATTCACCCGTTATTTACAACTGAGAACTAATATTACTCTCTATATATAATTTCTGTCAAAACTGAAAATTATAAATAATATGTTTGAACATAATTAATTGCAAATAATGAAAAAATAATACACTTTTCAGATTCCTAGTTTCCAAAAACTCAGAAAAGAACATATAATACAATATGTATAACCTTTTAGCCGACCCCAATTACAATAAAAAAATAATACAATTTTTAGATTTTTATACTTAAATAACTTTGCAAAAGTTATATAATATGATATAGGCAAGCAAGTCCTTTATCCTTCTTCGTCATACCTCCCCATTAGCTTCTCTTATGTTTAAATAATTAAAAATACTAAAAAATAAACTCAATAGGACGTATAATAAAATAAATACGAAGTAAAACTCCTTTCCTATCCAACAGATCGATAGATCCACAAAAATAGGAGACTATGTTTTTTGTAATCTAAAGTCCCTAATATCTGAAGAAATACAAAAATCTCAGAGAGAGATCCTTGACAAACACAATATGTTTAAATAATTAAAAACTCTTCAAGTGCACGTTGGACTTGCGCAATTATTGTTTCGTACCGTGATTGCTTTTAAAATAAAATAAAATTCTTACCTAGGCTAAGTTAATTAGGTCCCCGACATCTTAAAATCCAATATATTCTTTCTATGTCAATAATGTATAATAATTTTAGCAACTTAGCTACCTAATAGTCAAGTATATTACAAGAACCTTCACCATACGTCAAGAAATATAGTTTTCATTTTTTATACTAGATAAATTATCAAACGTAATGAACTCATGATAATTTTCGCTCAATCTACACTTTATGGAGAATATTCCAGAATGTTTCCAAAATTTTTTTATCATTTTTTAAAAATAATGCAAAGAAAAGTATGCACAAGTATTACATCATATATACTTTCAACCTCGTGTTTTCAGAACACACCCCACTCGATGACCTGGTAATTTTTTTTTCACCTCCGGCTTCACCGCCCCAAACTAATCCCCTTAAGTCAAAATTTAACTTTCAAAACTATAAGGCTCTGACTAGGTTATCAATTCCTAGATTTGTGTCAAATTTCAACTTTCTGTCTCAAATAGTTTCGGAGAAAATCGGGAGACGGACAAACAAACATACACTGAAGTGATCCCATAGGTATTCCGTACAGAGCATTAAAAATGTTAAAAAAAAAGAACAAACTTATTAGGCTTCTAAACTACAAGAACTCCGAAAAAGGACTATATAATAAGATGTATAAACCAACCCTAACCTCTAACTCCTCCCCCACCTGAACTAACCTCTTATTTATTCAAATGATACTTATCGGGATCAACAGATAGATTAACCGCCAGACCAACGAAAATAAAAGGCTTTTTTTTCGTGATCTGCGGTCTCTAAAAGGTGAAGAAATACAAAAATCTCGGAGGGTGATTTTTTACGAATGTAATGGTTCACTTTAGCAAGGGAAGTAGAAATAGATCGATAGATTAAAAGGTACCTTTGTTATATGTCAAACTACAATCCTTAGAAAATTATTTCTTAAAAATTATGTCATCTAAATGTGAACGTTTACGAAACTTTTTTAACAGAACTGTAAAATTATTAATCATTGCTCGTCCCGTCATTTTCGTGATTGCTTCTAAGTTTTACCGGATATTTTCTTTTAATTACTCCAGAGAACTTTAGTGTTGAGATGATAGAACTAACTAACTAGAATAAATTTTGTCAAATGATGGTAGACAGAGTTCATCATGGAATTAACACTGTTGAAAAGTTTACTAAAGAAACTATTTACTGCCCAGGTATTATGACTGACACTGAAACCGTGTGTTCTATCTTTTGCAAATTGTCAGAGATTTTCCAAAAATAATTCGCGTCAACCAATGATATCAAATTAATGTTCTGTCCGTGAAAACTGTTTTATTAAATAACTCGTTATGAAGATAATTTAGAGTCACAGAAATTTTTTGTCCGACTGAGACACTTCAACTTTGTCAGAAGAATACAAAAGATATGACCATCATCCAAATTTCGAAGAATGCTACTGAGAATATTTTACCACAATTTTAAGAAAATCAGCACTAGAATGGCAGTGGAATGGAAGCGGAAAAGCCAGCGCAGCATACACTAAAAAATGCAAGAATACGAAAGAAGGCCTCCAGAAAGACGAATGTTGAGATTAGAGTTGTCAACTTTCATACAATTTTTAACACTTGGATAATGATCACCAAAAAATGCAATTCCTTAACCAACTAACATTCCCTGTTCTTCTGATACGGGCATACGAAAAAACTGGGAGATTAGTTTTCAGTATAATTGAGAAATATGAAACAAGTATCGAAGAGAAATAAATTGTATAATCAGTTATAGTTGAATACCAGCGCTCTATTGGATACACCATCAATATTGGAGAAATCAAACTTCCTGCTTCAGCTCGAAAAATTCTATAAATAAGGGATTAAGAAATCGATTCAAACTTCCAAACATTCTCAAAATATTAGCAGAGATGAATTTCGGTGAGCATCACTAGATTATAACTACTTGGTTTTTACCTCCCCAGGCTTAAGGAGTGGTCTGACTTCTTAGATTGCGGATTCCTCAAGGTGCATTATGCAGTCATAGATGCAACGTCGGAAAGTAATTTTAGTCCGAAAAATTACTACTTCAAATCTGAACAAAACCTAGAAAGCTTCGATTTCACGTAAACAAATACCAAGATAACTGTACTTTTGATTAGCCCAAGTGCTTTCTTTTTTTAAGGCAAATAAGGCGTATCTGAAACGAGAACAATCGTAAGCGGCAACACTAGCAACTATTTATTTACCAAAATGAATGGAGCAAACACATATATGGCTGTTATTTGCAACTTAAATTTAAGAACCATACAGGGCAGAAATAAGGAAGTATATATAAACAATAAAGTCATGCAGGGACGTCTAGAAGAAATTTCGACAAGATACTGATCTAACCTTAACCTAGTGTGTGAACTCCTTATATTTTCTAGTTCCCAAGAATTTACAGCCTGGTGCGTACTGCTATTATAGGTGTTTTTATCTTATATACATGTATATATATATATATATATATATATATATATATATATATATATATATATATATATATATATATATGTATATGTATATATATATATATATATATATATTATATATATATATATATATATATATATATATATATATATATATATATATATATATATATATATGTATATATATATATATATATATATATATATATATATATGTATAATATATATATATATATATATATATATATATATATATATAGATATATATAGATATATATATATATATATATATATATATATATACATATATATATATACGCAGTTGTTTGTTGGCAACTTTCGTAGATAATCGGTGTCAAGCGTTTCGTAGAGAAGGATAACGCCGAATATCGTGGGGTAATCAAACATTTTAATTTAAAAAAGTGGACTGAGGCCCAGATAGAAACTGAACTGAAGGAAGTTCATGGGGACTCTGTAGCCTGTTTGTGAGAGAAATTACTTTATCAATTTTTTACAGCATTAAATATACACTAACAGCAAGCAAGCCAAACTGGTGTGACAGTCTAACGATCAACACAAACCAAAACGAAAATGACATAACAAGTAATTTGCTTTTTTACATACCGGCATTTGACTTGTAGTAATTTAGATTAGATAATAAATTCCCTAATAGATGACACTAAAGTAAAATGGGCTGACTGAAAAAATTTAATTTTTCTCACGACTCCCAGCTTCTAATTTATATAAAATCACTATATCATATAAAACAATGTCCCCCGCCGCATCTGCCCATCTGTCTGTCCGTGCGCGATTTTTTCAGTAACTACTAAACAAATTTTATTCCGGGGTTCATTAATGGATAGAGTGTTTTACGAGGAAGGCTTAGGTGTATAATTTGTGGATATTTTTGTATAAATTAGCCTATTTATGACGATGAATGTCGATGATGTCAGAAAAAGTCAGTCGTCGGAGAGATATCTTCGCGTGCACTACGTACCTAGTTAGAGATACGTGAAAACAATATAGCTCAATACTGTTCGTCTCAAATAGTTCTATAAGAAAGTCCACGACAGCACATGTCGGACAAATGTTAACCGAAATTATCGAAATAAAGATATTAAAAATAAAAGTGTTAAAATACAACCAAAGAGGGTAATTTAGGGAGGAAAATATAAGTCCTTATCAAACTAAATGCATTTTTTGTTTTGTACATTTAATGAAGATAAAAAGTGTCTTTAAATAGTAACATTTAGATAAATGGTTTAAGTTTTACAAGGGTGTTTCTGAGCTCGTATTTCCGCCGTTCCAATGTGCTCCCAGAACTTCGCCACTTGAACTGATTCTAAAAGTAGCAGGTTAAAAATAGAAGTCTTAAAATACTAAAACTAAAGAGAGTAATTTAGAGAGAGAAAAATATAAATCCTTATCAAATTAAATGCATCCTTTTTTTTGTGCATTTAATGAAGATAAATACTGCTTTTAAATCGTAACATTTGGATAAATAGTAGCACTCGGATGTGCTGCCGGAATTCCGCCGCACAAACTGATTCTAAAAGTAGCAGCTTCTATAATATTGCTGCGTAATTTAAATCCACCAAATTTATGCAATGACACAAGATTAGAAATAAATGCCCTTAAAAATTATTTAATTGAATGTACAATTCTGACAGGCTGTGGAGCTGGATAAACTGTTTTAATTCCGAGAATCCCAATGCTACCAACCGATTTACCGGTTTAATTTAAGCGGCTCCAGTTT
>CM032446.1:72698981-72728981 GCA_019049505.1 Pachyrhynchus sulphureomaculatus
CCTGGACGTAGCTCTCTCTAATATCTTCCATACTTCCCTGTTTTTTGCCACCTTAAACCACTGCTTGCCCGCTACTACTCTTACATCATCAACCCATCGTTTCTGTGGACGTCCAACGCTTCTTCCTGTTTCTCTGGATTTCCATTTCGTGATCCTATATATCCATCTGTCTCCGGATGGTCTAGCCACATGGCCTGCCCATCGCAACTTTGTCTTTGCCACCTTGAGAGTTATGTCAGTGACTTTGATTCGACTCCTTATCTGCTAGTTATAAATTCTATCCCTAAAGGAGATACCAAGCATGCTTCTTTCCATAGCTCTCTGTAAAGTCACGCAGTCCATATGTGCTGACCGGTAGATCACAGAAATTGTAGACTTTAGTTTTTAGGTTTATGGGTATTGTAGTACTTTTTAAGATACGTCCTAGTTTCTCAAAAGCTGCCCGTGCCAGCCTTATTCGCCTGGTAATTTCTACATGCTGGTTCTCCTTTCCCATCTTAATGGTGTGACCTAAGTAGATATACTCGTCGACGCGTCCTATGGAGCTATTTCATGTCTGTATGTTGGTATCTTTAGTTTTTTTTTTTAAATTCATTTTAAGACCTACCCTTGCAGAGACCACATTCAGCTGGTTCAACATTTCCTGTAGCTTATTAGTGTTATTAGCTATCACTACTATGTCATCTATAAACCTAAAGTGACTCAGTCTAGTGCCGTCGATGTTGATGCCCTTCTCGTTCCAATTTAACTCCTTAAAGAGGTCTTCAAAGGCCAATTTAGGTGAGATAGTATCTCCTTGTCGCACTCCTCTTTTTAATGGTATGTTATTATTGATAGTTGTTTCGTCAATTTTAATATATATATTTATATATATATATATATATATATATATATATATATATATATATATATATATATATATATATATATATATATATATAAATATATATATATATATATATATATATATATATACATATATATATATATATATATATATATATATATATATATATATATATATATATATATATATAGATGCTTCTTGATAGATGTTCTCTATCATTTTTATATATCTGGAATCTATTCTTGCATTCGCCAGGGATTTTAGAACTGACCATATATAGTAAATAAATAATTCTGCTTAAAATTTGTTTATTAACGCAACTAAAAACCTGGAAAAATTCCCATAATACTAATGAAACCATACAATATTTGACCCTCCACCTCCTACAACTCTTTTCCCATTAAAATTGAAAGCAATAAAAAAACAACTTAATTTTCAAATTCCTCGACTCCACAAACCCAAAAAAGACATATAATACCATATATAATAAGCAAACCTATTCACCCCTACCTCACCCTTTAACCCCTTACATATTAATATGCTTAAAATTTGTCCAGTCATCAATTAGAAAACCTGTAAATATCTATATATAATATAAATGCTATTTAAATAAAATAAAAATATTAAACTACCCCTGCCCCTTTCAGCCCTTTTCTGGGTTAAACATGAAAACAATGAAAAAATTAAACAAATTTTTGGATTTCTAGACTTCAAAAACGCAGAAAAGGACATAGAACACGATATATAAGAGGCAATCCTCTCTAATCTCCCCCCACCCCTTTAGCCCCTTATATGTTTTACTAGGAATATTTATGCATAAAATTTGTTTGTTATTCAACAAAAAAAAAGGAAAAGCTTTAAACTATTACTAGTAAAACCTAAAATTTATCGACCTCCACACCTTTGGCCTGAAGCGATACCGTTTAACAACTATAAACCTTATTTCCGTGTTAGATGTTCTCTATTTGAAATTTCGTTCGAAAGTTACCGTGCCAACATACCAACAGTCAGACAGACAGACCGATGAAAATGAGTGACTATGTTTTTCATGACCTAGTCCCCCTAAAACCTGAAAAATAGTGAAAATCTCGGATAGTGATTTTTCACAAATACGATACTTTTCTTTAGAAAGGAAAGTAAAAAGATAATTATCATCATCATCAGCTATAAAGTCCATCGTCGGAGATAAGCTTCCCCGGTTTTAGGCCTTGTTTATCCACTAGTCTTTTAACGTAGTCAGACCATCTTTTTTCATTCCCAGACCTCCAGTGGATTACTTTATGGCTCCATCGATTATCAAAGAGTCTTGCGATATGACCCGCCCAGGTCCACTTCAACCTGCTTACCATCTCAGCTACATCAGTTATCTTGGACCTTCCTCGAATTTCTTCATTAGTCAGCCCATCTCTCCTTTCCATCGCCCATTGATCTACTTATAGGCGATTTATAATTTCTTGATTCAAAGCCCACGTTTCCGTTCCTTATGTCAATACTGGCAACACGCATTGATCAAATGTGTTCGCTTTTAGTGTATTTTGGACCTTGGAAAGGAAGATGTTCCTCAATTTGCCAAAGGCCGACCAGGGCAATGATATTCTCCTGGATAAATCCGCTTTCAAATATTTTTTGAATATTACTATTTTTTATCCAAAATATACGTATGAATCCGTTCTTATGATTTTCGAATTTTCAATGCTCAGTACTGCTTCTTTATCACAGTCATGAACACATTTTAGCGATGTTTATCCTCTGACCAATCTCTTTGGACTTGTTATAAAGTTCATTCAGCCTTTCTTCTAATTCTTCTTTGTTGTTAGATATAAGCACAATATCATCCACCAATCGCAAATGATTGAGTTGCTCTTCTCCTATATTTATAACTTTACTTGACCATGAAAGTTGTTTGAAAAGATTTTTTAGCGCCAACGTAAACAATTTCAGTGACATGGTGTCCCCTTGACATACCTCTCTTTTCATTTCTTTCCTATTGGTGTTTCCTTTCAATACTATTGGATATGTTACATTTTTATATGGCTAACTCCTCGATACTCGGAAAAACGTTACTGTTAAAAAACCTAGTCAACAGCCTCGGAATAAAGAACAAAATACACGAACGACGACAAACGCTACGAAAACGGATAATGAATTTTGCAACATGGAATGTGCAAGGATGGACGAATAAGACCAATGAAGTAACTTTTGAGCTCCAAAAATCAGATGTCTCCCTTGCGGTACTAACAGAGACAAAAAAAAAAAAAAGGGACAGGGCTCAGAAAATTTAGGAAGGTATGACCACTTTTACAGCGGTGTACCGAAAGATAAGCGTGCCCAGCAAGGCGTGTCCATCCTGATATCTAAAAAAACTCAGAAAATGCATAACATCATGGGAACCAATCAGCGAAAGAATTATAAAAATGAACTTAACAGCGCAATGACATAAAGTTACAATCTTTGGAGTATATACAATAAATGATGACGCCCTAGTAAATCAGAAAAACGAATTCTTTGAGCTACTAAATAAAGAAATAGTAAACGTTGGAGATACCAGAGAAGTAATAATCTTAGGAGACCTGAACGCTAGAATAGGGAAAAAAGTTCAAGACGAAGTAGTAGGTAGACATGGAGAGGAAATTCTAAATGATAACGGCCAAAGACTAATAACAGTGTGCGAACAAAATGAGTTAAGAATAACTAATGGATTCTACTCACACAAATGGATCCATAAATATACCTGGACTAAGCCATCTAGAAACCAGCGATCCATAATTGATTACCTGATTGTCCGTCAGAAAACAACCCTTAGAATCCACGACGTCAGAGCTTATAGAGGAGCTACTTGCGGTAGTGACCACCATCTCCTAAATGCAAAAATAAGCTTTACCGGTAAAAAGCCACACACGCATACTCAAAAACGTGACGACTATGAAGAGATAGAATTTAGACAACAACCTAGAAAGCTTAGACCAAGAAAGTACCAAAAATCTGTACAGAAGGAGACTAGATGAGAAACTACAACCCAGAGACTTTTCGACCACATCAGAGCACTACAACCACATTAAAAACTGTCTACACGAAGCAGCAAAAGAGTCACTAGGATTCAAAGAAGGAGAAAGCCGTCTAAAACCTTACTGGTGGGACTGGGATATAGAAGAAAAAATAAAAGAAAAGAACGAAGCACATAAAAGATACCTCAGCATGCGAATAGAAAACAACAAAGAAATGTATAAACAACTTCAAGCTAATGTACGTAGGATGATTACACAAAAGAAAAATGAAACTTGGGAGAGACGCTGTAACAGAGTAAACACGTACATAGGAGGAGCCAAAAGTACAAAAAGTTGGAGACTTATAAAATCACTGCGCCAAAATACCAAAAAGGAAATTATATCGCCCATCACTTTAACAAATTAGGATAAATACTTCAGCTCCTTACTTACGGAAAACCGAGAACTATACAGAGATCCACCTGAGGAAATTGACGCCATAAAAGTGACCGCATCACCGATCCGTATTACAGTCAGAGAAGTAAAAGAGGTGTGCACAAAACTCAAAAACAGAAAAGCTCCTGGACCTGGAAGTATACCAGCAGAATTGATAAAATATGGCACACCAAAGTTGTTTGAACATCTAACCAATTTGTTCCAAAAAATGCCTCAGCACTGAGCAAATACCACAGGAATGGAAACTATCTTTTCTGACACCCCTACATAAAAAGGGCAACAAAGAGAGCTGCGATAACTATCGAGGTATTGCAGTCATGGGGACAATAAGTAGAATCTACGGAAAAGTGATAAAAGCAAGAATAGAGCGAGAATATGTGGACAGCGAGGCAGAAGAACAAGCCGGGTTCAGAGCAGGAAGATCAACCGTAGACCACCTTTTTTGTCTAACTCAGCTCATAGAAAAGATGACAGCGATGAACAAGGAGTTACATATTCTCTATGTGGACTTGAAACAAGCTTACGATAGCGTTCCACTTACAAAACTATGGGAATCATTAAAAAACAACAAACATAAACACTAATTTGATCAGAGCAGTGCAAGATCTATACCAAAATTGCCATATCCGAATAAAAATCGGCAATAAAATATCAAAGGGTTTTTCCCCAAATAAAGGTCTAAAACAGGGCTGCTGCCTATCACCAACGCTTTTCAAGATTTTTCTTGAGAAGGTGCTTCTTAGATGGAAAATCAAATGTAAAAATATGGGAATCCCGCTCAACGATACTGTTCTCTACACTCTTAGTTTTGCAGATGACCAAATAGTAGTGGCCCAGGAACAAGAAGACTTGGAATATATGACCAGGAAACTTATTGAAGAATACAAAAAATGGGGTCTACAAGTAAATCTATCAAAGACAGAATATATGTGCATAGGGGGTACGCAACAGAATTTGGTGACAGAAGACGGACACAATCTTAAATCATGCAGTAGCTATAAATACTTGGGTCTAAATATAACCAACAACGGAACTCTCGATGACGCCATCAAAGAAAGGAATATTCAGGGCAGGAAAGCTATCAGGTCTCTGAACAGTATTTTATAGGACCAGAAAATACAACACAATAGTTAAAAGCATTGTAACATATGGTAGTGAGGTATGGCAGTTAAAAGAAAAATCCGTTAAATCCCTAGAGGCCACAGAAATGGACTACTGGAGACGGGCAGCCGGAAGATCTAAGCTGGAAAGAATAAGGAACGAGAGAATTCGTGAAATTATGGGTGTAAAAAAAGACCATAGTCGAAGAAATAAGGGTGAAACAACTTAAATGGTATGGACACGTCCAAAGAATGACACCAGAGAGGCCAAATATTAGATTGGACACCTACAGGAAGAAGAAGAAGAGGTAGAACAAGAATGAGCTGGAGAGAGGGCATTGACAAAGAAATGCAAGAAAAAGGACTGGAGGAAGGCCAGTGGAATGACCGCACCGAATAGAGACTGGGTATCGGAAGACGTCGGAGAACGTTGTGAAACCGATATAATAAATAATTTTTATATGTATTTTGAATAATCTGCGAATATCTGCTGTCAATTCTACAATTACTTAAACTATTTAAATATTTATAAAAAAGATACTAAAAACTGCAAAACGCAACAAAATGGTACAAAATTTCGTCGAACTACTACAGTAATTTGACAACTAAGCATTTTTTATGAAGTCATTTTTATGGCTGGGGACATAATTTTAGAAAAACCACCCACGGATATAGACCTTTTTGTAATGGCAATTTTCTAATCGTTAGTTCATTATACAGAAGACATTAATAAGTTCAGTGGCTTTTAGCTATTAATTCCACAAAAATGCTAATATACAAGTTCAGGTGAACAGGTCATCGGTGTATTCAATACCCCTGACATTTAAAATGCCGAACACACGTATCACGATATAAAGCGCGAAATGTCAGCTCCTAATAATCAAAGGTTATTATTACCACCACCTAGTTTATAATGTTAACTTCGACGCGATATAAAATTAGATGGCGAAAATAGAAGTTAAGGGCCTAATTTCCGAATATCACGCTACGGGGTTAATGGAGTTTGAAAAGCAATTTAAAATAACTTCACTCGTTCAGAATATTTGCGTTTCCGTGGGAAATTATAATCCTAAAAATACAATTGCAATTATACAGGTAACACTACTTTAAAAATATGTATTTGAAAAATTACTGAGCAAGAAAGATATTCGGTTGATCGTTGTGTTAACAATTTAATACAAGTATAATTACCTGAAATTTATTTTATTTAAAAAAAAACGACCAATTGTTAGTTGGACTTGCGCAATTAGTGTTAACCTTGAAATTTTTATTTTTTCATATACCAAATAAATTATTAAAGGTAACGCAGTCGTGATAATTTTAGTTCAATTTGTGGAGAATATTTCAGGATTTTTTCAAAATTTTTTGATCATTACTTTTTGAGATAAGGGGGAAGAAAAGCGATTTTTCGCAATTTTTTAAAAATAATACAAAGAAAAGGGTGAGCAAGTATTACATTATATATATTTTTGAACTCGCGTTTTTACAAGCACACCCCATTCGATGACCTGGTAAGAAAAAATTTTTTTCACTTCCGATTTCACCCCCCAAAATTAACCCCTTGATTTAACTTTTTACACTATACGGCTCTGCTGAGGCCATCAATTCCTATCTTAGTGCCAAATTTCAACTTTCTATGTCAAATTGTTTCGGCAAAAATCGGGTCTGACAGACGGGCAGACGAAGAGACAGCGAAGTGATCTTATAAGTGTTCCGTACGGAATACGAATACGAAATTGAGTTACTAACTCGTTTACGAAATTGCGCTATCACATATGATTCAAGAGGTTCTCCCGATTGAAATTGCAAAAACAGTGTTCTGAGAGTACTTTGTACAATTATTTTGAATGTTAACAATTTTGTAAAAATCCTCGCAATTATATGTAAATTGAATGTGAAACGTTCATTATTAGCAATGGTCAATAAAAAAAACTTGCGCAATTAGTGTTCCGTACGGTGATTGTTTTTAGAATAAGATAAAATCCTCTACCTAGGCTAAGTTAATTAGGCCCTGACATCTTAAGATCCAATATATAATTTTACGTTTTTTCTTAGTCAATAATGTATAATAGTGAAGTCAAGGATGCCCGATGTTGTCTTCAGACAGCGTATCATAAAGCGTATTTTAATGAAGCTACACACCAAAAAGGCTTCTGGCGCTGACGGAAAACCTGCCATAGTTCTTAAAAACTGTGCGAGGGAACTAACACCAGTTTTCTCTAGACTTTTTAACCCATCCTACAGAAAGGGAATATTTCCTTCCTGCTGGAAATGTGCCACAGTTCAGCCGATACCTAAGAAAGGCTAGAAGACCTTGCCAAATAACTACCGACCAGTCGTACTGCTTTAAATAATATCGAAAGTCATGGAAAAGATTATCAATCAGCATCTTCTAAAATACCTTGAAGGATTCAACATTATTAGCGATCACCAATATGGCTTTCGTAAACATAGATCAACAGGAGATCTTCTGACTTATGTAACACATGTTTGGAACAACGCAATTGAACACTTTGGAGAATCTCGAGCGGTTGCTCTTGACATATCCAAGGCATTCGACCGTGTTTGGCACGATGGACTGTTGGCTAAGCTACGCTCTTATGGTATGTCTAAAAAGTTCTGTTTGTGGCTGTGGCATGTTTCCTCAGAGAGCGTTCTTTACGAGTGGCGGTCGACGGTGTACCCCAAGGCTCCATACTGTCTCCTACTCTCTCATTTACATTAACGATCTGCTGGAAAAGACCGGGGATCCAAATTACAGCTTTGCAGATGACAGTACGCTTATCTCTTCATGCACTTTAAACACTCGGACATCGGCTACTCAGGCGAATATCCGCAGACAGCAGGAGGTCGTTCAACTTAACAAAGACCTGGAAGAAATTATATCTTGGGGTGACAGTAACCAAGTGGAATTTAACACTACAAAAACCCAGGCGACAGTTTTTTCTAAAAAAGTTAACGTTATTGAACCCGGCATAGTCGTGTCGGGGCACTCCATTCCTCTAACATCGTCAGTCAATTTGTTGGGCGTTAATTTGGGAGCAAATATGTCCTGGCATGAACTTGTTGGAGGCGTAGCAAGGAGAGCTTCTCAAAGTTGGGAATATTTTTTCGAACCAGAAAGCTTTACACTCCACAACAACTGTTAATTCTTCACAAAGCTCAAATTTGACCAACTATGGAATACTGCTCCCCTGTTTGAGCCTCCGCTCCCAAACACACACTGTATTTGTTGGATTCTGTTCAGAGAAGAGCTGTTCGTCTGACTGGAGACCCGAAACTGACCGGCGGCCTTGATTTACTGGAACATCGAAGAACGGTTGACTACTTGAGTCTGTTCTACAAGTACTAGAAAGTGTTCGAAGGATGTAGCCCGCTTAATTCCTCCCAGAGCGGTGCATGTTAGAAATACACGTCGCGCTAATACTTCACATCCGTATAAGGTTCAGCTTGTTACTCCGCGTACAACGCTTTTCAAGCAGTCTTTTATATGGAGAACATCATCCCTTTGGAATAATTTGCCCAGGGCTGTGTTTCCCACCGAATACAATTTACAGCGATTCAAGAACAACGTGAATCGCTTTTTCCGCACACATGCTGCTCCTGGAATGCTTTGGGAACTTCCCTGTAGGACGTGTGCTAGACTCATAAAAAAGTAATAATAATAATAATAATAGTTATCCCAACCTAATAGCCAGTAAATCAATATAGCTCATTCTAAAATCTACTAATAAAAGTGTAAAACAAATATTTACTACGTAAATATTTGTTTAATTATAAACTAATAAAATAAAATTATTTTGTCTAGAGAAGCGACGCGCGGTACTGAAAATATATTTATCTCCACCATACTGTCGGGAGACCTCCTCGATATTATCAAGACAACAAGTATGCCTAAGTATTACATCATATATATTTTTGAACTCGTGTTTTCACAAGCTTTCATTTGACACCCCACTCGATGACCTTAGATTTTTTTTTTCATTTACCCGTACACGCTACCCCCTAAAGTCAAAATTTAACTTTCAAAACTACACGGCACTGATTGGGACATCAATTTCTATACTTGTGCCAAATTTCAACTTCACATGTCAAATAGTTTCGGCGAAACTTTGGTGGGAGAGACGGACACCTCAGTGATCCCGTAACTGCTCCGTACGGAACACTAAAAATATCATTACTATTACTCGATAGAGCGCATTATGGCTACATGTTGGGAGTGCAGTCTTTACACTGTTAATAATTTAAATGTATATGATGCCACTAATCAAATTAATTTATAAAGTTATTAATTCATCATTTACTTAAAAAAAGCATTTTATCAACCACATAGCACCCTTGTAAATGTTAAAAGCGAGTTTTTTGTTAAAACTGAACATAAAACTTTATTTTTTGATGTCAAGTCAGGATTAAGAACTTCAAAAAACACTTAAAATAAGAGTTTCTGAATGATTTGTCAGTGGCGTAGTCCAGTTCAACGGGCGGGAGAGGGCATAAAAAAGAAAAAAAAAAGATAATACTAAAAGCAGAGCTGTTTATAGAGCGTAGCGCCAGTCGACAAGCAGGGGAGCGCTAAATGCCAACGGGGGAAGGAGCAACTTCTTGACCCTCTTGCAACTGAACAATACCAATTGTCCCGAGCAGGTGCTCTTGATATATTTAGGGTATTCGACTGTGTATAGCTTCGCGGATTGTTAGCTCAGCTGCACCCTCATAATGTGACTGAAGGCTGAAACAAGATAACAGTTTTCAAGATTGCTGTAACATTGGTTAGATAAAAATAAAATTTTAAATAAATAAGATTTACTAGATTTCCGACTGCCGTGCCAGTATTCTTCTTCTTGTGGTTCCATCCCCCATCGGAGGTTGGAGATTATCAGTGCTATTCTGACTTTATTCGCCGCTATCCTAAATAGTTCTGTGAAAATGCAGACAAACCACTACCTCAAATTTCGTAACAAGGATACTCTTTTCCTTCCTACACTTCTCTTTTCTTGCATAATAAGCCTCAGCATCGAATATTGCTGCCCTTTCATCACATGACCAAAGTATTCGAGCTTTTTTCATTTTACTGTGTTTAAAATTTCACACTCCTTTCCGATTCTATGTACCACTTCCCTATTGATTACTCTATCAATCCAGGATATTCGTAGAATCAGTTTAGCCCTGACATTTATTGGGGAAATAACCATAAAGTTTGTTTTTCCAATATTCATTTTCAGTCCGCATTTTATACAGTAATTGTATTTCTACCAGATGTTGAAGGTCATTGATAGTATCAGCATTATTACAGTGTGATCTGCATATCTTATGTTATTAATCATTTGTCCATTTATGGTAACACCTGCTGTTTCTCCTGTAAGAGCTTCTTCAAAAATAGCTTCGCTGTACAGATTAAACAACAGTGGAGACAATATACATCCCTGCCGACCTCCTCTAAAAAATTCTATTTCTTCAGTGAACACATCTTCTACTTTTACTTTAGCCGATATAGATTGGCAATTATTCTTATGTCCCGATCATCTATGTCTTTTAATTTAAGGAGTTAAAGTCTTACTTTATCAAAAGCCTTTTCGAAATCTATGAAACAGGTACATATTTCCTGATTCATATCTGTACATCGTTGAAACAACACATTTATTCCGAAAAGAACCTTCCTTGTACCAAGACCATTACGAAAACCAAATTAAGTTTCGGTCTATATTGTTGGTTACCAACCGGTGTGTCGCGACTCACAAAGGCTTTTTTCAATTTTAAAAACCAAAATTAAATTTTAAAACTTAAAGGTAGGTGTTAAAATGTTAATAGTTAGTTATTCACTTCAGCTCGTACTACAGCTGCAAAACTGGTGCCGTAAAGTAAATCTTAGAAACTTTACCACATTTGCACCAAGACTGAAAGATCAGAGACGGGAACTGTAGATAATCTAACAGAGAAAATTAATAACCACGTTCAATCCCTTGAAACTGAAATACAACGTTATTTCCCGGAGTTCTCTAAACAAGAAGCTGCATTAGTAAGAAACCCATTTCATGTATCATTGTATGTGCAGGATGAATTTTTGGAGCTGCGAAATGACTCCTCATCGCGTGATTTATTTCAGGAAAAATAGTTACCTCAATTTTGGGGTGCTATGTGTCATTCGTATCCTAAGGTTTTCATACTTTCGTTTCAAATATTAGTGCCACTTGCTTCTACTTACCTCTGGGAAAGTGGATTTTCAACTCTTCTGCAAATCAAGACAAAAGCCAGGATATAAGCTGAATGTTCAAGATGACATGAGATTGGCCTTGACAAAAACTCATGCAGATGCAACCTCGATTATCACATTAATCATTAATACTTAATAATTATTACTTTATAAAAAAATATCACTGTTAAGTACTAAAATATATTTTTTCAAACCCTATATTTTTTGTTTTATTGATCCAATATGCAAATGGGAATGGGAAGTCGAGAACATTTTTAAAAAAATCTATACATTCGGTTATGAATGATTAGTACTATAGTTCTGTACTCGTGACCATGTTTAGTGTTGTTTGTTTTTGGGATAGTTACGAAGGTTGAAAAGGGCCATTGCGTTAGACTAGTGCCTCATTTATAAATGAGATTAAATAAATCTACCATCATATCAATTTCGTCACTATCAATAAGTTTTAGGAGTTCTATTGGAACGTTAACGTTTCCTGTCGCTTCACCGCGTTTTATATTCTTTATAGCGTAAATAACTTCTTCTTTTAAAATATCGGGTCCAATTTCTCTACTTGTTTCATTTAAATCCATTCTGTTGTCTTGAAATAGTTCCCGAATATATTCTGTCCAATTTTTATTTCATATCTGTTCAAATTTCCATTCATATTTTTTGTATTCCTGGGGGGTTGTTGCTCTTAGTGCCTATCATTTCCTTTATTTTTTTTATGTATGTAAAAGCTGTCATATTTCCTCTCACATTTCTCTGTTTCACTACACTCCTCAGACAACCATTTCTTTTTAGCATTCTTAAAGTCACCTATTACAAATGTCGTTTCGTCTCTTCGTTGACTTTAGAATTTTATTTAGATCTTAATAAGATTCCTCCACTTCATTGTCGTCTTTTTCAGCAGTTGGTGTGTATATCTATATTATGTTGACTGGGACAGTTGTTGATTCCAGTTTCAAAATTATAATTCGAGCCAGCCAACCAGTATACCATATTATAACAACATATCTTATAGTTTTCTTGGGTAAAACGTAGCTGGTTTTTTTATTAACTAGTTATTTTTTATATAAACTTATTTACAGTTATTATGTAACACAAATTATACTGATATTCATAGTTAGAAATCGATATTTCCAATTCCCTTGCTCCATTACTAATTAACATTTGTACAAAAGATCATTATTTTCAGGCAAAAATATTACTTGCTTCGACGTCATAATGAAAATCGTGTGCAAATATATCAATTTGTCTAATCAAACAAACAAACTAATTAAATTACCTCGAGGAATATTTTGTTAATTAGATTCTACTGATAAATTATAATGATGTTGACGGTAATTGAAGAATCAATATTAATAGGGATCGGTAAGTCCTATCACATGAACAGAATCTACAGAACGTAACCTGAGTGAAAAATACAACCCTTTTCCGGTACTCTTTTATTTACAATGCTGTAAAAGGGTATTTTTAGTGCTCCGTACGGAATAAGGTCACTTCGGTGTTTGTCTGTCTGTCTGTCCGTCTGTCTGTTACACCCGATTTTTTCTCCTAAACTATTTGACATAGAAAGTTGAAATTTTGCATTAATATAGGAATTAATGACCTCATTACGGCCATGTAGTTTTGAAAGTTAAATTTTGACCTAACGGGTTAGTTTTGAGGGATGATATCGGAAGTAAAAAAAAAATTTACCTGGTCATCGAATGAGTTGTCAAATGAAACCTTGTAAAAATACGAGGTCAAAAATATATATAATGTAATAGTTGCGCACACTTTTCTGTGTATTATGCTATGCGAAAAATCGCTGTCCCCCCTTACTGTACTGCGATACTTGTCCTTAGATTAACATTACAAAAAGCCACTAAAAAGCTTCAAATAACCAACGATAAGCTACAGGAATGAACCAAAGAATGGAGAGCAAAGCTCAATGAGTTGAACTCAGTTCATACAAATTTTACAAATCAAAGACTAAAAGAAGTGCCATCAGTTAACTTCAGCGGTGTTGTGGTACTATATGTCAATATGGCAAAATACTTAGGCATGACGTAAGAAAACGCGTAAAGAACTCGATATAAGACTTCCCTCGACGTACTGACTTGTAGGACGATACTCTAGAGTAAATTATTGAATTACAAACAGATTCCTAAACCGATCTGGATATATGGTATCTAAATATTGAGATGCACAAGCCAAAGCAATGTCAATATTATTCAGAGGTGGCAAAATAAGGTCCTCAACACTATCCTTGATGCTCCTTGGTACGTGAGGAATTCTGACCTTCACAGAGATTTAAGGGTCCCTTTCGTTAAAGAAGTGATCCAACCATTCACCGGAAGTCGAAAAGTACTGATCAAAAAATTTTGAAAAAATTCTGAAGTATTCTCCACAGGGTGTAAATTGAACGAAAATTATCACGAGTTCATTACCTTTAATAATTTATCTGGTATATAAAAGAAAAAATCAAGGTCATCAGTTTTCAGTAAAAATTGAAAAAAACTTTGTTGAAAACTCATTCGGGGTGTGTTTTGTGAACTCATTTTTCATTTTATACCACCGTAACAAAAAATTTTATATAAAAAACTATCAACGTACAGAACACTAATTGCGCAAGTCCAACTTACACTTGACCGGTTATTCTTAATGACAAACTCCCATATCCACCGCTCTACCGAGGCAGGCATAGTGGTAAGTAAAAACTAAGTGTTAAAATGTTTTTTTCGGACAGTGAGAAACCGAATAAATGCGAGATATTTAAGAAAAATAGTTTTATCAAATGATTCAATGGAAAATTAAACATTTTATGAAAGGCAAAGAAGAATCACTAATTTAAATATTTTTCCCAGAATATATAACCATATTCTATCTGAAACAACGTTTAAACGAAAGAAAATAATCATACAAAGAAATTAAAACTACTAGAAACTGCGAACAAAAAATATGAAAAAGAAATTTGTTCATTTGATCTTAAATATGATATTATTCTCAATAAACTGAACTTTAAAAATTCTCAACTTGTCCTCCATTTTATTGAATGCATTTCCTATAAACTCGTGTTTGTCTAAGAATAAAAATTGAAACAACTGTTTAAGATAACCACTTATATTATTGCTGCCAATTGTTTCGACACACTGTGAGCAATAATATAATAAATATAAGTGGTGATCTTAAACAGTTGTTTAAATTTTTATTCTTAGTTATTATGGATCTCCATCAAGTAACAGCTAAGTCAGTGCAGTAATTTCCTACTCTTTAATACGCTGCGCCAGACCCAATTTAGTCCAGCCCAAAAGTGAACTTTTGTTCTATTACAAACTTTTGCTATTGAAAGAACTGACTCATCCATCGAAACAATTTTATTAAACTGTTGCGCATCTTGTTCCATACGTTCCGTTATATCTTGACAATACCCTAAACGTAATTCTTGTTTTTCTGGAGTATACCCTGCACTGATAAAACTTGGTGTCGGTGATAACCATGTTTCTGTAAAGTATTTCGAATCCTGTACCATATTTTTCTAAGATCTACAAACAGGATATATTTCAGAACCTCTTGAATTTTCAAAAATCACTAAATAAGGAAATACTGGTTTCTTTATTCCTTCTTTTTGAAGTTTTTTCCTTTTTATACAGTTGTTTTCGTTTCTTTAAACGTTGTTTCAGTTAAAATCTGATTACATATTTTAGACAATATATCTAAGCCAGGGATTCTTCCATGCCTTGCATAGTTTTATTGCACTTTTTTTTATGACCATTTTTAATTCTTAAATATTCTATTTTTTCATTCTCCATACATACATATATATATATATATATATATATATATATATATATATATATATATATATATATATATATATATATATATTTATATATATATATATATATATATATATATATATATATATATAGTGTGTTCCAAAAAGTTTTATACAAATGGAGAAAAAGTTTATCTTACACATTACAAAAAAAAATTATTTTTAATAAAAAGTTCTGCATCACTTGGAAATCCATATTCAAGCATTAGAAGTTTAAAATATTTAATGGTATAAAAGGAAAATAAAAAAAAAAAACATAATTTATAATGAAGAGTAAAGTGTGTTTTAAATTTAAGTACAGAGCAAAATATTAATTGAAAACGTTAATAGGAACTAAAAAATTATGCTCACGTTAAGATTTGTGGCCTTTCCAATTAAAAATTCAAAAAACTCCAGTAAATACGTCAGTTATTGTTGGATTACTTATTGAATAAAAGAAAATAAAATCACTACACATTTTAGGCTGAAAATAAATGAACTTATCTTTAGAAGTACCTAAAAACTGTCAATAAACTTCAAAACTAACTTCAGTCTGTATTTGCAATAATTAGAAATGCCAGAAAAATTGAGTGTTGAAGATAAAATTGAAATTGTTCTCATAGTTGGAGATAATTATAAAACTTTTAGAGAAGCAGCAGGAATCTTTAATAATACACACCCTGATAAAACTGTACACTTCAAAGCTGTAAGATATCAAATAAATAAATTCAAGATTTATGGAACATCGGGCATGGATTTCAAATGAAGATAATCAAAATCAAGTAATGCTATCGTAGAAAAGCCAAAAGATTCACTTCGGAAAAGATCAGCTTTATTGAATATGAGTAAAACTACAGTTGCGAGAATTTTAAGACCAAATAAATTTAAACCATACAAACCCTAATTTACCCATATTTTAAAAACAGGAGATTTTGAACAAAGATTTGAATTTTATGCTTGGTTTCAAGGAAAGCTGGGAAATAACAAGTTTATGGCAATGCAAATATTTTTCTCTGACGAAGCGACATTTACGTCTAATCGGTCAGTAAGTTCTCAAAACTATCGCTGATGGAGCGATGTTAATCCTAACTTCAATATCCAAACTCGAGATCAATACTCGTTTAAAACCAGTGTGTGGTGTGGAATTTTTAAAGATAGAATAGTTGGACCATCCTATTTTCGAAATAATATGAAGGCTGAACGTCACCCAGAATTTTTAAATAATGGGTTCCTTGAGTTTCTTAATCGCCTACCAATAATTGAAAAACAACGTATATGGTGCCAACATGATGGTGCATTTTGTCACAGTGCGAGAAATGTTGGAGATTATCTCCTCCACATTTTTAGAGTAATAGGGTGATATGTGCAGTTTACTTGGCCCTCATGGTCTCCGGACATCACTCCTCTAGACCTTTTTTTAGGGAGCTAATTAAAAGAAAATGTTTACCTTAAAAGGCAATTTCAAGATGTTAATCATCTTGAGAGAGTCATTAGGGAAACATGTGAAGCTATAACTCCTAATGTAATTAGAGATGTAATAAAAGATTTTTCTTGAAGAACAGTGGACTACGTTTTAATTAATTTGATTTTCCTTTATTCAATAAATAATCCGACAATTACCGGCGCTTTTACTGAGTTTTTTTGAACTTCTAACTAGGAAGGCCAGAAATCTAAACATGAGCATAATTTTTTAGTTCCTATTCCTATTAATATTTTCAGTTAATATCTTGCCCTGTATTTAACATTTTACTCGTCATTATGAATCATAATTTTTTATTTTCCCTATAAACCATCAAATATTTTAAACTTTTGACGCTTGATTATAGATTTCCATATGATTCCTTTTCATCAACAATAACTTTTTTTATAATATGTAAGATGAATTTTTTCTCTATTTGTATAAAACTTTTTGGGATCCACTGTATATATATATATATATATATATATATATATATATATATATATATATATATATATATATATGTATATATATATATATATATATATATATATATATATATATATATATATATATATATATATATATATATATATATATGTGTTTCCCACAGAGTACAATTTACAGCAATTTAAGAACAACGTGAATCGCGTTCTCCGCACACGTGTCGCTCCTGTAGCGCTTTAGGGATTTCCCTGTAGCACGTGTGCTAGACCCATAAAAAAAAAAAAAAAAATATAGATATATATATTTATATATATATATATATATATATATATATATATATATATATATATATATACATATATATACATATATATATATATATATATATATATATATATATATATATATATATATATATATATATATATATACATATATATATATACATATATATATATATATATATATATATATATATATATATTGTATCGTGTGAAAAGGTGTTTTCCGTTTGAGGCATCTTTTTTTGTACCCTGTGAGAAGTTGTTTGTCCCACGCTTGAGCGCAATTTTGTAACATTGGAACTTGCCCGCACGTTGTGGTGTCATTTTGTAGCCTATGAAAATTGGACGCCCCAAGCTTGAGCACAATTTTCTTGCAGCCCCGCTTTAATTTCTGCTAATGAATTGAGTGGATCCTGATTTTTAAAAGAACTAAAGAAATTAAACAAACACTAGCTCAGTTTTCCTTGGTAGAGAAATATGGGTAAGAGATAATTGTCTTACGTCTTTTTTGGAATTCATTTCTATTTTTTAAAAGGCTTTAGCTGTACGAAATTTTGGGCACCATCCATTTTAAAATAGAAAGGATCTAACTTCAGCTAAAAAAATGGAAAAATGCTGAAGGGGTTTATGGGTATTACTAAAAAGAATTAGTCTAGTACAACTTATCCTGAAAAGAAAAATAAATATTCAGTGAGACACTAGCTTTAATCAAAAAAGAAAATTTATTCTTGTTTTTTTAAAATGAAAAGTTCTAACCTTTACAGTTTTACCTAACAAATTCTAGCCTAATCTAGTAGTTGTTACATTAAAATTTTAGACTATTATAACACCCGAAGACGAGAAATCGTGCTTTACACTTCACTTTTTAGTCTGTTTTACATTGCAGTTAAGGCGCTACTCTCGAATAAGTCTATTGAAGGGAGTTTTGTTGACTTACTGTTTTTTATTCCTGCTGTGATCGACTACGCCCGATTTCACACTTTTTCTTAACAAACACTTAGAAAGCCCACTACGGCTTTTATTGAAGAAACTGGTGCTTTTATGTTGGTTGTATGATGGTTGTTAGCCTGTCGGCTAGATGGAAAATAGCCCGGCAGCGGCTTGATGGTACTGCCTGGTTGCGGCTAGATGGAAAACAACCTTGGTCGGCGGCTAGATGGAAACGACCAGGTTTTACGGTCTGCGGAGCCTTAAATAATCGTGCGACTTTTGCCAGTAATATCACGACGCTCCAATCAAAACTGCCGATCAAACATTCCACCAATCGCGGCGTAGCGAGAGGTTCGGTCAGGAACACGCACAACTCACTATATACCGAACGTCTGGGAATCCCTGTTTAATATACCGTTCGGAACAAAAATGAAAATAAGTACAATTTGAAATGGAAAAATCAGTAACATTACATGGTCTTAAAATCTAGGAAAAAATGAATGTTACATTTACCCCCTTCCAAAAAGAAATAGACTACACTAGTCTATTAAACTTAGGCTACTTATGAAAAGGTACAAAGTGGTACACTATCACTTAATACTAAGGTCAGAACTTAAAACAAAATTACAAACTTCGGACCTTACTACTAGACTTAATTCAATTAAGCACTAATATTAAGTACAATGAAAACCAAATGAAAATCTTTGCATGATCACAAGAATCTTATAACTAGACTTAACTTAATTAGACACTAAGGTTAAGTACATCAAAAAGCAAATAAAAATCCTTGCATGAACATAGGAAATACCTTTCCAAAATAACAATCGCGGTCTTCTTATATAAAAGAATCAGCTCTGTTATTGTTACCAAAACAAAAAATATAACTTTGTCTAGACTCTTGTCTAAATCAAAAAAAGTGAACTGAAAATAAAATATGAACACCCCCCTTAAAATATTTTAAGGATTGTCTGAAAATTTTCTATTTCAGCAAAAGAAATTTATAAAAATTCTTAAATAAAGAAAAAAAATAAAAAATGATTCTAGTGCAAACACTTACACTAAAAAAAAAAAAGTCTTGTCAGACCATTTAGCACTAGGCCAAAAAAAAAAAAAAAATATCTGGATAAATATCCAGACAAACGCTCGGGAAAAATCGCCATCCATGCTCTAGCTCATCGCTAAGAGAACATTCTAAATCTAGTATCTCTACTAGTCGCATCAGAAAATAATCGCATTCTATCGCGCAATGTCGACGTCCTAAGACATCCAGACATGCTAAAATCGCTAGGGAAAACGCTCTGGTTGATCGCCAGATAATCGCACTCTATAACGCAATGTCGACGTCCTAAGACATCCAGACATGCTAGAATCGCCAGGGAAAACGCTCTGGTTGATCGCCAGAAAACACGTCAGCTTATCGCCAACAAAACACTCTGGTATATCGCCAGAAAAAACTCGGCTCCTCGCCAGAGAAAACACTCTGTGAATAGTCCTCGACTATACAAAGTCTGCGTTCTAAAAGAACAATCTCGCCATTAACATAGTGAGCAGCTATAAAAGCTAACAAAATCACTATAGGCACAGTGAATAGCTACAAAAGCTAAAATTCACTCTAAACACAGTGAATAGCCATAAAAGCTAAAATTCACCAAACTGAATGATCCTGCTTCTAAAAGCAATGTTCACTAAGAACAGAATGATTAGTCCGCGCGCAACTAACATTCAAGGAAACATTCCTAACATAACTATGTGAGACAGCAAGTCTCAATATAGGACCTCCCTAAAGTCATAATCCTATATATGGGAGTCCATAAACAAAACGACTCAAAATCTCGCATTTTGAGCACATGCCCTCAGGCAACCAACATACACTGAAATATATACAGAAATATATACAGAAATATATACAGGAGTTCAAATCCCAAACCCTTGGTTATGATAACTCCATACTGAGCTTGGTGAAAGCTCTTAGCAAAAGCTAATCAAATCTTCGGCACATCGCACCAAAGTGACAAATCTGACTAGAAACATGAGCCAAAAAAAACGCCCTCCGTCATTCTTCAGGGTGGCTACTCTGAGATAAAAAACTTAACCAGCATTGCGCCTCTTCAAGTTGCATGAAGAACCCTCGTGTACTGGTCTCGCCCTAGAACAACAACGAAAAACATTCAATCCATCCCACATAACAGGAGACAAACACCTCACCACGATATACTGAATGGTGGAGACAATAAAATACAGAATTGGTGACCCTGGCGTCCACCAACAAAAGGGAGTAGATTATAGCATCCACTAAACTGAAACGGTGTCTACCACACCACCATAAGTCAAAAATATTTAATCAATAGGGTGTTCCGAAACACACTACTGCCAACAGCCTGTCACCACTAATAGGCTAATTGGAGCTGAGGTCGACTACAGTAGCTAGGCTCTCCTTTGGCTCAAATAGAAATAGCCATTGGGTAACAAAACCTCCAAAGGTCCCAAAGGTTAAACGTTCACCCCCCATAGACTACCCTTCCAATCAGTCTGTTCCTCAGGAAGACTAA
The DNA here is from genome assembly GCA_019049505.1 of Pachyrhynchus sulphureomaculatus. Lineage (NCBI taxonomy): Eukaryota > Metazoa > Arthropoda > Insecta > Coleoptera > Curculionidae > Pachyrhynchus > Pachyrhynchus sulphureomaculatus. Next base: position 72,720,030 of record CM032446.1, read on the forward strand.
CTCCCTGCCAAACGTCGTAACGGCATCTGTTAGCACCCGGTGCATCACAGCCTGTAAAAACAAATAACTCATGGGATACAACCTAAAAGGTTTACAAGGTTAGCTTAACCAAGCTTCTAACGAAATTTTTTAAAAAACGAAAATGAGCTTAAAAAAGCTACATGAAGCAAAAATTTCTCAAATTTTTGGTGGCAACGCAACAAAACTTTTGAAGACGACAAGAGCTTTTCCAGCTTAATCAGAAACAAGAAGAAAACATCGTTGACAGCTAAGATATTCGATCATGGTGTTAATCGTCTCCCTAGACAATAGCCTCTAGAAGAAACTGCTACAGGTATCAGGCATAACCGTTTTCTGTCAGCCCAAACTTCTAGATTACCTCTTGGAAATCTAAAAATTCGGTTAGGAATCTTCCTTCACTGCGCTTAGCCTCTCTTGACAAGGTTCTCATCTCGGTATCAGATTTTGATCATTTCTTTGTGAAACGACTGTCTTAGTCTGCTCTCATCTCCTGTAAATGATCAGCCTTTAGTTCTCCTGCAGGACTTCAATTTCCTATCAATCTGATAGTAGACCGAAAAAACTCAACATACGCCTATGAGTCCATACAAAAAAAAAATTTTAAAAAAAATTAGTGACTCAAAGGTAACGTTTAAACGGCTCTGAAAAAAAAATAGAAAATACCCTCAGTTTGTCAATTCAGAAGAAGATCTAAATCAAAATAATCCAAGTCCTAGACTTACAGGATAAACCAAAATCAATTTACTCTTAATTGCACCCAACATATACCTCTAAGGTAATAGAAATCCACCCACTCGGGTAACAAACTTTGAAATTGCTCATAAAAATTTTGACTCAACATCATACCACGCGAGCTACATCTTGCGCTTGTCCTAACTCAAGATCACCTTGGATTGCCTCTAATCAAAATTTCGCTTCCAAGTGTCAAGAACTGGATATTATTTGGGGTCATAAGCAAATCAAATCCCGCGACCACCGACATACCAGTCTTATGATATATCCTGAGTGTGACTCTTTCGCAAGCTCGCAACAGCTGAGTCGATGCTAAACATCAACACAATCAACCTAAGTTTGGGATATGGCCAATACCCAAAACCTTAGCATTAAACAATAAAAGTAAGCTATTCTCTGCTCAACTTTTATAACAGTCAAAAAAAACGAGGTCGTCACCTCTACAGAGCAACATCAAAAAAACTTAAGCAATTAAGATAATGTAAATATAAATTATTCTTCTTCTGACAAACTTTCACTAGGGTTAGGTCCGTTGAATGGTTTTAAGTCTTTAATATGCCATCGTCCTATTTTAGTCCCATCTAAATTAACTAAACCATAAACCAAATCTGAAATCTTCTCTCTAATCACGCAATGCACATACTTAGGTACCAACTTAGATGTGAATTTATCTGCTGCACTGGAAAGAATTTTATTTTTTCGCCAAACGTGATCACCTATATTAAAGGCAAAATCCCTTTTCCTAAGGTTGTAAGACTTACTGTTCCGTTCATAAGCCTTATGTATCCTACTACGCACGTCGGTGAAAATATCTTTTAAACCCTTTAAATTTTCGGCGTACTCACCCCTGTTACCCGGAATTATTTCGCTGTCAATATTGACATCCAAATCTAAATTTTTATAATACGATCCAGATAGAGGTATATGTCTGCCGTAAACTAAGAAAGACGGTGTGAACCCTGTTACTTCGTGTCTTGCCGTATTTATCGCTTGTTGGATTTTGGAAATATTGTCATCCCAAGTGTCATGTGAATCCACGTAACTTCTTAAAGCGGTCCCGACTGTTCGGTTATTACGTTCCACAAAATTACATTGGGGAGAGTACACGGGATTAAAACGGATGTTAAAACCATAAGTTTCACTTAAGCTCTTAAAACTTTTAGAGGTAAACTGAGTACCGTTATCGCATATTAAGAGCGATGGAACACCGTGGATTAGAAAGACATTATTTTCCAAAATTCTCTCTATATATCCAGCTTTAGAGCTTTTCAAAGGAAATAGCATGGTATACTTTGTAAACCAGCAAGAAACCACGAGAAGCCATTTATTTCCCTTTTTTGAACGTGGGAATGGGCCTACTAGATCAGCTGCTATGACTTGAAAAGGGTAATTAACCGTTTTCTCTCTTTCCCATCAGTCCCATAGGTAGTGTATTTGGAGATTTCTGCGCTCCACATACTTCACAAGTCCTCACAAACTTTATGATGTCAAAACGCATTTTTGGCCAATAATACTGTTCCTGAACCCTGTGAAGAGTTTTATAAAAGCCAAAATGACCAGAAGTAGGAGGAGTGTGACACATGTCTATAATTTCCTCTCTCTGTGGTTTAGGAACTAGTATTTTCCACTCGGGTACATTAACTTTTAAAGGCAACTGGTTTGGGATAAACTTGTACACGAAATCATTTTCCACTTTCCACTGCGGAAAATTTTCAGGAAATTCTTTGATTTGCTGCCGTAAATTGTCGTACCATGGATCTATGCGATCTATGTCAACTATATCGATTCTTACGCCAATCTGTGCATTAAGACTGTTTTCGTCCACGGTATGATCTGGGATTCTTGACAAAGCGTCAGGAATAACATTGTGGACTCCTTTTCTATGAATTAAAGTAAATGTGTGTTGTCTCAGCCTAATCGCCCAACGTGCTAGTTTGCCACTAGGGTTTTTAATAGAATTAAGCCACAATAAACTATAATGATCTGTTATGACCGTGAAAGGAACACCTTCTATGTAAGGTCTAAACTTTTCGATGTTAAAGAGTACTGCTAAACATTCTCTTTCAACAACCGAATAGTTACGTTCAGCCTTTGACAAAGTTCTACTGGCATACGCTATCACTCTTTCCTCACCATTGATTTTCTGTGTTAGGACGCCCCCTAAACCGGTATTAGAAGCATCACTAGAAATATAAAACTGTTGGAAAAAATCTGGTTGGGATAAAATTGGAGCTGAAACCAATAGCTCTTTAATCTTTATAAAAGATTCTTCGGCTGCCTTTGTCCAATCTATCGATTGTCCTTTTTTTTTGTCCTTTCAAAAGATCATTAATAGGTGACAACAAGGTAGAAAAATTCTCTATAAAACGTCTGTACCATGAACACATCCCTACGAAGCGCTTAACTTCCGTAGTATTAGTAGGTCTCGCATAATTAACCATGCTTGCTACTTTATCCGGATCGGTACGCAAGGAATTTGAGCCTACAATATAGCCTAAAAACTTTAGAGAAGTTTTGAAAAAATCACATTTGCTCAAATTTATCGTCAGTCCGGCCTCTTTCAATTTATTTTTTACTTCCTTAAGTAAGCGAATATGCGATTCGAAGTCTTCCGATGTTACTAAAATATCATCGAGATAGGTAAAAATATGTGGCTCATATTTCGGACCAAATATAGCGTCTACTAAACGTTGCTGAGTTTGAGCAGCGTTCTTTAGACCAAACGGCATAGTGACGAACTGAAATAGACCTCGGCCTACTACTGCAAAAGCGGTCTTTTCCTTAGAGGATTTGTCTAAAGGAATTTGCCAGAAAGCCTTTCTAAGATCTATCGAAGATACATACTTAGCATTCCTGAGTGATGTCAAAATTCTGTCGATGTTCGGTAATGGGTAGTTATCAAATTTGCTGACCTCGTTGAGCTTTCTTCCGTCAAAGCACAGACGATACTGTCCATCGGCCTTTTTCACCAATAAGATTGGAGTACACCAAGGACTGTTTGATTCTTCAATCACTCCGAGTTTCAACATTTCGTCTAATTCTTTATTTAATACTTTTGACATATAAGGAGACATGGCGAAGGGCCTTGTCTTTACAGGACTGGCATCAGCCGTATCTATAGACATCTTGATTTTATTCGTTCGGCCTAACCTATCTTTGCTACTTATTTCATTGAAAGAGCTTATTATTTTTTCGGCTTTTAAGCGTTCCGTCCGCGAGAGATCATCTAGGGTACATAGACGCGAGAAAAGGTTTTCTAAAGAACTTTCTGAATAACAATCTTTATAACTTGTTTGAGAGTTGACTTCTAGGGACTGTGGATACCACGAATTATTTTTAAAATTTACTAGAATTCCGAATTTTTGTGCAAAATCACATCCTAAAACCAAAGTATGTGATAGAGAAGGTACTACTAGAGCAGAGATTACTAAACAATGACCATTGCAGACTAGCGGCAACTCAACCGTACCTAAAACTTTTAGACGGCTGCCGTCTGCAGTGGTAACACTTCTATTTTTGACATGGCATATTTTTATACTTAAACGACTTAAAATCTTAATACCATTCTGACCTAAAACGGAGGCATTTGCACCAGAGTCAAGTAAAGCCGAGAAATGGGCACCTAATAGATCTATTTTTATATGCGGTCCATTATCTAAATATTTATGCACGAATAAAGGAGACATGTGACCATTTGGAGAAGCAGGAGTTTTAATTTGAGAAGGAGAATTTTTATTAGACTTTTAAAAAAAATCAGAAACTTTTTGTAACTATTTAGTCCAATCTGATTTATTGGAGTATTTCTTTACTTAAGATCCTCGTTAGAATCTTTCTTTTATTCGCGACCGGACGTTCTGAGAAAGTACGACGGATTTTCAGTTCATAGTCTAATTCATTTTCCAGTAAGTGATTGACTTTAAAATTGAAGGCTTCCATGATAAATGAATAAAATTTAAAAGAATTGTTTAAAAAATCGTAAAAATATTTCTCCTGTGCTCCCAATAGTCTAAATAAAATCAAAATATGTAAAGGCCCTTAAAATATGTAAACTTCTTTATCAAACATTTAAAAAATCTTCGACAATTTCAAAAAAAATTTCTAAGTATTGCCTTCTATTAAAATCCTTTTACCAAATATGTTAAGAATTTTCAACAAAAAATCTCCAAATACCGTTCCGTATCAGCAAAGTATTTTTAATATTCATGCAAAACATCGTTGAGAAAAAAATAGTTTTTTTTGTTCGGTTAACCGCAAAATAAATCTAACACTGTAAAAATTAAAGTAAACCAGCACATCTGCTTATCTGAACTATAAAGCTAGCTGTTAAGAAAAAAGTAGGAATCGCTTATCTTAGAGTCAACAACAAAATTCAAATATCTAACTCATATCATCAGATAAATTGAAATAAAAAATTCTACAAATTTCCTGCTTTTGTCTTACTGCTATAGTGTAGTTTCTTTTAATAAATATTATGAAATAAAAATATCTGCAAAGTTAGAGCTTTTATTTTGTTCGAAAGCTAGTACACTGAACCCTTTTTTAAAAAATAAAATTCCAAAAGCCCCACGTTGGGCGCCATTTTTGTATCGTGTGAAAAGGTGTTTTCCGTTTGAGGCATCTTTTTTTGTACCCTGTGAGAAGTTGTTTGTCCCACGCTTGAGCGCAATTTTGTAACATTGGAACTTGCCCGCACGTTGTGGTGTCATGTTGTAGCCTATGAAAATTGGACGCCCCAAGCTTGAGCACAATTTTCTTGCAGCCCCGCTTTAATTTCTGCTAATGAATTGAGTGGATCCTGATTTTTAAAAGAACTAAAGAAATTAAACAAACACTAGCTCAGTTTTCCTTGGTAGAGAAATATGGGTAAGAGATAATTGTCTTACGTCTTTTTTGGAATTCATTTCTATTTTTTAAAAGGCTTTAGCTGTACGAAATTTTGGGCACCATCCATTTTAAAATAGAAAGGATCTAACTTCAGCTAAAAAAATGGAAAAATGCTGAAGGGGTTTATGGGTATTACTAAAAAGAATTAGTCTAGTACAACTTATCCTGAAAAGAAAAATAAATATTCAGTGAGACACTAGCTTTAATCAAAAAAGAAAATTTATTCTTGTTTTTTAAAATGAAAAGTTCTAACCTTTACAGTTTTACCTAACAAATTCTAGCCTAATCTAGTAGTTGTTACATTAAAATTTTAGACTATTATAACCCCCGAAGACGAGAAATCGTGCTTTACACTTCACTTTTTAGTCTGTTTTACATTGCAGTTAAGGCGCTACTCTCGAATAAGTCTATTGAAGGGAGTTTTGTTGACTTACTGTTTTTTTATCCTGCTGTGATCGACTACGCCCGATTTCACACTTTTTCTTAACAAACACTTAGAAAGCCCACTACGGCTTTTATTGAAGAAACTGGTGCTTTTATGTTGGTTGTATGATGGTTGTTAGCCTGTCGGCTAGATGGAAAATAGCCCGGCAGCGGCTTGATGGTACTGCCTGGTTGCGGCTAGATGGAAAACAACCTTGGTCGGGGGGCGGCTAGATGGAAACGACCAGGTTTTACGGTCTGCGGAGCCTTAAATAATCGTGCGACTTTTGCCAGTAATATCACGACGCTCCAATCAAAACTGCCGATCAAACATTCCACCAATCGCGGCGTAGCGAGAGGTTCGGTCAGGAACACGCACAACTCACTATATACCGAACGTCTGGGAATCCCTGTTTAATATACCGTTCGGAACAAAAATGAAAATAAGTACAATTTGAAATGGAAAAATCAGTAACATTACATGGTCTTAAAATCTAGGAAAAAATGAATGTTACAATATATATATATATAATATATATATATATATATATATACATATATATATATATATATATATATATATATATATATATATATATATATATATATATATATGTGTATATATATGTATATATATATATATATATATATATATATATATATATATATATATATATATATATATATATATATAAATATATATATATATATTTTTTTTTTTTTATGGGTCTAGCACACGTGCTACAGGGAAATCCCTAAAGCGCTACAGGAGCGACACGTGTGCGGAGAACGCGATTCACGTTGTTCTTAAATTGCTGTAAATTGTACTCTGTGGGAAACACAGTCCTGGGCAAACCATTCCAAAGGGATGATGTTCTCCATATAAATGACTGCTTGAAAAGCGTTGTACGAGGAGTAACAAGCTGAACCTCATACGGATGTGAAGTATTAGCGTGACGTGTACTTCTAACATGCACCGCTCTGGAAGGAATTCCTCGAACACTTTCCATGAAAATACTTGTAGAATAGCTCAAGTCGCCAACCGTTCTTCGATGTTCTAGCGAATCAAGGCCACCTGTCAGTTCCGGGTCTCCAATCAGACGAACAGCTCTTCTCTGAATAGAATCCAACAAATGCAGTGTATGTTTGGGAGCGGAGCCCCAAACATGGGAGCAGTATTCCATAGTTGGTCGAATTTGAGCTTTGTAAAGAATTAACAGTTGTTGTGAAGTGTAAAGCTTTCTGGTTCGAAATAATATTTCCAACTTCTGAGAAGCTCTCCTTGCTATGCCTGCAACATGTTCATGCCAGGACATATTTGCTCCCAAATTTACGCCCAACAATTTGAGTGACGATGTTAGGGGAATGGAGTGCCCCAACATAACTATGTTGGATTCACTAACGTTAACTTTTTTAGAAAAAACTGCCGCCTGGGTTTTTGTAGCGTTAAATTCTACTTGGTTACTGTCACCCCAATATAGAATTTCTTCCAGGTCTTTGTTAAGTTGAATGACTTCCTGCTGTCTGCGGATATTCGTCTGAGTAGCCGATGTCCGAGCGTTCAAAGTGAATGAAGAGATAAGTGTACTGTCATCTGCAAAGCTGTAGATTGGATTCTCGGTCTTTTCCAGCAGATCGTTAATATAAATGAGAAAGAGATTAGGAGACAGTATGGAGCCTTGGGGTACACCGGCGTTGATAGTGAAGGTGTTAGAAAGAAATCCGTCGACTGCCACTCGCAAAGAACGCTCTCTGAGGAAACATGAGAGCCACAAACCGAACTTTTCAGACATACCATAAGAACGTAGCTTAGCCAACAGCTCATCGTGCCAAACACGGTCGAACGCCTTGGATATGTCAAGAGCAACCGCTCGAGATTCTCCAAAGCGTTCAATTGCGTTGTTCCAAACATGTGTTACATAAGTCAGCAAATCTCCTGTTGATCTATTTTTACGAAAGCCATATTGGTGATCGCTAATAATGTTGAATCCACAAGATATTTTAGAAGATGCTGATTGATAGCCTTTTCCATGACTTTCGATATTATTGAAAGCAGTGCGATTGGTCGGTAGTTATTTGGCAAGGTCTTCTTGCCTTTTTTAGGTATTGGCTGAACTGTGGCACATTTCCAGCAGGAAGGAAATATTCCCTTTCTGTAAGATAGGTTGAAAAGTCTACAGAAAACTGGTGTTAGTTCTCTCGCACAGTTTTTGAGAACTATGGCAGGTATTCCGTCAGCGCCAGAAGCCTTCTTGGTGTCTAGCTTCATCAAAATACGTTTTTATGATACGCTGCCTGAAGACAATATCGGGCATCCTTGACTGCACTATGGGAATATTAGGTGGTGTTTTTCCTTGGAAATCGACAGTAGAATGTGAAGCAAAGGGTTCAGCCAACAAGTTCGCTTTCTCAACAGGTGTCTTTGCAATAGATTTATCTGGCCGTGTGAGTGGTGGTATGGTGGATTTGGTGAAATTTTGACTAACCGCCTTAGCGACTGACCAAAAGGACTTGGAATTGTTGGGACAAGCGAGAAGTTTGTTTCTAATCCGTTAATTGTGTGCCTCCTCGGATTCGTCGATAATTTCTTTGCATCTGTTCCTGGCACGAACAAAGGTGTTACGATTTATGGTGTTAGGATTTTCACGTCAATGTCGGTATGCAAGATGTTTAGCAGCAACAGCTTCTTTGCATTTTTGGTCAAACCAAGGCTTGCCGTTGGAAGGGCATTTCTTCGAAAAAGGGATGTAAGCCTCCATACCGGCCAAAATAACATCGGAAACCTCCTTGGCGCAGTCAGATGGGTCATCGGATCGAAAACAAACGTCTAACCAAGGGAAAGTTCGAAAATATTCCATGAGATCTTCCCATTTAGCAGATTTGTAGTGCCAA
>CM032446.1:72733981-72748079 GCA_019049505.1 Pachyrhynchus sulphureomaculatus
ATAAGAAAACAGTGGATAAACTGCTGAAATATAGACTTTTGCCCGTTTTCAGCTATTTTACATTAACCACATATGCCTGAAGGGGATCCCTCGAAAAGCTGCTGTGTCAACTTTGGATGGAATATTAGGTATGCGTACTTATTACAATTCATTGTACCTTACTATAGTGTTCCGTAACTTCTTGGATAAGTACCAGTAAATTCTGTTCTCTTGTTTGTCAATCCTAGCTTGAATGACGAGCCGTGATACGGCGAAACGCGTCTCAGGATGAATTTGACGAATAAGAGAACAATGGGTAAACTGCTGATGCGGCAACGGCTTTTATCCGTTTTCAGCTATTTATACATTAACCGAATCATGGGGTTTAAATAAAATGTCCCATCAAACCATTCGACAACATCTTCGTGCTTATGATGTCAAATTCTGCAGCACGTTGAAGAAACCCTTCCTGGGCGAAAATTACGTCGCAAACCGGCTCGCTTGGGCCCACGATAAGATACTAGAGTAGCCCTCACAATCGCAGGGACGCCAACCCTATTGAAAACGTTTGATCCCTTGTAAAGAGAAAGCTCTGAGGAAAGACTCTGAGGAAGAGGATATATATACATATAATTTTGGTTATTTATGTATTATATTTTGTGTAATAAGTGTTAAGTACAAATTGCTTACATTTCTTTCGTTTTTCATTTAGAGTAATAACAGCGAAGATTTCTTTTGCTTATATGTTTTTTATGAGCAGGTAGTTACTAATTATTTTGTTCAATTTTTCGCTCTTTTCTGGAGATCGGATTAATTTACAAAATAAATTTTTCTGACGTGACAGGAACTAATCTTTTACAGATATCCCGCCCAGTATCGCAACCTGGCTTATGCCCTATATGCATAGATATTCACTTTTTGATCCTGTAAAATGTAAATGAAGAAGCTTTCCCATCGCAACATACACCACATTAAGAGGTTTTTCATAAAATTCTTAACTAAACTAACAATTTAGTAATTACTTAAGTTTCGCTGCGAGATCACTTGACGGTGTAAGATGATGTTGATTCACGAGCTAATATTGAATAACTGATCATGGCAACAACACGACTTTATGGAATAGCTAAGTCAAAATATATAATTTGGCTCTAATTTGTTAGATATTTGATTATGATCGGCTATTCGTATCGATATCGACCCGTATTTACTTTGATAGCCGCAAGAGATCGTGCATCTTTTTTTTACGGTACTGACTATCTTATGTTCAATTATGTCATGTCATAACGTTGTTATATAAAAAAGAGTATTCATTAAGTCAATTTACTGTCTGAAATGATTATATTCATGAAGTTATATTAACATCCTATTTATTATCTTTAATATTGATTATTAAATATATACGAGGGTCATAATAAGTTGACTGAACATGAAATCTGATGATGAAACCCAATTTTCATAATGTCGCCTTTCCCTTGCCTTCGACAGGCTCTAGTGATCGAATCATCTTAGAATATTTTATTTTTATTTATTTAATATTTCACACTACACTGGTGAGCAAAAAAATATATGAAAAGCTAATGGAGTGGGGTAGGGGTTTCGAGAGGTCGCTTCATATATATTGTGCTATATCTTCATTTCAGGGTTTTTGAACCGTTAATAAGAAAATTAGGTTTTGTTTTATTACTGTTAATTTTAATAGTAGAAGAGGGTAAAAGGCACAGAAGAATCTTGTATAGTTTCAATAGTAATATGAGAACTTTTCCAGGTTTTTTTGATTAAGGGAATGGGCAAGGTTTAAGCATATTCATTTATAAAAAAAAAGAACATATAACAGATTAAAGGGCTGACTATGTATTTATCATGTTACAGGTCTTTTCCGAGGTTCTGTCAGTCAAGAAATCGAAACAATACATCTCTTTTTTTAGTGTTCCGTACGGAACATTTATAAGATCGTTTCGGTATCTGTCTGTCGGTGCGTCTGTCACACCCGATTTTCTCTAAAATTACTTACTACTCAGTATATATCACCACTACACCAAACACTTTATTTTTGCACTCGACGCGCGTTTCGCTAACCATGTTAACTTCATTATTGAGTCAATCATCGCTCCTGATGAAGCTAACATGGTTAGCGAAACGCGCGTCGAGTGCAAAAATAAAGTGTTTTGGTGTAGTGGTGATATATACTGAGTAGTATCATTGTGCCAAAGATTCCACATTCCCAACTTAACTAAAATTACTTAACATAGAAAGTTGAAATTTGGCCTTATCAGGGCCAAGTAGCTTTGAAAGTTAAATTTTGACTCGAGGGGTTAGTTTTGGGGGGTGAAATCGGAAATGAAAAAAAAAATATTTTACTAGGTCATCGAATGGGGTGTCAAATGAAAGCTTGTTGAAACACGAGTTTAAAAATATATGTAATGTATTACTTGCGCACACTTTTTTTGTATTATTTAAAAAAATTGCGAAAAATCGCTGTCTCCTGATCAAAAAATTTTGAAAAAATTCTTAAATGTTCTCCACAGGGTAGAAAATTATTAGATTTAATAATTTATCTGGTATTAATAAAAAAATATATATCAAGGTCATCAGTTTTCAGTAAAGATCGGAAAAAAACCTTATTGAAAACTCATTTGGGGTGTGTTTTGTAAAGTCATTTTATACCTCCGTAACAAAAGGTTTTATTTTAAAAGCAATCAACGTACGAAACACTAACTGCGTAAGTCCGGCTTGCTATTAGCTGGTTATTTCAATATATTTTCATTGTTAACATGGAAAGAGGGTAAAAGGGGTAAGATAATTGTATCGTTTCAATAGTATTATGAGAATTTTTCGTTTTTCTTGATTGGAATACTAGATATTTATTGAAAAATATATTTTAATAGTAAAATAAATATGAGGTGAAAAGTGATATATCATAATATACTTCTCGGAGCTTTAGATTTTCTATTATTTTCAGTTTTAATAGAAATTATATATAGAAGAGACTGAGATCTTATTACAAAGTAACGTACTTAAAACACAGCAGGAAACTTATTGTATTTTCTTCCCTTGCTAAAGAGAAGCTTTGTATCGGTGGGAAAATTAGCTTTCGAAATTTTCACTTCTCTTCACGTCTTATTTTCCTATTTTCATCGGTCTGTCTACCCGAATGTAGGCCTGTCGATCTATTGACAAGGTAAATCTCGAACGAGATGATAATATAATACTTGAAGTGTGGATGAATACCTATAGTTCTTAATTGATAACGTTTCAGGACAACGGGGTGAAAGAGGTGGGAATTTATTTACCCTTTACTTGGGTACTTATTTTAGAACTATATGTTTGCAAGCAAAGTACTGGTTTACCAATTTTGTAATAATTACTTATATGTCTCTTAGTTTGTTTGTAATTGTGATGAATGGTAATCTAAAGCATTGCCCAAACAGTGCGAAATATGAGTATCTAAACACAATTCGATCAGAATTCAACAGAAGTAAGACCATCCAAGGTAAGATGTATTTATTGGCTTTGTTGGCTATTAGAGAGCAAATATCACAACGTATATCTAATTAAGCAAACTATAATAAAAACTAGATGTGACTAAATATTCGGTAAAATACTTAAAACTCTAAGGCACCTTTCGGCTTACTCATTTGCAATACTTCATAAAAATATTTTAGCAACGTGAACGATGTAAAACAAAAATTAAAACCTATATTCAAATTTATAAAAAATAAGTATTAGATTTGTCTCCAATTGACTCAAAGAGTTACACATGTCACTATATTAAACAAGTTTTATAACACCCTGTATATATACAGTAGAACCCAGATTAATCGAGTCGCGATTATCCGAGCTCCGGATTAACCGAGCCAATCTAAGAACCTAATTATCCGAGGTACGCGCGTCTATGGTATGTATTAACCGAGCTTCTAAAATATGTATGTACATATTTTCATTTAAAATCGTCGGGGCCTTCCAGGAATCCCCCTGGCCCGTGTGAGGGGTTCCCCTATTTATGTTTTTGGACTCTTACAGTGCGTTATAGCGTTTACTACGGAGAAGTACGAGTATACTCACATAATTTATTTAGTTGGAGTTCTGGTAGTTAAGTGTAATTAATACGAACTGCTTTGTTTGAATTTTTGTTTGTCGTATTATAATGGGGCAAAAAAACCGTAAAAGAATCGTCGTTCCTATTGAAGAAAAATTAAAAGCCATCAGAAGAATTGAAGCAGGAGAGACAACTAAAGTTGTTGCACGAGATTATGGAGTAGGTGAGGCAACAGTTGGAGATAGGAAAAGAAACCGCACAAAAATAGGAAAGTGGTGTATAAATTAAGCTTCCTCGTCCTCAGGAAGAAAATCAATGAAAACCGGCGACTATGAAAAGGTTAACGAAGCTTTATTCATGTGGTTTAACCAACAGAGATCAAAAGGTGTGCCTCTGTCAGGTCCAATTTTACAACAGAAAGCAATAATGATTAGTAGGCAATTCCCAGAGATAGATCAGTTTACCGCCAGTTCTGGATGGCTTCACCGCTGGAAAACACGGTACGGTGTACGACAACTGACTATATGGTGAAAAACTTTCTGCTGATGTGTCATCAACTGAGAAGTTTAAGCAGACCTGTAAAGAGTAAATCGAAGATTGTACGAGGCTGGTTTGAAAAGTCCGTGCAAAGTCCGAGAGATGGCACCACCGGCGCGTATCGAGGTCATGTTTAGTTAGTAGCATCTCTTGAATGAACGCACACCAAGTTTCAGCCATATTGGTCTATTTCTTTGTGTTTGGCATTAGTGTGAATCAAGGAAGTCGAGTGATTTTCAAGAAATGGACGAAAAAGAATTTCGTGTGGTGATTAAACATTACTTTATGAAAGGCAAAACGCCTCAGGAGACTAAAGAGAAGCTTGATAAACATTATGGTGACTCTGCACCTTCGATTAGAACAGTTTTATAAGTGGTTTCAAAATTTTCGGACTGGCCATATGGGCACAAGTGACGCTGAACGTTCTGGACGGCCTGTGGAGGTTACGACTCCAGAAATCATTGATCAAATCCATGATATGGTGATGGATAACAGAAGAGTTAAGGTGCGTGAGATTGCTAGTGCTGTGGGCATCTCGACTGAACGGGTACATAATATTTTGCATAAACATTTGGACATGAGAAAGCTATCCGCAAGATGGGTGCCGCGATTGCTCACGCTTGACCAAAAACGGAATCGTGTGAAGTGTTGCAAGGATGGTTTGCAGCTGTTCCAGAAGAATCCGGAGGACTTTAAGCGTCGTTTCGTCACTGTGGATGAAACATGGATACATTACTATACTCCTGAGACCAAACAACAATCTAAACAATGGGTTACCAAGGGGGAATCTGCACCAAAAAAGGCGAGACCGTTCCTTCGGCCGGAAAGGTTATGGCGACTGTCTTTTGGGATTCGCAAGGGATAATCCTCATCGACTATCTGGAAAAGGGTAAAACTATTACAGGTGAATATTATTCATCGTTATTGGACCGTTTGAAAACCGAGCTGCAAGAAAAACGCCCGCGATTGGCCCATAAGAAAGTCCTTTTCCATCACGACAACGCACCAGCACACACCTCAGCAGTTGTGGTCGCAAAATTAATGGATATAGGATTCCAACTCGTTTCACATCCCCCCTATTCTCCAGACTTGGCTCCCTCGGACTACTATTTGTTCCCCAATTTGAAGAAATGGCTGGCGGGACAAAGATTTTATTCAAACGAGGAGATTGCAGACACTAATGGATATTTTGCAGACTTGGACAAATCCTATTATTCGGAAGGAATCAACAAACTAGAACATCGTTGGATGAAGTGTATAAGCCTAAAAGGAGACTATGTCGAAAAATAAAAAAGGTTTACCCCAAACACATAAGTAGTTTTATTTTTGCACGGACTTTTCAAACCAGCCTCGTAGATACATATGTGATCAAATTTACAACTGTGACGAAACTGGACTGAATTATAAAATGCTTCCATCAAAAACATTGGCATTTCGACAGGAAAAATCAGCTCCTGGGCACAAACGAAGTAAGGAAAGATTAACTATAATGGTATGTACCAATGCATCTGGCAAGCAAAAAAATCCCACTGATAGAGATTGGCAAGTCTGCACGTCCAAGAGCTTTAAAAGACATCTCACCCAAAGCCCTACCAGTCTATTACAAAAGTCAGAAGAGCGCATGAATGGATGCGACCTTATTTACTAACTGGTTTGAAGAAGAGTTCGTGTCATCTGTGACTAAATTTTGAACAAAAACCGTCTTCCTATTAAAGCAATTTTGTTAATGGATAATGCCCCGTCTCACCCTGGAGAAGGACTTCTTGTGGGCGAAATTGTTGTAAAATTTTTTCCTCCAAATGTAACCAGCATAATGCAACCAATGTACGTACTACCACTCTTCAAAAATCTTGGTCAAAAGTTATTGATTTTGAGGACTATAATGACAGTGAAGATGATCCATTAAATGAATTAGCTTTGAAATTGAGAAGCCATGGAGAAATGTCCTGTTCAAATTTTGACAGCGAGATAGAATAAAAAAAAAAGTTTATTTGAATGAATGCAAAGAATAAAAGGTTGCGAAAATGTTGTTGAATGGTTTACAGCAGATGATTTAGAAGAAGAAATGAGTATTGAAGAAATAACGAATGCCTTTCAGGAAACCGAAAAATGAGATGACGAAGCGGCGGTGGATGAACAGTCTCCCACTAAGATCTCTCATCAAGAAGGTTTTGCTTCTTTGGAAAAAGCTTTGAGGTATATCGAACAACAACCAGAGGCAATCCCAGCGTATTTGCTTCTTCTTAATAGATGGAGAAACATTGCAGCGAGAAAAAAGAAGATGCAATATGAAACAGAAGCGCATAGATACCTATTTCACTGTTTTATAATGTATGTATACGAAAAACGTTAATACATCGGTTTAAAGTATTGGTGTTTATTTTTTTGAATGAATAAAAAACAAATCCGGATTATCCGAGGAGGGTGCCCCCACGTTACCTCGGATAACCGGGGTTCTACTATATATATATATATATATATATATATATATATATATATATATATATATATATATATATGTATATAACCAGAAATAATTCAAAGAGTCGGAATTCGTGGCAGATGATCGCAATTCATTACTAAAAATGATGAAGCTGAAATAATGATATAAATAGACGTTTTCGGCGTATTAATATGTCTGTCAGGAATGTGTATTTATCAATTATTCTGTTTAATATTTACTTTTAAAAAAAATTTCAGTTATCGATAGGGATGGAAAAGTGAGGTACCAAAGTCAATATTTCAACAAATAATCTTGATTATGCGTATGATATTCTAAACTAAACTCCCAACAAATGAAGAGAGCGATAGTAGATTGCACGATACGCCTGGTAACATCAACGCACAAATTATTAATGAGTAATATACCCCAGCTCTTCTCTTAGCTAAAGGTGGAACTTTGATGATGTTCAGATGTTCTACGTCATATGGCCGATTTGGCCATGGGGGTCCCAAAACTATTGAACAAAAAACAATGTTTTTGCCAAAAATGGTTTTATTCTTCAACATAGTTTCCTTCAAGAGCAAGACATTTATTTATTTTTTTTATGGGTCTAGCACACGTGCTGCAGGGAGGTCCCTAAAGCGCTACAGGAGCGGCACGTGTATGGAAAAAGCTATTCACGTTGCTCTTGAATCGCTGTAAATTGTACTCGGTGGGAAACACAGTCCTGGGCAAATTATTCCAAAGGGATGATGTTCTTCATATGAAAGACTGCTTGAAAAGCGTTATACGAGGCGTAACAAGCTGAGCCTCATACGGATGTGAAGTATCAGCGCGACGTGTATTTCTAACATGCACCGCTCTGGGAGGAATTAAACGGGCCACATCCTCCTAACACTTTCCATGGAAATACTAGTAGAATAGGCTCAAGTCGCCCACCGTTCGTCGATGTTCCAGCGAATCAATGCTGCCGATCAGTTCCGGGTCTTCAATCAGACGAATAGCTCTTCTCTGAATAGAATCCATCAAATACAGTGTATGTTTGGGAGCGGAGCCCCAAACATGGGAGCGGTATTCCATAGTTGGTCGAATTTGAGCTTTGTAAAGAATTAACAGTTGTTGTGGAGTGTAAAGCTTTCTGGTTCGAAATAATATTCCCAACTTTTGAGAAGCTCTCCTTGCTATGCTTGCAATTATTCCAGCGATCTTCTAACATTTGGATACCTTTCATATAGTACGATTTAGCGAGCTCTCTAAGATAAGCCTCAGTTTCTCATTCGACTTCTTCATTCAAATCTTTCCTTGAAGACACTTTTTCAAATATGGAAAGAGGTAGTAATCGCTGGGGGTCAGATTTGGTGAATACGGCAGATGAGGAAGCAATTCATAGCCTAATTGGTCCAATATCACTATTGATTTTATAGAGTTGGGAGCTGGTGCATTATCTTGGTGAAACAATATTTTTTTCTTAGCTAAATGGGGCCTTTTTTTCTTGATGTCACCATTCAAACGTTCCAATAAACCAACCTAATAGTCTCCAGTGATTGTCCGCTCCTTCTTAACATAATCTATTAGTACTATTTCCTGCACAACCCAGGTCTCAAGCGTATAGTGGTTGATCCAAAACCTCTTTTGGAGGTGCTGGTACGATCGCATTTAAGTTCACTAAACTATCGACATATAGTTAGTAGGACCTTCTGCACCTAACTTATATAGACTCATAAAAATACATAAGGAAGGAAATCCAATAAGACCAGTCGTAACACCGCAGTAAAACTTAACATATTATTTTTAAAAAATTCCAAAGACTGAACCAAAATTTACCGTTAAAACCTCACTAACAGACTTAAAAACATAACACTACCGAACAATGGTATTTTAGCATCTTTCGACGTTACAAACATTCCGAACATCGAATGTCTCTTTCTCATTTACATTAACGATCTGCTGGAAAAGACCGGAAATCCAATCTACAGCTTTGCAGATGACAGTACGCTTATCTCTTCATTCACTTTGAACGCTCGGACATCGGCTGCTCAAGCGAGTGTCCGCAGACAGCGGGAAGTTGTTCAACTTAACAAAGACCTGGAAGAAATTCTATCTTGGGGTGACAGGAACCAAGTGGAATTTAACGTTACAAAAACCCAGGCGGCAGTTTTTTTTAAAAAAGTTAACGTTGCTGAACCCGACATAGTTAAGTCCGGGCACTCCATTCCTCTAACATCGTCACTCAATTTGTTGGGCGTTAATTTGGGAGCAAATATGTCCTGGCATGAGCATGTTGCAGGCATAGCAAGGAGAGCTTCTCAAAAGTTGGGAATATTATTTCGAACCAGAAAGCTTTAAACTCCACAACACCTGTTAATTCTTTACAAAGCTCAAATTCGACCAACTATGGAATACTGCTCCCATATTTGGGGCTCCGCTCCCAAAAACATACACTGCATTTGTTGGATTCTATTCAGAGAAGAGCTGTTCGTCTGATTGGAGACCCGGAACTGACCGGCGGCCTTGATTCGCTGGAACATCGAAGAATGGTTGGCGACTTGAGCCTATTCTACAAGTATTTCCATGGAAAGTGTTCGGAGAATGTGGCCCGTTTAGTTCCTTCCAAAGCGGTGCATGTTAGAAATACACGTCGCGCTAATACTTCACATCCGTATGAGGTTCAACTTGTTACTCCTCGTACAACGCTTTTCAAGCAGTCTTTTTATACGGAGAACATCACCGAGTACAATTTACAGCTATTCAAGAACAACGTGAATCGCTTTTTTCGCACACGTGCCGCTCCTGTAGCGCTTTAGGGACCTCCTTGCAGCACGTGTGCTAGACCCATAAAAAAAAGTATAATATTAACATTATAAATGACATATTTTCAAAAATCCGAATTAACCTGGTAACACGTCAAGAGTTTTTACTATTGT
The DNA here is from genome assembly GCA_019049505.1 of Pachyrhynchus sulphureomaculatus. Classification (NCBI taxonomy): domain Eukaryota; kingdom Metazoa; phylum Arthropoda; class Insecta; order Coleoptera; family Curculionidae; genus Pachyrhynchus; species Pachyrhynchus sulphureomaculatus. The sequence goes on from CM032446.1 coordinate 72,743,901, forward strand.
TAAACTTATGTATAAATGAGAATAATTTTAAATTTACCGGGGAGTTCTTTAAACAAACGGACGCCCTAGCAGTGGGATTTCCACACTTTATGTCAAGTTTTGAAGAAAAATTTCTAGATACAAAAAAAGCCAAAAATTTATTTTTCTGGTACAGATGTGTGGACGACATTTTGATTTGTATCAAAGGAAATAATGGAAAAAACGAATTATATTAAGTACGCATACTTATTACTCCATCGAAAGCTGACACAGCAGCTTTCGAACCGACAGAGTGGTTGACACAGTCAACGCTTTAAAAGCAGATAGCACTTTTCGAGGGATCCTTCCTCAAGTATATATAATTATTGTAAAGCAACTGAAAATAGACAGAAGTCCATATTCCAGCAGCTTACTAGCCGTTGTCTTGTATGTCAAATACATCCTGAGACGCGTTTCGCCGTATCACGGCTCGTCAGTCAGGCTAGGATTGACAAACAAGAGAAGCGAAAAGCGCTACCTGCTTTTAAAGCGTTGACTGTGTCAACCACTCTGTCGATTCGAAAGCTGCTGTGTCAGCTTTCGATGGAGTAATAGGTATGCGTACTTAATACAATTCGTTGTATCCTACCATCGTGCTCCGTAACTTCTGGGATAAGTACCACTAGATACCGTTCTCTTGTTTGTCAATCCTAGCCTGACGGACGAGCCGTGATACGGCGAAACGCGTCTCAGGATGGATTTGACAGACAAGAGAACGGCTAGTAAGCTGCTGGAATATGGACTTCTGTCTATTTTCAGTTGCTTTACAATAATTTATATATACTTGAGGAAGGATCCCTCGAAAAGCGCTACCTGCTTTTAAAGCGTTGACTGTGTCAACCACTCTGTAGGTTCGAAAGCTGCTGTATCAGCTTTCGATGGAGTAATAGGTATGCGTACTTAATACAATTCGTTGTATCCTACCATCGTGCTCCGTAACTTCTGGGATAAGTACCACTAGATACCGTCTCTCTTGTTTGTCAATCCTATCCTGACTGACGAGCCGTGATACGGCAAAACGCGTCTCAGGATGGATTTGACAGACAAGAGAACGGCTAGTAAGCTGCTGGAATATGGACTTCTGTCTATTTTCAGTTGCTTTACAATAATTATATATACTTGAGGAAAGATCCCTCGAAAAGCGCTACCTGCTTTTAAAGCGTTGACTGTGTCAACCACTTTGTCGGTTCGAAAGCTGCTGTATCAGCTTTCGATGGAGTAATAGGTATGCGTACTTAATACAATTCGTTGTATCCTACCATCGTGCTCCGTAACTTCTGGGATAAGTACCACTAGATACCGTTCTCTTGTTTGTCAATCCTAGCCTGACTGACGAGCCGTGATACGGCGAAACGCGTCTCAGGGTGGATTTGACAGACAAGAGAACGGCTAGTAAGCTGCTGGAATATGGACTTCTGTCTATTTTCAATTGCTTTACAAAAATTAATAATGGAAAATTAAAAATAGTCTTAAACATACTGAAATTCATTCCAAAATTAAATTCACTTTAGAAGAAGAACAAGACAACACATCAATTTCCTAGACATTCACTATAAAAAAATCTAATAACCATTTATTGTTCGATACCTACAGAAAACTCAAATACACAGATACAACAATAGATTCCCTCCAACCAATGTCCCATTTCGTTAGAAAAAACTGATCTGGAGAGGGAACTTAATATCATTAGATCTATTGCTGCTAATAAAGGATACAATGTCTCTGAAATCAACAAGTTGATCTCAAAAAAAACGAACATCACTAACTATTAGTCTAATATACAAAAAACAATAGTATTGCTTTTAAGTCCTAACAGAAACATTCAAACGTAATTTTCAATGTAAAAAGGACAAAAAACTAAATTGTTTGGAAGCAATCGAAATTTACAAGAACCACCAAGATCCCAATATAAATATATTAAATTTACAGATCGATATTAAAAATTCCACACTTTTAAGCTTGTTTGACCGTAATTAAAATAAAATAAAAATACCCGGTCAAGGAAAATTTTTAGGCCTTTTATAATGCATGTGTCTCCTATCATACCAACAACATGGCTACCAGCGCGGTCTCGGGTTGTGTTTACATCTGGATTTCAAGGAGAATTTTTTTGCAGCGTGCTCCGAAATTCATTATTAATAATTTTCCAGTAAGTAAATGACTCGTTTGACATTATAATTGAAAATAATTATAAATAACCGGTCAACTGCAAGTTGGACTTGGGCGATTAGTGTTCCGTACGTTGATTGTTTTTAAAATAAAAATTTTTATTACTGAGGTATAAAATGATCAATGACTTCACAGAACACATCCCAAATAAGTCTTCAACAAAGTTTTTTTCCGATCTTTACTGAAAACTGATAACCTTGAAATTTGGATTTTATTTATATACCAGATAAATTATTAAAGGTAATGCACTCGTGATAATTTTCGTTCAATCTACACCCTGTGGATAATATTCCAGAATTTTTTCAAAATTTTTTGATCAGTACTTTTCGAGGTAAGGTGGGGGATAGTGATTTTTTTTCGCAATTTCTTAAAAATAATACAAAGAAAAGTGTGCGCAATTATTACAATATATATATTTTTGAACTCGTGTTTTTACAAGCTTTCAGTTGACAGCTCATTCGAAAAAAAAATTTTCACTTCCGATTTCACCCCTCAGAAATAACCCCTTATGTCAAAATTTAACTTTCAAAACTGCACGGCCCTGATGAGACTATGAATTCTTTACTATGTCAAATAGTTTTGCAAAAAATTGGGTGTGACAGACAGACAGACGGACGGACACCGAAGTGATCTTATAATTACTCCTTACGAAACACTATAAAAAAAACTCTAATCTTTAAGGGTCAACAAAAATAATTGATTATAATTTATTCATTGCGTTTGAGAATGTAGTACTACTACAAAACTGCAGTAACGCCTAATGCAACTTTTTATACGTGTCAGTTAACAAAATAAAAGTATACTCTGCAACCTTTGTTGTTAAAAATTAGTGTATGTTAGTAACAGCCAGTTAAACAAATTTAAAGCAATTCCAGATTATTCTGAAATTTAAACTACCGACCTCCGATTGGCCTAACAAAGTATATACTTATTTAAAAATATAAGCACTATGTTAAAGTTGTTCCTTCTTAATGGTTTATATGGTTTCGCTATAACAACAACAATGAAGCTAATGATTACAACGAAAATTATTGTATATTCGGACATGTCAACTGCACGTTTCGGATCCAATGTTAATTAAAAAAGTAGGTCTAATCAGTTTCATCGTGAATAACGGCACTGCATTTCGTGTGGGATTAACAATTGCAGGTCGTGTATATCTTTAAATCTGTCCGATGGCATGAAAAATTGTCTCTCTTGTATGTGTAGGGTCACTCACCTTATTTCTACTTATATAAAGATAGCCAAGTACAAGTTGGGCTCATGCACAGAGAGTTTCAGACCCTCGCTGTAGGAAGTTACATTTCGTATTTATGAAAAGCCCTGCTCCTAATGTAATTCACTAATATAAAAGACCAAAAAGTTTTCTTAAAGGTGTTAAAAGTGTCACAAATTAAATATATCCCTTGAAACATTACACAAAATGTAACAACTTAAACAATCTGGGTCAATACTGACAAGAAGTCATATGTGACATGAGAAAGTTTCGTTAGTTACTATATCAGCTGATCTGTGTCACTTGCCAAGGGTCATATTTCAAAACAAGTAGTGGTGTTCTCCCGTTCTTATAAATAGAAAAAATAGGGTGCCTTAGAAATAAGGCTTTTTTATTAGAGGCTCCTTCTTGTAAAAAAAAAACCCTTACCTCCCCAGTCATCAATTGGTAAAACGGATGTAAGATTTTAAAGTTCCAATGTGTGAAAGGAAGAAAGCAATCTTTTTCGCGAAAAAAAATCTATCCCCCATTTCGGCCATCGATTTTAAAATTAGACCTAAATTTTTAAAATGTCACCACAGTAAACATAAAACAGAGTAGCGACGCTCAAGAAAATTTTTAGGTCCTGCTTTTTATAATGCATGCGTCTCCTATCATACTATCAACATGGCTGCCAGCGTGGTCTCAGGTTGTATTTACATCTGGATTTCAAGGAGAATCTTTTTATAGCGTGCTCCGAAATTTATTATTAATAATTTTCCAATAAGTAAAATGAC
>CM032446.1:72748179-72785999 GCA_019049505.1 Pachyrhynchus sulphureomaculatus
TATTTTGCAGACTTGGACAAATCCTATTATTCGGAAGGGATCAACAAAGTAGAACATCGTTGGACGAAAGTGTATAAGCCTAAAAGGAGACTATGTCGAAAAATAAAAAAGTTTACCCCAAACACATAAGTAGTTTTTATTTTTGCACGGACTTTTTAAACCAGCCTCGTAAATGTTGACAATTCGACAGCATTTTCATCATTTAAAAAACTTAGAATACACTTCCGCACGTTTGACAAAACGGAACAAACTGAACCGGATTTCCTCAGCCATTTCTCTCCTCGCCCGTCAACAAACAACAAACCTTTCTTGGATCAAGTCATAACTGGAGATGAAAAATGGGTTGTGCATAACAACATAATAAGTGAAAGAATAGACTCTATGGCAAAGGCTGATTTGCATCCAATGAAAATGTTGTTATGTGTCTGATGAGATTGCAGAGAATAATTTCTTACGAGCTTCTTTCACGTGACCAAACAATAACTGCGGAGAAGAACTGTGAGCAACTCGCCCAACTCAGTGTTGAAATCCAAGCAAAACATCCAAATTTTGGTCAATCGGTAAAAGGCATCATCTTTCAACAGACATTGCTTAAACTTAGAGAATTAAAATGGGAAATCCTCTAGCACCCGCTGTATTCCCTGACCTTGCCCCTTCAGATTTTCATCTTTTTCGTTCTCTGTAAAATAATTTAAATGGCAACAAATTTGATTCTGTTCTTCAACACATTACCTTATGACTTTCCTTGAAGACAAACCTCGCAATTTCGACAAAGAAGGAATTCAAAAACTGGTAAAACGATAGGAGATAGTTATAGAAAATGTTAGAGAGTATATTACTGATTAATAAATACTATTTTTCATGAAAATCTGTTGTATTTAATTTGGTTTTTAATCGAGCACGAACTTTTGCAATCACCCAATAGTATCTATTTCCATGGTAAGTATTACCATAGTAACCGTTACCATAGAGACAGATCTACTGAAATAGAAGCTGCAAAACACCGGGATCTCTGCTGTTTCCAGGCCTTTTATGATATTGACATGATATTCTTAACAATATTATCTGGCTGCTGTTATATGACCAAATGTAATTTATAAAGAAAAATAGCAAAAAAATACCTATTTGACTTGATTAAACATTTTAAAGGCCTTTCTGTGTGTCAGTAAAACTCACTTATGGCTTGTAACAGAGTTATGTAATTAGTTTACAGCTAGTTTGCGGTTAATATAATTTATCGTATATGGGCGTCTAATTAACTTTTTCACAAAAGTCGGGATCAGCCTAAGTTGAAATAAAAATAATTAACTGTTAATATGCATTATCCACTTAATCGGTTTAATACTTTTCTGCAATGTAATAATTTTTTTACTTCTCTCCCTAATGTAAATAACGTATTCGTAAAAAAAAATGAATATTTCACGTTTGAAACAGTTTTTTAATTTCCGTCGGTTTACTTTCGAATGAAATGCGACATCTATCAAATAACTACGTGTCCGCGATAATTCATTTTTGGTAGATGTGATTCTATCGATTCCATAAAAAATCAGTAGAGGGAACCTTCGTCTACGACGCATTTTCTAAAAGTATCAGTCGATTCCGGACTTTCGTCGAAATTTACGTAAAATCTAAAATGTTTGCGCGTCGGTTCGAGGGAGTCTTTCATTATTCTCATCCAAAGGAACCTAAAATGACACATTCCGCCGCCGCTAAATATATTAAAAAGTCAGTGTCGTTTGTGAGGAAGTGGTGGAAGTGTTTTCACGAGACCCGAAATTGATGCTGCGAAGCGGCGAAATTAACAAAATCCGGTTCAAATGTGTCCCATGCGAACATTCGACAACATCTTCGTGCTCATGATGTCAAATTCCGAAGCACGTTGAAGAAACCTTTGCTGGGCTCACGATTAAGATACTAGAGTGGCTCCCACAATCGCCAGACGCCAACCCTATTGAAAACATTTGGTCCTTTGTAGAAATTAAGCTCAGAGGAAAGACTTTGAGGACTTTAACTCAGTTGTCTCGCGAGATCTCAAAAATTTGCAGGGTATGCACAAAATCTCATCGACAGCATCCCTCGAAGATGCCACGCGATTATTAATGCAGGAGACGATTGGACAACTTAATAAAGTAATTGCGCCATTGTTAGCACACCAAAGAATATATTGGCGAGCGGTCATGTTCTCACGTAACAGACTGTAAACTAAAAATTTGATAGCCATTAAATTTATTTAAAGTCTAAGAAACAGGGCCGATACTTCAACTGAAGGCATTAGTATGTAACCAATAATGTTTCCTAGTTAAATAGCTAGTACAGGACCGAAATGTACACGTATTTCTTAACACATCAACAGAAGAAATAAGGACACATACTAACTCGATACTCCCGGTAACTGTTGCTAGGACACACAACACTCTGCCAAATTTAACATTTCAAGTCAGGGTTGATCTTACAGTATATACAGGCTCTGATTTTTAGTGTTCTAGTGTCATTTGACAGTTTAAAAATGTTAAAATAATCTTTTAAGAACGCGAAATTGGGTAATATATACGTGAGTTGTTGCTTGAAATAACAGCTAAAATTTCCGGTCCATCATTAATCCAGTGCTAAGTATGTGAAAAATTTTGCCTTTTTATTTTTTCTCTAATTCAGCAAAAAGTTTTTCATCACTTTTTTCTTCAAAAGTTCCTTCAGATAGTTTGTTTTTACATCACCTATATAAATATAGATTAGTACATTAATGGTCACTCTGCCACTAGATTTACAAAACTTATTAGATTTTACTAGATAGTACAAGAGGAAAACTAGTCGATATCGACTAGTCAAATCTAACTGATTGATTCAAAAAGATACGTTAAGGGAAAATGATTTTACGTGAAGTAAGCCTCTTTTGACAGTCAGTCTGTTTTGGGGCGTTGGCACTCAAAGATACGCGAGTCTATCGTGGCAAGTTACACCTACTAGGTGTAGGCGCTTGGAGGAGAGAATATGTTTAAAGGATAAATTTCAAGACAATACTACAGGTATCTGAAAAATTTCGACATGCGTTTCCCATTTCGGTCAAATTAGGAAAGTTAAGATGCTTGAACATTAATATTTTATTCTTCGTTTTTTTTTTTGTTTGTGTAAGCTAATTAATTTTAAGTTTCTTCTTCTAAAGGGTCCTTTCTGTCAAGTTTGTTAATAGGTTTGAAAATTTCATATTTTATGTCACTAATATATGATGTGATATAACTATCACAGTACCCATATTTGCGTAAAAATAAAACTTTTTGTGAAGGCTCGTCGCTTTATCCAAGTTGACAGGTAATAGAAAAAAGAAGGCAAATGAGGTAAAAATTCAAACTGCTTCAAGCCGAATAGATTGCCACTATGTTACATAAATATGCTACAATATCTACAACTATTAGATTAATGGGTTTTTGATAGGGGATATAGAAGGAAAGATAAAAACGTGGAAGCAGTACATAGAACAATTGTTGAAAGACTGAACACTAGATATCAACTGCAACCGTCAGCCCATGCATTACTATCGACGAAATCGAAAAAGTAATACGAACAGCTAAAAGTAGGAAAGCAACCGGTTCTATTGAAATCCCGAAGAAGCATTGAAACTGTTAGAAAAATACGGAAAGAAGCTCTTCTTAAATTATTCAACACAATATATAAAACAGAAATTATTCGACAAGACAGGCTTAAGTCCACGTTTGTCATGATACCTAAAAGAAAAAACTCATCGCAATACACAGATTACCTTATTATATGCTTGATGAGTCACGTTCAGAAATTTTCCTCACAATAATTCATTAAAAAATCGAAGAGCATGTCACCGACACTCGATTTGATTTCTTGAGAACCCTTTTTAGTCTACAAGTGCTAATTCAAACATGTAGAGACGTTAGCTATGATGTCCATTTACGCTTTATTGATTTCAAGAAATTCTTCGATCTAGTTCAGCACTATCAAATGATCCAAATTCTGAAAGATACGGAGATTGATGATAAAGCTGTAAGAATTATTGGGAACCTATACTGGCAACAAAAAGCAATAATAATAGCTGCAGATGAAACATCAGAAAGTATAGAAATAAGGAGATAACAGATGGACAGGCCGTATGGTTAAATAGAACATAAAAGATGCAGAGATAGACCACAGGCAAGATGGACGGACGACATAAAAATATTAGCTGGACACGATTGGAAGCAAAAGGCAAACAACTGAGCTCAGTGGAGACAACTTGGGGAGACTTACATCCGACTATGGATGGAATAAGCTCATGATGATGATGATGTTAGTCAATGTTGCGTTTTGTCACCGCTAATCTTCAATTTATATTCAGAGAACATCTTTATAGAAGCCCTAACGAACATTGTATTAATATCACCGGAACACATATAAATAACTTCCGCTAAGCGGATCACACTATCATTGGGGCTAAACATATGATGTCAAAGCGATATCAGGCTAATATTACAGTTCACATACATAACAAGCAACTACAAAAAGTGGACAAGATACCATACCTCGGAAGTACTATAAGCAGCAATTAGGATCATTCAGTGCAAATTAAACACCGAATAGAATGTGCACGAACAGCATTTATTAAATTTAAAAATGTATTACGCAACTGTGACCTGAATCTGACCTTGAGAGTTAGACTTCTACGTTGTTAGGTGTTTTCAGTGCTGTTGTATGGTGCAGAGTCTTGGACGCTAACGGAAAACCGAAGTAAAAAGTTAGATGCCTTCGAGATGTGGACATACAGAAGGATGTTAACGATTAGTTGGGTACATCGAGTAAGAAATGGAGAGGTTTTGAGGAGGACGAAGAAAAAACAAATACTAAGAATATTAAAAATAAGTAATCTATCATATTTTGGCCACACTGTATGGTAAGGCATCCCGCGAAATATAGCATTATACATCTTGTAATGCAGAGTAAGATTGCCGGTAAACGTAGTGCGGGAAGACGAAGTACATCCTGGTTGAAAAACCTCTGTCAACGGTTTAATATGACAATAGCATCTCTATTTAGAACAGTAGTGAATAAAGTCATCATAGCCAACTTGATAGCTAACGTCCGATAATCGGATAAGGCACGCTAAGAAGAAGAAATTAGATTAAGGGAGTTTAAAAAAAAAATATTGTAACACCATTAAAATTAAGATATTTGCGAATGATGATGTCGCATATAATTAGGTATTTTCTCTAAGGAATAAAAAAACAATTTCCAATCAGTAGCTTCTTAAGGCAATGTTTAATGAGGTAACATGTTAACATATTAAGAAGCATGAATAAGCGATTTTTGAAAGTAAATATGAGAAAAATACACAAAATTAAGCTGATTTCTATATATCTCAATTGGTTAGTAAGCTATTTTTGTGTGTAGCATAGAATTTTAAGCAGTTTATTTCCTTTAAAAAATCTACAAGACTGCAGACGACCGAACTGATGTCATTACTCCCAAATAGACTATAGAATGCAACATTGCGTAATAAACCTAAATAGGACTCACCTGTGGAAGTTATTTAAGGTATTTCTTACGAGAAGGCAGAGAGCATTATGTCAGAGAAAGACGTGAAATAATTTGGTTTTCAGGGTATATTGTATGTGGCAACGTAGCTTTTCGCTTGCTTCCTGCCGCACGCAATCACGTGTTATTTAGTTTTATTCAATATGGATCTATATGAATTAATTAAAATAATATTTTGGATTATTTATTAAAAATCTCTTAATTATTAAGTATTGATAACCGACTAAGTGCACGTGCGAGGCACGTGTTTATTCTAGTGTCTTTAAAAAAATATGCAATGCATATATGTGATTCAAAACTTGAAAGAACCCCAGCGTCCGCGCGCACAGTCTTCTTCAGTCTACGTAGCCACAGCGAAAATTTGCTTCATAAATACATTAAAAAGTAATATCTAATATTTTTGCAACAACTAGGAGGTAAACGGCCTTCATATTTTAACAAACGAAAGTAAAGTAATTTTTGTATGTATATATACAGGGTTACAGGGAAAGTCGTCCTAGATAATTAAGGACGTTATAGTTTAGGTCGTTTCTGACCGATTTGATTCTATGACATGATGTCCTAAACTTAACCGTTTTTCGAGATATTGAAGTTTAAAGATTTTCTAAAAAAAACATGTTTGTTTTGCTTTTATATCGATTTTTTTTTTATTAGAGGTTCTCGAGTGCGATTTCTTGGTTATTTTTAGTTAGTCTGTCAAGTAACATATCAAAAATCATCAAAAAAATTTGAACTAGTTACTAACAGTTTCAAATGGCGGCTTGTTAATTTTTCTAAATTACGAATTTTTACCAAGTGTTTCCTACTTTAAATCAATAAAGAGAAAAAAAAAATGTATGGAAGTTATTCTGCAAATTATTTTAAAAACTTTTACGTCTTTTTAGCTATCTAAAACGGTATAATATCTACTGGATCTATTGAAAATGGGATTTCAATAGGCCCAAATGTAGAGTAACATAATAATAGAATTTAGATACTACCAATTACGGTTTAGTACCTGCACCTTCAAACAATAAAAAGGGTTGGGTAAGTATTTTTTCTGGTCGGGGTACTCTCTGTGCGAATGACATTTTCTGTTCACTAAACATTATTGAATGATTTTTAGTCTGCTCATGCGATTCGTCCGTGGTAGATGTGCTTTTCAAAAATATCTGTGTTTCATCTTCTGACTGTGTGAATCGGCTCGTAACTGGATTTTGATCTCTGCTTGTGAATATGGCAACGTATACCAACGAGGAATATGCTGACATCCTAATGTGTTACGGATTTTGCGAAGGAGTGTCGTCGCGTGCATGTGATGAATACATACTGCGATATCCTACTCGTCGTGTACCTGATGTTAGCGTATTTGATGGAACTTATCGAAGACTACGAGAAACTGGTTCTGTACAAAGACGGTGGACTGACATGGGACGACCACGTATCTTTGACGAAGACGAAGAAAACGAAATACGACGTCTCTTTGAGGTGGACCCAACCACATCTACAAATGTTGTCGCACAACAGCTTGGTATTTCGCAGTGGAAGGTATGGTTTGTAATGCATACTGTTGGGCAACACCCTTACCACTATACGCCCTTGCAAGTCATTGAAGAAGGGGATCCGTTGCGACGATTACAATTCTGCAGATTTATGCTCAATACCGATGTCGAAGATGCATCTTTTTTTAAGAAAATACTAGGGACTGACGAGTCGAAATTCGACAAAGACGGTCTTACAAACTACCACAATGCCCACTATTGGGCTTCTAAAGAGGAAGGCAACCCAAACAAAAAAAGAACGAAAGGATCACAAACAAGATTTAGCTTAAATGTGTAGATGGGTATAATTTCAAATTATTTGGTTGGGCCATTCTTCCTGCCAGACAATTTGAATGGCGAGGAATACGACAATTTTTTGCGGAACGATTTATCTAATTTGATGGAAGACCTACCTATTGGTTTGAGACAAAACATGTACTTTCAACACGATGGCTGCCCGCTCACTACAGAGGAAGTATTCGTGCATGGCTCAATAACAATTATCCCAACAAATGGATTGGAAGAGGCGGACCCATACCTTGGCCGGCGAGAAGCCCAGACCTAACACCGATGGATTTTTATGTGTGGGGGTCACATGAAAAGTCTCGTATACGACCAGATGACTCCTATCAAAACGTGGATGTCCTAAGACAAAAAAATAATTGATGTGGCTGACGAAACGAGGCGGCACCTCACAACCAGCGTTGTGAAAAGTAATTTAAGAAAAAGAATGAGACTTTGTGTTAGAAATAGGGGCAACCATATAGAACATGAATTATAATTAATAAAAAATATTAAATTGCAAGGTTTTTTGTTTTATTTGTGTATTTTTCGTATTTTCACCTAGAACTAAAAATTTACCTTTGCTACCCGAGCCCGCTTTAGGTGTCATTCTGTGTACAGTTTTCCTATTAAACTCCTAGTATTATACCTTTTCTGATAGCTAAAAAGACGTAAAAGTTTTTAAAATAATTTGCAGAATAACTTCCATTCATTTTTTTTTCTCTTTATTGATTTAAAGTAGGAAACACTGATGATTTTTGATACTTGACATACAGACTAACTAAAAATAACCAAAAAATCGCACTCGAGAACCTCTAATAAAAAAAAATCGATATAAAAGCAAAAAAAAACATGTTTTTTTAGAAAATCTTTAAACTTCAATATCTCGAAAACGGTTAAGTTTAGGACATCATGTCATAGAGTCAAATCGGTCAGAAACGACCTAAACGATAACGTCCTTAATTATCTAGGACGACTTTCCCTGTAACCCTGTATATATATATATATATATATATATATATATATATATATATATATATATATATATATATATATATATATTTGTGACTTTTTACTTTTTAATGCACATACGACAACAAAAATTGTTAAAAACGCATGCTTTTGGTCGAAGAAAAGTATGGATTCCTATCTTTTACGTGTTAAATATCTGAAACTTTTACAATTAATTATAGAAATACGGCGTGGTAAACCATCTTTATATTGAAGCAGTGAATGCATGATGCGGAAATCTATTATTTCTTAAAATTTCAAGCAAAACTACTTTTAACAGTTACTCGTAAAAAACATCTTAAAATAAATGCCCATTTAGTTAGTTTTGAGTAAATTTATTCAGATTTACAGCCCAAAATTGAATAGTATTTAATAACATATGATTTAGTTCTAATGTTACTTTTGATATAAAAACTTATCACTTCTAACTAACTACAAGTAAAATCTAGGTATTTGGGAAAGCTCTAGAAACATTGCATAAAATAGAAGTCATTCCTTTTGTTCGAACCTACTTATCAAATACATTCTAACACATATTATTGCATATTTTTGAGAATGGTTTTCGCCTTCTCCCCCACTTTAAGAAGGCTACGGTGGCTTTCAACTCATTATCTGAGAAAAATTTTCCGCCCTGAAGTCTTTCTTCAAATATAGGTATAATTTTAATCTAGTACGAAAACGAAACTTTCACTTATGAAACTCTTAGTTTGGTGTTAGATTCCAAAGGGGAAAAGCTTTGAAGACGCGAACAAGATGATCAGCTAAATGTCAGCATCGACATAGGAGAAGTCTATAAGAAATTATACTTAGAAGCTCTGTAATCTCTCATTTCCTATCTCTCTTTAAATGTTTACACAAAAGAAAGTGACAGGGCGCTTAATTTGGACCGTTAAATGGATCGATGGCTCCATAGCTTTTGGTAATGGCTTGAATTATACACCCTCGTGGAGCCTGCGGTTACTATTTAACAACAAAATTTTCGTTCTCCCAGAAATTCGGGCTTTTTAGTGTTCCGTACGGAACACTTATAAGATCACTTCGGTGTCTGTCTGTCTGTCTGTCTGTCTGTCTGTCTGTCTGTCTGTCTGTCTGTCTGTCTGTCTGTCTGTCTGTCTGTCACACATCACCCGATTTTCTCCGAAACTATTTGACATAGAAAGGTGAAATTTGGTAATAATATAAGAATTGATGGCCTCATCAGAGCCATGTAGTTTTGAGAATTAAATTTTGACTTAAGGGGTTAGTTTTGGGGGGTTAAGTCGGAAGCGAAAAAAAAAAATTTTTTTACTAGGTCATCGAGTGTGGTGTCAAATGAAAGCTTGTGAAAACACGAGTAAAAAATATATATATAATATTATACTTGCGCGCACTTTTCTTTGTATTATTTATAAAAATTCGCGAAAAATCGCTGTCCCGGGCCTTATCTCGAAAAGTACTTATCAAAAAATTTCGAAAAAATTCTGGAATATTCTCCACGGGGTGTAGATTGAACGAAAATTATCACGAGTGCATTACCTTTAATAATTTATATGGTATATAAAAAAAACAAAAAAAATTTCAAGGTCATCAGATTTCAGTAAAGATTGGAAACAAACTTTCTTGAAAACTCATTTGGGGTGTGTTTTGTGAAGTCACTGATCATTTTATACCACCGTAACATAATTTTGACTTAAGGGGTTCGTTTTGAGGGTGAAATCGGAAGTGAAAAAAATTTTTTTTTACTAGGTCATCGAGTGTAATGTCCAATGAAAGCCTGTGAAAATACGAGTAAATATATATATATATATATATATATATATATATATATATATATATATATATATATATATATATATATATACATATATATATACATATATATATATATATATATATATATATATATATATATATATATATATATACTCGTATATAATGTAATATTTGCGCACACTTTTCTTCGTATTACTTTTAAAAAATCGCTGTCCCCTACCTTATCTCAAAAAGTACTGATCAAAAAATTTTGAAAAAATTCTGGAATATTCTCCACGGGGTATAGATTGAACGAAAATTATCACGAGTGCATTACCTTTAATAATTTATTTGGTATATAAAAAAAAAAAAATTTCAAGGTCACCAGTTTTCAGTAAAGATTGGAAACAACCTTTGTTGAAAACTCCTTTGAGGTGTGTTTTGTGAAGTCACTGATCATTTTATACCACCCTAACAAAATTTTTTATTTTAAAAACAATCAACGTACGGAACACTAATTGTGCAAGTTCAACTTGCACTTGACCGGTTTTTTCTCTAATGGTCTGCTTCAAATTTTGGTTCAACTTTCCGTAAACCTCTCCATTAATCCTTTTCCATAGATTTAATAAACCAAATTTTTTCGCAATCCCAAAAAACAATCACCATAAACTTTTTAAAAATGACTTAGTTTTTCGCCTTGAGGGTGAATTACATCGACCCTTGATTTTTGGATGATCCCCAATAGAACACCCAAGTCTTGTCATTTTTCAAAATTGGCAAAAAATAACTCTTATCGTTCTCTAAAGTGAACAGATGTGCTTGAGAAACTTATTTCCTAGCCGGTTTCTTCTCCGATATAAGAAGGATCCACAGTGAACTGAATTTTACTTTATAAAGTAAAGAGGAAGCAAATTTTCATAATATGCGTAAAATCATATCGACACCCGCCCCTTTCACTCACATTTCTTGAAACGATATTGCTCAAAAACGATAGGTTTTATCCCTATTTCAAATATTATAATATCATTTCGTTCGAGCATTATGATGCGAACAGACCGACATACTTATAGTCTGACAGACACATACATAGAAATGGGAATATATTTTTTCGCGATCTAAAAACATTAAAACGTAAACAATAGCAAAAAATTTAGGTGGAAATTTTTTTCCTTTAGCAAGGGACGTAAAAACAATAATTTACCTACTGTGCCAGAGTTAGTTTCAGCCAATTAACTCTTTATATTTCGGAAATTTTATCTATAATTAACTTTTTCTATAATCAACTCAACACTTTTTTAGGTTGCTCTGTAACCAGATCTTAATCACTTCTACATTCTATTTCTGTTAAAATTGAGAGTAATCAAAAAGCAAGAACACTGAAATAGAAGTATATTATTATATATGCACAACCACACTTCTGACTCTACTCCATTCCTTTCATTTTATATATCTTTTACTATAGATAGCAAACATTTTTAAAAATATCTTAGCTAAGAAGTAGGCAATATTATTATAATAATATTGAAACTATAAAGTATTTAATGATTCCCACCCCTTACACCTTCTACCCAGATAATATTGCAAATAGCAAAAAAATGTAATGTTTCGTTCCCTTGGCTTAAAGAAGTAGAGCACAATAAATACTAAATCACCCTTCTTCACCTCTTATATGTTACATGATTCTTCTTCTTCTCCTCAACCTAAGTCTGTCTACTCCTGGACGTAGCTCTCTCTAATATATTCCATACTTCCCTGTTTTTTGCCACCTTAAACCACTGCTTGCCCGCTACTACTCTTACATCATCAAACCCATCGTTTCTGTGGACGTCCAACGCTTCTTCCTGTTTCTCTGGATTTCCATTTCGTGATCCTATATATCCATCTGTCTCTGGATGGTCTAGCCACATGGTCTGCCCATCGCAACTTTGTCTTTGCCACCTTGAGAGCTATGTCAGTGACTTTGATTCGACTCCTTATCTGCTAGTTATAAATTCTATCCCTAAAGGAGATACCAAGCATGC
This sequence comes from Pachyrhynchus sulphureomaculatus, assembly GCA_019049505.1. Taxonomy (NCBI): domain Eukaryota; kingdom Metazoa; phylum Arthropoda; class Insecta; order Coleoptera; family Curculionidae; genus Pachyrhynchus; species Pachyrhynchus sulphureomaculatus. Next base: position 72,760,277 of record CM032446.1, read on the forward strand.
TTCTTTCCATAGCTCTCTGTAAAGTCAGGCAGTCCATATGTGCTGATCGGTAGATCACAGAAATTGTAGACTTTAGTTTTTAGGTTTATGGGTATTGTAGTAGTTTTTTAAGATACGTCCTAGTTTCTCAAAAGCTGCCCATGCCAGCCTTATTCGCCTGGTAACTTCTACATGCTGGTTCTCCTTTCCCATCTTAATGGTGTGACCTAAGTATACTCGTCGACGCGTCCTATGGAACTATTTCATGTCTGTATGTTGGTATCTTTAGGACTCATAAATTTAGTTTTTTTTTAAATTCATTTTAAGACCTACCCTTGCAGAAACCACATTCAGCTGGTTCAACATTTCCTGTAGCTCATTAGTGTTATTAGCTATCACTACTATGTCATCTATAAACCTAAGGTGACTCACTCTAGTGCCGTCGATGTTGATGCCCTTCTCGTTCCAATTTAACTCCTTAAAGAGGGAGAGGGACCAATTTAGGTGAGATAGTATCTCCCTGTCGCACTCCTCTTTTTAATGGTATGTTATTATTGACAGTTGTTTCGTCAATTTTAATATATATATATATATATGTATATATATATATATATATATATATATATATATATATATATATATATATATATACATATATATATATATATATATATATATATATATATATATATATATATATATATAGATGCTTCTTGATAGATGTTCTCTATTATTTTTATATATCTGGAATCTATTCTTGCATTCGCCAGGGATTTTAGAACTGACCATACGAGGCTGGTTTGAAAAGTCCGTGCAAAAATAGAAACTACTTATGTGTTTGGGGTAAACCTTTTTATTTTTCGACATAGTCTCCTTTTAGGCTTATACACTTCGTCCAACGATGTTCTAGTTTGTTGATCCCTTCCGAATAATAGGATTTGTCCAAGTCTGCAAAATATCCATTGGTGTCTGCAATCACCTCCTCGTTTGAATAAAATCTTTGTCCCGCCAGCCATTTCTTCAAATTGGGGAACAAATAGTAGTCCGAGGAGCCAAGTCTGGAGAATAGGGGGGATCTGAAACGAGTTGGAATCCTATTTCCATTAATTTTGCGACCACAACTGCTGAGGTGTGTGCTGGTGCGTGGTCGTGATGGAAAAGGACTTTCTTGTGGCCAATCGCGGGCGTTTTTTCTTGCAGCTCGGTTTTCAAACGGTCCAATAACGATGAATAATATTCACCTGTAATAGTTATTACCCTATTCCAGATAGTCGATGAGGATTATCCCTTGCGAATCCCAAAAGACAGTCGCCATAACCTTTCCCGGCCGAAGGGACGGTCTTCGCCTTTTTTGGTGCAGATTCCCCCTTGGTAACCCATTGTTTAGATTGTTGTTTGGTCTCAGGAGTATAGTAATGTATCCATGTTTCATCCACAGTGACGAAACGACGCTTAAAGTCCTCCGGATTCTTCTGGAACAGCTGCAAACCATCCTTGCAACACTTCATACGATTCCGTTTTTGGTCAAGCGTGAGCAATCGCGGCACCCATCTTGCGGATAGCTTTCTCATGTCCAAATGTTTATGCAAAATATTATGTACCCGTTCAGTCGAGATGCCCACAGCACTAGCAATCTCATGCACCTTAACTCTTTTGTCGTCCATCACCATATCATGGATTTGATCAATGATTTCCGGAGTCGTAACCTCCACAGGCCGTCCAGAACGTTCAGCGTCACTTGTGCCCATATGGCCAGTCCGAAAATTTTGAAACCACTTTCTACCACTGTTCTACTCGAAGGTGCAGAGTCACCATAATGTTTATCAAGCTTCTCTTTAGTCTCCTGAGACGTTTTGCCTTTCATAAAGTAATGTTTAATCACCACACGAAATTCTTTTTTCGTCCATTTCTTGAAAATCACTAGACTTCCTTGATTCACACCAATGCTAAACACAAAGAAATAGACCAATATGGCTGAAACTTGGTGTGCGTTCATTCAAGAGATGCTACTAACTAAACATGACCTCGATACGCGCCGGTGGTGCCATCTCTCGGACTTTGCACGGACTTTTCAAACCAGCCTCGTATATAGTAAATAAATAATTCCGCTTAAAATTTTGTTTATTAACGCAACTAAAAACCTGGAAAAATTCCCATAATACTAATGAAACCATACAATATTTGACCCTCCACCTCCTACAACTCTTTTCCCATTAAAATTGAAAGCAATAAAAAAATAACTTAATTTTCAAATTCCTCGACTCCACAAACCCCAAAAAAGACATATAATACCATATATAAGAAGCAAACCTATTCACCCCTACCTCACCCTTTAAACCCCTTACATATTAATATGCTTAAAATTTGTCCAGTCATCAATTAGAAAACCTGTAAATATCTATATATAATATAAATGCTATTTGAATAAAATAAAAATATTAAACTACCCCCTCCCTGGGTTAAACATGAAAACAATGAAAAAATTTTTGGATTTCTAGACTTCAAAAACGCAGAAAAGGACATAGAACACGATATATATAAGAGGCAATCCTCTCTAATCTCCCCCCCCCCCACCCCTTTAGCCCCTTATATGTTTTACTAGGAATATTTATGCATAAAATTTGTTTGTTATTCAACAAAAAAAAAGGAAAAGCTTTAAACTATTACTAGTAAAACCTAAAATTTATCGACCTCCACACCTTTGGCCTGAAGCGATACCGTTCAACAACTATAAACTTTATTTCCGTGTTAGATGTTCTCTATTTGAAATTTCGTTCGAAAGTTACCGTGCCAACATACCAACAGACAGACAGACAGACCGATGAAAATGAGTGACTATGTTTTTCATGACCTAGGAACCCTAAAACCTGAAAAATAGTGAAAATCTCGGATAGTGATTTTTCACAAATATGATACTTTTCTTTAGAAAGGAAAGTAAAAAGATAATCATCATCATCATCAGCTATGAAGTCCATCGACGGAGATAAGCTTTCCCTAAGTACGTCCTTCTTCTTCGGTTTTAGGCCTTGTTTATCCACTAGTCTTTTAACGTAGTCAGATCATCTTTTTTCATTCCCAGACCTCCAGTGGATTACTTTATGGCTCCATCGATTATCAAAGAGTCTTGCGATATGACCCGCCCAGGTCCACTTCAACCAGCTTACCCTCTCAGCTACATCAGTTATCTTGGACCTTCCTCGAATTTCTTCATTAGTCAGCCCATCTCTCCTTTCCATCGCTCATTGATCTACTTATAGGCGATTTATAATTTCTTGATTCAAAGCCCACGTTTCCGTTCCTTATGTCAATACTGGTAACACGCATTGATCAAATGTGTTCGCTTTTAGTGTATTTTGGACCTTGGAAAGGAAGATGTTCCTCAATTTGCCAAAGGCCGACCAAGGCAATGATATTCTCCTGGATAAATCCGCTTTCAAATATTTTTTGAATATTACTATTTTTTATCCAAGATATACGTATGAATCCGTTCTTATGATTTTCGAATTTTCAATGCTCAGTACTGCTTCTTTATCACAGTCATTAACACATTTTAGCGATGTTTATCCTCTGACCAATCTCTTTGGACTTGTTATAAAGTTCATTCAGCCTTTCTTCTAATTCTTCTTTGTTGTTAGATATAAGCACAATATCATCCGCCAATCGCAAATGATTGAGTTGCTCTTCTCCTATATTTATAACTTTACTTGACCATGAAAGTTGTTTGAAAAGATCTTTTAGAGCCAACGTAAACAATTTCAGTGAGATGGTGTCCCCTTGACGTACCTCTCTTTTCATTTCTTTCCTATTAGTGTTTTCTTTCAATACTATTGGATATGTTACATTTTTATATGGCTAACTCCTCGATACCCGGAAAAACATTACTGCTAAAAAACCTAGTCAACAGCCTCGGAATAGAGAACAAAATACACGAAGACGACAAACGCTACGAAAACGGATAATGAATTTTGCAACATGGAATGTGCAAGGATGGACGAATAAGACCAATGAAGTAATTTTTGAGCTTCAAAAATCAGATGTCTCCCTTGCGGTACTAACAGAGACAAAAAAAAAAGGGACAGGGCTCAGAAAATTTAGGAAGGTATGACCACTTTTACAGCGGTGTACCGAAAGATAAGCGTGCCCAGCAAGGCGTGTCCATCCTGATATCTAAAAAAACTCAGAAAATGCATAACATCATGGGAACCAATCAGCGAAAGAATTATAAAAATGAACTTAACAGCGCAAGAACATAAAGTTACAATCTTTGGAGTATATGCAATAAATGATGACGCCCTAGTAAATCAGAAAAACGAATTCTTTGAGCTACTAAATAGAGAAATAGTAAACGTTGGAGATACCAGAGAAGTAATAATCTTAGGAGACCTGAACGCTAGAATAGGGAAAAAAGTTCAAGACGAAGTAGTAGGTAGACATGGAGAGGAAATTCTAAATGATAACGGCCAAAGACTAATAACAGTGTGCGAACAAAATGAGTTAAGAATAACTAATGGATTCTACTCATACAAATAGATCCATAAATATACCTGGACTAAGCCATCTAGAAACCAGCGATCCATAATTGATTACCTGATTGTCCGTCAGAAAACAACCCTTAGAATCCACGACGTCAGAGCTTATAGAGGAGCTACTTGCGGTAGTGACCACCATCTCCTAAATGCAAAAATAAGCTTTACCGGTAAAAAAGCCACACACGCATACTCAAAAACGTGACGACTATGAAGAGATAGAATTTAGTAAATACAACCTAGAAAGCTTAGTCCAAGAAAGTACCAAAAATCTGTACAGAAGGAGACTAGATGAGAAACTACAACTCAGAGACTTTTCGACCACATCAGAGCACTACAACCACATTAAAAACTGTCTACACGAAGCAGCAAAAGAGTCACTAGGATTCAAAGAAGGAGAAAGCCGTCTAAAACCTTACTGGTGGGACTCGGATATAGAAGAAAAAATAAAAGAAAAGAACGAAGCACATAAAAGATACCTCAGCATGCGAACAGAAAACAACAAAGAAATGTATAAACAACTTCAAGCTCATGTACGTAGGATGATTACACAAAAGAAAAATGAAACTTGGGAGAGACGCTGTAACAGAGTAAACACGTACATAGGAGGAGCCAAAAGTACAGAAAGTTGGAGACTTATAAAATCACTGCGCCAAAATAAACCAAAAAGGAAATTATATCGCCCATCACTTTAACAAATTGGGATAAATACTTAAGCTCCTTACTTACGGAAAACCGAGAACTATACAGAGATCCACCTGAGGAAATTGACGCCATAAAAGTGACCGCATCACCGATCCGTATTACAGTCAGAGAAGTAAAAGAGGTGTGCACAAAACTCAAAAACAGAAAAGCTCCTGGACCTGGAAATATACCAGCAGAATTGATAAAATATGGCACACCAAAGTTGTTTGAACATCTAACCAATTTGTTCCAAAAATGCCCCAGCACTAAGCAAATACCACAGGAATGGAAACTATCTTTTCTGACACCCCTACATAAAAAGGCAACAAAGAGAGCTGCGATAACTATCGAGGTATTGCAGTCATGGGGACAATAAGTAGAATCTACGGAAAAGTGATAAAAGCAAGAATAGAGCGAGAATATGTGGACAGCGAGGCAGAAGAACAAGCCGGGTTCAGAGCAGGAAGATCAACCGTAGACCACCTTTTTTGTCTAACTCAGCTCATAGAAAAGATGACAGCGATGAACAAGGAGTTACATAAACACTAATTTGATCAGAGCAGTGCAAGATCTATACCAAAATTGCCATATCCGAATAAAAATCGGCAATAAAATATCAAAGGGTTTTTCCCCAAATAAAGGTCTAAAACAGGGCTGCTGCCTATCACCAACGCTTTTTCAAGATTTTTTCTTGAGAAGGTGCTTCTTAGATCGAAACTCAAATGTAAAAATATGGGAATCCCGCTCAACGATACTGTTCTCTACACTCTTAGTTTTGCAGATGACCAAATAGTAGTGGCCCAGGAACAAGAAGACTTGGAATATATGACCAGGAAACTTATTGAAGAATACAAAAAATGGGGTCTACAAGTAAATCTATCAAAGACAGAATATATGTGCATAGGGGGTACGCAACAGAATTTGGTGACAGAAGACGGACACCATCTTAAATCATGCAGTAGCTATAAATACTTGGGTCTAAATATAACCAACAACGGAACTCTCGATGACGCCATCAAAGAAAGGAATATTCAGGGCAGGAAAGCTATCAGGTCTCTGAACAGTATTTTATAGGACCAGAAAATAAACAAAGAGAACAAACACCGAATATACAACACAATAGTTAAAAGCATTGTAACATATGGTAGTGAGGTATGGCAGTTAAAAGAAAAATCCGTTAAATCCCTAGAGGCCACAGAAATGGACTACTGGAGACGGGCAGCCGGAAGATCTAAGCTGGAAAGAATAAGAAACGAGAGAATTCGTGAAATTATGGGTGTAAAAAAGACCATAGTCGAAGAAATAAGGGTGAAACAACTTAAATGGTATGGACACGTCCAAAGAATGACACCAGAGAGGCTCCCAAAACAAATATTAGATTGGACACCTACAGGAAGAAGAAGAAGAGGTAGACCAAGAATGAGCTGGAGAGAGGGCATTGACAAAAAAATGCAAGAAAGAGGACTGGAGGAAGGCCAGTGGAATGACCGCACCGAATGGAGACTGGGTATCGGAAGACGTCGGAGAACGTTGTGAAACCGATATAATAAATAACATTTTTATATGTATTTTGAATAATCTGCGAATATCTGCTGTCAATTCTACAATTACTTAAACTGTTTAAATATTTATAAAAAAGATACTAAAAACTGCAAAACGCAACAAAATGGTACAAAATTTCGTCGAACTACTACAGTAATTTGACAACTAAGCATTTAAGTTGGGAATGTGGAATCTTGGCACAATGATACTACTCAGTATATATCACCACTACACCAAACACTTTATTTTTGCACTCGACGCGCGTTTCGCTAACCATGTTAGCTTCATCAGGAGCGATGATTGACTAAAGCTAAACTACAAATCTACCTATTTATACTTAGCCTAACCCTTGAATTACTCAAGCGGAACTAATGACATAGGCAAGGCCGTCAGTTCCGGTCAAGTAACCAGTAGAGGGGACTATAAGCAATAGGCCCTCTGTCTTTATTTAAACTACTTTTACATTTTATGATTTCCATACTTTCGTATGCGTTCAACAATCTCCTATCAGATACATCCTTTATTAATCTTAGATTATCTAATGTTACAGTATGATTAGCTTCAAGGGCATGTTCGGCAATGCTAGACTTTTCTGTTCTATTGTATTTTAAGTGTGCTAAGTGTTCTTTAAATCTTGTTTTAATTGACCTTTTAGTTTGCCCAACATACTTTTTGTCACAATCATTACAACTAATTTCATAAATTCCACTTTTCTCACAATTAGGAATCTTATCTTTGGGATTTCCTAAGATATTCCTCAGATTGTCTGATGACTTATAGACTAAGGTGAGGCCTACCTTATTAAATACCTTATTGAGTCCCTTGCTATATTTCGGATTATATGGTATGGAGACATACTTGGTGTTATTTTCTTCGCGTGTAAAAAAGGTGGAATTCTGAATATTAAACCTAAACTTATGTCTATTTATTAGCTTATTTACTAAGTCATCGTCATAACCATTAACTCTAGTTATATTTCTAATACGATTCCTTTCTTTATTAAAGTTTACTCTATTCAGAGGGAAAGTGACCAAACGATGAACTAAAAAATGTAATGAGGCTAATTTATGTTGTTTGCAATGAAATGAATCATTAGGAATATATCTATCTGTCACTGTGTCCTTCCTATAGATATCAAATTCTAATCTATTATTATTTTTAATAATTAAAATATCTAGAAAAGGCAATTGTCCTTTGTTCTCAACTTCGTAAGTGAATTTAATGGAATCATACCGGCTATTTAATTTAGAAACAAAATGATCAATATTTGCTTTCTTTGTATCAAAAATCGCGAAAAATATCATCCACATACCTATACCATACCCTTGGGAAATATTCGAATTCTTGACTGGCTTCGATTTCAAACTTACTCATGAATAAATTGGCTATGAAAGGTGATAAGCAATTACCCATAGCTGTTCCTTCTTTCTGAACATAAAATTGATTGTTATATTGGAAATAATTTTGTTCCATACAAAGTTTAGATAATGTTAAGTATTCACGAATAATTTCATCTTCAAAGTCATTCATTCTAAGTAATTCTTCGAGATATTGTAAAGTTTGTGGAATTGGCACACTTGGGAACAAAGAACTAACATCAAAAGAAATTACGACTTCACCTTCATTAAGAACTAGATTTTTTGTTTTATTAATGAATTCTAAGGAATTCTTCACTGCGAAAGTATTTAACGGTAACTTCTCAAGTTCTTTTGATAACCATTTGGATATTAAATATGTGGGTGATCCGACCGATGAAACAATGGGTCGCATTGCTTTTCCAGGTTTGTGAATTTTCGGTAAGCAATACAATTTTGGTATGGTCGGATTACTCACATTTAATTTAAATTTGAGCGAATCGGAGACAAGGTTCTTACATTTTTTAAAGATTTTTTAACCTCTGATATCATTCTCGGTAATGGATTTCTTATTACCTTTTCATAAGGGCCAGATTCGATAAGATTATCTACGAGTTCAAAATAATCTTTCTTATCCAATATAACAACCTTATTTCCTTTGTCCGCTTTTAAGTAGAAAACATCTTTCTTTTTCAATCCTTCAACTACTTTTATGTCTTTTCGTGAATTAGAATTTGTGTTGTTAACCATGTTTTTTCGATATTTGATTGCTACATGCTTCCCTAACAAATGATTTACTATTTTCTGGAAGTGTACTAATGGAACTTTCAATGTGAGCAACTATTTCTGATAAATTATCTCTAGGAGGGGGTACTGCAAAGTTAAGACCTTTGTTTAAGATGTGAATTTCATTTTGTGTAAAGGATTGAGATGAATGATTTTCTACAATATTTACGAGTTCCTGAGGACTATTTTTCTTCGGTAAGAGCTTTTTTAATTTTTTTACTTAGAATAGAGAATTCTTTTTATATTGAATATCAATAACTAAAAACATTTTCCTCTGGAACTCGCTCCATACTTCATATTCAATATATTTCTTTTGATGTTAGTTCTTTGTTCCCAAGTGTGCCAATTCCACAAACTTTACAATATCTCGAAGAATTACTTAGAATGAATGACTTTGAAGACGAAATTATTCGTGAATACTTAACATTATCTAAACTTTGTATGGAACAAAATTATTTCCAATATAACAATCAATTTTATGTTCAGAAAGAAGGAACAGCTATGGGTAATTGCTTATCACCTTTCATAGCCAATTTATTCATGAGTAAGTTTGAAATCGAAGCCAGTCAAGAATTCGAATATTTCCCAAGGGTATGGTATAGGTATGTGGATGATATTTTCGCGATTTTTGATACAAAGAAAGCAAATATTGATCATTTTGTTTCTAAATTAAATAGCCGGTATGATTCCATTAAATTCACTTACGAAGTTGAGAACAAAGGACAATTGCCTTTTCTAGATATTTTAATTATTAAAAATAATAATAGATTAGAATTTGATATCTATAGGAAGGACACAGTGACAGATAGATATATTCCTAATGATTCATTTCATTGCAAACAACATAAATTAGCCTCATTACATTTTTTAGTTCATCGTTTGGTCACTTTCCCTCTGAATAGAGTAAACTTTAATAAAGAAAGGAATCGTATTAGAAATATAACTAGAGTTAATGGTTATGACGATGACTTAGTAAATAAGCTAATAAATAGACATAAGTTTAGGTTTAATATTCAGAATTCCACCTTTTTTACACGCGAAGAAAATAACACCAAGTATGTCTCCATACCATATAATCCGAAATATAGCAAGGGACTCAATAAGGTATTTAATAAGGTAGGCCTCACCTTAGTCTATAAGTCATCAGACAATCTGAGGAATATCTTAGGAAATCCCAAAGATAAGATTCCTAATTGTGAGAAAAGTGGAATTTATGAAATTAGTTGTAATGATTGTGACAAAAAGTATGTTGGGCAAACTAAAAGGTCAATTAAAACAAGATTTAAAGAACACTTAGCACACTTAAAATACAATAGAACAGAAAAGTCTAGCATTGCCGAACATGCCCTTGAAGCTAATCATACTGTAACATTAGATAATCTAAGATTAATAAAGGATGTATCTGATAGGAGATTGTTGAACGCATACGAAAGTATGGAAATCATAAAATGTAAAAGTAGTTTAAATAAAGACAGAGGGCCTATTGCTTATAGTCCCCTCTACTGGTTACTTGACCGGAACTGACGGCCTTGCCTATGTCATTAGTTCCGCTTGAGTAATTCAAGGGTTAGGCTAAGTATAAATAGGTAGATTTGTAGTTTAGCTTTAGTCAATCATCGCTCCTGATGAAGCTAACATGGTTAGCGAAACGCGCGTCGAGTGCAAAAATAAAGTGTTTGGTGTAGTGGTGATATATACTGAGTAGTAACTAAGCATTTTGTATGAAGTCATTTTTATGGCTGGGGACATAATTTTAGAAAAACCACCCACGGATATAGACCTTTTTGTAATGGCAATTTTCTAATCGTTAGTTCATTATACAGAAGACATTAATAAGTTCAGTGGCTTTTAGCTATTAATTCCACAAAAATGCTAATATACAAGTTCAGGTGAACAGGTCATCGGTGTATTCAATACCCCTGACATTTAAAATGCCGAACACACGTATCACGATATAAAGCGCGAAATGTCAGCTCCTAATAATCAAAGGTTATTATTACCACCACCTAGTTTATAATGTTAACTTCGACGCGATATAAAATTAGATGGCGAAAATAGAAGTTAAGGGCCTAATTTCCGAATATCACGCTACGGGGTTAATGGAGTTTGAAAAGCAATTTAAAATAACTTCACTCGTTCAGAATATTTGCGTTTCCGTGGGAAATTATAATCCTAAAAATACACATTGCAATTATACAGGTAACAATACTTTAAAAATATGTATTTGAAAAATTACTGAGCAAGAAAGATATTCGGTTGATCGTTGTGTTAACAATTTAATACAAGTATAATTACCTGAAATTTATTTTATTTAAAAAAAAAACCGGTCAAGTGCAAGTTGAACTTGCACAATTAGTGTTCCGTACGTTGATTGCTTGTAAAATAAAAATTTTTGTTAGGGTGGTATAAAATGATCAGTGACTTCACAAAACACATCCCAAATGAGTTTTCAACAAAGTTTGTTTCCAATCTTTACTGAAAACTGGTGACCTTGAAATTTTGGTTTTTTCTATACCAGATAAATTATTAAAGGTAATGATAATTTTCGTTCAATCTATACCCCGTGGACAATATTCGAGGATTTTTTCAAAATTTTTTGACCAGTACTTTTCGAGATAAGGTAGGGGGCAGCGATTTTTCACGATTTTTTAAAAGTAATACGAAGAAAAGTCTACGCAAGTATTACATTATATATATATATATATATATATATATATATATATATATATATATGTATATATTTTACTCTTGTTTTCACAAGCTTTCATTTGACACCACACTCAATGACCTAGTAAAAAAAAATTTTTTTCACTTCCGATTTCACCCCTCAAAACGAATCCCTTAAGTCAAAATTTATGTTACGGTGATATAAAATGATCAGTGACTTCACAAAACACACCCTAAATAAGTTTTTCAACAAAGTTTATTTCCAATCTTTACTGAAAATTGATGACCTTGAAATTTATGTTTTTTTTTATATACCAGATAAATTATTACAGGTAATGCACTCGTGATAATTTTCGTTCAATCTACACCCTGTGGAGAATATTCCAGAATTTTTTCAAAATTTTTTGATAAGTACTTTCCGAGATAAGGCGGGTGGACAGCGATTTTTCGCGTTTTTTAAAAATAATACAAAGAAAAGTGCGCGCAAGTATTACATTATATATATATTTTTTACTCGTGTTTTCACAAGCTTTCATTTGACACCACACTCGATTACCTAGTAAAAAAAATTTTTCTTCACTTCCGATTTCACCCCCCAAAACTAACCCCTTAAGTCAAAATTTAACTTTCAAAACTACATGGCTCTGATGAGGCCATCAATTTCTATATTACCACCAAATTTCAACTTTCTATGACAAATAGTTTCGGAGAAAATCGGGTGTGACAGACGGACAGACGGACAGACACCGAAGTGATCTTATAAGTGTTCCGTACGGAACACTAAAAACGACCAATTGTTAGTTGGACTTGCGCAATTAGTGTTAACCTTGAAATTTTTATTTTTTCTTATACCAAATAAATTATTAAAGGTAACGCACTCGTGATAATTTTAGTTCAATTTGTGAAGAATATTTCAGGATTTTTTCAAAATTTTTTGATCATTACTTTTTGAGATAAGGGGGAAGAAGAGCGATTTTTCGCAATTTTTTAAAAATAATACAAAGAAAAGGGTGAGCAAGTATTACATTATATTTATTTTTGAACTCGCGTTTTTACAAGCACACCCCATTCGATGACCTGGTAAGAAAAAATTTTTTTTCACTTCCGATTTCACCCCCCAAAATTAACCCCTTGATTTAACTTTTTACACTATACGGCTCTGCTGAGGCCATCAATTCCTATCTTAGTGCCAAATTTCAACTTTCTGTGTCAAATAGTTTCGGCAAAAATCGGGTCTGACAGACGGGCAGACGAAGAGACACCGAAGTGATTTTATAAGTGTTCCGTACGGAATACTAAAAATAGATTAAGGAAATTGAGTTACTAACTCGTTTACGAAATTGCGCTATCACATATGATTCAAGAGGTTCTCCCGATTGAAATTGCAAAAACAGTGTTCTGAGAGTACTTTGTACAATTATTTTAATTGTTAAAAATTTTGTAAAAATCCTCGCAATTATATGTAAATCGAATGTGAAACATTCATTATTAGCAATGGTCAATAAAAAAAACTTGCGCAATTAGTGTTCCGTACGGTGATTGTTTTTAGAATAAGATAAAATCCTCTACCTAGGCTAAGTTAATTAGGCCCTGACATCTTAAGATCCAATATATAACTTTATGTTTTTTCTTAGTCAATAATGTATAATAGGGAAGTCAAGGATGCCCGATGTTGTCTTCAGACAGCGTATCATAAAGCGTATTTTAATGAAGCTACACACCAAAAAGGCTTCTGGCGCTGACGGAAAACCTGCCATAGTTCTTAAAAACTGTGCGAGGGAACTAACACCAGTTTTCTCTAGACTTTTTAACCTATCCTACAGAAAGGGAATATTTCCTTCCTGCTGGAAATGTGCCACAGTTCAGCCGATACCTAAAAAAGGCTAGAAGACCTTGCCAAATAACTACCGACCAGTCGTACTGTTTTAAATAATATCGAAAGTCATGGAAAAGGTTATCAATCAGCATCTTCTAAAATACCTTGAAGGATTCAACATTATTAGCGATCACCAATATGGCTTTCGTAAACATAGATCAACAGGAGATCTTCTGACTTATGTAACACATGTTTGGAACAACGCAATTGAACACTTTGGAGAATGTCGAGCGGTTGCTCTTGACATATCCAAGGCATTCGACCGTGTTTGGCACGATGGACTGTTGGCTAAGCTACGCTCTTATGGTATGTCTGAAAAGTTCTGTTTGTGGCTGTGGCATGTTTCCTCAGAGAGCGTTCTTTACGAGTGGCGGTCGACGGTGTACCCCAAGGCCCCATACTGTCTCCTACTCTCTCATTTACATTAACGATCTGCTGGAAAAGACCGGGGATCCAAACTACAGCTTTGCAGATGACAGTACGCTTATCTCTTCATGCACTTTGAACGCTCGGACATCGGCTACTCAGGCGAATATCCGCAGACAGCAGGAGGTCGTTCAACTTAACAAAGACCTGGAAGAAATTATATCTTGGGGTGACAGTAACCAAGTGGAATTTAACACTACAAAAACCCAGGCGACAGTTTTTTCTAAAAAAGTTAACGTTATTGAACCCGGCATAGTCGTGTCGGGGCACTCCATTCCTCTAACTTCGTCACTCAATTTGTTGGGCGTTAATTTGGGAGCAAATATGTCCTGGCATGAACCTGTTGGAGGCGTAGCAAGGAGAGCTTCTCAAAGTTGGGAATATTATTTCGAACCAGAAAGCTTTACACTCCACAACAACTGTTAATTCTTCACAAAGCTCAAATTTGACCAACTATGGAATACTGCTCCCCCTGTTTGGGCCTCCGCTCCCAAACACACACTGTATTTGTTGGATTCTGTTCAGAGAAGAGCTGTTCGTCTGACTGGAGACCCGGAACTGACCGGCGGCCTTGATTTGCTGGAACATCGAAGAACGGTTGAGGACTTGAGTCTGTTCTACAAGTATTTTCATAGAAAGTGTTCTTTTTTTTTTTTTTTTTTTTTTATGGGTCTAGCACACGTGCTGCAGGGAAGTCCCTAAAGCGCTCCAGGAGCGGCACGAGTGCGGAGAAAGCGATTCATGTTGTTCTTGAATCGCTGTAAATTGTACTCGGTGGGAAACACAGCGCTGGGCAAATTATTCCAAAGGGATGACGTTCTCCATATAAAAGATTGCTTGAAAAGCGTTGTACGCGGAGTAACAAGCTGAACCTCATACGGATGCGAAGCACCAGCGCGACGTGTATTTCGAAGGATGTAGCCCGCTTAATTCCTCCCAGAGCGGTGCATGTTAGAAATACACGTCGCGCTAATACTTCACATCCGTATAAGGTTCAGCTTGTTACTCCGCGTACAACGCTTTTCAAGCAGTCTTTTATATGGAGAACATCATCCCTTTGGAATAATTTGCCCAGGGCTGTGTTTCCCACCGAATACAATTTACAGCGATTCAAGGACAACGTGAATCGCTTTTTCCGCACACATGCCGCTCCTGGAACGCTTTGGGAACTTCCCTGTGGCACGTGTGCTAGACCCATAAAAAAGTAATAATAATAATAATAATAATAGTTATCCCAACCTCATGGCCAGTAAATCAATATAGCTCATTCTAAAATCTACTAATAAAAGTGTAAAACAAATATTTACTACGTACTTATTTGTTTAATTATAAACTAATAAAATAAAATTATTTTGTCTAGAGAAGCGACGCGCGGTACTGAAAATATATTTATCTCCACTATACTGTCGGGAGACCTCCTCGATATTATCAAGACAACTAATTTTTTTATACCAGATAAATTATCAAAGATAATGCACTAGTGATAATTTTCGATCATTCCATACTTTATGAAGAATATTCCAGAATTTTCTCAAAATTTTTTAAGATAGGGTGGGGGAAAGAGATTTTTTTTAAATAATACAAAAAAAGTATGCCTAAGTATTACATCGTAAATATTTTTGAACTCGTGTTTTCACAAGCTTTCATTTGACACCCCACTCGATGACCTTAGATTTTTTTTTTCATTTACCCGTACACGCTACCTCCTAAAGTCAAAATTTAACTTTCAAAACTACACGACCCTGATTGGGACATCAATTTCTATACTTGTGCCAAATTTCAACTTTACATGTCAAATAGTTTCGGAGAAACTGGGGTGGGAGAGACGGACACCTCAGTGAGCCCGTAAGTGCTCCGTACGGAACACTAAAAATATCATTACTATTACTCGATAGAGCGCATTATGCCTACGTGTTGGGAGTGCAGTCTTTACACTGTTAATAATTTAAATGTATATGATACCACTAATCAAATTAATTTATAAAGTTATTAATTCATCATTTACTTAAAAAAGCATTTTATCAACCACATAGCACCCTTGTAAATGTTAAAAGCGAGTTTTTTGTTAAAACTGAACATAAAACTTTATTTTTTGATGTCAAGTCAGGATTAAGAACTTCAAAAAACACTTAAAATAAGAGTTTCTGAATGATTTGTCAGTGGCGTAGTCCAGTTCAACGGGCGGGAAAGGGCATAAAAAAAGAAAAAAAAGAGAATACTAAAAGCAGAGCTGTTTATAGAGCGTAGCGCCAGTCGACAAGCAGGGGAGCGCTAAATGCCAACGGGGGAAGGGGCAACTTCTTGACCCTCTTGCAACTGAACAATATCAATTGTCCCGAGCAGCTGCTCTTGATATATTTAGGGTATTCGACTGTGTATAGCTTCGCGGATTGTTAGCTCAGCTGCACCCTCACAATGTGACTGAAGGCTGAAACAAGATAACAGTTTTCAAGATTGCTGTAACATTGGTTAGATAAAAATAAAATTTTAAATAAATAAGATTTACTAGATTTCCGACTGCCGTGCCAGTATTCTTCGTCTTGTGGTTCCGTCTCCCATCGGAGGTTGGAGATTATCAGTGCTATTCTGACTTTATTCACCGCTATCCTAAATAGTTCTGTGAAAATGCAGACAAACCACTACCTCAAATTTCGTAACAAGGATACTCTTTTCCTTCCTACACTTCTCTTTTCTTGCATAATAAGCCTCAGCATCGAATATTGCTGCCCTTTCATCACATGACCAAAGTATTCGAGCTCTTTTCGTTTTACCGTGTTTAAAATTTCACACTCCTTTCCGATTCTATGTACCACTTCCCTATTGATTACTCTATCAATCCAGGATATTCGTAGAATCAGTTTAGCCCTGACATTTATTGGGGAAATAACCATAAAGTTTGTTTTTTACCAATATTCATTTTCAGTCCGCATTTTATACAGTAATTGTATTTCTACCAGATGTTGAAGGTCATTGATAGTATCAGCATTATTACAGTGTGATCTGCATATCTTATGTTATTAATCATTTGTCCATTTATGGTAACACCTGCCGACTACTTCCGGTATAGATTGGCAATTATTCTTATGTCCCGATCATCTATATCTTTTAATTTAAGGAGTTAAAGTCTTACTTTAACAAAAGCCTTTTCGAAATCTATGAAACAGGTACATATTTCCTGATTCATATCTGGACATCGTTGAAACAACACATTTATTCCCAACAGAACCTCCCTTGTACCAAGACCATTACGAAAACCAAATTAAGTTTCGGTCTATACTGTTGGTTCCCAACCGGTGTGTCGCGACTCACAAGGGCTTTTTTAGGGTATCACCGGTTATCAATTTTAAAAACCAAAATTAAATTTTAAAACTTAAAGGTAGGTGTTAAGATGTTAATAGTTAGTTATTCACTTCAGCTCGTACTACAGCTGCAAAACTGGTGCCGTAAAGTAAATCTTAGAAATTTTACCACATTTGCACCAAGACTGAAAGATCGGAGACGGGAATTGTAGATAATCTAACAGAGGAAATTAATAACCACGTTCAATCCCTTGAAACTGAAATACAACGTTATTTCCCGGAGTTCTCTAAACAAGAAGCTGCATTAGTAAGAAACCCATTTCATGTATCATTGTATGTGCAGGATGAATTTTTGGAGCTGCGAAATGACTCCTCATCGCGTGATTTATTTCAGGAAAAATAGTTATCTCAATTTTGGGGTGCTATGTGTCATTCGTATCCTAAGGTTTTCATACTTTCGTTTCAAATATTAGTGCCACTTGCTTCTACTTACCTCTGGGAAAGTGAATTTTCAACTCTTCTGCAAATCAAGACAAAAGCCAGGAATAAGCTGAATGTTCAAGATGACATGAGATTGGCCTTTTCAAAAACTCATGCAGATGCAACCTCAATTATCACATTAATCATTAATACTTAATAATTATTACTTTATAAAAAAATCACTGTTAAGTACTAAAATATATTTTTTCAAACCCTATATTTTTTGTTTCATTGATCCAATATGGCAAATGGGAATGGGAGGTCGAGAACATTTTTAAAAAATCTATACATTTGGTTATGAATGATTACACAGCCCCACAAAAAAAAAAAGTGGGGTATACTTTTGATGCGATATATCAGATCCGTAGTATTTTTGCCCGCTGATCACGAATCTGACGTCAGAATATCGCCATCACATCTCAATTTTTTTCTAACCTTAAAAAATAGGTAAAAATTAGTAAAAATTAAGAAAAATATACTCCTAAAAAATTGATTCAAGCTTTTTCATGAATCCAAAGATGTATTAATGTGTATTCGGACACGCTAAGCTAATATTCATCGGTTGGATTGAGCCATACAGTTCTGTTTTCTTTCTAACCTCAATAAATCAGACAGATATAGTGCTTTTCGAATGCAAAAACGAATTCAAATTAAAATTCAACCGATCCTTACCAAATTTGGTACACGGAGATTTTTCGGGTCGCTGATCACGAATCTGAGGTTGGATTTGCAAAATTCTAGATGGCAGATGTTTTCGCGCCATTTTGAACGCCGAGAAAATTCATCGGTCGATTTTTATTCTCTACCTGCATCCAGGGCACCTCCACGTGTTGACGGTGGGCAACGGTGTTACTCCACTAGCCGGCAGAGTCCCTGGATAACGGCTTAGATGCCGTCATGGCAGGTAGAAGAAAGAGAATTACGATGCAGGGACTCGGAAACCCAGTATCGGCTGTTGGTCAGGGTGGGAAAGCGGGCCCGCAGCCGTCGTCATCCAGCGACCGTAGCTCTTCATGTGTGGGTGACTTGGCTCATGTAGAGTATAGTGCTACAAGAAAACGGTCTCACGGTACAAGGACTTTTCATAAGTGCGATAAAAACAGTGATTCATTTTGTTATATTTGCTGTCAACACGTATTGAATAAAATGGGGTCACCGATAACAGATAAGATTAAAACCTTATATAAGGATTGTTTTAACATTGAAATATAGCACCAGGATACAGATTGGGTTTCTCACATCATTTGCAGTTCTTGCAAAATAATGTTGTACATCAATAAGAAGGCGATTAAATATTCCAGACCAGCAATATGGAATAGACCATACAGTGAAAATGATTTCTACTTTTGTATGAATGTTCTATCTAGGCATAACCGAAAAAATAAAAGCACTATTACTTATAACGATGTTTTGACAGTAACAAGACCAACTAAACTAATTCCGCCTCCTGAACCACTTGATGCTGATGTTATGGAAACAAATGATTTCACCCTATCAGTTCATGCCGAAAACATTGAGACTGTCGAAAAAGATTCAAACACTGTTACTAATGAATGTTCTAGTGACAACCTATCATATACTAGTGACACAGATAAAGAATTTCTACCATACAACCGTAAACCAGAACCAATACTCGTATCACAGTCAGAACTTAGTGATCTAGTCAGAGATTTAGGCTTATCCAAAGATGGTTCAGAGCATCTTGCTTCCTTTTTAAAGAAAAGACATTTACTTAAGCCAGAAGCTACGATTTCTTATTATAGAAACAGAGATGAAGAATTTCGAAAATATTTCACAATGGACGAGGAATTGTCACTTTCATATTGTACCGATGTAAAAGGTCTAATGGATGAATTTCAAAATAACTCATACGATCCTGAAGAATGGAGACTGTTCATTGATTCTTCTAAACGGAGCATTAAGGCAGTTTTGCTGCATAATACCAACGTTTACGCTTCCATTCCGATTGCTCATTCCACAGTTATGGAAGAGCAATATGAAAAAATGAAGCAGCTTTTGATAAAAATAAAATATGCTGATCATAACTGGAAAATTTGTGGAGATCTGAAAATTGTAACAATATTGCTTGGCCAACAGTCAGGGTTTACACTTTATCCCTGTTATAAATGTCTGTGGAATAGCAGAGACAGGGAACGTCATTATAAGAAAAAAATTTGGCTAACAAGAGAATCGTTCACTCCTGGTGAAAATAATGTATTGTTTCCACCATTGGTAGATCCAGGAAAAGTTCTTATTCCCCCGCTTCACATTAAGCTTGGACTTATGAAGCAATTCACGAGAGCATTAGATACAAACGGCCCATGTTTCAAATATTTGCATAAAAAATTTCCGAAATTTTCTGAAGCTAAAATTAAGGCAGGCGTATTTGACGGGCCACAAATAAGAAAATTGTTTTTCAAGATTCATTATTTGTTACTAAAATGAATAAAGTTGAAAAAGCTGCTTGGCTTAGTTTTAAAGAAGTCGCAACAAACTTTTTGGGAAATAATAAAAGTCCTAAGTACAAAGAAATAGTCGAGAAAATGGTAAAAAATTTTCAAACATTAGGTTGCTTAATGAATCTAAAATTACATTTCCTGGACTCCCACATCGATGATTTCCCAGATAATCTTGGTGACTACAGTGAGTGAGGAGCAACGGGAACGTTTTCACCAAGATCTGAAAATCATAGAAAATCGGTATCAAGGACGATGGGATGACCATATGCTAGCGGACTATTGCTGGTCGCTAAAAAGAGAAACAAGTCCTCAAAAGCGTTTGGGCAGAAAGCCTTTGAATGGGTCATTCGCGGAAAAAAGAACAAGATACAGCCAAAAAAAGGAAAGTTAGGCGCGGGTCTAACCTTCGCAATTCTAGGGCTTAAGGGTCTACTATTTGAGAGTATATGGTTTAAAAGTCCTGGTTTTGAGTTTATTGGGTCTCATTTTTAAAGTTACAGGGTTATTGAGGTCTATTTTTTGAGGTTACAGGGTGTGGGAGTCTAAGGTTTCAGGGTTTAGGGTTTAAGAGTATCAGGTTTGAGGATTCCCCAACTGTATACCAAATTTGGTAGGAATCGGTTGGTTTTCAAAAATTTTGTCCGCCATCTTGGGTCCGGCATTTTGAATTTTGCAAATCCGACCTCAGATTCATGATCAGCAACCCAAAAAACCCCCGTGTACCAAATTTGGTAAGAATCGGTTGAATTTTAATTTGAATTCGTTTTTGCATTCGAGAAGCACTATATCTGTCTGATTTATTGAGGTTAGAAACAAAACAGAACTGTATGGCTTAATCCAACCGATGAATATTAGCTTAGCGTGTCCGAATACATATTAATTCATCTTTGGATTCATGAAAAAGCTTGAATCAATTTTTTAGGAGTATATTTTTCTTAATTTTTACCTATTTTTTGAGGTTAGAAAAAAATTGAGATGTGATGGCGATATTCTGACATCAGATTCGTGATCAACAGGCAAAAATACTACGGATCTGATATATCGCATTAAAAGTATACCCCACTTTTTTTTTTGTGGGGCTGTGTTAGTACTATAGTTCTGTACTCGTGACCATGTTTAGTGTTGTTTGTTTTTGGGATAGTTACGAAGGTTGAAAAGGGCCATTGCGTTAGACTAGTGCCTCATTTATAAATGAGATTAAATAAATCTACTATCATATCAATTTCGTCACTATCAATAAGTTTTAGGAGTTCTATTGGAACGTTAACGTTTCCTGTCGCTTCACAGCGTTTTATATTCTTTATAGCGTAAATAACTTCTTTTTTTAAAATATCGGGTCCAATTTCTCTACTTATTTCATTTAAATCCATTCTGTTGTCTTGAAATAGTTCCCGAATATATTCTGTCCAATTTTTATTTCATATCTGTTCAAATTTCCATTCATATTTTTTTGTATTCCTGGGTGGTTGTTGCTCTTAGTGCCTATCATTTCCTTTATTTTTTTATGTATGTAAAAGCTGTCATATTTCCTCTCACATTTCTCTGTTTCACTACACTCCTCAGACAACCATTTCTTTTTAGCATTCTTAAAGTCACCTATTACAAATGTCGTTTCGTTTCTTCGTTGACTTTAGAATTTTATTTAGATCTTAATAAGATTCCTCCACTTCATTGTCGTCTTTTTCAGCAGTTGGTGTGTATATCTGTATTATGTTGACTGGGACAGTTGTTGATTCCAGTTTCAAAATTATAATTCGAGCCAGCCAACCAGTATACCATATTATAACAACATATCTTATAGTTTTCTTGGGTAAAAACGTAGCTGGTTTTTTTTATTAACTAGTTATTTTTTATATAAACTTATTTACAGTTATTATGTAACACAAATTATACTGATATTCATAGTTAGAAATCGATATTTCCAATTCCCTTGCTCCATTACTAATTAACATTTGTACAAAAGATCATTATTTTCAGGCAAAAATATTACTTGCTTCGACGTCATAATGAAAATCGTGTGCAAATATATCAATTTGTCTAATCAAACAAACAAACTAATTAAATTACCTCGAGGAATATTTTGTTAATTAGATTCTACTGATAAATTATAATGATGTTGACGGTAATTGAAGAATCAATATTAATAGGGATCGGTAAGTCCTATCACATTAACAGAATCTACAGAACGTAACCTGAGTGGAAAATACAACCCTTTTCCGGTACTCTTTTATTTACAATGCTGTAAAAGGGTATTTTTAGTGCTCCGTACGGAATAAGTTCACTTCGGTGTTTGTCTGTCTGTCTGTCCGTCTGTCTGTTACACCCGATTTTCTCCTAAACTATTTGACATAGAAAGTTGAAATTTGGCACTAATATAGGAATTAACGACCTTATTACGGCCATGTAGTTTTGAAAGTTAAATTTTGACCTAACGGGTTAGTTTTGAGGGATGATATCGGAAGTAAACAAAAAAAATTTACCTGGTCATCGAATGAGTTGTCAAATGAAACCTTGTAAAAATACGAGGTCAAAAATATATATATAATTTAATAGTTGCGCACACTTTTCTATGTATTATGCTATGCGAAAAATCGCTGTCCCCCCTTACTGCACTGCGATACTTGTCCTTAGATTAACATTACAAAAAGCCACTAAAAAGCTTCAAACAACCAACGATAAGCTACAGGAATGAACCAAAGAATGGAGAGCAAAGCTCAATGAGTTGAACTCAGTTCTTACAAATTTTACAAATCGAAGACTAAAAGAAGTGCCATCAGTTAACTTCAGCGGTGTTGTGGTACTATATGTCAATATGGCAAAATACTTAGGCATGACGTAAGAAAACGCGTAAAGAACTTGATATAAGACTTCGCTCGACGTACTGACTTGTAGGACGGTACTCTAGAGTAAATTATTGAATTACAAACAGATTCCTAAACCGATCTGGATATATGGTATCTAAATATTGAGATGCACAAGCCAAAGCAATGTCAATATTATTCAGAGGTGGCAAAATAAGGTCCTCAACACTATCCTTGATGCTCCTTGGTACGTGAGGAATTCTGACCTTCACAGAGATTTAAGGGTCCCTTTCGTTAAAGAAGTGATCCAACCATTCACCGGAAGTCGAAAAGTACAGATCAAAAAATTTTGAAAAAATTCTGAAGTATTCTTCACAGGGTGTAAATTGAACGAAAATGATCACGAGTTCATTACCTTTAATAATTTATCTGGTATATAAAAGAAAAAATCAAGGTCATCAGTTTTCAGTAAAAATTGAAAAAACCTTTGTTGAAAACTCATTTGGGGTGTGCTTTGGGAACTCATTTTTGATTTTATACCACCGTAACAAAAATTTTTATATTAAAAACAATCAACGTACAGAACATTAATTGCGCAAGTCCAACTTGCACTTGACCGGTTATTCTTAATGACAAACGCCCATATCCACCGCTCTGTCGAGGCAGGCATAGTGGTAAGTAAAAAATAAGTGTTAAAATGTTTTTTCGGAGAGTGAGAAACGGAATAAATGCGAGATATTTAATAAAAATAATTTTATCAAATGATTCAATGGAAAATTGAACATTTTATGAAAGGCAAAAAAGAATCACTAACTTAAATACTTTTCCCAGAATATATAACCATATTATATACTATCTGAAACAACGTTTAAATGAAAGAAAATAATCATACAAAGAAATTAAAACTACCAGAAACTGAGAACAAAAAATATGAAAAAGAAATTTGTTCATTTGATCTTAAATATGATATTATTCTCAATAAACTGAACTTTAAAAATTCTCAACTTGTCCTCCATTGCTACAAATAAAATTTCTTAGCTTTAATCATTTCAAATTACAAACAGAACTAAAGTACTACATAGGGCTGTAATTCCTGAAACGGTTCATTATTAAGTTTTTTTCATGTTTTATTTATCTTTTAAATAGCCTCGTTAAAAGGTATCCAACAAAGTTAAACCTGGACCATTTGGTTTCCATTTTAATCTTCCAAATCCAAAAATGTGTGGAGGAGCACCGTTTTGCTGCCAGATTATTTTCCAACTAAGAATAAAAATTTAAACGACTGTTTAAGATCACCACTTCTGTTTATTATATTATTGCTGCTAATTGTTTCGACACACTGTGAGCCATAATATAATAAACATAAGTTTAAATTTTTATTCTTAGTTATTATGGATTTCCATCAAGTAACGGCTAAGTCAGTGCAGTATTTTCCTACTGTTTAATACGCTGCGCCAGACCCAATTTAGTTGAAAGATTTTCATTAGCCCAAAACTTTTATTCTATTACAAACTTTTGCTATTGAAAGAACTGACTCATCCATCCAAACAATTTTATTAAACTGTTGCGCATCTTGTTCCATACGTTCCGTTATATCTTGACAATAGCCTAAACGTAATTCTTGTTTTTCTGCAGTATACCCTGCACTGATAAAACTTG
Organism: Pachyrhynchus sulphureomaculatus; assembly: GCA_019049505.1. NCBI lineage: Eukaryota > Metazoa > Arthropoda > Insecta > Coleoptera > Curculionidae > Pachyrhynchus > Pachyrhynchus sulphureomaculatus. Next base: position 72,784,816 of record CM032446.1, read on the forward strand.
GTATCGGTGATAACCATGTTTCTGTAAAGTATTTCGAATCCTGTACCATGTTTTTCTAAGATCTACAACAGGATATATTTCAGAACCTCCTGAATTTTCAACAATTACTAAATAAGGAAATACTGGTTTCTTCATTCCTTCTTTTTGAAGTTTTTTCCTCTTTATACAGTTGTTTTTCTTTTCTTTAAACGTTGTTTCAGCTAAAATCTGATTACATATTTTAGACAATATATCTAAGCCCGGGATTCTTCCCTGCCTTGCATAGTTATATTGCACTTTTTTTTATGACCATTTTTAATTCTTAAATATTCTATTTTTCATTATCCATACATACATACATACATACATATATATATATATATATATATATATATATATATATATATATATATATAGTGTGTCCCAAAAAGTTTTATACAAATGGAGAAAAAGTTTATCTTGCACATTACAAAGAAAAATTATTTTTAATAAAAAGTTCTGCATCACGTGGAAATCCATATTCAAGCATTAGAAGTTTAAAATATTTGATGGTATAAAGGGAAAATAAAAAAAAAACATAATTTCCCAATTAAAAATTCAAAAACTCCAGTAAATACGTCATTTATTGTTGGATTATTTATTGAATAAGAGAAAACAAAATCACTACAAATTTAAGGCTGAAAATAAATGAACTTATCTTTAGAAGTACCTAAAAACTGTCAATAAACTTCAAAACTAACTTCAGTCTGTATTTGCAATAATTAGAAATGCCAGTAAAATTGAGTATTGAAAATAAAATTGAAATTGTTCTCATAGTTGGAGATAATTATAAAAGTTTTAGAGAAGTAGCAGGAATCTTTAATAATAGACACCCTGATAAAACTGTACACTTCAAAGCTGTAGGATATCCAATAAATAAATCCAAGATTTATGGAACATACGGGCATGGGTTTCAAATGAAGATAATCAAAATCAAGTAATGCTGTCGGTAGTAGAAAGGTCAAAAGATTCACTTCGGAAAAGATCAGCTTTATTGAATGTGAGTAAAACTACAGTTGCGAGAATTTTAAGATCAATTAAATTTAAACCATACAAACCCTAATTTACCCATACTTTAAAAACAGGAGATTTTGAACGAAGATTTGAATTTTGTGCTTGGTTTCAAGGAAAGTTGGAAGATAACAGGTTTATGACAAGGCAAACAT
>CM032446.1:72786099-72811435 GCA_019049505.1 Pachyrhynchus sulphureomaculatus
AAGTAGTATATTTGATAACTTCCTGTAATATAAAGAAAAATCATTAATATCTAAAAATAACTGGTGGATAAGTCATAGCTATTTTTAAATTCCTTTTTAGCTATATACACTATGTTTTACATATATTACTATTAGTTTTTATAGCAAAAGCTACTGCTGAAGATTTTAAATAATTTTTTCAATTTTTTTTTTACCAAAATCATCTTCAACCGTGCAAGTTTGATAAAAACTGGCACAATCCTTATTTTATGTAAGCTTTTCCTAACGTCTTATATTAGGAATTTCCTTAAAATCACAAAATTTACCTTTTACTTTATAACAAGCTAAAAAGACGAAGAAAAATAACTCTACGTACCATTAAATTTACTTGTTGGCAACAATCCACTATTGAGCATAGACAACTTGATGGCATTCGGAATTGAAGCGAAAGAGTTGGTAGCACTTAAATGTCTTTTCTTTCGTGGTTTATCCACATCGTTGTAACGAGGAGTTGACCTTGATCTTGGTTTTTTCTTTACTGTCCCTGATGCTTTATGTTTCGTAGTTTCTGGATCACTTGACATATTCGTTAAATTTTAACTATCAAAAGTTCGAGATAAAGCACAATTTTCTTTTTGAAATACTATCAAGTTTTTTATGAATAAATATTAAACACATGTTGTTTGTCTCTAAAATAAGTCCATATTTAAAAGGAAAAATGTTAAACACATTTTTATTTTCTTGTCCAACGATGACATTAATAATTAGGGTGACAGCTCATTTTATCCTTCACCACCTATAAAAAAGTACATATAAATTACTCTAATTTGCCAACTAGAGGTCTTCTAAAAATAATTTATTTATTTTCAATTTTCTGTTCATATATTTGTTTCATTTTTGGAATTATGCCACAAAATCTTCGTTTTTTTTACGAAAATAGTAAACCTCTTATTTCTTTAAGAATCTAGATAAAACGTGTTTTAAAAAAACTGGGCCACTTTTATCTTATTTTAGGGAATTTTTCTCCCTTACCATTTAGTTCGTAGCACAGATTTTAGCAATACTTTTTATACCTTTGAATATGTACATACCTGTTTACAACATCTTTTTTTTAAGTAATGAGAAGTCGCATCATTCAAGATTATTACTCTTAAAATTTGTTTTTTAATTAAATAAAAGCTAGCTATTTGCGCAATTAATATATTTAATTAAATTTATTTTCAATGCATTTTTATTACATAAATAAATACGAAGCGCTTTAAGACACAATTCATATTTGCTGCATACTGCTAAATTCAATATTATCAACCAAACAGGAAAAAGCCACTATTCATTAAATAAAGGCAATAGTGTCAACAATGTCAGTGGCACTGACTAATTGAAAATATAATTTGCCTAAAATTTTTTACATTCTTAAAAGCAAAGAGTTCTGTGAGTTATGTCAGAAAAGAATAATGAATTTTGTAGTTTAATCATCATAGATAAAACGGTATTAGTGTTAGTAGAAAAATTCAAAATAAACATATGACGATCTAAATTCAAAAAAGGAAGGATTTTTTGAAAATATTTCGAAAAGTAAGTCCTACCGTCAATCTTGGTTTCATGTTGGTAATCTATGGCTCAAAATACTGGTTTGTATTTAGTCATCAACGTTACGAACTGTTCTTAGATGATGTATTGAAAGGAAAGTTAAAATTATGAAATACCAAGTTATCGAGCCGAATAAATAAATGTTAACAATACATTCCTCAATTATGTAAATTGCTATAAGTCAAACCTAAGATTGAAAATTTAAAAAATATGAAAACAGGCTTGTGCTCAGTACCTAACTGTTTCAACTGAAAACTGCAATATTTTTTTTTCCTAATATAATATAAATTACCCAAGAATTCTGATCAATATTTACTACTACAACAACCTAGATTTCTTTTTTAAAAATTTCATGTTGAAATTTCTTTAAATATATGTAGCAATAATGTCACTTAGTCTATTGCAACCATGCCTACAATATCCTTGGCATATTGGCAAGACTGTTAATTTCGTTCCATTCTTTAAAAGTTAGGTTGTGGGAAATAATTATTTATTATGGGCACAACCTTCGTACTTTCAAGAAAGATTAATATTATCAAAAACACTTTTTATTAAACATGTTATAGGCAATAAAGTAAAAAGTCGAACTTGAACTAACTTAAAATTACATATGGCTTGACACAATTTTAAAATTTGGCACAGTATAATGTTGCTTCGTCGAGTTAAGAAAAGAATAACAGAAAAATATTGCTAAAAAAAATACACAAAATTATGCACTTACAACAAAATTGTTATGGTTGTTGGTTAACCTTCTTTATTGAAGTCAATAACCGATCTTAATAATTGGTTATTCTGAGACAATAATCAAGATAAATAAAAAAAAAAGTAATGCATATTGCGATATAACGATCTATTTATCTTCTTGATCACCGACATAAATGATTTTAAAGCTATTTCCAAACAAGAAGCAAATAATAAGATAATTTCGGGAATATTCCCAAATACACGTATATATACGTATGTATATATAATATATATGAAGGAATTATAAAGAGCAGCTTAATATATGGAGCAGAAACATGGAGACTTAGTGAAAGCAATCGAAAAAAACTTGAGGCAACCGAAATAGTTGTGTTCAGACATATACTGGGAATATCAAGAAGAGATAGGGTCCGAAACGAAGATGTCAGGCAACAGATGGGAGTCGATGGATCACTGACGACGGACATTGAACGAGCTCAATTAATATGGTATGGACACGTGCAAAGGATGGCAGACACCAGACTACCTAAAGTTGCTATACAATGGGTACCACCACAGCACAGGAAGAGAGGAAGGCCCAAGAAGACATGGAAGGAGGGGATAGAAAAAGCAATGAGTTCCAGGGATTTAAATGAACACCAATGGAACAACAGAAACGAATGGAAGTTAGGCATCGGACAACGACGAAAGACGTTTTGATTTATCATCATATATACGTATGTGCATATCTTCTACAGTAATAATGATATAACTCCAAAATAGAATTCAAAAATTTTTTACAAATAAGTTTTCTTGTCGTAAAGAATGGTGAGTTTCTTGTAACTTCAAGTTGCTAAATCTAAAGTAGAGCTAATAAAAACATTTACATTTTTTTCACGCATAAGTATTTTTTGAATTGTTATTCTTTTGAATAAGCAGCTTCAAATCTAGTTTACAACTTTTATTACTAAATCTTTTATATCCTGTTTTATATTTATATTCATATATTTTTAGATACTGATAACCCTTAAACTATTAATTTCAGGCCTGCCCTAATACAATGTCCAGATGAAGAATCGCCAAATAATATACCTACATGTGAAAACTCAATTAGATTAAATAGAGCGCTTAAAAATCCACAGAAGATTAAATTTTCCCTGAATAAGAGAGCTTTTTTACTCATTTAACCTTGATATTTTACTTTTTCACCGTATTTGATACGCATCTATATTCATCGTTTCTACATAGCTCGCCATGTTTGTGAAAAATTACTGTTAGAGATAAAAAATCTGGAAAAATAATTTATTTTTTAATTACATAATCAATAAACTAACACCAACATACGAATAAATACCAGTAAAATATTACATATTGCTTTGGTCTACTGAGGTCGCCCAAAAATAGATTACAAAGAGATCATTATTGCGGGTTAGTATTAATGTAAATTTGACAGTGAATAAATCCATGACTCTTATGGTAACAAAAAAAAAATTCAGTATTTCGGAAATTGCAGGTAGATCGTTATATTACCACAAATATTACAAGAACAGCGCATGCGCGGAAGTATTTCTGTTGATCCGCAATAGCAGCAGGTATGCCTCAGTATAGGGTCCTAGAAGATTTATTATAAAGAAATCAGGTTCAGTACAAGGAGTGACAAGCTGAACTTTATACGGAGATGTATAACTTCTTGCCGTCAGCCGATCTTTGCATGGACAACTGGTATTCTTCTGCTTAAGGTGAATGAAGTAACAATCACGCTACCTACTGTGGATCGTTATGCGAAGAGGAAAGGGAGTAGGGTACAGTACGGGACAACAAGGCACATCACCGCAAAAGCTCGTCACTAGGTCAAGACTCTGCTAACTCAGTGAAAAAGCCCCCACACCCACCCGCGAACGGCCTCAAACGGATTCAAACTCTCTCTGTAATTCCGCAAGCTGCTCACATAACAACCGACTTTAAACTTAAGACCCGACGACACCAGATACACCTCCGAGGAATAGAGGACAGGGCACAATGTACCAATACTCAGGAGTAGCAGCAACTCCCCTAACCATCCCACAATAACTTCACCCATCATCTCCTATTAAAAACTTAGCACATGTATTTGTTAAATTAAAACCTATAGAACCTATATTTTTTGTGCTTTATTATCTTCACTTCTTTTAAAGAACAGTATCGTCATTTTCAACACACTATGCTATAAAGAAGCAAAATAACATTTATTTTTTTAATTTCACAAAGAAATGTTTTATTATATATCCATCTCAAAACAGGCATGTGTTCCTTATTGAAATGTATCGACTGAAAAGTTCAATAAAGTCTTTTTTTCTTTGTGTCTAAGATAATATATATTACACAAAAATTTTATAGCATTGCCAGAATTTCTATTCTATTCTATTCTTGTTCTTCAAGTACCATCTCCGCGTCGAAAATTGGCAATCATCATCGCAATTCTTACTTTCCTGTGCATCTCTTTCCCTGAATTTTTCCTTGCATTATTAGACGCAGCATGGTATATCTCTCCCTCGTGTTACGTGGCCAAGGTATTGTAATTTTTTGTCTTTGATTGTGTCCATTATTTCCTCTTTTTTTCCCACCTCCACACCATAGAATAGTGTAGCGAAGATGTAACATCTCACCAATTGAACTCTCAGATTAAGTGTCAAGTCTCTGGCACATAAAACTTTTTTCATTCTACACGGGCATTCTCTATACGTATTTTGATTTATTTGATATAATTATTTATGTTATTTATCTGTGTACCCAAATATGAACATTTCTGGATTGTTCGATATTGTTTCCTATACTTTTTGAGACACTCGTAAATTTTGTTTTCTTGGCGTCAAGTGTCAGTCCATATTCTTGACTGTACATCAATCAACAGTCTTTGCAGATCTTGCATGATTTCCGCTATGATTACAATGTCATCTGCGTATGTCAAATTATTAATCGGTGTTCCATTTATTTTAATTCGTCCTCGAGAGCTTTTCTGATAATTTCATCAGAATACGCGTTGAACAGTATTGGCGACAATATGCCCCCCTCTCCAACTCCTCTCTTTATTTGAATTTCTTCTGATATTTGTCTCTCAATGGATATTTGTACTTTTTAATTATAATATAAATTCGATATTATTCTTAGGTCATTGTACTCTAAGTGTTTCATTTGAAGAACTATCATTAATTGGTCAGGTCGCACTTTATCAAAGGTCTTGTTGTAGCCAATGAAACACATGTACGCATCTTGGTTAACATTCTATTCTATTAGGTTGTATAAAATATTTGCTGGGCAGGAATTTTGTACATCCAAGAAAAATTAATATCAATAATAATTCTTATTTATTTGAATTGAAATGTTTCATCACCATTCTGTAACTTGTAGAGTGATACGTTAGCAAGGATGCAAATGTAACACGTTTGTTAACTTACTAGTCAAATATTTCTTAGAGTTGATTATGTTACTGTAATTATATAGCATGTCAAGTTCGAGAAGCTGGACCACGAAAATAATTTTAGTATTATTGCAACTATTGTTTTGTGATTGCAAAACTTCGTGCCTGTTTTTCATAGATCATGCCCTTTTGACTGTGCTGATGTTTCTTTTATAATCATATTGTTAACTGACAGTTATCTAATTGCGTCGTGAGTTAACATAACTTTAAAAAAAAATGTTTATTTAAACTAATTTGTGTGCAAGGTGAATATTCAAAATGGAAAATAAAAAGTTACATGTTATGTTATATGAATTTAAAAAAGGGAGTGAGTGTTGCAATTGCAACAAAAAATATTCAAAACGTTTATCTGAATCGTGCTCCTGCTCTTACGATAGTTCAAAAGTGGCTTGGTCGATTTCGAAATGGTGACTTCAATCTAAACAATAAACTTCGCTCTGGGCAATCTTCCGGCATTGATAATGACTTTATCCGTGACTTAGTGAATACAAATCCACGGATTATCACTAAAGAAATTACTGAGAGACTAAATGTTGATAATTTGACTGCACTTCGTCATTTAAAGCGACATGGATACACTTCGAAACTCGATATATGGGTTCCGCACGTTTTGACAGAACGGAACAAATTGAAATGTGTTGCCACAGCCATTTTTTCTCTCTGTCTTGGATGAAGTCATAACTGAAAATGAAAATGTATAACGACATAATAAAAAAAAAGAAGCTGGAAGCATGGAAGTGAAAGAGCAGAACCTATGGCAACAGATGAATTGCATCCAATGAAAATGTTGTTGTGTGTTTGGTAGGATTGCAGAAGAATAATTTTTTACGAGCTTCTTCCACATAGCCAAGCAATAACTGCAGAGAAGTACTGTGAGCAACTCACCCAACTCAGTGTTGAAATCCAAGCAAAACTTCCAAATTTAGTAAATTGAAGAAAAGGCATCATCTTTCACCATGACAATGCTAGGTCACATGTCGCTCAACAGTCACTACAAAAGTTTAGGGAGTTAAAATGGGAAATCCTCCAGCACCCATCAGATTCCCTGATCCTGCCTCTTCAGATTTTCATCTGTTTCGTTCTCGGCAAAATAATTTGAATGGAAAAAACTTGATTCTATTTAAGAAGTCAAAAACTACCTTACGACTTTCTTTGAAAAGAAACCACGCAGTTTCTACAAAGAAGGAATTCAAAAACTTATAAAACGATGGGAGACAGTTATAGAAAATGATAGAGTACATTATTGATTAATAAATACTATTTTTCATGAACATCTGTTGTATTTAATTTGGTTTCTACTCGGGCACGGATACTTACAGTTACCCAATATTTTCATATACTAGGTATATTAAATATTTTCAGCAACATGTCGACAACAAAATTACACGTACGTAATATTGGAAAATATGTTGCTCGTTTAAAGGCACTCTTAAATATTAGTATTAACAAATAAACGTCTATCATGAGATACCAAGTCATTATTGGGAGTGATAACGGTAATTTATTTTGTGTGCACCATAAACAATATTAACTCATAAATTACATTACTTTTATGCATTATCATGGGAATTTGAATAACAAAGGTGGTTAATGTTTCTATTTTATACTCTGTCAGCTAAAAAATCTGTATCATATGGGAGTCATTTTTACGTTTATTGTTCCGTACGGAACACTTATAAGATCACTTCGGTGTCTGTCTATCCGTCTGTCACACCCGATTTCCGAAACTATTTGACGTAGAAAATTGAAATTTGGTACTAATACAGAAATTGTTGGCCTCATCAGAGCCGTGTAGTTTTGAAAGTTAAATTTTGACTTAAGGGGTAAAATCGGAAGTAAAAAAAATTTTTTACTAGGTCATCGAGTGGGGTGTCAAATGAAAGCTTGTAAAAACACGAGTTCAAAAATATATGTAATGTCTTACATACGTACACTTTTCTTTGTATTATTTTAAAAAAATCGCTATCCCCCCCTCTATCTCGAAAAGTACTGATCCAAAAACTTTGAAAAAATTCTGAAATATTCTTCACGGGTTGTAGTTTAAACGAAAGTTATCACGAGTACATTACCTTTAATAATTTATATGGTATATAAAAAAAAACCAAAAATTTCATCAGTTTTCAGTAAAGATCGGAAACAAACTTTGTTGAAAACCCATTTGGGGTGTGTTTTGTGAAGTCACTGATCATTTTATACCTCCGTAACAAAAATTTTTAGTTCAGAAGCAATCAACGCACTAATTGCACAAGTTCAACTTGCACTTGACCTGTTATTTTTGTTTTAAACTCTTAATGGCGGATATTTCTACAAATAACTCATCCTAATTTGGTGCAGTAAAATTTTCCTTTTCTTCTTTCTCTATTTTATAAGCACAATTGCCTGTTTATTATCGTCTTCCCCTATCTTACATTGGGAAAATTGTTACTGTAACGTTTTTGGGGGTCCTCCATGCAGCCTTTTCATACTGGTGACTTGTCAGTTGTGATTGTTTCTTGTATCATTTTATCTATATGTTTAATCCATTATATATTTCTGTTCAATACCCAAGCATTTATAGTATCTATTTTGTATGTTTTTTTATTGAATTAGGTCTTTTCCACTATTCTGTGCACTACTTTCATTTCTGTGGTTTCGAGCATTTTATATTTGTTTTTAATAATTTGGACGGGGTTTCTCCTGTGTATGTTAATATAGACCTAATTATGGTCTTGTAGATTCGAGATTTTGTTTCAAATCTTAGGTGTTTGTTAAACCATATTGAATTATATAAACATGCCGCTTCCTTTATCGCCTTTGAGACCAAGTTTTGTACTTCCGCTAGCAGTATATAGATCAGTGATACACAAAGCCTTCTCTATTCCATTAGAAAAAGCGGATCTGGAGAGAGAACTTAATATCATTAGATCTATTGCTGCTAATAACGAATACAATGTCTCTGAAATCAACAAATTGATCTCCATAAAACGAACACCACTAACTGTTAGTCGAATATACCCCAAAATCAAAACTCCCCAAAAAATACAACACTCTCACATATTTCGGGCAAATATCCAATAAAATCTCAAATATTTTAAAGAAAAATGAAAACAATAATATTGCTTTTAAGTTCTCACAAGAACTTTCAAACATGATTTTCAATGTAAAAAGTAAAAAGGATAAATTTAAAAAATCAGGAGTTTATAGATTAAAATGTAATGAATGCAATAGCCTGTATACAGGACAAACAGGAAGAAATTTTAACACTAGATATAAGGAACATTACGCTTTATACAAAATTAAAAAACAAAATTCCAATTTTGCCAACCATTTCTTAGAGACGTCACATAACTTTCCAGAAATAAATAGTCTAAATATTTAAGATTGTGAACAAAAGAGCAGAAAACTATATTGTTTAGAAGCAATCGAAATTTATAAAAACAATAAAGATCCCAATATAAACCTATTTAATTTACAGCCCGATATTAATAATTCTACATTTTTAAGCCTCTTTGACCGTAATTAAAATAAAGGGGAAAAACCTAAATCCTAATCTTTAATGGTCAACAAGAATAAGATATATAAAGTAATCCCAAGATATAAGATCCTGCCTTTTCGCTTTTTCAATGGGGCAATAAACGACCCTATTATGGTTTTGTGCATAGTTGCCAGGTATTCCGATAAACATATTTTTATTTTACCTGTTTTGTATACCGCCCTCACTTGCACCTGCAATCATATTGGATCTATTTTTACCTACATATTTGCTACCTGGCAACCTGGTTTGGAGCCCTTTAAGTATTTGATAATATAGACCTAATGACCACAGGTCCCCATCAATATTTGAAAGATACTTTTTATTATTTTTATTTTAAGTTTTACTTACAACTTACAAAGTAACGGTTCTATTTTAATTATGTGGCGTCCGTGGGAAAGTTGCAATAGTAACTATCGCAAGAGAAAACATTTATCACTTGACGCTAAACAAATAGTGAAAAATGTTTACGACAGTTTGGTAAAAAGAAATTTGAATAAACAAAGTACTTTGCAAGAAACCAGTGAACTAACAAAAACCCCAATTTCTACGATTAGGGGTATTGTAGTAAAACCATCACTCAGGGACAGGAAAAAACGGAAAGATTTTCAAATGCATCACGTAGATAATTGTGAAAAAGGCGTCATCAGGAGAAAAATATATTCTATGTATGAAGAGCAGTTCGTGTCGACACTGGACAAAATAAAATTCAGACTGGTGCAGGACGGGACCAATATACATTATGGCCGATCAACCCTTCACAGAATTCTCTTAAGAATGCGACTGGCGTTCCGAAAAATCAACAAGCGGCAAGTAGTGATGAAGTCACAAAGATTACGAATCTTGCGACCTACAGTAATACCCCGCTTAGCGCGACCCCGTTATGCGCGGTTTCACTATAACGCGAATTTCAAATTTCGCGCTCATGTAGTCATTAACTTCTCTATGGTCGCGGGGGGATCCCCGCTTTCTCTGAATATTCTCTTTGAAGAATTGGGAATTCCCTGTCCTTCGACTTTGTTCTATGGGGATTTTCCTCGTTCGTTTCGTGTGTTCATTTGTTCCGTAATGTTAGTTCGGTCGGCTGGCAGTTTTGTTTTAATATTTATTGGAGATACATACATACATAATTTAACCCTACGTTAAAAATGCCGCCTGTAAAGAAAAAAGAGCGTAAAAGCGTCACTTTGGAATTGAAGATGAAAGTGTTAAGAAGAATGGAAAATGGAGGCAAAGCAACAATTGTTGGGAGAGATTTTGGACTCTCAGAATCGACTGTGAGAACGATTTATAAAAATCGGGAAAAAATTAAAATCTCCAGCGAAGGTTCAACACCTATAAGTGCAACAAAACTTTCTCGTTCGAGATCATCTATCTTAGAAAGAATGGAGAAATTACTGTCAGTCTGGATCGAAGATTTGAATAAGAAGAACACACCACTAAGTCAAGATCTCATATGCACAAAAGCAAAATCTTTGTATGAGATGCTGAAAACAAAAGAAGGAGAAGGGAGTGCCACTCCGACTTTTGCTGCCAGCAGAGGCTGGTTCCATCGGTTCAAGCAGCGTTCTAATCTTCACAATATCCACATAACAGGCGAGGCGGCCAGCGCGGACATTCAAGCTGCAGCTGAGTTTCCAGACAAGTTTCAAGACTTCGTTAGACGGGAGAAAATTCCTGCTTGTCTCATCTTCAATGTTGATGAGACCGCACTTTACTGGAAAAAAATGCCATCTCGAACATTCATTTCTAAGGAAGAACGTCAAGCCAGTGGTTTCAAAGCTGCGAAAGATCGACTAACACTTCTGCTGGGTGGTAATGCCACTGGTGATTTCAAACTGAAACCTTTACTAGTGTACCATTCAGAAACACCCCGTGCAATGCGAGGCACAGACAAGACAAGTCTACCAGTTGTGTGGCGATCAAACAGAAAGGCGTGGGTTACACGGGAAATTTTTCAAGAATGGTATTCTAATAGTTTTTGCCCATCAGTCAAATCATACTGTGACAGAAATGGGCTTGAACCTAAAGTTATATTACTCTTAGACAATGCCCCAGGACATCCAACCTCACTTGATACGCCCAGAGACTTAAAAGTGTACGTAAAGTTCCTTCCACCAAACACTACGTCAATATTACAACCTATGGACCAGGGAGCAATAGCAAACTTCAAAGCTTATTACCATCGCCGCACTTTTAGCCAACTAATTCATGAAACTGACGGGGAAGGAAGACAGTCTATGCGAGAGTGGTGGAAGTCATACAACATTATGAAGTCTATTCACAACATAGAAGAGGCTTGGAAGGAAGTTAAAATGAGTTGTATGAATGGGGTGTGGCGTAATCTTTGGCCAGATGTAGTGGAAGCACCTAGAAGAATTGTCCAGATGCAGAGACAAGTGCTTGAAGACATTGCTGCAATGATTGAGGGGTCTGAACTTGAAGATGTCACGGTAGAAGATCTCGTAGAAACTTGTAGCAACGCACGACGATCCTATTAGCAATGAAGATCTGATCGAGTTACAGAATAATCCTATCTACGATGAGGAAGAACAAGTAGAAGAGAAAGTTTTATCTTCAGGGGAAATACAAAATGCACTTTCAAAAATTTATTCAGGTTTGGACATATTGCAGAGTATAGACAATAATGATGACCGTGTCTTGACCGTGTGTCAAACAATTAAAAACAGTGTTGGGTGTTATGAACGTATTTTACAAGAACGTAAACAAAACGTTACCCAAAAGACAATAGAGTATGTATTGCATAAAGTGTTCTTAGAATTAAAGTGATTGATTAAAATGATTTGTATTTTTTTGTATTAAATTTTGACTATGTTTAATCATAAACCTCGATATACGCGAATTTCAGTTAACGCGATTTTTTTCGGAACGTATCCCTCGCGTAAAGCGGGGTATTACTGTACTTATTTACAAGAAATTAAAAAGTATTGATCAGAGAATTGACCAATAATTTACCTTGACGAAACATGGTTCGATACCCATGATACTGTGCAAAAAGGGTGGGTTGACAGCAGTACAAAAAGTCAGACTAACGCACCTTCAAATAAAGGTAAACGAATAACCATTTGCATGCTGGATCTGAAAAGGGCTGGGTTTCAAATTTTTTTCTATTTTCTGCAAAAAACATAAAAGATTCTAGTTTGGACTACCACGAAGACACGAACGCAGAACTTTTTGAAAATTGATTTCAAAATTCCCTTTTGCCAAATGTTCCCGAACAGACTGTTATAGTTATGGACAATGCAAGTTACCATTGTCGCCTACTAAATAAGGTTCCTAATCGGAAATATAGGAATATATGTTAGAAAATGACATTTATTTTGACTTTAGTTATAAAAAAGTGATCTTTTGAAACTTTTGAAAAACTATAAATTGAAAAAGAAATATGTTTGTGATATTATGGCTGAGAAAATGGGACACACTGTTTTGCGGCTTCCTCCGTATTATTGTGTGTTTAATCCAATTGAACATATTTGGCATCAAGTTAAATCAAAAATAAGGGCGCAAAATGTTTCTCCTACTTTAAGCGTGTCAGAAGTTGAATTAGTAAAAAAAGTTATAAATGATATATCTTGTGAAAGCTCGAAGAATTCCATTCAGCACGTTATTAAAGTTGAAGATTCATATATTTATGTAAATAATATAAAACCACTGATAATTACCTCAGCTGATGACAGTGATAGTGAAACCGAATTAGGCTTAAGTTAAAATATATTTTTATTTATACAATATGTCCCTTCTTGTAAACACCATTCATTCAAACTGTATATTTGTACTTCTTACCCATTTGTTTTTACATGCATCTATAAATAAACATCTCCAAAAACACTTATAATTTTATTTTATTGCATTAATGAATAAAATTCTTAAGTCCATCTCTGCAACCCATCATAAACAAAAGGTCAGAATTTTTATATTGCCAACTCAAAACGGCAAAAATCAGGATCTTATATTTTGAGACAGGCTATACCTCACTTGATTAAAATTTATTAATTGCGTTTAAGAATGTAGTAGTATTATGAAATTACAGTCACGCCTACTGCAACTTTTTATACGTGTCATTTAACAAAATAAAAGTATACTCGGTAACCTGTGTTGTTATTTATTTAAAGTCCCTCGAAAGTTGCAAATCGTGACTTTAAAAAACTAAAGATTTTAATTTTTGAAGCTCGCAAAATAAGATTTTCGCTAAACCAAGAAATATACAATTTTGTATAGAATGTAGTGTTGCGATAGTAAGAAGGCTGTTCTTTTTTTTTGCAGAAAAGTGTACTGTGTTCGGTTTATTTTTTTCCTGAAACCTGAAGTTACAACACGTGTAGCTAAACGTCGCAGCAAAACGAAGCCGGCTAGCTACCACCAGATCGTTAAAATGTGCCTCGTGTTAAAGATGCCGCGCATATTTTTCCTTATTATTGTTACATACAATATAACTTCTCCTTGCTCAGCATCTCTGAGCAACACAACAAGGCATATTTTATCAATAAGGCGGTAACCAGTCGGCTTCGCACTGTGACAAAATTTCTTGAACCTTTCCGTATCTACAGCTATATTTTTTATGCCAGAACACTTCACAATTAAACTGCCTTTGGTCGAACTCTTGCGGTTTAAGCAAACATAAGTTCATGCGATTTTAATTAATTATGAATATATTTGTGATACTACCTCCAAATATTTTATTGAAATAACATTTACTTTCGTTTCCATTTTGTATTATCGTCCTTTGCTTATGTAAAAATATAATCCAAAACAAAGCCTACGTTTAATTAATAATAATTAATAATTTTAAATAACAAAAGCACATATAGGTAAACAAATCCTTAATAAAATGGAGCATAAATAAGGGCCTTACAGTGTGCCCGACTGATATTTAGTCGACAAAATTGTATTAAAGTTGCCACGGGAACAAAAAATTGGTAAATTTATCTACTCTTTATTTATGTACAGTTAATACAGAATTTATCTTTCTCACCACAGATTATTTATTACTAACCGATATTTTCGAAAACAAAATGATACGCTATGGTGAGATATTAATCACAAAATATTTGAAACTACCTTCACGTCCTATACCTTTTGTATGGCTGATCTGTGCTACTGAAAATAGGGGCGAAATTTTCGTTTTCAAAAGTGAAATATTCTTACTAATTTTTTTATAACATTCATAATCACGCAATAGTTTCCTTTCCCTACGTGCTATTTCTGTTAAGATTGGAAATAATTAAAAAAATATCCTTCCATCCTTTTTGAAATGACTGTCCGCCACAGAAGATCACAACGAAATGCCTAATACATTGGAAGACAATGTCTTTCCTCCAATATCAAAAATTAGGTTACGCATTTCAATACAGAAAGAAACCACATCAATAAGCAAATATTGAGGATGGGCATGAATGATTTTTAGATGTGGGTATGAGAAAACTGCCAGCTAAATGGATCTCTAAATGTCACTAACCAAAAACTACTGACATGCAAGTTGATTTTCAAAAGTGAAATATTGTTACTAATTTTTTTATAACGTTCGCACTCACGCAATAGTTTCCTTTCCCTACATGCTATTTCCGTTAAAATAGAAAATAATTAAAAAAATATCCTTCCATCCTTTCAAAACACTGAAATATTCGCCGGTACTTGCCTTAGACTTCCACCCTCAATGCAAGTGACAGATGAAATTTCGAAATTATGTAGTATATATGTAGATGCAGGTACAAGTGGTTTTTTTTTTACGAATACCATACTTTTTTTCGGCTACGGGAGTTAAAAGAGTTAAAACAGGTATACACATACTTAAGATTTACAAATAAAAAATAAATAATGTCATTTTGATTTTCTCATACTAAAGAATAACTTAACCCATATATTACTAGTCGATAACTTGAATCAAAGCTTTACTATAATGTAAAGCGTTCACAAGAAAAAAAAAAACCGGTCAAGTGCAAGTTGGACTTGTGCAATTAGTGTTTAGTAAGTTAATTGCTTTTAAAATAAAAATTTTCGTTACGGAAGTATAAAATGATCAGTGACTTCACAAAACACATTCCAAATGAGTTTGCAACAAATTTTTTTTTTCCGATCTTTAGTGAAAACTGATGACCTTGAAATTTTTTTTTTTTTTTTATATACCAGATAAATTATTAAAGGTAATGCACTCGTGATAATTTTGGTTCAACAACAATCTGTAGAGAATATTCCAGAATTTTCTCAAAAATTTTTGATCGGTACTGTTCGAGATAAGGTAAGGGGACAGTGATTTTTCGCAGTTTTTTAACAATAATACAAAGAGAATTGTGCGCGCTAGTATTTCATTATATATATTTTTAAACTCGTCTTTTTACAAACTTCCATTTGACACCCCACTCGATGACCTGGTAAAAAAAAATTCACTTTTAATTTCACCTCCCAAAACTAACCTCTTAAGTCAAAATTTAACTCTGTGTAGTTACACGGCTCTAATGAGGCCGTCAATTCCTATATTATTTCCAAATTTCAACTTTCTATGTCAAATAATTTCGGAGAAAATCGGATGTGACAGACAGACAAACGGACATCGAAGTGATCTTATAAGTGTTCCGTACGGAACACTAAAAATGGAATTGAAATATAACATTTCGTTCCACATAATATTTCTATTAAAATTGAAAATACTGAAAAACACACATAATTTTCATTTTTTCCTTCAAAGGACTCTAAAAATAATATATAAGAAAAGTATAAAGTATAAAACAGACTTTGAAATCTCTTCCCACTAACCCTTCACATGTTTGACCATAAACAGTTAAGAATAATAAAAAAAATAATACAGTTCTTAAATTTCGCGACTGTAAGAACCCCGAAAATGTTTGATAACAAATATTTAAAAATAATAAAAGAAAATCATTATCACGTTCTTCTACTCAAAGTAACATGACAAGGACATATAACACCATATAAATGAAGTAACTCCCCTAATCCCCTTCCTCACCCTTTAATCCCTTACTTATTTGACTATAAATATTTGCACTTAAAATTTGTTCATTATCTCAAAAATCAGGGAAATCTCTCAGAATAGTGTTGAAACTATAAAAAAATTATTCACTCTCACCCTTTTTTATCCGTTTTCTCTAAAGAAATATAGGTCAAAAATACAGATTCCATTTCTACTTCAAATATTGTATGTAAACCGAAATTAAAAAAATGATATCTTAATTCGTCCGAGAGTTATTAAATCAACAGGCAGACATATCGACGGACAGATGAGGAGATTATGCCTTTCGTAATCTAGGGACCCTAAAACGTGAAGCAATGTAAAAATTTTGGAGAGTGATTTTTTTACGAATTACTTTCCCTTAGCAAAGGAAGTAAAAAGACATTCCTTTGTAAAGTTGGTAAACAAACCAAAAAATATCTAAAAACATTTTTTTCTAATTAATAATTTACTATTAAATCTGTAACAAGTTTTGAGTTGTTTCCAAACCAGTTAGGAAATGAAAAAAAATTCTAACTGGTTATGAAATATTAGATATTAATTGACAATTTGGATAAGAAGACAGTTTGTTTTATTTTTGTCAGTGATCCATATTTTCTAAGCGTATTATGTTTTTATTAAATTGCAAGAGAAATTGTATGAAATAACCATATTGTTTGTCCTTTGCAGGAAGTATATATATATATATATATATATATATATATATATATATATATATATATATATATATATATATATATATATATATATATATATATATATATATATATATATATATATATATATATATATATAAATATATATATATATATATATATATATATATATATATATATATATATATATATATATATATATATATATATATATATATATATATATATATATATATATATATATATATATATATATATATATATATATATATAAATATATATATATATATATATATATATATATATATATACGAAATTATTTTTATATATATATAAATATATATATATATATATATATATATCTTATGTACTACGAGTATTGATAACTAGTTACCCAGACCACTTCCCATTGTCAAGAATAAATGCCGTTATTACAGGTATTAGTTTGACATATAGTAAATGCGTGCAGAAACTTGGGTAGCCCAAATTTTATTATGCCATTTAAAGTGAATTTTTGAAAGAGATATAACTAGTAAAAATTGTGAATTTCGTAAAATCGAATATATATCGGTTAAAAAAGTACCTCTTTTTAAAATGACTGTCCGCCAGAGAAGTTCACAACAAAATGCTTAATACATTGAAAGTACAATATCTTTCCTCCAATATCAAAAATTAGGTTTTCAATACAGAAAGAAACCACATCAATAAGAGAATATTGAGGATGGGCATGAATGATTTTTTGATGTGGGTATGAGAAAATTGCCAGCTAAACGGATCTCTAAATTTCACTAACCAAAAACTACTGATATCCAAGTTGATTTGTAGCCATTTTGAAGAAGATTTATGGATTAATTAGTAACTATAGATAAAAAGTGTGTTCATTGTTATTATCCAGAGACAAAGGAACAATCAAAGTAGTGAAAACACGCTTGCGCACCTTGCTCCAAGAACTTTTGCTTACAGAAATCAGTAAGAAAAATTCTTCTTACAAATTAGTTGGATCATGGTAAAAAAGTGACTGAAGAATATCAATATTCAATTTCAACTAAACTTTGCCAAAAAACTGTGGAAAAGCGCCGAGGGAAAGTATCTAAGAGGTTGCAATTTTTGCAAGATAAAGCGCCCGTTGGTTTTACAAAAATAAGCGAATTAGGCCTTGGACTGATTGATCATCCCTAATATTTCCCGGATTTAGCTTTCTCAACCTATTAGCTATTTAGAAAAATAAAAAAAAAACATTTGAAAAAATACGAATTTCATTTAAATGGATAAGTAATAAATGGCGCCGAAGGCTGGTATGCAAATCAAGATAAAGATTTTTTTGGAAAGTCTAAAGTTACTTTATACGAGATTAGGTTGCATAAGTAATTTTTATCTTTGAGATTTGCTTCAAAATTTATATAACTTTAAATCTTCTTTTTCCTTTTTCGGGTCCAGGCGAAACAGTAGGATAGAACTGTCCTGTGGTCTGTCAGACCAAAGTTCTAGCAACGTTAAACCCAATGCCGAGCCAAGTCAATGCCTAGAATATTCCCCAACCATAAATCGTCGAAGGTACCTCTAACGGGGCATATAGGGCCGGAGAACAAGTGCCTTATGTCTTGTATCCCTTCGCATTCACGCTTCTGATCTGGTGATAGACTTCACCGAAATAAGTTCTTGTTTATTGGAGCAACACCCGTTTTAATTTGGATGAGCATTTTCCATATACCGGAGTCCAGTCATGTACCGGTGGGTGAGGAAACTATTCTGAGAGTTCAACATCTTCTGGGTGAAAGAAGTTTCTTCACTTAAACCTTGCGGTTCTTAGTGGTTTCACGTCGTATATTACATACTTTTTGTCGAAAGTCTGCTTGACCTTCCGTTGTATTCGTAGGCTGCTCTGCGTATACTCGAGGCTGACAGACCTGCTGCTAGGTACACCTACTCAAGCGTAATTGCTTTCATACACCCGGTGAAAATTTTGCAGCTTTCGTTCAAAGTGACATCGACTTTCCACGATGGACTGACCTATTCCATGCAGAGCTCGCATATTCTACAGTCGAAAACTGGCTGTGGTAAGAAGTACATTGGGCCTGGCATACCATTTGCTGCAAGCCAGTTTCCACAGCAGATTGTTTCCTGTTGCAACTTTTGAATCTCTGTTCTGACAGTGGGTCTTGTAGATCAAAAATCTACCCAGCATAATTCCGAGGTATTTGGGAGCATCTGTATGTTTCAGCTCTTGTCCTTCCCGCTTAATGCTGAGTACATACTTATGTCTTTCCAGACTTGAGTTTGAAAGAGTTTCGTTGGCAATACGGGTACATTTCGGAAAGGGCTGTCTCTAGTTTTAACTCAACCACAGTGAAAATTTATCCTGTGCAGCTATTGCTAAGCCATCAAGGTAGAGAAAATGTGAGCAATCTGACATTTGAGGCTGGTCATTGGAGTACACATTAATCAGAGTAGGTGCGAGGACACTACCGTGTTTCTGGTCTCTCCATTTACTCTTCTTTCCCTCAAATGTAACGTCTGTTCTGTAGTATAGACCCTATCACGACCCTATCATGAGGTTGTGGTCTTTGGTAAATTTTTGTGGCAAGACATTACAGTTAATCGTATCATATACAGCAAATAGGTCCACCCATGCAACTTCGGCCACGGTCTCTCTTTGGGAACCCGCTTCGAGGTATTTTGATAGGTCGAGGGTCTGTGCTATACATGATTTGCTTGGTCTGAAGTATTAACTTCTGCTAACTATCGTTCTCAATCCTCTTCAAGATACGTCATTCGAAGACCTTGAAAAGATGGCAGAGTAGTGACATAGGATAAAAGCTACTTGGCAGATAGCGATCTTTTCCTGGTTTTACAGTATAGCAAGAATGTTTGATTTTCTACACAGTTTAGGAAATTTGAAGGTTATGGAGGAAGAAGTAAAAAGCTAAAGAAACGAGAATCTTGTGCCAGGATCGAAGTGTTTGATTTTCTCAGTGCAAATATCGCCAGTGTCAGCAGCCTTGTCGTTCTTCATATATCTCAAGTTAGCATCGAACTCGCTCATCATGAAGGGTTCTCCGAGAAAATTGTTCTCGTTTTTTACCCTGTCTGTTTTAGGTTTCTGGCTCCTTGGCTTAATTTTCTCATTTATGGGCAGCTAATGAGCGACGTGATTGGCAAATACTACGCTTGATATTTTTTGGCCGGTGTCTCCACTTAGGTTCCAGGCGATCTTACTACTATATATCATATCCATTCGTTAAAGTGTACTGATCCACTTTTGCTCTCATGCTTCGCTTAGCATAATCGTGAGTTCGTGTCCACATTCTATGGTTTCAGCACTAAACGGATCTAAGTCGTATAGTTTACTATATTCATCCATCAGGATCTTACTCTCGTTAGACAGCCCACATATGTATAGCCGCCTGCAGCCTCATCGTATGTCCTTACACAGTACCTGATGGTCTAGTTTGACAAACGTTGCATATATTTTTGGGGTAGCAATAAGGTCAACCACGTCCGAGTCCAGATGTTATGCAAAGATGTCCCAGTTTCTTTTTTGAAGTTAAATCGTCGCTTGAAAGGCACCATGTAACCTTTAGCCGCAGAATAAATGCTAATGCCTATTAGTCTGTGCTGGATTTTTAGACTGAGTGAGTAAACAACCTTTGTACAGAGGCGTTTTACTGTAAAGCTAACGAAAGAGATATCCAGGTTGGATCTCCTGTGTCATACTTTACTCAGAAAGGAATAAGGCGGTTTGGAGTTGTGTCATGTTCTTTTCCTCAGCCCAATCCTCTACTTTCGCTCCATTCTGATCAGTTGAGCTGTACTCCAATGATGTACTGCGATTGTTGAAGTCACCGACGACAAATCTTTTTCTTTATGATTTGAAGTTCCTGGTTGGTCTAAAACAGAAAAATTTGCCGTATATATGCAGATTGAGGTAACTGTATAGTTTCTAAGTTCCAACGTAATGCCTTCAATGTCTTTTTCTAGGTACACACAAAATAATGTGATAGAGAGAGGTTATGTATAGCGAAAATGGGACCACCGTTCTTTAGATGGGGAGCTCGGCGACCAGTTTTATATCATTTATTGTGGGTCTCCATGCGGACTCCCCCTGCACGCAGATTATGTCGCAAGGTGACGCTCTACATAGATTAGATAGTATATCTTTTTTGTTTTTGGTCATGTCCTCTATATTCATGCAGTTCTTATCAAAAAAAAATTCTGAAAAGTTAAAATAATATACTTGTGCTTCTCCAGATCTTTCAAAAAAACAGCCTTACGCCTAGCGTTCCATTACAAAAATGTTTTTCCTCTCTGAAACACAGCACTATAGTTGTTATAACCATACAGGGACATTTTTTGAGCGTCTGACCCAATTCACTATTTTCGTTTCTACATACCAAGAAAATTCCTTCAATATTAAACTTAATTTGTTATGAGGAAAGTAAATATGATAACAAAAATTCGTCAGATTTTAAAACCAACTAGAATATTTTCAAGTGAGACTACATATTACCATTAAATAGAACTTTTCAGTCTGTTTACAAAAATATATAACACTTGCCATTTATTTTCAGTTGTTACCGATACACAGGGGATTCAAATTATTGAACTGAATTTTAACTTTTACATGGCTCACTCTATTTATTTTTTTCCTATTAGATCTGTTAAAAAAATTCTTTTACTAATACACATAGTTTTTTTTGAGGAAGCTAAATATGATAATACAAAATTGGTCACTTGTGAATTTTGACGGTTTACTAGAATTTTTTAAATGTCGCCATATTTGGCTTCCTTATAAAAACTAAGTTTAGTACTGAGATAATTTTTTGGTATGTAGAATAGGAAAAATGTCCCTATACCATACTTAATAATAATATTAATAGTATTATTTTATATTTCCTGAAAATTTTCCTTCTTTCTCTGGAATATTACAGAATACTGTTGCACTCTGGCACAATGTACTTTTCCATTGTTTATTAAATAAGTTTAAGTAAAAATGTAAAAAACAAAACAAAAACTGATATTACGTATAAAATATGGAAAAAGCTCTTTACAGAAACACTTACACTGGCCAAAACCGAACACTGCATATGATGGCTTTGACAACAGCATTATTGGGGCCTACTTCCCCACTTCCGCTCTTATGATTTTAAACCCTCGCTCGACACTAAACACAAACACACTAAATTAACTTGATTGTTGTGTCGTGCTTTTAATACAGATGAGGGAGATTACAAATTAATATTAGTCTGTTGTGTGCAGAAGGCCAGTATAAATATCACATCACTACGTACAGCTACACGATTTATCAATTTAGCTAATCGGATAACTGGATGCTCTCTCCACGAAACGGTAACAAAATAAAGAACCAATTAGCGCAATACGTTAAACTCTATGGATTGTTTCAAACTGTGGTTGATAAAGTTTATTCAGCATAATTAATTGTTTACCATTTTAGAAGAAAGCTTTACAGTACATTTATAATTTCATCTTATCAAAAATAGTGGTAGAGAAATAAAAGCAACTCTTTTTAGACGTGCCCATGAAATATTTTCGAAAATGCACTTTTAAAAAAAGATTAATTTTTAAAGCATTGTTTGAATAAATTGTTGAAGGACAAAATTTTCCAGAGATACCCTTTCGAAACGTTTAAGATGGATATATATATATATATATATATATATATATATATATATATATATATATATATATATATATATATATATATATATATATATTATATATGTATATATATATATATATATATATATATATATATATATATATATATATATATATATATATATATACATTTATATGTATATATATATATATATATATATATATATATATATATATATATATATATATATATGGTATATTTTACGGGTCTTGCACACGTGCTACAGGGAAGTCCCTAAAGTGCTCCAGAAGCGGCATGTGTACGGACAAAGCGATTCACGTTGTTCTTAAATCGCTATTAATTGTACTCGATGGGAAACACAGCCCTGGGCAAATTACTCCAAAGGGACGATGTTTTCCATATAAAAGGCTGCTTGAAAAGCGTTGTACGCAGAGTAACAAGCTGAACCTCATACGAATGCGAAGCATTAGCGCGGGCTACATCCCTCGAACACTTTCCATGAAAATACTTGTAGAACAGACTCAAGTCGCCAACCGTCCTTCGATGTTCCAGCGAATCAAGGCCGCCGGTTAATTCCGGGTCTCCAGACAGACGAACAGTTCTTCTCTGAACAGAATCCAACAAGTGCAGTATGTGTTTGGGAGCGGAGCCCCAAACATGGAAGCAGTATTCCAAGTTGGTCGAATTTGAGCTTTGTAATGAATTAATAGTTGTTGTAGAGTGTAAAGCTTTCTGGTTCGAAATAATATTCCCAACTTTTGAGAAGCTCTCCTTGCTATGCCTGCAACATGTTCATGTCAGGACGTATTTGCTTTCAAATTAACGCCCAACAAATTGAGTGACGATGCTAGAGGAATGGAGTGCCCCGACACGACTATGTCGGGTTCAGCAACGTTAACTTTTTTAGAAAAAACTGCCGCCTGGGTTTTTGTAGCGTTAAATTCCACTTGGTTACTGTCACCCCAAGATAGAATTTCTTCCAGGTCTTTGTTAAGTTGAACGACCTCCTGCTGTCTGTGGATATTCGCCTGAATAGCCGATGTCCGAGCGTTCAAACTGATAAGCGTACTCTTATCTGAAAAGCTGTAGATTGGATTCCCGATCTTTTCCAGCAGATCGTTAATGTAAATGAGAAAGAGAGTAGGAGACAGTATGGAGCCTTCGGGCACACCGGCGTTAATAGTGAAGGTATTAGAAAGAAATCCGTCGACCGCCACTCGTAAAGAACGCTCTCTGAGGAAACATGAGAGCCACAAACAGAACTTTTCAGACATACCATAAGAGCGTAGCTTAGCCAATACTCCATCGTGCTAAACACGGTCGAAAGCCTTGAATATGTCAAGAGCAACCGCTCGAGATTCTCCAAAGTGTTCAATTGCGTTGTTCCAAACATGTGTTACATAAGTCAGAAGATCTCCTGTTGATCTATGTTTACGGAAGCCATATTGGTGATCGCTAATAATGCTGAATCCTTCAAGATATAGAGGTTTTCACGGATGGTGGAATGTAATACATTAAAATTCCTGGTTTCAATCCGTTCATCTAACAATGAATTTACACACATTTCGCTAAAATCTCATTTGGCATTTTCAAGTCCTCTTGCTGCTCCTGCTCTCTATACTGTGATCTTGCTGCTGCTGCTGCTCGCAGCTAACTTAGTTAGTTAGAGTTAGCAGCAAGAGCACTTGAAAATGCCAAATGAGATTTTGGCGAAACGTCGTGCAAATTCATTGTTAGACGAATGGATTGAAACCCGGAATTTTAATTTATACATATATCATCATCATCATTAGCTTATTCCATCCATAGTCGGACGTAAGCCTCCCCAAAATGTCTCCAGTGAGCTTGGTTGTTTGCTTTTTACATCCAATCGTGTTCCGCTAATCTTTTTATGTCATCCGTCTATCTTGTCTGTGGTCTAGCTGTGCATCTCTTATGTTCTTTAGGGCTCTATTCGAGTATACGACGTGTCCATCTGTTGTCATTCATCCTTGCAATATGCCCCGCCCAACTCCGCTGTAATATATAATACATATTCGTTGTATTACATCTGTCACTTTTGATCTTTTTCGAATCTCAATGTTAGGAATACGATCTTGGAGTGTAATATTTAGCATTCTCCTCTCCATTGCTTTTTGGGTTACCTGGAGTTTATTTATTATACTTCTATTTAAAGCCCACGTTTCAGTGCCATATGTTAATACCGGCAGCACATATTGATGGAATACTCTGACTTTTATTGTATTTGGGATGTCCAATTTAAACGTAGATTTTAACCTTCCGAACGCAGACCAACCTAACGAGACTCTTCTATACAAGTCAGCCTTTAAATTACTTTTTAATATTTCGATTTTTTGTTCTCAATATATGAATGTTTGTACCTTTTCTATTCTTTCACCTTCTATTAATAGTTCCTGGCTGTTATCTTCACTTTCATTCTTCAAATATTTGACTTTGGTGAAGTTTATTTTTAGACCTATTTCTCGAGATTTGTTAATTAATCATCAGCATTTCTTGTAATTCTTCATCTGCGAACCTTAAGTGATTTAATCGTTCACCGTCCATTAGTATTCCTTTATTTTCTTACTTTAGCCATTTGAACATGTCTTCTAAAGTCAACGGGAACAGCTTTGAGGATCTTGCGTCGCCTTGTCTAATTCCTCTTTTAATTTTGATTTTATTTGCTTTTTTTTCAAGTATTATTTGTGAAGTGGCATTTTTATATATGTATTCAAGAAGAATTGTGTATTTTTTATCAACTCTGATGTTACTTAAGGCATTAAGGACTGCCCATATCTCTACCGAATCAAATGCTTTTTCGTAGTCAACCATTGCTATC
>CM032446.1:72811535-72857309 GCA_019049505.1 Pachyrhynchus sulphureomaculatus
TTCATAACCAGTTAGAATTTTTTTTCATTTCCTAACTGGTTTGGAAACAACTCAAACTTGTTTACAGATTTAATAGTAAATTATTAATTAGAAAAAAATGTTTTTAGATATTTTTTGGTTTGTTTACCAACTTTACAAAGGAATGTCTTTTTATTTCCTTTGCTAAGGGAAAGTAATTCGTAAAAAAAAATCAGTCTCCAAAATTTTTACATTGCTTCACGTTTTAGGGTCCCTAGATTACGAAAGGCATAATCTCCTCATCTGTCCGTCGATATGTCTGCCTGTTGATTTAATAACTCTCGGACGAATTAAGATATCATTTTTTTAATTTCGGTTTACATATAATATTTGAAGTAGAAATGGAATCTGTATTTTTGACCTATATTTCTTTAAGAGAAACGGATAAAAAGGGTGAGAGTGAATAATTTTTTTTATAGTTTCAACACTATTCTGAGAGATTTCCCTGATTTTTGAGATAATGAACAAATTTTAAGTGGCAAATATTTATAGTCAAATAAGTAAGGGGTTAAAGGGTGAGGGAGGGGATTAGGGGAGTTACTTCATTTATATGGTGTTATATGTCCTTGTCATGTTACTTTGAGTAGAAGAACGTGATAATGATTTTCTTTTATTATTTTTAAATATTTGTTATCAAACATTTTCGGGGTTTCTTACAGTCGCGAAATTTAAGAACTGTATTATTTTTTTTATTATTCTTAACTGTTTATGGTCAAACATGTGAAGGGTTAGTGGGAAGAGATTTCAAAGTCTGTTTTTATACTTTATAACTTTTCTTATATATTATTTTTAGAGTCCTTTGAAGGAAAAAATGAAAATTATGTGTGTTTTTCAGTATTTTCAATTTTAATAGAAATATTATGTGGAACGAAATGTTATATTTCAATTCCATTTTTAGTGTTCCGTACGGAACACTTATAAGATCACTTCGATGTCCGTTGTCTGTCTGTCACATCCGATTTTCTCTCGAAATTTATTTGACATAGAAAGTTGAAATTTGGAAATAATATAGGAATTGACGGCCTCATTAGAGCCGTGTAAACTACACAGAGTTAAATTTTGACTTAAGAGGTTAGTTTTTGGGAGGTTGAAATTAAAAGTGAATTTTTTTTTTTTACCAGGTCATCGAGTGGGGTGTCAAATGGAAGTTTGTAAAAAGACGAGTTCAAAAATATATATAATGAAATACTAGCGCGCACAATTCTCTTTGTATTATTTGTTAAAAAACTGCGAAAAATCACTGTCCCCTTACCTTATCTCGAACAGTACCGATCAAAAATTTTTTGAGAAAATTCTGGAATATTCTCTACAGATTGTTGTTGAACCAAAATTATCACGAGTGCATTACCTTTAATAATTTATCTGGTATATAAAAAAAAAAAACAAAAAAATTTCAAGGTCATCCAGTTTTTCACTAAAGATCGGAAAAAAAATTTGTTGCAAACTCATTTGGAATGTGTTTTGTGAAGTCATGATCATTTTATACTTCCGTAACGAAAATTTTTATTTTAAAAGCAATTAACTTACTAAACACTAATTGCCACAAGTCCAACTTGCACTTGACCGGTTTTTTTTTTCTTGTGAACGCTTTACATTATAGTAAAGCTTTGATTCAAGTTATCGACTAGTAATATATGGGTTAAGTTATTCTTTAGTATGAGAAAATCAAAATGACATTATTTATTTTTTATTTGTAAATCTTAAGTATGTGTATACCTGTTTTAACTCTTTTAACTCCCGTAGCCGAAAAAAATAAGTATGGTATTCGTAAAAAAAAAAACCACTTGTACCTGCATCTACATATATACTACATAATTTCGAATTTTCATCTGTCACTTGCATTGAGGGTGGAAGTCTAAGGCAAGTACCGGCGAATATTTCAGTGTTTTGAAAGGATGGAAGGATATTTTTTTAATTATTTTTCTATTTTAACGGAAATAGCATGTAGGGAAAGGAAACTATTGCGTGAGTACGAATGTTATAAAAAAAATTAGTAACAATATTTCACTTTTGAAAAATCAACTTGCATGTCAGTAGTTTTTGGTTAGTGACATTTAGAGATCCATTTAGCTGGCAGTTTTCTCATACCCACATCTAAAAATCATTCATGCCCATCCTCAATATTTGCTTATTGATGTGGTTTCTTTCTGTATTGAAATGCGTAACCTAATTTTTGATATTGGAGGAAAGACATTGTCTTCCAATGTATTAAGCATTTCGTTGTGATCTTCTGTGGCGGACAGTCATTTCAAAAAGGATGGAAGGATATTTTTTTTAATTATTTCCAATCTTAACAGAAATAGCACGTAGGGAAAAGGAAACTATTGCGTGATTATGAATGTTATAAAAAAATTAGTAAGAATATTTCACTTTTGAAAACGAAAATTTCGCCCCTATTTTCAGTAGCACAGATCAGCCATACAAAAGGTATAGGACGTGAAGGTAGTTTCAAATTTTTGTGATTAATATCTCACCATAGCGTATCATTTTGTTTTCGAAAATATCGGTTAGTAATAAATAATCTGTGGTGAGAAAGATAAATTCTGTATTAACTGTATATAAATAAAGAGTAGATAAATTTACCAATTTTTGTTCCCGTGGCAACTTTAATACAATTTTGTCGACTAAATATCAGTCGGGCACACTGTAAGGCCCTTATTATGCTCCATTTTATTAAGGGATTTGTTTACCTATATGTGCTTTTGTTATTTAAAATTATTAATTATTATTAATTAAACGTAGGCTTTGTTTTGGATTATATTTTTACATAAGCAAAGGACGATAATACAAAATGGAAACGAAAGTAAATGTTATTTCAATAAATATTTGGAGGTAGTATCACAAATATATTCATAATTAATTAAAATCGCATGAACTTATGTTTGCTTAAACCGCAAGAGTTCGACCAAAGGCAGTTTAATTGTGAAGTGTTTTCTGGCATAAAAAATATAGCTGTAGATACGGAAAGGTTCAAGAAATTTTGTCACAGTGCGAAGCCGACTGGTTACCGCCTTATTGATAAAATATGCCTTGTTGAGTTGCTCAGAGATGCTGAGCAAGGAGAAGTTATATTGTATGTAACAATAATAAGGAAAAATATGCGCGGCATCTTTAACACGAGGCACATTTTAACGATCTGGTGGTAGCCAGCCGGCTTCGTTTTGCTGCGACGTTTAGCTACACGTGTTGTAACTTCAGGTTTCAGGAAAAAAATAAACCGAACACAGTACACTTTTCTGCAAAAAAAAAGAACAGCCTTCTTACTATCGCAACACTACATGCTATACAAAATTGTATATTTCTTGGTTTAGCGAAAATCTTATTTTGCGAGCTTCAAAAATTAAAATCTTTAGTTTTTTAAAGTCACGATTTGCAACTTTTGAGGGACTTTAAATAAATAACAACACAGGTTACCGAGTATACTTTTATTTTGTTAAATGACAACGTATAAAAAATGAGTTGCAGTAGGCGTGACTGTAATTTCATAATACTACTACATTCTTAAAAACCGCAATTAATAAATTTTTAATCAAGTGAGGTATAGCCTGTCTCAAAATATAAGATCCTGATTTTTGCCGTTTTGAGTTTGGCAATATAAAAATTCTGACCTTTTGTTTATGATGGGTTGCAGAGATGGACTTAAGAATTTTATTCATTAATGCAATAAAATAAAATTATAAGTGTTTTTGGAGATGTTTATTTATAGATGCATGTAAAAACAAATGGGTAAGAAGTACAAATATACAGTTTGAATGAATGGTGTTTACAAGAAGGGACATATTGTATAAATAAAAATATATTTTAACTTAAGCCTAATTCGGTTTCCACTATCACTGTCATCAGCTGAGGTAATTATCAGTGGTTTTATATTATTTACATAAATATATGAATCTTCCAACTTTAATAACGTGCTGAATGGAATTCTTCGAGCTTTCACAAGATATATCATTTATAACTTTTTTTACTAATTCAACTTCTGACACGCTTAAAGTAGGAGAAACATTTTTTTGCGCCCTTATTTTTGATTTAACTTGATGCCAAATAATGTTCAATTGGATTAACACACAATAATTACGGAGGAAGCCGCAAAACAGTGTGTCCCATTTTCTCAGCCATAATATCACAAACATATTTCTTTTTCAATTTATAGTTTTTTTCAAAAGTTTCAAAAGATCACTTTTTTTATAACTAAAGTCAAAATAAATGTCATTTTCTAACATATATTCCTATATTTTCCGATTAGGAACCTTATTTAGTAGGCGACAATGGTAACTTGCATTGTCCATAACTATAACAGTCTGTTCGGGAACATTTGGCAAAAGGGAATTTTGAAATCAATTTTCAAAAAGTTCTGCGTTCGTGTCTTCGTGGTAGTCCAAAACTAGAATCTTTTATGTTTTTTGCAGAAAATAGAAAAAAATTTGAAACCCAGCCCTTTTCAGATCCAGCATGCAAATGGTTATTCGTTTACCTTTATTTGAAGGTGCGTTAGTCTGACTTTTTGTACTGCTGTCAACCCACCCTTTTTGCACAGTATCATGGGTATCGAACCATGTTTCGTCAAGGTAAATTATTGGTCAATTCTCTGATCAATACTTTTTAATTTCTTGTAAATAAGTATGTCGCAAGATTCGTAATCTTTGTGACTTCATCACTACTTGCCGCTTGTTGATTTTTCGGAACGCCAGTCGCATTCTTAAGAGAATTCTGTGAAGGGTTGATCGGCCATAATGTATATTGGTCCCGTCCTGCACCAGTCTGAATTTTATTTTGTCCAGTGTCGACACGAAACTGCTCTTCATACATAGAATATATTTTTCTCCTGATGACGCCTTTTTCACAATTATCTACGTGATGCATTTGAAAATCTTTCCGTTTTTTTCCTGTCCCTGAGTGATGGTTTTACTACAATACCCCTAATCGTAGAAATTGGGGTTTTGTTAGTTCACTGGTTTCTTGCAAAGTACTTTTTACCAAACTGTCGTAAACATTTTTCACTATTTGTTTAGCGTCAAGTGATAAATGTTTTCTCTTTGCGATAGTCACTATTGCAACTTTCCCACGGACGCCACATAATTAAAATAGAACCGTTACTTTGTAAGTTGTAAGTAAAACTTAAAATAAAAATAATAAAAAGTATCTTTCAAATATTGATGGGGACCTGTGGTCATTAGGTCTATATTATCAAATACTTAAAGGGCTCCCAAACCAGGTTGCCAGGTAGCAAATATGTAGGTAAAAATAGATCCAATATGATTGCAGGTGCAAGTGAGGGCGGTATACAAAACAGGTAAAATAAAAATATGTTTATCGGAATACCTGGCAACTATGCACAAAACCCATAATAGGGTCGTTTATTGCCCCATTGAAAAAAGCGAAAAGGTAGGATCTTATATCTTGGGATTTACTTTATATATCTTATTCTTGTTGACCATTAAAGATTAGGATTTAGGTTTTTTTTTTTTCCCTTTATTTTAATTACGGTCAAAGAGGCTTAAAAATGTAGAATTATTAATATCGGGCTGTAAATTAAATAGGTTTATATTGGGATCTTTATTGTTTTTTATAAATTTCGATTGCTTCTAAACAATATAGTTTTCTGCTCTTTTGTTCACAATCTAAAATATTTAGACTAATTTATTTCTGGAAAGTTATGTGACGTCTCTAAGAAATGGTTGGCAAAATTGGAATTTTGTTTTTTAATTTTGTATAAAGCGTAATGTTCCTTATATCTAGTGTTAAAAATTTCTTCCTGTTTGTCCTGTATACAGGCTATTGCATTCATTACATTTTAATCTATAAACTCCTGATTTTTTAAATTTAATCCTTTTTTACTTTTTACATTGAAAATCATGTTTGAAAGTTCTTGTGAGAACTTAAAAGCAATATTATTGTTTTCATTTTTCTTTAAAATATTTGAGATTTTATTGGATATTTGCCCGAAATATGTGAGAGTGTTGTATTTTTTGGGGATTTTGATTTTGGGGTATATTCGACTAACAGTTAGTGGTGTTCGTTTTATGGAGATCAATTTGTTGATTTCAGAGACATTGTATTCGTTATTAGCAGCAATAGAATCTAATGATATTAAGTTCTCTCTCCAGATCCGCTTTTTCTAATGGAATAGAGAAGGCTTTGTGTATCACTGATCTATATACTGCTAGCGGAAGTACAAAACTTGGTCTCAAAGGCGATAAAGGAAGCGGCATGTTTATATAATTCAATATGGTTTAACAAACACCTAAGATTTGAAACAAAATCTCGAATCTACAAGACCATAATTAGGTCTATATTAACATACACAGGAGAAACCCCGTCCAAATTATTGAAAAACAAATATAAAATGCTCGAAACCACAGAAATAAAAGTAGTGCACAGAATAGTGGAAAAGACCTAATTCAATAAAAAAACATACAAAATAGATACTATAAATGCTTGGATATTGAACAGAAATATATAATGGATTAAACATATAGATAAAATGATACAAGAAACAATCACAACTGACAAGTCACCAGTATGAAAGGCTGCATGGAGGACCCCAAAAACGTTACAGTAACAATTTTCCCAATGTAAGATAGGGGAAGACGGTAATAAACAGGCAATTGTGCCTATAAAATAGAGAAAGAAGAAAAGGAAAATTTTACTGCACCAAATTAGGATGAGTTACTTGTAGAAATATCCGCCATTAAGAGTTTTAAAACAAAATAACCGGTCAAGTGTAAGTTGAACTTGCGCAATTAGTGCGTTTGATTGCTTCTGAACTAAAAATTTTTGTTACAGAGGTATAAAAATGATCAGTGACTTCACAAAACACACCCCAAATGGGTTTTCAACAAAGTTTGTTTCCGATCTTTACTGAAAACTGATGACCTTGAAATTTTTGTTTTTTTTTATATACCATATAAATTATTAAAGGTAATGTACTCGTGATAACTTTCGTTTAAACTACAACCCGTGAAGAAATAATTCAAAATTTTTTTCAAAGTTTTTGGATCAGTAACTTTTCGAGATAGAGGGGGGGGATAGCGATTTTTTTTTAAAAATAATACAAAGAAAAGTGTACGTATGTAAGACATTACATATATTTTTTGAACTCGTGTTTTTTACAAGCTTTCATTTGACACCCCACTCGATGACCTAGTAAAAAAAAAAAAAATTTTTTTTTTTTTTACTTCCGATTTTACCCCTTAAGTCAAAATTTAACTTTCAAAACTACACGGCTCTGATGAGGCCAACAATTTCTGTATTAGTACCAAATTTCAATTTTCTACGTCAAATAGTTTCGGAAATCGGGTGTGACAGACGGATAGACAGACACCGAAGTGATCTTATAAGTGTTCCGTACGGAACAATAAACGTTAAAAATGATTCCCATATGATACAGATTTTTTTAGCTGACAGAGTATAAAATAGAAACATTAACCACCTTTGTTATTCAAATTCCCATGATAATGCATAAAAGTAATGTAATTTATGAGTTAATATTGTTTATGGTGCACGCAAAATAAATTACCGTTATCACTCCCAATAATGACTTGGTATCTCATGATAGACGTTTATTTGTTAATACTAATATTTAAGAGTGCCTTTAAACGAGCAACATATTTTCCAATATTACGTTTCGTGTAATTTTGTTGTCGACATGTTGCTGAAAATATTTAATATACCTAGTATATGAAAATATTGGGTAACTGTAAAAATCCGTGCCCGATTAGAAACCAAATTAAATACAACAGATGTTCATGAAAAATAGTATTTATTAATCAATAATGTACTCTACATCATTTTTTATAACTGTCCTCCCATCGTTTTATAAGTTTTTGAATTCCTTCTTTGTAGAAACTGCGTGGTTTCTTTTCAAAGAAAGTCGTAAGGTAGTTTTTGACTTCTTAAATAGAATCAAGTTTTTTTCCATTCAAATTATTTTGCCGAGAACGAAACAGATGAAAATCTGAAGAAGCAGGATCAGGGAATCTGATGGGTGCTGGAGGATTTCTCATTTTAACTCCCTAAACTTTTGTAGTGACTGTTGAGCGACATGTGACCTAGCATTGTCATGGTGAAAGATGATGCCTTTTCTTCAATTTACTAAATTTGGAAGTTTTTGCTTGGATTTCAACACTGAGTTGGGTGAATTGCTCACAGTACTTCTCTGCAGTTATTGCTTGGCCATGTGGAAAAGAAGCTCGTAAAAAATTATTCTTCTGCAATCCTACCAAACACACAACAACATTTTCATTGGATGCAATTCAGCTGTTGCCATAGGTTCTGCTTTTTCACTTCCATGCTTCCAACTTCTTTTTTTTATTATGTCGTTATTTTTTTCATTTTCAATTATGACTTGATCCAAGACAGAGAGAAAAATGGCTGTGGCAACACTGTTTCAATTTGTTCCGTTCTGTCAAAACGTGCGGAACCAATATATCGAGTTTCGAAGTGTATCCATGTCGCTTTAAATGACGAAGTGCAGTCAAATTATCAACATTTAGTCTCTCAGTAAATTTCTTTAGTGATAATCCGTAGATTTGTATTCACTAAGTCACGAATAAAGTCATTATCAATGCCGGAAGATTGCCCAGAGCGCAGTTTATTGTTTTAGATTGAAGTCACCATTTCGAAATCGACCAAGCCACTTTTGAACTCTCGTAAGAGCAGGAGCACGATTCAGATAAACGTTTTGAATATTTTTTTTGTTGCAATTGCAACACACTCCCTTTTTAAATTCATATAACATAACATGTAACTTTTCATTTTCCATTTTGAATATTCCTTGCACACAAATTAGTTTAAAATAAACATTTTTTTTAAAAGTTATGTTAACTCACGACGCAATTAGATAACTGTCAGTTAACAATATGATTATAAAAGAAACATCAGCACAGTCAAAAGGGCATGCTTCTGCCATATATGAAAACCCAGGCACGAAGTTTTGCAATCACAAAACAATAGTTGCAATAATACTAAAATTATTTTCGTGGTCCAGCTTCTCGAACTTGACATGCTATATAATTACAGTAACATCATCAACTCTAAGAAATATTTGACTAGTAAGTTTTAACAAAAGTGTTACATTTGCATCCTTGCTAACGTATCAGTCTACAAGTTACATAATGGTGATGAAACATTTCAATTCAAATAAATAAGAATTATTATTGATATTAATTTTTCTTGGATGTACAAAGTTCCTGCCCAGCAAATATTTTATACAACCTAATAGAATAGAATGTTAACCAAGATGCATACATGTGTTTCATTGGCTACAACAAGACCTTTGATAAAGTGCGACCTGACCAATTAATGATAGTTCTTCAAATGAAACACTTAGAGTACAATGACCTAAGAATAATATCGAATTTATATTATAATTAAAAAGTACAAATATCCATTGAGAGACAAATATCAGAAGAAATTCAAATAAAGAGAGGAGTTCGAGAGGGGGGCATATTGTCGCCAGTACTGTTCAACGCGTATTCTGATGAAATTATCAGAAAAGCTCTCGAGGACGAATTAAAATAAATGGAACACCGATTAATAATTTGACATACGCAGATGACATTGTAATCATAGCGGAAATCATGCAAGATCTGCAAAGACTGTTGATTGATGTACAGTCAAGAATATGGACTGATACTTGACGCCAAGAAAACAAAATTTACGAGTGTCTCAAAAAGTATAGGAAACAATATCGAACAATCCAGAAATGTTCATATTTGGATACACAGATAAATAACATAAATAATTATATCAAATAAATCAAAATACGTATAGAGAATGCCCGTGTAGAATGAAAAAAGTTTTATGTGCCAGAGACTTGACACTTAATCTGAGAGTTCAATTGGTAAGATGTTACATCTTCGCTACACTATTCTATGGTGTGGAGGTGTGGACATTGGACGCAGCGATCACCAGCCGCCTGGAATCGTTCGAACTATGAGTCTACAGGAGAGTCTTGAAGATACCATGGACACAGTATATAACAAACGTAGAAGTCTTGAGAAGATCAGAAAAAAAATAGGAAATAATGGACACAATCAAAGACAAAAAATTACAATACCTTGGCCACGTAACACGAGGGGAGAGATATGCCATGCTGCGTCTAATAATGCAAGGAAAAATTCAGGGAAAGAGATGCACAGGAAAGAGAAGAATATCATGGCTGCGGAACCTGAGAGAACGGTTCGGATATACCTCGAGTGAAATTTTCAGAGCAGTGGCTTCTAAAGTAAGAATTGCGATGATGATTGCCAACTTTCGACGCGGAGATGGTACTTGAAGAACAAGAATAGAATAGAATGGAAATTCTGGCAATGCTATAAAATTTTTGTTTAATATATATTATCTTAGACACAAAGAAAAAAATACTTTATTGAACTTTTCAGTCGATACATTTCAATAAGGAACACATGCCTGTTTTGAGATGGATATATATAATAAAACATTTCTTTGTGAAATTAAAAAAATAAATGTTATTTTGCTTCTTTATAGCATAGTGTGTTGAAAATGACGATACTGTTCTTTAAAAGAAGTGAAGATAATAAAGCACAATAAATATAGGTTCTATAGGTTTTAATTTTAACAAATACATGTGCTAAGTTTTTAATAGGAGATGGTGGGTGAAGTGATTGTGGGATGGTTAGGGGAGTTGCTGCTACTCCTGAGTATTGGTACATTGTGCCCTGTCCTCTATTCCTCGGAGGTGTATCTGGTGTCGTCGGGTCTTAAGTTTAAAGTCGGTTGTTATGTGAGCAGCTTGCGGAATTACAGAGAGAGTTTTGAATCCGTTTGAGGCCGTTCGCGGGTGGGTGTGGGGCTTTTCCACTGAGTTAGCAGAGTCTTGACCTAGTGACGAGCTTTTGCGGTGATGTACCTTGTCGTCCCGTACTGTACCCTACTCTCTTTCTTCTTCGCATAACGATCCACAGTAGGTAGCGTGATTGTTACTTCATTCACCTTAAGCAGAAGAATACCAGTTGTCCATGCAAAGATCGGCTGACCGCAAGAAGTTATACATCTCCGTATAAAGTTCAGCTTGTCACTCCTTGTAGTGAACCTGATTTCTTTATAATAAATCTTCTAGGACTCTATACTGAGGCATACCTGCTGCTATTGCGGATCAACAGAAATACTTCCGCGCATGCGCTGTTCTTGTAATACTTGTAGTAATATAACAATCTACCAGCAATTTCCGAAATACTGAATTTTTTTTGTTACCATAAGAGTAATGTATTTATTCACTGCCAAATTTACATTAATACTAACCCGCATTAATGCTCTCTTTGTAATCTATTTTTGGGCGATCTCAGTAGACCAAAGCAATATGTAATATTTTACTGGTATTTATTCGTATGTTAGTGTTAGTTTATTGATTATGTAATTAAAAAATAAATTATTTTTCCAGATTTTTTATCTCTAACAGTAACTTTTTCACAAACATGGCGAGCTATGTAGAAATGATGAATATAGATGCGTATCAAATCCGGTGAAAAAGTAAAATATCAAGGTTAAATGAGTAAAAAAGCTCTCTTATTCAGGGAAAATTTAATCTTCTGTGGATTTTTAAGCGCTCTATTTTAATCTAATTGAGTTTTCACATGTAGGTATATTATTTGGCGATTCTTCATCTGGACATTGTATTAGGGCAGGCCTGAAATTAATAGTTTAAAGGTTATCAGTATCTAAAAATATATGAATATAAATATAAAACAGGATATAAAAGATTTAGTAATAAAAGTTGTAAACTAGATTTGAAGCTGCTTATTCAAAAGAATAACAGTTCAAAAAATACTTATGCGTGAAAAAAATTTAAATGTTTTTATTAGTTCTACTTTAGATTTAGCAACTTGAAGTTACAAGGAACTCACCATCTTTACGACAAGAAAACTTATTTGTAAAAAATTTTTGAATTCTATTTTAGAGTTATATCATTATTACTGTAGAAGATATGCACATACGTATATATGATGATAAATCAAACGTCTTTCGTCGTTGTCCGATGCCTAACTTCCATTCGTTTCTGTTGTTCCATTGGTGTTCGTTTAAATCCTGGAACTCATTGCTCTTTCTATCCCCTCCTTCCATGTCTTCTTGGCCTTCCTCTCTTCCTGTGCTGTGGTGGTACCCATTGTATAGCAACTTTAGGTAGTCTGGTGTCTGCCATCCTTTGCACGTGTCCATACCATATTAATTGAGCTCGTTGCTTTCACTAAGTCTCCATGTTTCTGCTCCATATATTAAGCTGCTCTTTATAATTGCTTCATATATATATTATATATACATACGTATATATACGTGTATATAAGGATACTTTTGGGAATATTCCCGAAATTATCTTATTATTTGCTTCTTGTTTGGAAATAGCTTTAAAAATCATTTATGTCGGTGATCAAGAAGATAAATAGATCGTTATATCGCAATATGCATTACTTTTTTTTTATTTATCTTGATTATTGTCTCAGAATAACCAATTATTAAGATCTTCAATAAAGAAGGTTAACCAACAACCATAACAATTTTGTTGTACGTGCATAATTTTTTGTATTTTCTTTAGCAATATTTTTCTCTTATTCTTTTCTTAACTCGACGAAGCAACATTATACTGTGCCAAATTTTAAAATTGTGTCAAGCCATATGTAATTTTAAGTTAGTTCAAGTTCGAATTTTTACTTTATTGCCTATAACATGTTTAATAAAAAGTGTTTTTGATAATATCAATCTTTCTTGAACGTACGAAGGTTGTGCCCATAATAAATAATTATTTCCCACAACCTAACTTTTAGAGAATGGAACGAAATTAACAGTCTTGCCAATATGCCAAGGATATTGTAGGCATGGTTGCAATAGACTAAGAGACATTATTGCTACATATATTTAAAGAAATTTCAACATGAAATTTTTAAAAAGAAATCTAGGTTGTTGTAGTAGTAAATATTGATCAGAATTCTTGGGTAATTTATATTATATTAGGAAAAAAAAATATTGCAGTTTTCAGTTGAAACAGTTAGGTACTGAGCACAAGCCTGTTTTCATATTTTTTTAAATTTTCAATCTTAGGTTTGACTTATAGCAATTTACATAATTGAGGAATGTATTGTTAACATTTATTTATTCGGCTCGATAACTTGGTATTTCATAATTTTAACTTTCCTTTCAATACATCATCTAAGAACAGTTCATAACGTTGATGACTAAATACAAACCAATATTTTGAGCCATAGATTACCAACATGAAACCAAGATTGACAATAGGACTTACTTTTTGAAATATTTTCAAAAAATCCTTCCTTTTTTGAATTTAGATCGTCATATATTTATTTTGAATTTTTCTACTAAACACTAATACAGTTTTATCTATGTTGATTAAACTACAAAATTCATTATTCTTTTCTGACAAAACAGGTATGTACATATTCAAAGGTATAAAAAGTATTGCTAAAATCTGTGCTACGAACTAAATTGTAAGGGAGAAAAATTCCCTAAAATAAGATAAAAGTGGCCCAGTTTTTTTAAAACACGGAAGATTTTGTGGCATAATTCCAAAAATGAAACAAATATATGAACAGAAAATTGAAAATAAATAAATTATTTTTAGAAGACCTCTAGTTGGCAAATTAGAGTAATTTATATGTACTTTTTTATAGGTGGTGAAGGATAAAAATGAGCTGTCACCCTAATTATTAATGTCATCGTTGGACAAGAAAATAAAAATGTGTTTAACATTTTTCCTTTTAAATATGGACTTATTTTAGAGACAAACAACAATGTGTTTAATATTTATTCATAAAAAACTTGATAGTATTTCAAAAAGAAAATCGTGCTTTATCTCGAACTTTTGATAGTTAAAATTTAACGAATATGTCAAGTGATCCAGAAACTACGAAACATAAAGCATCAGGGACAGTAAAGAAAAAACCAAGATCAAGGTCAACTCCTCGTTACAACGATGTGGATAAACCACGAAAGAAAAGACATTTAAGTGCTACCAACTCTTTCGCTTCAATTCCGAATGCCATCAAGTTGTCTATGCTCAATAGTGGATTGTTGCCAACAAGTAAATTTAATGGTACGTAGAGTTATTTTTCTTCGTCTTTTTAGCTTGTTATAAAGTAAAAGGTAAATTTTGTGATTTTAAGGAAATTCCTAATATAAGACGTTAGGAAAAGCTTACATAAAAATAAGGATTGTGCCAGTTTTTATCAAACTTGCACAGTTGAAGATGATTTTGGTAAAAAAAAATTGAAAAAATTATTTAAAATCTTCAGCAGTAGCTTTTGCTATAAAAACTAATAGTAATATATGTAAAACATAGTGTATATAGCTAAAAAGGAATTTAAAAATAGCTATGACTTATCCACCAGTTATTTTAGATATTAATGATTTTTCTTTATATTACAGGAAGTTATCAAATATACTACTTTATTAAAAATATCCTTAAAATTACAAGAGCGCTTTTATAGTTTCCATTTAATAAAGCTTTTACGAGGGCGTATTGATGATTTTTTTAGCCTAGCATTAAAAGAATAAGTAAATCTCACAAATAAAAACAGGCCAAGTACAAGTCGGCCTTGTGTAATTAGTGTTCCGTACATTGACTGCTTTTAAAATAAAAATTTTTGTTACGGAGGTAAACCTCAAATGAGTTTTCAACAAAGTTTTTTTCCTATCTTTACTGAAAACTGGTGACCTTGAATTTTTTTTTGTAAATCAGATAAATTATTAAAGATAATACACTCGTGATATTCTTCGCTCAATCTACACCCTGTGGAGAATATTCCACAATTTTTTCAAAATTTTTAGAGCGATACTTTTCGAGATAAAGGGAGGACAGCGATTTTTAGCAATTTTTTTAAATAATACAAAGGAAAGTGTGCGCAAGTATTACATTATATATATTTTTGAATTCGTGTTTTTATAAGCTTTTATTTAACGCCACACTCGATGACCTGGTAAAAAATTTTTTTCACTTTCGAATTCACCCTCAAAACTAATCCCTTAATCAACATTTAACTTTCAAAACTACACGGCTCTGATGAGGCCATCAATTCTAATATTAGTGCTAAATTTCAACTTTCTATGTCAAGTAGTTTCGGAGAAAATCGAGTGTGACAGAGGACAGACACCTAAGTGATCTTAGTTTCTTCACGGTGGTCTTCTTTTAATTGTATACACTTAGTGCAACGATTATAAAGTAA
Organism: Pachyrhynchus sulphureomaculatus; assembly: GCA_019049505.1. NCBI lineage: Eukaryota > Metazoa > Arthropoda > Insecta > Coleoptera > Curculionidae > Pachyrhynchus > Pachyrhynchus sulphureomaculatus. The sequence continues at coordinate 72,826,745 of CM032446.1, forward strand.
CTCTAGACTTTTTAAAAAAAAACCTTGCCTTGATTTGCAAGTCAGTCTTCGACATAATTTATTATTTCTTTATTTAAATGAAATTTCTGTCTTTCCAAATGTTTTTTTTCAGTTTTAAAAATTGATAATAGACCAAGGAAGCTAAATCATGGGAATAAGGGAGATAAACAATCAATTCGAAGACAAATGTGTGTATTTCTGTTAGTAGGCGTATTGTTCTGCAAAAACAGCATCCAGACATTTTTCCTGGACGCTCTTCCATAATTTTTTCGGGTAATTTAGTTAAAATTGAATAATATTCTTCAGTCACTGTTTTACTGTATTCCAAGTAATCTGTAAGAAGAATCTCATCCTTCTCTTAAATAATGGAAGCAAGAACTTTTCCTGCTTCTTGGGGTGAGGTGTACCAGCATGTTGCTACTCACACCTACGTTTCATTGAGAGTTACCATTCGATCCGAAAAGTTCGATGATGAATCCTTTTCAAAATGGCTCCAAATTGACTTATTGATGTAATGGCTCTGTCGTTTTTGGTCGGCGTTCAGACTTTTAGAGATCCCTTTGACTGATAATTTTCTAATACCCAAGTCAGAATAGATAATATGAAAATACTGCTATACGTTTAAGTCCAATTCGTCGATTCTTAGAAAGCATTTCATGCATACCCTCAACATTCTCTCGAGGAGATGCAGAAAAAGGTCTTCCAGCACGGTGTTCACCACTGATGTCGGTTCCTTCTCTCTTAAAATTGACAACCTAATTTTTGATAGTGGCGCAAAAAGGCTATTGTTCCTTCAATGTACCAAGCATGTTGTCAGTTTTTTTAGCGAAGCGAACCCTTCTTTCTTTACTAAGGTTATAGTTTTCGTTGGTCATATCTCTTTTAAAAATTCACTATAAATAGCAAAATAAAATCTGGTCAAACTTTGCATACTTATTACTAAATCCCAAACTATTGTCCATGGCAACATCATTTGGGTTAGACAATGGGAAGTAGTCTAGGCAAAGTAGTTATCAAGTTCAGTATTAGTAACCGTATCAAGCAGTCTTCGTCAAACGATTAACAATGACAATATTGCCAGTTATCTGGAGAAGACACACTGATGTCGAAATAATCATGGTATAGAATAATCATAATAAAGTGGATATTTTGATTTGTTCCTTCTCTATGAATTTTCATTATTGCTTAGTAAGAAAAAATACAATAAATTACGAAATTTGTTCACAATATGTTTCGAAATAAATGGTTTCACTTTCATCGTATTAACCTTTTATAATACAATAATAATGTATTTTAAAGAATAAATAATATTTTGTATTTATACCTATCGTAACTTAAATGGATTCAAATATCGTACATTTCCGTGTTGTTAAAATTATAATTCTATCCTAAAATCCATCTTTACCTTAGGTACTAGATTCCTGTTTCTCCATTGCCGTTCAGCTTCGAAGATGTTGTAAATCCGTTGAGCTTCATCTTATTTTTTTCATAATATATTTAAATATAGAAATTGCCTACATTTGATAATATACACTGAGAAGAAGTCAATAAAATTTCAGCAGGTTGTCTTTTTCTTATTTGACACCTGACACCATTTGTGCCGTACTGTTAAATGGTAGTCATTACGCCGAAGTCGGGTAAAAGACTGAAACTCTTCTCTATGAACGGCACAAATACGCGCTTAAATATATTTGGAAAGTAGAGCAGAGTATAGGATTAGCTTCTGTTATGTATTGTTTTTAGTGATTCTCTACATAACTAGATTTTAGTTATGCATCCAAATATGTTGCTTTTTAGTGTTCCATACGGAACACTTATAAGATCGCTTCGGTGTCTGTCTATCTGTCCAGCTGTCACAACCGACTTTCTTCGAAACTATTCAAATTCAAACTCTTTTATTAACCAAGTTGATTATATCTGGTAACATTGGTTTCGTCATAGAATAAATTAAAATAGAAATAATATATAAATTTAACTATAACTATCATCAAAACACAAATATACCTACAAATAAATAGATAGTCTCATACACACATACCTAAGTAAATAAGTATAAATATATAATAAAACAATATATAAACAAAATATCCAAGTCAAAATACAGAAATAAGTATAAAATAAGTAGATAGTCGCATATACACATACCAGTAAATAGGTATAAGAATATAATAAAATAATAAATAAACAAAATATCTGGTACAAACAGAGGCATGATGTATCCTACTATCCGACTCATACACGCAACTGCACCGTCGCACAGTGGGGAAAAACGAAAAATCGTGTTTCAAAATTGTCTAGAGCCTTCAATTTTGGTTCGATTTGGACGATTTTTTTTTTAAATTGAAGCTTATTAAATTCCGCACAAAGTTGTCGGAGCCGATTTTTCAATTAAACTTTTGTTTCAAAATGGCGGACGTTGGTTTCTGATTATATAGCGACTGAGACACAGAAAACGCTTACAGTTTCAAACCAAGTTGTGCTAAAATGCGTGTATGTATGTTTTTTTTATGTCGCAGATAATATATCTAATATCACAGTTACAAGATTAATAATAATGAACCCAAAATGGCAAAATAGTAAAATATATGTTAATTAGATATATACCTTGGCACAAAAATTCCAAGATAAAATTTTTGGGAATATATAATCTTGTGACTATAAAGTACAAGAACAGTAATCTGCTTGAGTATAGATATAACCGATCGTAGAAATTACACGCGCACGAATTGGACAAATGCTGTTGTTGCCTCCATAGCCGTAATGCGTTAAGTTGAGCTCGCACTTGCCAACATAACACGCGCTCACATGCATAGAGAATCTCTTTTTCCGTAAGTGCAGATAAATAACGCTATACACTCAACAATTTTTCCCTGATCTAGTTGGAATGCTAACTATTACTGGGCACTCCAGTCTCATTTGTGCCACGAATATCAACCGGTTTTAACTACGCTGAATATGTTGACATTACAACAGAGCAGAGTTGTCTCTGATCCGACCCTTGTTTACAACATCTCACAATAACATCATATATTGTCCTGAGCTCATGGAGCTAACAAAACTTAATATTCCACCGCGACCGCTAAGACAATGTCCTTTACTTCACGTATCTCACAACATAGGACATTGTATGGCAGTAATTCTACCGGTAATCGACTATGCATTTACGCCAACCTATTTTCTAATTCTGTAAACTATTTTCCAACGTCTCCTGCGGCATTCAAAACATCTTTTCTACGTTGTTCTCTTCTAGACACTGTCTACTAACACATTGTATATTTTATAGACATATTTATTTTCTTATTTTTCTAGTCTATTCCTATAATTCAGTAGTTCTGTATATATACTAAAGGGTTTTTCTCGTTAATAAAGATTATTATTCCTCTTACAAAGTACACGCAGAGAAATGCTAACATAGGGACAGTTAAATATTTTGCTGCATTAGCCACTGTTTAGTAATATCAGCCACTTTTTTGCTACAACAGCAAACAATGTGGCTAGTGCAGCAAAATATTTAGCTGTCCCTATTTTAACAAAACGTTTTAGCTGTTGTAGCCATTTTCTAGCTGTGTGAGCTGTCCTTTTCTGCGTGTATCGCTGTTTTTTGTATCTGCTAGAAAATTGTCTACGATACTTAAAATTTACAGCAGCAATATTCTAGCAATAACTGCATGAAAATTTAAATCCCGCAACTAAACTTGAATAACTTGAATGATCTGACTGCCACAGTCTAAATGCCACAGAGAAACTTTCTTGCTCGATTCAATTTTGGCATCTGCCATATTTGATTTGTCATTTTAAGTCAATTCTTGAAACATATTTATAATTAACAACCTTAAAGAAATTATTTATGCAAATGTTATGGATATAAAATAATAATGGTACGTTTATTCATATTTATAACACTTTTATTGTTCATGGCAGCCATTTTGGGTTCATTATTATTAATCTTGTAACTGTGATATTAGATATATTATCTGCGACATAAAAAAACATACATACACGCATTTTAGCACAACTTGGTTTGAAACTGTAAGCGTTTTTCTGTGTCTCAGTCGCTATATAATCAGAAACCGCCATTTTGAAGACGTCCGCCATTTTGAAACAAAAGTTTAATTGCAAAATCGGCTCCGACAACTTTGTTCGGAATTTAATAAGGCTTAATTTAAAAAAAAATCGTCTAAATCGAACCAAAATTGAAGGCTCTAGACAATTTTGAAACACGATTTTTCGTTTTTCCCCACTGTGCGTCGGACTGATTTACGCGCCTGCCCAGCTGTGTATTATATTAAATTCAAATTTTAGATTTATCACAAGTACAACTGCCCTCGCTGGATAAAAAGAAATGAACTCCTGGAGAGTGTAAAAGACGCCTCCCAATAACATTCCCTCCCTAATTTCCTTTTTAAAGGTCAGTACACAAGAAATGTTCGTTACACCCCGAGGAAGCCTATTAAACAACTTGCTCCCACAATAAATCGGTGTCCTCTTGAAGGCTTCACGTGAATGTCTCATAAGGCAAATATCATTCCTCAACCTGGTGTCATACACATTATGTTCTAATGAAGGTCTTTTTTGTTGAATATATACAAGTAGTTTTAAAATGTATATGGAGACCACGGTCACAACACGAAAGCTCTGGTAAATGTCGCGGCAGGTGGAGTGGTGGAGTTATAGGGTAAATCGAATATTAAACGAATTATTTTTTTCTGAATAAGGAATACCCTATGAATGTCCATAGCTTGTCACCATCTTATTTTGTTATAGGACAGTGCTGAATGTACCAACGCACGGTAAACATTAATTATAATTTTTTTATCCTTTAAAGAATTTCTTAAGGGGTTAATAATATAAAACGCCTTGTTGAGCCTAAAGCACACCCCCTCAACATGTTCACTTCACTTAAGACAAGAATCGATGTTCAGACCCAGGAAATTGATAGTCCGTCGAGGCAAATGTAGCAAATGTCCCTCGAACTGGAAAATTAAATTGGAAGGGGCAGCGACCTCCAAATATACCGTTTTATTAACTTTGGCGCAAATCTTTCGATCAGATAAAAATGATTCTATTCATTTATTTATGTTTCTTCCGATACCGATACTTTCCAGTTTTTTGGCAACAAATCTCTTATCGACGACAGCAAACGCACCAGAAAGATCAAAAGAAAAGATTACAATTTTTTCCCCATTGTCAGCGTCAGAGGCAACAAACTGCACCAGACTTGCAGCCGCCGATTCTGTGGAGAGACTATTTCTAAATCCGTGTTGACTATTATTAAAAATTTTGCATTTATTGAGGAAACCTATCAACCTCTCGGAAACAATTTTCTCGAATATATCTATTTGACACAGAAAGTTGAAATTTGGTACTAAGATAGGAATTGATGGCTTCATCAGAGCCGAGTATTTTTGAAATCGAGAGTGAAAAAGAAATTTTTTTTACTAGGTCCTCGAGTGAGCTGTTAAATCAAAGCTTGTAAACACACGAGCTCAAAAATATATATAATGTAATACTTGGGCACACTTCGCATTATTTTTAAAAAATCCCGAAAAATCGCCGTACCCCCCTTTATCTCGAAAAGTACTGATCAAAACATTTTGAAAAAATTCTGGAATATTCTTCACGGGGTGTAGATTGAACGAAAATTATCACGAGTCACCTTTAGTAATTTATCTGGTATATAAAAAAAAAACAAAATTTTCAAGGTCATCAGTTTTCACTGAAGATCGGAAATAAACTTTGTTGAAAACTCATTTGGGGTGTGTTTTGTGAAGTCACTGATCATTTTAAACCTCCGTAACAAAAATTTTTATTTTAAAAGCAATCAACGTACGGAATACTAATTGCGCAATTTCAACTTGCACTTGACTGGTTATTTTTAGTTTTTAAGAAGAAAAAGTGAAGACTAATAGAATTCTTGAAATATCATTAAAGTAGGCTCAGATTGCATGTTTATTCTGCCAAGAAGATTCAGACACATATTGCAGATAATATATGTGAGGGATTATTAAAGATTAAGCTGGCATTTAAAAAAATATGTAATTACAGTAATATGATTTTTAACTGTGATTAAAAGTAATGGTTATACCACCAGCTATATCCTATAGAGTTTTATGCATAAGGCTCAATTATATATTTTCTAGGTTTGAGCCGGATTTTAACTGCCAAATTTGGTCGGAGTAATATGCAACAAATTGTATCTCTGGCTTGTGAGGGCTTAAAATTTCAGAACTCCGTCAGAGGCTGTTTAAGGCTACATACCAACAGAGTTTTTTGATTTAGTTACCCTAATGATGAAGCTACTTAGCGGTAATGGAGGCATAATACGGCCAAACACGCCCGAGATAGATTGACAAAGAAAGAATAGTGGATCCTGCTGAAATATGGAGTTTTTCATTCTTGGTAGTTGATACGGCTAAATTTGGTTTAATACCACATGTGTGCCTAAGCACTACCCACAACTTGTAACGAGTTTATGTCCGCCCTTTTTCTTGCTATAGAGTAATTAAGACATAGATAAACATGTCCAATAAGAGAAGCGAACCGTATCTGTTGGCCCTCACTTTACCTATTTCGCGACGGCTTAACATGGAAACTCGGATGACAGATGTCCCAAAACTCTAATTCTAATAAATGTTTCAGATATAACAATGTTTTGAGTGACCGACGATCTATACCTGTAATTAAGAGCGATTTGTATTCAATTAATTTTTTTCAGGTTCAAAGTTTTGAATTTCACTATGAGATAGAAAATGAATAAATAAATTTCCTCCTTTAAACACTTAATAACTTTATGGCCCCTATTTATGATTTACTTGTTTTATTTATTTTTCATGAAATCTTGGTTCTATACGCTTGGTAAAGTATAACCTTGAAACGGTATTTACATACAGTGAATTAGTTTTAAAATGAAATGAAATAGATTAAATTGTGCTACTTTCAGGTTCGTCAACGGGAAACGTTCAAATTCGATTTTCTTTGCATCGCATTATTCGTATTTAACGTGAATGGCAACTTCAATGCCTCTTCTGTGTCTGCAGAGAATTTAATTTTTATTTACTTCTTATTCGCGATAAATGTAATCCCTATAGATTTTCTTTAACTTCGACATTGTCATGAAATTATAGACCCTAGTGAATATCACTTTGTTCTAATTCTTAAGAATACTGACGAGTTTACTTTTATGCAAGAGGAAACTAAAGTAAGAATTTTTACACTTAGATGGATAGATACATGACTTACCGGTGACTTAGATGCTCACTGCATATAAATGTTTCAAGGGCTTGTGGTGTACTTGTCCTATTTTAGGGTTGTGGAGTAGTAGTAGATGGGTGCGGAAGCTTATAGCCCATCAAACAGGCCAGACAGATTTATGTGCCAACTCCAATTAACGCCTGCGTCATGTCACCCAGGTAGGACCTACAGTTTAACGTGGGATGCAAACCACATGATCGGTGGTACTCACAGCTCGCTATTTTACAGCTTTGTTCTTTTTAACTTCTTGCTAGCTACCAATCTCAACGAGGGCTGACAAACCTTTACTACCTCTTCGTAGCATTGTGGTACGTTAGCGACGGCGTGCAAACCCTCAAACTTGACTACAAACGTACGTGTCATTCAAGAAAGTGCTGCCAAACTCGTCCGCTTTCTAGCTCAAGTAATCATAACCTAACAACATAATGGATCGAACTCGAAACTCTTGGCAAGACAAGCTGGAATGATGTCATTGAATCAGAGCTGCCAGTGGAAGTCCAATATCCTTTAAACAGTATAGCCACATTTTAGATGGAACCCCCTTAAGACACTCTTGGTTCGGATTTATTCTTAATTCAGGTGAGTTTTGCTAATTCTCGTGTTTGCCGGGCAAGACATAAGCCGATGAGGAGATATTTTCTCCTCCCACTTTATTCGGTGTGGGTCCCCTGGGATTCATTATAATCCTCTATTTAACCATTGTGTCAGCCATCTCATTTCTTGGCCACCCGTATGATCAGATATTCAAGCCAGAAGCAGGTTTTCTCTAGCCGCTAAGTTTATCAACAAATGTTTACCCTCGCCTGCTTTAAGGACATTAAGACAACTATGTCGATGCAAATATATATGGTTTTTCACGTTAGGTTCCATTTCACATCTCTCCACCACATATAAGACCGATTATTTTGTCCTTGACTACAGGCAGTATGGATGCTCCAGCGCGTTCTTTCTCATAGATCCATCTGTACACCAAATGAGTCCTCTCATTGAGAAGCCTGTTGTGTTAGTGCAGCCTTCGTTCTCTGGTATCAGAACCTTTATGTTCTTATCGTTAAGTATCCTTTTGAGACTATCCATTCTCAGAGTAGTCACCCATTTTTCTAGCTCATATGCTACGACATTTTCGAACCTCTGTCCTCATATGGTCTCGAACAAGTAAGCCGCTTGCAACGCTTCAAGTATCCCCAAGAGTAACCAAAGGCTCACCTACATATCTACAAGAAATTCGTCTCCCTCTTTATGTTGCTTTATATAGGTTCTTTGCAAATCAGCTTTTGATCCATAATTAGTGCTAAATATATTATAAAACTGTACAGTACGAGGGTAGATTGACGTCTGGTAAATTTCTATCAAATCGTGGGAGATTTGTTAGGTGCGCACCGAAATAAGCATGATTCTTGTTGAGTTTCGTTCAGTTATAAAACATCTCTATTTAACAAAGTGGTCAGCGCATTCTGGTCCAGGAATTTAATTTTTCGTTGAAAATTACTTACAGGTCTTACTTTCCAACCGATTTGAAATTTTTTTTTTTTTAAATAATCATAACTAAATTTCCAAAAAAACCTCTCGAAGCCGATTTTTTAATTATGGCCAGTTTTTGATAATTTCTCTACCATTTTTAGATAATTTTTAGTAATTTGCAATGTTGGAATGAACAAATCAAAGCAATTTATGTTTTTCAATCCACATAATTTCAAATTTCAATACCTAAAGGTCGCAAGGTAAATTAACATAGCCATTTCTAGGCCATAATTTGAATATATTTTGACCATTTATCATCATTTCTGGCTAAAATGATCATAAATATGGTCAAAATATGTCTAAATAATGGCCGAAAAATGGCCATATTGATTCACCTTGCGACCTTTAGGTCTTGAAACAACAAATTTCAGATTATGTGGATAAATTGCTTTAATTTGTTCATTCAAATATTGCAAACTTCGAAATAATTACTAAAAATTATCCAGAAATGGTAGAAAAATAACCAAAAATTGACCATAATTAAAAATTCGGCTTTGAGAGATTTTTTGGAAATTTAGTTACGAGTATTTAAAAAAAAAATTATCCAATTCGGTTGGAAATTAAGACCTGTAGATAATTTTGAACGAAAAATTAAATTCCTGGACCACAGTGCAGCGGCCCAGATCAAAACTGAATTGAAACAAGTTTATAGGAGCTCTGCACTAGCACTTAAGACCATTTATTACTGGATAAATGAATTTAAGCGTCGCCGTAAGAGCACTGTAGATGCTGTATGTTCAGGATGCCCGATTGAAGTTTCTTCTGAAGAAATGGTCGTTAAAATTTATGATATCGTGATGACACATTGTGGGCATATTATATCAATGGGTATATAAAATCTGCATGAAGTTCTAAAAATGAAAAAGCTGAGTGGGCGATGGGTGTCGCGTTTGTTGATTCCAGACCAAAACGCACGAGGAAGGACATTTCAAAATTATGTTTGGACAAGTTGCAGCGTAATCCGATTGATTTCTGACATCGTTTTGTCGCTGACCCCAGAGACGAAAAGGTACTCAAAAGAGTAAGTTGACGAAGGTGAAAGTGCACCGAAAAAAGCGAAAACAGTTTTATTAGCAGGAAAATTGATGGAAACTGTTTTTTGGAACTCACAGGGCATCATCATGATTCACTACTTGGGGAAGGATAAAACAGTAACTGGCTTTTATAACGCAACGTTATTGGACCGTTTTCATAGTAACTTGAAGCAGAAGCAACCAAGATTAGCGCACAAAAAGTGTTCCTTCACCAGAGCAATACACTTGCTCACAAATCGGCCGTTGCAATAGCAAAAGTGCACGAGCTGGGCTTTGAAATAGTCTCTCATCTATCCTGTTCTTCAGATTTATCCCGAAGGAACTTTTTTGTTTCCTACATTGGTTTGCACGGAAGCAATTCTCGTCGATAGAAAATATTATTTCTGCTGTAAACGCACAATTCGAAACATTTTTTTTTTGAGGAAATAAATCAATTGGAATCTCGTTGGATCAAATGTATTGAGCTCAAATATATCTCGATAATGTCAACTTCGGGTGTATTTGATTTTGTTAGTACGAAAAGAACCTATAGTTTATGGGTGATATGGGATGAATTTACTCTTGTTTCTGGTTACAAACAACTGAACAAAATTTAAGCATAATTATTTGTCGTTTAAGCTTGAAGGGATCGACAAAGAGGTTAGAGAGGGTATAGATTTATTTATTAGAATATATTATATTATATTGGTTTTGTTAAAAAAACAAAAACCAATTTTAAATCTAATTATTTGTAAGTAAACATATAAATGTAAGAGCTTTGCAAATATCACGTTATATATCTTTTTTAGGGTTTTTAGAAACAAGGAATTGGACAATAATGTTGATTTTTCATTATTTCTAAACTAAACATAAATGTTCAGTAAGGGGAAGGGAAATGCGGTTAAAAAAGTTGCCCCAAAGAGATTTTCTTGTTTGGGATGCTGATTGTGATGGAAGGGAACATTTTCAAATGGTATTATTGTTTCATTGATATATAATAATACGATATTAGTAACAAGAGCAATTTTCAGTTCATAATATTTATTGTGCTGGTATTTAAACAGATTTTTAGTTACTCTTAATAAAGAAGTTATAAAAATACGTTTAACTACACTGGTGGGCAAAAAAATCGACTCGATTTGGCTTCATTTAACATGGATCCTAGAATTTAGTGTTCAAATATTTTTACGGATTTTAGTATTATTTGAAAGCCCATTCTATTTTTTTCTAAAGATACCAAATATCATAGCATACCTCACGCGTTTTACTGATTAAAATCATTAAAAGGGAAATAAGAACAAGGATTGAAAATAGGGGTAAGAGAAAGCAAAAATTTAACAAATTTTAAGTTTAACAATCTACCAATGATAAAAACCAAAATCAATATTTTGTATTACTCCCCTAGCCCTTATTACTGCTTCCAGCCAGTTTTTCATGGAGCGGTTCACTACTGTTTGTGGGATTCTTCCCCACTCTTCCTCCATCGCAACTTTAAGTCCCTCTGCGATACAGGGGCTGAATTTCAGGTTCTAATCCTTCTTTTGAGCTCATTCTTCATGTGCTCGATTGGATTAAGGTCAGGACTCCGTGCAGGCCAGTCTAATGTGGGTTTTCTCACTTCCGCCAGTTATTGCCCCACCTATGCAGCAGCATGTGGCCTCGCATTGTCGTGCATTAGCACGAAGCTATCACCAGCAAACCCAGCGTAAGGAACGACGTGTTCTTGTAGGATCTCCTCGATATACCGGTGAGCAGTTAATTCACCGCTACGAGTCTCATCAGTAACGAAGACCAAATCGGTTTTCGCATCCAGTGAGATGCCTCTCCACACCATGACAGAACCTTCTCCGTAGGCGACCCTTTCAGTAATGCAGCACTGCGCATAGCGTTACTTATCTTCTTCCATCATTGCCATGTAGGCACATTCGGGACTCGTCGGAGAATAAAATGGAGCGCCATTTCTCTATGGTCCAGTCGACATCTTCTTGGCAAATCTGAGCCGCGCTTGTCGATGGGCTGCTCTCAATTTCGGTCCGTTAGGTGGTCTCTTCGGAGTTAGGTTAGCTTCTTTAAGTCTTCTTTTGACTGTCCAGTGACTGATAGCTCGACTATGAACTTCTAGGAGCTCCTACTGGACCTCAGCGCCGGTCAAGTGACGATTTCTTAGAGTTGTGTTGACAATGAAGCGGTCGTCTCGCTACGGGGTACACCTTCTTCTTCCTGATCCTGGTCTCTATGTAAAGGTGCTAGTCTCTTGGTAACGTCTGTAAACTCTGAAGACACCTGACTGGGTCAGGTACAGTTGCACAGCAACTACATGTTGGCCATGCCCTCTTGTAATAGGGAATGATGTGCCGTTTCTTCGGAGGTGGTATCCATTTTCCGATGACGTAATTAGTGAGCAGGTATAGCAGAGATATTGACGGTTCAAGTTCCGATAAAGGAATGATAGGAAAATGCGGTTGCATGTGTTTTCATAGGGATGAATAGCGCGCAACAAGTACGTTGCTGAGAGAGCAAAAGCGGTTCTATTGAGTAAAACTGTTTTAATCAGTGACACTTTTTGGAAATCCAAATGTTTTTGGTATTAGTGAAAAGAGTGGAAAATCAGCATCCTAATGATAATAGCATTGTTTGAAAATTAAATTTAAGGATCAGTGTTAAATGAAGCAAAATCGTTTGAGTCGATTTTTTTGCTCACCAATGTACGAAGCATTAATTTTATGACTTTTAATCACTTCTGATATCCGGTAAACAAAAAAGTGAAAAACTTAACTAATAACTTCAGCCACTTTATACATTTTAAATTTTTTTTAAAATCTTACCTTGAAGTATCAATAATATAATAATAATAACCATTTTATTGAAGGAAACAAAAAATTTAACAATTAGAATTCTATGAATGGTTTCCTAAATTGTATATATATATACGAATATATAGATATATATATATATATATATATATATATATATATATATATATATATATATATATATATATATATATATGTATATATACGAATATATAGAAATATATATATATATATATATATATATATATATATATATATTATATATATATATATATATATATATATATATATATATATATTGTAACATTCATTTTTTCCTAGATTTTAAGACCATGTAATGTTACTGATTTTTCACTTCATATTGTACTTATTTTCATTTTTGTATCGAACGGTATATTAATAAGAGATTCCAAGCCGTTCGGTATATTAGTGTGCTGTGCGGGTTTCTGACCGAATCTCTCGGCACGCCGGGATTGGTTGAAAATGTGTATCCGGATTTTTGGTTCCGGCGTCGCGATATGACCGAGAGAAGGCCGACGACTTATTTAAGGGTCCGAGGAACTACGGTCGCGGCTGAGTACCATCAAGCCGCAGCCAGGCTAATTTTCATCGGAGCCGCCAAGTAGGCTTCCTTCGACAGAGCTGCAGTAAAGGCTCATAACAACAATCATGAGAGCTAAATAAAGCACAAGTTTTTTAACGAAAAGCCGTAGTGGGCCCTCTAAGTGTTTACTAGAAAAGTGTGAAATCGGTCGTGTTCCATCGAAGCCGAAATAAAAACAGTAAGTTACCAAAACATCCTTCCATAGACTTATCCCTGAGTAGTGCCTTAACAGCAATATGAACTGACTAAAAAGTGAAGTGAAAAACACTATTTTTCGTCTTCGGGAGTAGTCAGAGTTTAGAATTTAAATGTCATAACTACCAGTTAGGCTAAAATTTTTTAGTAATCCTGTAAAACTGCAAAGGTTAGAACTTTTTATTTTTGAAAACTTGAATAAATTTTCTTTTTGTTGATTAAAGCTAGTGTCTCACTGAATACCTATCTTACTTTTCAGGATAAGAACGGCTGTACCAAACTGATTTTTTTTATTTACCAACAGTACACCCTTTCAGTATTTTTTCATTTTTTTAGCTGAAGTTAGTTCCTTTCTATTTTAAAATGAATGGTGCCCAAAAAGTCGTACAGCTGAGATTTCTTTAAAAATAGAAAAAAATTCCAAAAAGACGTACAAAAATTATCTCTTACCCATATCTCTCTACCAAAGAAAACTGAGCCAGTGTGTGTCTAATTTCTTTAGTTCTTTTAAAATCAGGATTCACTCAATTCATTATCAGAAATTAAAAGGAGGTTGCAAGAAAATTGCGCCCAAGCGTGGGAAAAAACAATTTTCACACGGTACAAAATGACGCCTCAAAAAGCGGGCAAGTTCCCACGTTACAAAGTGGCGCCCAACGTGGGGCTTTTGGAATTTTATTTTTTAAAGGGTTCAGTGTACTAGCTTTCGAACAAAGTAAAAGCTCTAACTTTGCAGATATTTTTATTTCATGATATTTATTAAACGAAACTACACTATAGCAGTAAGACAAAAGCAGGAAATTTGTAGAATTTTTTATTTCAATTTATCTGATGGTGGTATAGATATTTGAATTTAGTTAATCGACTCTAAGATAAGAGGTTCCTACTTTTTTCTTAAAAGCTACTTTTTATAGTTCAGATTAGCAGATGTGCTGGTTTACTTTAATTTTTGCAGTGTTAGATTTATTTTGCGGTTAACCGAACAAAAAACTGTATTTTTTTTCTCAACGATGTTTTGCATGAATATTAAAAATACTTTGCTGATACGAAACGGTATTTGGAGATTTTTTGTTGAAAATTCTTAACATATTTGGTAAAAGAATTTTAATAGAAGGCAATACTTAGAAATTTTTTTTGAAATTGTCGAAGATTTTTTAAATGTTTGGTAAAGAAGTTTACATATTTTAAGTGCCTTTACATATTTTGATTTTATTTTGACTATTGGGAGCACAGGAAAAATATTTTTACGACTTTTTAAACAATTCTTTTAAATTTTATTCATTTATCATGGAAGCCTTCAATTTTAAAGTCAATCACCTACTGGAATATGAATTAGACTATGAACTGAAAATCCGTCGTGCTTTCTCAGAACGTCCGGTCGCGGATAAAAAGAAAGATTCTAACGAGGATCTTAAGTAAAGAAATATTCCAATAAATCAGATTGGACTAAATAGTTACAAAAAGTTTCTGATTTTTTTTTAGTCTAATAAAAATTTTCCTTCTCAAGTTAAAACTCCTGCTTCTCCAAATGGTCACATGTCTCCTTTATTCGTGCATAAATATTCAGATAACAGACTGCATATCAAGATAAATCTATTAGGTGCCCATTTCTCGGCTTTATTTGACTCTGGTGCAAATGCCTCCGTTGTAGGTCAGAATGGTATTGAAATTTTAAGTCGTTTAAGTATAAAAATATGCCATGTCAAAAATAGAAGTGTTACCACTGCAGATGGCAGCCGTCTAAAAGTTTTAGGTACGGTTGAGTTGCCGCTAGTCTGCAATGGTCATTGTTTAGTAATCTCTGCTCTAGTAGTACCTTCTCTATCACATACTTTGGTTTTAGGATGTGATTTTGCACAAAAATTCGGAATTTTAGTAAATTTTAAAAAATAATTCGTGGTATCCACAGTCCCTAGAAGTCAATTCTCAAACAAGTTTTAAAGATTGTTATTCAGAAAGTTCCTTAGAAAGCCTTTTCTCGCGTCTATGTACCCTAGATGATCTCTCGCGGACGGAACGCTTAAACGCAGAAAACGTAATAAGCTCTTTCAAAGAAATAAGTAGTAAAGATAGGTTAGGCCGAACGAATAGGATCACCATGTCTATAGATACGGCTGATGCCAGTCCTGTAAAGACAAGGCCCTTCGCCATGTCTCCGTATATGTCAAAAGTATTAAATAAAGAGTTAGACGAAATGTTGAAACTCGGAGTGATTGAAGAATCAAACAGTCCTTGGTGTTCTCCAATCTTATTGGTGAAAAAGGCCGATGGACAGTATCGTCTATGCTTTGACGGAAGAAAGCTCAACGAGGTCAGCAAATTTGATAACCATCCATTACCGAACATCGATAGAATTTTGACATCACTCCGGAATGCTAAGTATGTATCCTCGATAGATCTTAGAAAGGCATTCTGGCAAATTCCTTTGGACAAATCCTCTAAGGAAAAGACCGCTTTTGCAGTAGTAGGCCGAGGTCTATTTCAGTTCATCACTATGCCGTTTGGTCTAAAGAACGCTGCTCAAACTCAGCAACGTTTAGTGGACGCTATATTTGGTCCGAAATATGAGCCACATATTTTTACCTATCTAGATGATATTTTAGTAACATCGGAAGACTTCGAATCGCATATACGCTTACTTAAAGAAGAAAAAGATAAATTGAAAGAGGCCGGACTGACGATAAATTTGAGCAAATGTGATTTTTTCAAAACTTCTCTAAAGTTTTTAGGCTATATTGTAGGCTCAAATTCCTTGCGTACCGATCCGGATAAAGTAGCAAGCATGGTTAATTATGCGAGACCTACTAATACTACGGAAGTTAAGCGCTTCGTAGGAATGTGTTCATGGTACAGACGTTTTATCGAGAGTTTTTCTACCCTGTTGTCGCCTATTAATGATCTTTTGAAAGGACGAAAAAAAGGACAGTCGATAGATTGGACAAAGGCAGCCGAAGAATCTTTTATAAAGATTAAAGAGCTATTGGTTTCAGCTCCCATTTTATCCCAACCAGATTTCTCCCAACAGTTTTATATTTCTAGTGATGCTTCTAATACCGGTTTAGGGGGCGTCCTAACACAGAAAATCAATGGTGAGGAAAGAGTGATAGCGTATGCCAGTAGAACTTTATCAAAGGCTGAACGTAACTATTCGGTTGTTGAAAAAGAATGTTTAGCAGTACTCTTTAACATCGAAAAGTTTCGACCTTACATAGAAGGTGTTCCTTCCACGGTCATAACAGATCATTATAGTTTATTGTGGCTTAATTCTATTAAAAACCCTAGTGGCAAACTAGCGCGTTGGGCGATTAGGCTGAGACAACATACATTTAATTTAATTCATAGAAAAGGAGTCCACAATGTTATTCCTGACGCTTTGTCAAGAATCCCAGATCATACAGCGGACGAAAACAGTCTTAATGCACAGATTGGCGTAAGAATTGATACAGTAGACATAGATCGTATAGATCCATGGTACGATAATTTACGGCAGCAAATTAAGGAATTTCCTCAAAATTTTCCGCAGTGGAAGGTGGAAAATGATTTCGTGTACAAGTTTATCCCAAACCAGTTGCCTTTAAAAGTTAATGTACCCGAGTGGAAAATACTAGTTCCTAAACCACAGAGAGAGGAAGTTATAGACATGTGTCACACTCCTCCTACTTCTGGTCATTTTGGTTTTTATAAAACTCTTCACAGGGTTCAGGAACAGTATTATTGGCCAAAAATGCGTTTTGATATCTTAAAGTTTGTGAGGACTTGTGAAGTATGTGGAGCGCAGAAATCTCCAAATACACTACCTATGGGACTAATGGGAAAAGAGAAAACGGTTAATTACCCTTTTCAAGTCATAGCAGCTGATCTAGTAGGCCCATTCCCACGTCCAAAAAAGGGAAATAAATGGCTTCCCGTGGTTTCTTGCTGGTTTACAAAGTATACCATGCTATTTCCTTTGAAAAGCTCTAAAGCTGGATACATAGAGAGAATTTTGGAAAATAATGTCTTTCTAATCCACGGTGTTCCATCGCTCTTAATATGCGATAACGGTACTCAGTTTACCTCTAAAAGTTTTAAGAGCCTAAGTGAAACTTATGGTTTTAATATCCGTTTTAATCCCGTGTACTCTCCACAATGTAATTTTGTCGAACGTAATAACCGAACAATCGGGACCGCTTTAAGAAGTTACGTTGATTCACATGACACTTGGGATGGCAATATTTCCAAAATCCAACAAGCAATAAATACCGCAAGACACGAAGTAACAGGGTTCACACCGTCTTTCTTAGTTTACGGCAGACATATACCTCTATCCGGATCGTATTATAAAAATGTAGATTTGGATGTCAATGTTGACAGCGAAATAATTCCGGGTAACAGGGGCGAGTATGCCGAAAATTTAAAGGGTTTAAAAGATATTTTCACTGACGTGCGTAGTAGGATACATAAGGCTTATGAACAATTCTTTCCAGTGCAGCTGATAAATTCACATCTAAGTTGGTACCTAAGTATGTGCATTGCGTGATAAGAGAAAAGATTTCAGACTTAATTTATGGTTTAGTTAATTTAGATGGGACTAAAGTAGGACAATGGCATATTAAAGACTTAAAACCATTCAATGAACCTAACCCTAATGAAAGTTTGTCAGAAGAAGAATAATTTATATTTACATTATCTTAATTGCTTTACTTTACTTTTTTGATGTTGCTCTGTAGAGGTGACGACCTCGTTTTTTTGACTGTTATAAAAGTTGAGCAGAGTATAGCTTACTTTTATTGTTTAATGCTAAGGTTTTGGGTATTGGCCATATCCCAAACTTAGGTTGATTGTGGTTGATGTTTAGCATCGACTCAGCTGTTGCGAGCTTGCGAAGGAGTCACACTCAGGATATTTCATAAGACTGGTATGTCGGTGCTGCGCGGATTTGATTTGCTTATGACCCCAAATAATATCCAGTTCTTGACACTTGGAAGCGAAATTTTGATTAGAGGCAATCCAAGGTGATCTTGAGTTAGGACAAGCGCAAGATGTAGCTCGTGTAGTGTGATGTAGAGTCAAAATTTCTATGAGCAATTTCAAAGTTTGTTACCCGAGTGGGTGTATTTCTATTACCTTAGTGGTATATGTTGGGTGCAATTAAGAGTAAATTGATTTTGGTTTATCCAGTAAGTCTAAGACTTGGATTAGTTTGATTTAGATCTTCTTCTGAATTGACAAACTGAGGGTATACTTTATTCTTTTCAGAGCCGTTTAAACGTTACCTTTGAGTCACTAATTTTTTTAAAATTTTTTTTGCATGGACTCATAGGCGTATGTTGAGTTTTTTCGGTATACTATCAGATTGATAGGAAATTGAAGTCCTGCAGGAGAACTAAAGGCTGATCATTTACAAGAACTGAGAGCAGAGTAAGACAGTCGTTTCACAAAGAAATGATCAAAATCTGATACCGAGATGAGAACCTTGTCAAGAGAGGCTAAGCGCAGTGAAGGAAGATTCCTAACCGAATTTTTAGATTTCCAAGAGGTAATCTAGAAGTTTGGGCTGACAGAAAACGGTTATGCCTGATACCTGTAGCAGTTTCTTCTAGAGGCTATTGTCTAGGGAGACGATTAACACCATGATCGAATATTTTAGCTGTCAATGATGTTTTCTTCTTGTTTCTGATTAAGCTGGAAAAGCTCTTGTCGTCTTCAAAAGTTTTGTTGCGTTGCCACCGAAAAATTGAGAAATTTTTGCTTCATGTAGCTTTTTAAGCTCATTTTCGTTTTTTGGAAATTTCCGTTAGAAGCTTGGTTAAGTCAACCTTGTAAACCTTTTAGGTTGTATCCCATGAGTTATCTCTTTTTACAGGCTGTGATGCACCGGGTGCTAACAGATGCCGTTACGACGTTTGGCAGGGAGTTAGTCTTCCTGAGGAACAGACTGATTGGAAGGGTAGTCTATGGGGGGCGAACGTTTGACCTTTGGGACCTTTAGAGGTTTTATTACCCAATGGCTATTTCTATTTGAGCCAAAGGAGAGCCTAGCTACTGTAGTCGACCTCAGCTCCAATTAGCCTATTAGTGGTGACAGGCTGTTGGCAGTAGTGTGTTTCGGAACACCCTATTGATTAAATTTTTTTTTGACTTATGGTGGTGTGGTAGACACCGTTTCAGTTTAGTGGATGCTATAATCTACTCCCTTTTGTTGGTGGACACCAGGGTCACCAGTTCTGTATTTTATTGTCTCCACCATTCAGTATATCGTGGTGAGGTGTTTGTCTCCTGTTATGTGGGATGGATTGAATGTTTTTCGTTGTTGTTCCAGGGCGAGACCAGTACACGAGGGTTCTTCATGCAACTTGGAGAAGCGCAATGCTGGTTAAGTTTATATCTCTGTGTAGCCACCCTGAAGAATGACGGAGGGCGTTTTTTCCGGCTCATGTTTCTAGGCAGATTTGTCACTTTGGTGCGATGTGCCGAAGATTTGATTAGCTTTTGCTAAGAGCTTTCACCAAGCTCAGTATGGAGTTATCATAACCAAGAGTTTGGGATTTGAACTCCTGTATGTATTTCTGTATATATTTCTGTACATATTTCTGTATATATTTCGGTGTATGTTGGTTGCCTGAGGGCATGTGCTCAAAATGCGGGATTTTGAGTCGTTTTGTTTATGGACTCCTATATTTAGGATTATGACTTTAGGGAGGTCCTATTTCGAGACTTGCTGTCTCATATAGTTATGTTGGGAATGTTTCCTTGAATGTTAGTTGTGCGCAGACTAATCATTCTGTTCTTAGTGAACATTGCTTTGTGAAGCAGGATCATTCAGTTTGGTGAATTTTAGCTTTTATAGCTATTCACTGTGTTTAGAGTGAATTTTAGCTTTTGTAGCTATTCACTGTGCCTATAGTGATATCGTTAGCTTTTATAGCTGCTCACTATGTTAATGGCGAGATTGTTCTTTTAGAACGCAGGCTTTGTGTAGTCGAGGACTATTTACAGAGTGTTTTCTTCGCGAGGAGCCGAGTTTTTTCTGGCGATATACCAGAGTGTTTTGTTGGCGATAAGCTGACGTGTTTTCTGGCGATCAACCAGAGCATTTTCCCTAGCGATTTTAGCATGTCTAGATGTCTTAGGACGTCGACATTGCGCGATAGAGTGCGATTATTTTCCGAGTGCGACTAGTAGTGATACTAGATTTAGAATGTTCTCTTAGCGATGAGCTAGAGCATGGATGGCGATTTTTCCCGAGTGTTTGTCTGGATATTTATCCAGATATTTATTTTTTTTTTTGGCCTAGTGCTAAATGGTCTGACAAGACTTTTTCTTTTTAGTGTAAGTGTTTGCACTAGAATCATTTTTTTATTTTTTTTCTTTATTTAAGAATTTTTATAAATTTCTTTTGCTGAAATAGAAAATTTTCAGACAATCCTTAAAATATTTTAAGGGGGGTGTTCATATTTTATTTCAGTTCACTTTTTTTGATTTAGACAAGAGTCTAGACAAAGTTATATTTTTTTGTTTTGGTAACAATAACAGAGCTGATTCTTTTATATAAGAAGACCGCGATTGTTATTTTGGAAAGGTATTTCTTATGTTCATGCAAGGATTTTTATTTGCTTTTTGATGTACTTAACCTTAGTGTCTAATTAAGTTAAGTCTAGTTATAAGATTCTTGTGATCATGCAAAGATTTTCATTTGGTTTTCATTGTACTTAATATTAGTGCTTAATTGAATTAAGTCTAGTAGTAAGGTCCGAAGTTTGTACTTTTATTTTTAAGTTCTGACCTTAGTATTAAGTGATAGTGTACCACTTTGTACCTTTTCATAAGTAGCCTAAGTTTAATAGACTAGTGTAGTCTATTTCTTTTTGGAAGGGGGTAAATGTAACATTCATTTTTTCCTAGATTTTAAGACCATGTAATGTTACTGATTTTTCACTTCATATTGTACTTATTTTCATTTTTGTATCGAACGGTATATTAATAAGAGATTCCAAGCCGTTCGGTATATTAGTGTGCTGTGCGGGTTTCTGACCGAATCTCTCGGCACGCCGGGATTGGTTGAAAATGTGTATCCGGATTTTTGGTTCCGGCGTCGCGATATGACCGAGAGAAGGCCGACGACTTATTTAAGGGTCCGAGGAACTACGGTCGCGGCTGAGTACCATCAAGCCGCAGCCAGGCTAATTTTCATCGGAGCCGCCAAGTAGGCTTCCTTCGACAGAGCTGCAGTAAAGGCTCATAACAACAATCATGAGAGCTAAATAAAGCACAAGTTTTTTAACGAAAAGCCGTAGTGGGCCCTCTAAGTGTTTACTAGAAAAGTGTGAAATCGGTCGTGTTCCATCGAAGCCGAAATAAAAACAGTAAGTTACCAAAACATCCTTCCATAGACTTATCCCTGAGTAGTGCCTTAACAGCAATATGAACTGACTAAAAAGTGAAGTGAAAAACACTATTTTTTTTCGTCTTCGGGAGTAGTCAGAGTTTAGAATTTAAATGTCATAACTACCAGTTAGGCTAAAATTTTTTAGTAATCCTGTAAAACTGCAAAGGTTAGAACTTTTTATTTTTAAAAACTTGAATAAATTTTCTTTTTGTTGATTAAAGCTAGTGTCTCACTGAATACCTATCTTACTTTTCAGGATAAGAACGGCTGTACCAAACTGATTTTTTTTATTTACCAACAGTACACCCTTTCAGTATTTTTTCATTTTTTTAGCTGAAGTTAGTTCCTTTCTATTTTAAAATGAATGGTGCCCAAAAAGTCGTACAGCTGAGATTTCTTTAAAAATAGAAAAAAAATTCCAAAAAGACGTACAAAAATTATCTCTTACCCATATCTCTCTACCAAAGAAAACTGAGCTAGTGTGTGTCTAATTTCTTTAGTTCTTTTAAAATCAGGATTCACTCAATTCATTATCAGAAATTAAAAGGAGGTTGCAAGAAAATTGCGCCCAAGCGTGGGAAAAACAATTTTCACACGGTACAAAATGACGCCTCAAAAAGCGGGCAAGTTCCCACGTTACAATATATATATATATATATATATATATATATATATATATATATATGTATATATACGAATATATATATATATATATATATATATATATATATATATATATATATATATATATATATATATATATATATTCTTGTCCACACATAATATTATTAAACAGTTATTTAAAGTGTGGATAATTTATCTCAGGATACTGAATTTTTTTTTTATGGGTCTAGCACACGTCCTGCAGGGAAGTCCCTGAAGCGCTACAGGAGCGACACGTGTGCGGAGAAAGCGATTCACGTTGTTCTTGAATCGCTGTAAATTGTACTCGGTGGGCAAATTATTCTAAAGGGATGATGTTCTCCATATAAAAGACTTCTTGAAAAGCGTTGTACGAGGAGTAACAAGCTGAACCTCATAAGGATGTGAAGTATTAGCGCGACGTGTATTCTAACATGCACCGCTCTGGGAATAATTAGACGGGCCACATCCTTCGAACACTTTCCATGAAAATACTTGTAGAATAGGCTCAAGTCGCCAACCGTTCTTCGATGTTCCAGCGAATCAAGGCCGCCGGTCAGTTCTGGGTCTCCAATCAGACGAACAGCTCTTCTCTGGATTGAATCCAACAAATGCAGTGTATGTTTGGGAGCGGAGCCCCAAACATGGAAGCAGTATTCCATAGTTGGTCGAATTTGAGCTTTGTAAAGAATTAACAGTTGTGGACTGTAAAGCTTTCTGGTTCGAAATAATATTCCCAACTTTTGAGAAGCTCTCCTTGCTATGCGTGCAACATGTTCATGCCAGGACATATTTGTTCCCAAATTAACGCCCAACAAATTGAGTGATGATGTTAGAGGAATGGAGTGCCCCGACATAACTATGTCGGGTTCAGCAACATTAACTTTTTTTAAAAAAACTGCCGCCTGGGTTTTTGTAGCGTTAAATTCCACTTGGTTATTGTCACCCCAAGTTAGAATTTCTTCCAGGTCTTTGTTAAGTTGAATGACTTCCTGCTGTCTGCGGATATTCGTCCGAGTAGCCGATGTCTGAGCGTTCAAAGTGAATGAAGAGATAAGCGTACTATCATCTGCAAAGCTGTAGATTGGATTCTCGGTCTTTTCCAGCAGATCGTTAATGTAAATGAGAAAGAGAGTAGGAGACAGTATGGAGCCTTGAGGTACACCGGCGTTGATAGTGAAGGTGTTAGAAAGAAATCCGTCGACTGCCACTCGTAAATAACGCTCTCTAAGGAAACATGAGAGCCACAAACAGAACTTTTCAGACATACCATAAGAGCGTAGCTTAGCCAGTAGCCCAACGTGCCAAACACGGTCGAATGCCTTGGATATGTCAAGAGCAACCGCTCGAGATTCTCCAAAGTGTTCAATTGAGTTGTTCCAAACGTGTGTTAACATAAGTCAGAAGATCTCCTGTTGATCTATTTTTACGGAAGCCATATTGGTGATCGCTAATAATGTTGAATCCTTCAAGATATTTTAGAAGATGCTGATTGATAGCCTTTTCCATGACTTTCGATATTATTGAAAGCAGTGCGATTGATCTGTACTTATTTGGCAAGGTCTTGCCTTTTTTAGGTATCGGCTGAACTGTGGCACATTTCCAGCAGGAAGGAAAGGAAGGAGGAATATATATATATATATATATATATATATATATATATATATATATATATATATATATATATATATATATATATATATATATATATATATACATTCAGTATCCTGAGATAAATTATCGACTCTTTAAATAACTGTTTAATAATATTATGTGTGGACAAGAATGGAAAACTGAAATAACAATTTTAGTATTCGCCCTTATACACATAAATATTGGTCCAATATATTTCTCTGTTTGAGCTCTATCATTGACCCGTGGAGTTCTTATTGTGATACTTATATTTGTTTGGCTCGAAAAGGCTTTTTAGGGTGTATATATAGAAGCTGTTATTTCTTTAGATATTTCTTGAGAAATCCTTTCTAAATGTAAAATATTTTCACTATTGGCTTATAATTCTGATAGAAAATTTAAAGTGTTTCTTTTTTATATTTGATCTTTCAAAATATTATTTTTTTGTGTACCATAGGAACAATTAATGTATGCTCTTTTAATTAATTAATTTCTTTATTTGTTCGAAAAATATTAGTCCTTTGAAATTAGTCATTAAAAATGATAAATGACGGAATCCAGCTATAATGAACGGATTTGAATGATTCTTTTTTTTTGGGGTTTCTAATGCCATAAACTACAAATTACCCATTGAAAATTACCGCAACTTTAAAAATCCATTAATTTAAAAAAAATAAATAAAAATTTTAAAAAATTTCTTTTAAATTACAATTATCGGAATTTTTAAATATTTCTTTTAAGAAAATAATGAATATTATAGTTTTCGAGATTCCTTATAAAGAATTTGTAAAAAAATAAACTTTTTAAAATTAATTTGATGATTTCAGAAGCTCTAAAAAGCAAAATAAATAGAAGAAATGTTAAATAATGTAACATTAAACCATTAAAATCTGCATTATCATGTACAAATTGAACAAATGTACCCCGGTTTTATTTTCGGTTAACCACTGCCGAAGCTACGTACAATTGTGCTTCTTTATATGAACTACAGAATCCCAGAGAGTTACAAATATGTATTTTTTTTAACCAAATGTTCGATGAAGTGTTACTGATAATGCTATTTGAAGAGGATAATGCTAAATGATAGAGAACGTATTGCAGACATTATTGCATGAGCTGTTGAGGTGCATTTAGCTTCATAAAAAAAAATTGCATTCTCGGGTTTACATTTGTTAATCAAACAGAATAATTTCTAGAAGAATAAACAATGATGGCAGAATAGATGAATTAATATCTTCCAACATTTTATTAGTTGGTAAATACTAATTATTGCGTACAACAACCGTTCGA
The DNA here is from genome assembly GCA_019049505.1 of Pachyrhynchus sulphureomaculatus. Classification (NCBI taxonomy): domain Eukaryota; kingdom Metazoa; phylum Arthropoda; class Insecta; order Coleoptera; family Curculionidae; genus Pachyrhynchus; species Pachyrhynchus sulphureomaculatus. The sequence continues at coordinate 72,852,074 of CM032446.1, forward strand.
ATATGTCTTCTGAAAATTGCGCCAGCGGCTTTCAAAAATTCTATTTTCTTCATCTGTTTTATTTTCTTCTCTCTGATTATACCAGACGTTTAAGAGGATTTCGTGGTGTTTTTCTTGCACCAAATTTATATATTATAAATATCGTCTTTGTACATTGATATTAATCGTGTTTTAATAGTTTTTTCATTTGGAATGTGTTCCGATGTTAACATTTTTAATTCCTGCATAGAAAACTGGCAGTCTTCATTCCCTTCTATGTACTGATATATTTGCTTCATTGCTTCATCCACTAATAATAATACTTGTGGATGAATTTTGTTTTTCTTCAAGTACCTTAGTAACGAAATGTGAGGTAGCAATCACCATGATATCGTGCTTCCATTGCTACCAAATCCATCACACCGGATATTCTCTTGTGAATTTTTCGATAATAGTCATCTCTTTCTTCTCCAAGAGCTCTAAAATTGTCGATTTTGTCTCTCTATTGTCAACAAAATGTATTTTTGTTCTCAAATTTTTCCTTTGCTTTTTTCCTCACTAGCTTGCTTGCCACAAATGCCTTATTTGTGTAAAATTTTGGTATCGTTTCTACCTTATACGAGTATATTATTTTTGATATTTTATTTAATACATGAAAAGACAAAAGATTCAATTGTCGTTTTTACCCTTCTTGAGTTAAATTTTCTGAGGAGCACAAAAATAAAGCATCCATAAAAAAACTTGTTAAGTGAATCAACCATTTATTGAATAAAATATTTAAGTTTAGTGTTGGCATAATAAAATTTCTGCGCATGGTTGCCAAGGTGACAGAAAAAGCTAATTGTATCATAATAATAACACAACATTTTTCTTTTCGAACGAAACTTTTACATTCTAGTAGTTTTTTAAGTTTCAAATTCGAATTTGATATCAAAACATGAGGAGTAGTGTTTAGTAAAAAAAGAAATATCCGTTTACTATTTAGGAACAAGAGGTTGCAAAATACAGTCTAATGTATATCCCTTGATAGTTTTAAAAATCAATTTTGTGGATATATTGATTGAGTGAACATGGGGGAATGTGAGTGGGTGAGTGAGGTAGTAAGTGAGTGAGCGAGCGAGTAAGTGAGCGAGTGAGTAAGTATGAGCTAGTGAGGGAATGAATAAGTGTAGAAGTGAGTGAGTGAGTGCCTGAACGGGCGAGTGTTTTGTTCAATATTAATAAAAATTAACAACAATTTTTCAATTTAGCGGTTACACAAATTTATTTTAAACAGCATTTTGCTACGTAGCTTAGTTAAAGGTGGTGTATGCATGTTTTTTGTTAAACATGAACTACTTACGCAGAGGCTTTAAGATCGAGTAATATTTATATTTAGAGTACATTTTATTTTCGTGTTCGACAAAATAATATGTAACGGTCACGTAAATTTGTCATTTCCTCAAGATATTCATGAGCGATAGAATAAACACAGTTAATCTGAGTTTAGGAGGACATTTCTAAGGGAGAGAAAGATAGTAAAACCAGTCTTAGCCAATTTTCTAAGCAACTTGATATTAGTATACAGTCCCTGGCCAAATTATTAGACGCACTGTATTTTTTTTAGTAATTTTATGTTTCTTAAGAGTTTTTATGCAATAATGGTAGATTTAAACTACAATATTATTGATTTTTATTTAAAAGAATTGTTGTAGACTACATATTTGTATTTATTTTTAACATATGGCAACACTGTGTTGACAAAGTGATACATGAACGTAAACAACTACAAACCTGTATCAGTCGCGATCGGAATCGAGTCAGGTACGGACGTGTTTCTGTGGCTTTATGGACTGTGATTGTTTGTTTAATAGTTTTATACTACTCAGTTATTAGTTTAGTAATTGGACTATTTTCATTATGGGTAGAAAAGGCGATCTTTCACCACGTAAAAAAGCTGAAGTGAAGGCCATTGTGATTGCGAAAACATTTACAAACCGAGAAACATCACGAAGATTGGAGGTTTCTGAAGCTAGTGTACGACGCATAAAAAAGAAAATAGAGTCAGGGAAGGAATTAAGCCCGAAAAGAAAGAAAAGATGCGGTAGAAAACCAATTTTCACTCCACGGTCAGAGAGATGTTTGAAGAAAATTTGTGTAGAAAACAGATTTGCTACCATAAAGGTAATAAAATCACAACTCCAGGATGCTAGCGTAAATGCTTCTGAGCGCACTGTTCGAAGAAAATTGAAAGAATTAGATTTTAAGGCCTGTCGCCCCGCCAGGAAGCCCAAGTTAACAGCTGCAATGAAAGCAAAGCGCCTGAAGTGGGCCAAACAATGGCAAGACAAAGATGTGGACTTCTGGAGATCGGTAAGATACAGCAATTTAATCAATAATTGATACATTATTATCATTTTCAGTTAAATAAAGCAAATAAACATGGAAGTTTATATATTTTTCCTATTTTTGACAGGTCTGCTTCAGTGACGAAAGCACATTCGAAATTTTGCAGAATAAAGCTCAGTATGTGCGTCGTCGTCATGGAGAAAAGTTTCATCCTGATTGTGTCGTCCCGACGGTTAAACACCCCATTAAAGTGATGATTTGGTCAGTCATCAGCGGCAAGGGTACTAGACGTCTGTACGTCGTCAAAGGAATAATGAGGCAAGATCAGTACAAAGAAGTATTACAAAATCGGTTGATTCCGCAGCTCAGAGAATGGTTTCCAAATGGGGAACCATTCACTTTCATGCAAGATGGAGCTCCCTGCCACACTGCTCGGTCTGTTAAAGCTTTTTTGGCCCTCTGTTGGATTGGCCGGGTAATAGCCCCATTGAAAATGTGTGGGAGCTGATGAAAAGAGAAGTGGCTAAAGATGTGATTACCAACAAAACCCAGCTCCTAGAAAAGATTATTCATGTGTGTGGAATCATCATCCTCAAATGCAGGAGACAGTAAAATCTTGCATTGATAGCATGCCGCGCAGAATTAAAGCTTTGATAGCGGCTAAAGGTGGCTCAACTAAATATTGACTTTTACTAACATTAATTTCACTTTTCTTTAAAATTTAATAAACTTATGCTTTTCTAAATTAATGCTGTTTTATTTATGTCAAATAAATAGGTAATTGATTGGATAATATAAAAATAAAAAACAAATCAATTTAAAATAATAAAACGGTACAATATCACTCGGTAATTAATATTTTACATGAAATCTTGCAGTGCGTCTAATAATTTGGCCAGGGACTGTATACTTCTATCTTAATCACTACTAATCGTTTAAATTCTAGAAAGAATGTAAAAAGCAGTTTGGTTTTTCCATTCAATTTTTTTTTAACCGAGCAGCAAAACAATATAGCATGAGCAACAGATAAAATTTTAAAATTGTATCCCGCAAGTGGACTCTGCGTATATTTTTTAAGCATGAACTAAAACCAATAAATACCTAACTAATTAGTTTAGAGATACTTAATTAATCTATTAATAAAAGCGATCTCCATTACGTCATTTTCAAGCAACATTGATAAAATTCAATATTTATTTTTACAACTTTTATTTGCTAGAGATGTACGGAGTAAAGAAATTTCGCATTTTTTTTTAATATATATTGTTATGACGTGAGTTTTCCACGTTAAAATTTTAAAAAATTTAAAATAATGTGAACGAGTATGATAGCTTAACTTTCTTTTTAGACTTGTCTGTGTATATACAACAAATCAACCTTAGAAAGCTTGGTTTTTTCATAGGTTTTCTGCATTCTTACTTCTATTGCCTAAAAACTTGTACATCGGGACGTGCCATCCCAACAACTTTTATTCACAAGAAATACGGGGATTTTGTTACTGGTTTATGATTAATTAGCGAAAACGACGCAATGAAAAACACCGTTAAATCTATTAACAAACTTTAAAACAGAAAAGCACTGTACAAGAAAAGACTAATTAATTTGCTTATGCCAAAAAAGGATGTAGCAATAATCACTTACCATCTTACGTTTCCAAATTTGGAAGAAACGAAAATCGGCCCTCGCAGACATAGTACCGTTTGAAATTCTCTTTAAAACAAGCTCCCTTGTAAAAGTTTCTCATTGTCGGACATTGCCCGGTAGATTTTTAACCTGTCCTGAATACCAAGGTTGAAAACCTGACTAACTTGTCAGATAAAAGTTAAACTCCATTTATCAGTTTTGATATGTTAAATTTTTATTTTCGGAGTGACCAATGGGATTCGATGATTTAGGTAGCTTAGGTCACTTGTGTCGCTAGTAGATAGTTTCTAACTATTGGAGTGCCTTCTTTAGGAACAAATTAAATTAAACTAACGCATTCTAAGTCAGGTACTTTGTATATCGATCGATAGCTAAGTTTCTAGAAACGAACTAAATTCTCATATTGTTGATTTTTACAAACTTGGTATCGGAGTGGTCGTTTATGCATTTACTTAAATATATTTAGTAGAATTTTTGAAATACGTGATAAAAAGAGCGCTCGTGTTTTGTTGCTTATTTTTACCAATAAGGAAAAACTATAAAGTTGAATATTTTTCACACGGATAATATTGGAATAGTTATGGAAAGGAAATTTTAGCTAGTGATCTATCGAGATCACCATAGATTTAAATATATCTAGACTCTTTAATTATTTAAACACTCTTTCTCATACGATACCATCTGTGATGTAGAATCTGAACACTTTTAAGAGCCCTAATCTAAAATTTTTGTTAAAGTAAAATATTATTTAGTAGGTAGTTTAGAAATTTGGTTAGAACGTAATTTTAATTACAATATGACTTAAAAATTGAGTTGCGCATCATAGATCGATGAACTTATGGTTACTTTAATGTGTTTTAAAAAAAAACTGACCCTCTTAAGACTGACTGTAATTATGCACTTTGATTAGACCAGCTAAATTGGCACAATGGAAGTTAATGGAAGTGTGGGTTCTAGGGACGTTTGTATATTTCTTTGTTATTATTTAGTTTCACTTGATTAAATGATATAAAAGACTATAAAGAATTCAAAATCAAAACATTTTTAAATAACACGTAAGCTATTACATATTAATTCTTCAATTTCCATGAAATATATGAATATTTAGTTAAAAATTCTGTTATTACGAAAATATTGGTATCATCAGAGTATCTAACATAATACGAGAAGGAAAAGTTTAATTCTTATCAGGATCGTTCTGCCTGTGAATGAATTGAAAGTACCTAACAATGCATTAATTGCACAACAAAGTTTGACAGTTGAATTCAGCATCATTCTTTTAATT
>CM032446.1:72857409-72875556 GCA_019049505.1 Pachyrhynchus sulphureomaculatus
GTCAACACAACTCTAAGAAATCATCACTTGACCGGATTTGAGGTCCAGCAGGAGCTCTGACACGTTCGTGGTCGGGCTGTCAGTCATTGGACAGTCAGAAAAAGACTTAAAGAAACTAACCTAACTTCGAAGAGACGAGCTAATGAACTCCCCAAATTGACAGCAGCCCATCGACAAGCGGGACTCAGATTTGCCCGAGAACATGTTAACTGGAACTTACAACAATGGCGCTCTGTTTTTATTCACCGACGAGTCTCCAATGCGTCTACATGGCAATGATGAAAGAAGTCGAGTTTATAGAAGGTCTGGGGAGCGCTATGCGCTTTGTTGCATCACTGAAAGGTCGCCTACGGAGGAGGTTCTATGATGGTGTTGGGAGGTATCTTACTGGATGCTAAAACCAATTTGGTTTTCGTGACTGATGAGACTCATAGCGGTGGATTAACTGCTCACCGGTACATCGAGGAGATTCTGCAGAAACACGTCATTCCTTATGCTGGGTTTGTTGGCGATACCTTCGTGCTAATGCACGGAAATGCGAGGCACATGTTGCTACATCGGTGCGGCAATACCTGGCGGAAGTGGAAATACCCAGGTTAGACCGGCCTGACTTCAATCCAATCGAGCAGATGTAAGATGAGCTCAAAAGAAGGGTTCGAGCCAGAAATCCAGCCCCTGCATTGTTCAGGGACTTAAAGGTTGCGATGTCTGATGAGTGAGGAAGAATCCCTTCAAATGATACTAAAATCCGTAAAAACATATGAACACTAAATTCTAGGCTCCGTCTTAAATGAAGCCAAATAGTTTGAGTCGATTTTCTTGCTCACCAGTGTAGTTTAGGGTCTTGCGTGTAAATGAGTGAATAATGGTTAATATGTACTTTAGGGTGGTCACAAAAAATCAGTGTTCGAATTTTTTTGGGAGACCCTCCTAAAAGTTGTCAATTGGCTAAAAAATGAGATTGGTAAAGTTCCAGCTCAATTGGATAACGTTAACTCGTGCCTCATCAAGGTTGAAGTTTTGACTTTTTATGAAAATGTCTAAAAACATTGCAAGATTCAATTACATTGGCTCTCTAGATTTTACTCTATTTATTTTTTCAATATATAGATAAAAAAGGGTTTAGTTAAAACTGCTTTCAAAAGTAAATAGAGCAAAATCCAAAATCAGAATGGTGGATTTAGGAGAAAAGAAAAGCAAAAAAGTAAAAAAATGAGAAGAACTAATGTTCAAATGCATTTTATTATTTAAAGTTTAGTTATATTCAGTTATTATCAGATCAAGGTGGTAATGGCTTAGATAAGATGGCCTATGAAGAGGCAGGAGAAATTTTCCTATATTCAGATACAATTTGTAACAGAAACTGCCGTTGTTCTTCATCTTTCGTCAAACAGGAATAGAAGTCTTGAATTAATTTTACCCTCTTTCGGCTGTGTCATTGTCAACCTTAAAACTGTTTACTATTTTGTTAGCTTTTAAATAGTGTGAATTGTCACACCATTCATCGGAATCAGTATTTAAATATTTCGTATCAGTTTGAAATCTCTTGAAAAAATTTGTTTGAGTTTGATGAGAAACAAAATAATCAATTTTTTTGTCCAATAAATCTTCCACTTGTTCGAGATTCAGCCTTGCTTTTACATCCCTATCATCGTAACTTTTTTCTTCAACGGAAATTTATTCTATACGTTTTACAGCCATGCTTGTTTTGTTCTAAAATTTCAGCAAAAAATGAAAATGCGACTAGCTCCGAATTGAGATATCACAAATGATTTATCATTTTCGACAAAGCCTTGTCTGCAAGTTCTTTATCAATTTGTATGTATTTCACAAAAGCTTTTAACAATTATAGGTCTTGGTTGGGGGCGTTGAACCACGCTTTTACATAAATATTGATTATAAATAAACAAATATCTGTTACTTGAATGACTTGAAAGCTTCTACTTTTTTTATTTTGCGCTGTGCTTTTAGATCTTTTAGCGGCTTCTTACAGTTTTCTCTACTCTTCGTACAGTGTTTTCTAATTTTGCAACACAATCTTTCAGGTGTCTGGTTGGTATCTTAGCTTTCTCCCAAAAAATTAAAACTTCCTGTATTGTAAGTCTTGCAACTTCTCTGGTGGTTAGTTTTACTTGCCGTGTATTATAAAATAAATTGGGTAAAACTTGACATTTAGATGGTAATTTACTGCCACTGATTTGATGAGACATGTGGCAGATTAAATACAGCATTTCTTTCTGCCTTGAACTTGAACCCGAACAAGCATGGCTCCTTGATGCTGTAGAAGAGATTGTCCTGCAAACTTCACAAAACAGTGCAGCGTTCACTGCTTGAAAGGCAAACGTAAACTAAAACTCTCTGGTTTCTCCCCGGGCATCCCAGAAAAGGAACAAAAAAGAAGGGGTGTCGTTTATGACACTCCAGGTAGAATTCTCTGATAAAAGGGTCCTTAGCTTTTTTGTAACAAAAACAAACCTTTTAAAGAATAGAACTAAATATCATGTAGGTACCCACTACCTTGCAATTCGTAAAATTATTTATAAAATTAAAACAAATGGTAATTTTATGTCTTATATTATATTGTATAATAATGTATTTGTATAATTTTTTTATATTACAAAGGAAATAAAAAATGATCAAAAGTATTTAATTTTGGTATCTTTGTTCCAATTTTTCACTTTCGAAGGTCGAATTTGAGGAGCTTTAACCTTGATGAGGCACGAGTTAACGTTATGTAATTGAGGTTGAACTGCGCAAATCTTATTTTTTAGACAAATGGCAAATTTTAGGGTGATTCTGCCGGCATTACGATGAAAATATTTGTTCCCCCTATACCTTGTGACCACCCTAATGTACTTATTAAGGATAACAGCTCTTTGAAGTACAGATCGCAACAATAGAATAACGAGGTGTGAGTCAGTTAGCTATTAGAGTGTATTAAGAGCTTCGCTCACTTCTGGAATGCTGTGTGAGCTCTCTCATTGTAACTCGGAAATTCGGTATCGCCGCGCCACAATTTTCCTAGACGCTGTGAGTAGCAGAAAAACTGAACTTCATAATCGCTGTAAAACGTGATAAACATTAATAAACACCAGTTTTCAAAATTTCCATTTTAGACTATCCTCCGTGGAATGCATTATAAAATATGCATGGAAACTTCATACATAACTTTGAACGACACCGGTTTTAATATTTATATTTGAAGTTTCTGGAACAAACTCATTAACTAAAATAACGAAAACATAAAAATGAAATTAACGGAAAAGTTAAAGCGTTAAACATTTTAGGGAGAGCTCGGAACACTGCATTTTATTTTTTAACTTAATAAATGGTTATATAATTTTTAGGTTTTTTCCTTTTCAGTGTTCCGTACGGAACACTTATAAGATCACTTCGGTGTCTGTCTGTCTGTCTGTCTGTCTGTCTGTCTGTCTGTCTGTCTGTCTGTCACACCCGATTTTCTCCGAAACTATTTGACATAGAAAGGTGAAATTTGGTAATAATATAGGAATTGATGGCCTCATCAGAGCCATGTAGTTTTGAGAATTAAATTTTGTCTTAAGGGGTTAATTTTGGGGGGGTGAAGTCGGAAGTGAAAAAAAAATTTTTTTACTAGGTCATCGAGTGTGGCGTCAAATGAAAGCTTGTGAAAACACGAGTAAAATATATATATAATATTATACTTGCGCGCACTTTTCTTTGTATTATTTTTAAAAATTCGCGAAAAATCGCTGTCCCGGGCCTTATCTCGAAAAGTACTTATCAAAAAATTTCGAAAAAATTCTGGAATATTCTCCACGGGGTGTAGATTGAACGAAAATTATCACGAGTGCATTACCTTTAATAATTTATATGGTATATAAAAACAAAAATTTCAAGGTCATCAGATTTCAGTAAAGATTGGAAACAAACTTTGTTGAAAACTCATTTTGGGTGTGTTTTGTGTAGTCACTGATCATTTTATACCACCGTAACATAAATTTTGACTTAAGGGGTTCGTTTTGAGGGGTGAAATCGGAAGTGAAAAAAAAAATTTTTTACTAGGTCATCGAGTGTGGTGTCAAATGAAAGCTTGTAAAAACACGAGTAAAATATATATATATATATATATATATATATATATATATATATATATATATATATATATATATATATATAATGTAATGCTTGCGCACACTTTTCTTCGTATTACTTTTAAAAAATCGCTGTCCCCTACCTTATCTCGAAAAGTACTGATCAAAAAATTTTGAAAAAATTCTGGAATATTCTCCACGGGGTATAGATTGAACGAAAATTATCACGAGTGCATTACCTTTAATAATTTATTTGGTATATAAAAAAAAACAAAATTTCAAGGCCACCAGTTTTCAGTAAAGATTGGAAACAAACTTTGTTGAAAACTCATTTGGGGTGTGTTTTGTGAAGTCACTGATCATTTTATACCACCCTAACAAAAATTTTTATTTTAAAAACAATCAACGTACGGAACACTAATTGTGCAAGTTCAACTTGCACTTGACCGGTTTTTTTTTTTAATATAAGAAGTATAAAAAAAAATCATTTCAATATTTTTTACTTATTTGCAATAAATCGTGGGAAAGCCGTGTATTTAAAGCTTACAACAGGGCGTATAAAATTAAACTCTACATTCTAGACATCATACATACATTACATTCCATATTATTGATAAGAAATTACAACGTGTTGGGTAAAATTTTAACTTAGTTAATTACTATAATTTTGTAAAACGCTCCTTAGCAACTAAATTTCTTAAGACTAGGGTTACGTTATGTATCGCACCTAACCCATTCTGCATATTAGTTCCGCGCAATAAGTCAAACAAATTTGTACTTATTTATGGGACATGTTTTGATTAGAAGGTCGCAGAAGTTTCGCCACAGCTTCTTTTGAAATTATTGATGCTTACTGGTAATAGTAGATTATAAACTGAAACTCAGACTGTACAATGCCAAATAATATATATATATATATATATAGTATATATATATATATATATATATATATATATATATATATATATATATATATATATATATATATATATATATATATATATATATATATACATATATTATATATATATATATATATATATATATATATATATATATATATATATATATATATATACATGTATATATATATATATATATATATGTATATATATATATATATATATATATATATATATATACATGTATATATATATATATATATATATATATATATATATATATATATATATATATATATATAGTGTGTTATGAAAATCACTGCGATTATTAGAACTAGCGCTTTCTTGTAGCAAGACCGATTGTAGAAAGCTCACCTTAAATAGCGGAACTCAATAATCTTCTTCTTATTCTTCTTCTTACTTATAGCTAGGCACTATTGTCTGTTTTCTTTATTCCCTGATCTATATATCGTCGCTCCATCTCTTTCTTGGACGTCCCATTGATCTTTTTCCATTCGGCGACTTATCTCTTGCTATCCGTACTATCCTGTTGTGTGCCATTCTTCCTATGTGTTGATCCCATTCCACTTTTCTTCCTCTTATCCACTGGTTGATATCTTCTGTATTACATGTGCGTCTTATGTCTTTACTTTTTTCTCTATCCCTCAGTTTTGTTTGTAAATCTCTTAACTATTCTCATTTCAGTTGATTTCAGCCTCCCTGTAAAGAGAGGATCTGAATAATAAAATCGGCCCTAAAGAAATAATGACATGAATATTTTTTTCGCACCGCCATTGGTGAATCATACAACTCCTCAATATCGCCGATCGTTAAGCAGAACGTAAGGTTTACAGTGTTGTCCACATTGGACTAGAGTTTTCCTAAACAGATTTAATAAAAGAAATGTTATAAAAATAGTTACCTTTCAAAATAATTACTTGGTGACAGCAACAAATTAATTACACAAGTTTTATTTCTCAATTTTTTATTATAATAAGCAAAAATTTATCACATGTAAATCTCAGAAATGTTATTTGTTTCATTGTTAAACTGATTGCTTTACTTCCCTACATGGTTATGGATACTGAATTCAGACTCACTTTGATATGGACTTTGTCGTAAACCATTTAGTATAACAGAAAAAAGAAAAATGAAGGTTTTGAAAAATAAACCGCTGACCGAATAGCCCTGTCAGCTGTCTTAAAAAGCATAGAGAGAGAGAGAGAGAGAGAGATGTTCAAGCAAAAAAATAAATAAACTTTTACAAAACTTGTTTTTTAAAGTTAAGTAAAACTTGAAAATGCTCAGTAAACTGACGTATTTTAAAACATTTGAGGGCATTTTTTGTTGTTGTAAAACACTGAAATAGCAATTAGACACAAATCATTGCAATAGCTAGCGTTCAAACGTAAATTCATTTTTTAAATTGATTCTCCCAGTTATCAAAAATAGAACGGAATATTCCTAATTCTAAAACAAATTAATCTCATTACACTAGTTAGACATAAAAAAAAATTAAGTAGATAAAGTAATATTGAAAAAAAAAAACGATTTTATTTTTTTAGGTAGACACTTAAAATTTTGTAAATGAGATTTAAATCAAATTCTAAACATTTTTTACTCTTTGTGTTTTTTCGATATTTTGTCAATTAATTTTCTGCCATACCAACAGTCACGTGACATATGTCAAAGTCAATTTCTAGGTTATCGGATATGCAGAACTGATTACTGGAAAAGAATTTTGGACATTTTAATAATAAATAATCAGTCAAGTGCAAGCTGGACTTGCACAATTAGTGTTCCGTACGTTGATTGCTTTTAAAATAAAAATAATGTTACGGTGGTATAAAATGACCAGTGATTTCACAAAATACACCCCAAATAAGTTTTCAACAATGTTTGTTTCCAATCTTTACTGATAACTGATGACCTTGAAATTTTTGTTTTTTTATATACCAGATAAATTATTAAAGGTAATGTACTCGTAATCATTTTCGTTCAATCTACACCCCGTGAAGAATATTCCAGAATTTTTTCAAAATTTTTTGATTAATACTTTTCGAAATAAGATGGGGGGACAGTGATTTTTCGCGATTTTTTAAAAATAATACGAAGAAAAGTGTGCGCAAGTGTTACATTATATAGATATATATATATATATATATATATATATATATATATATATATATATATATATATATATATATACATATATATATATATATATATATATATATATATATATATATATATATATATATATATATATATATATATATATATATGTATATATATATATATATATATATATATATATATATATATATATATATATATATATATATATATATATATTTTACTTGGGTTTTTACAAGCTTTCATTTGACACCACATTCGATGACCTACTAAAAAAAAATTTTTTTTTTCACTTCCGATTTTACTCCTCAAAACTAACCCTTTAAGTCAAAATTTGACTTTCAAAACTACACGGCTCTGATGATCAATTTCTATATTATTATCAAATTCTAATTTTCTACGTCAAATAGTTTCGGAAAAAAATCGGGTGTGACAGACAGACAGACAGACAGACACCGAAATCATCTTATAAGTGTTCCGTACGGAACACTAAAAAATCTCCCATAGGTTGCAAACTCTTTGCCATTATATAAGGAGTACGATATTTGAACAAAATTACGTACATATTGAATTGGGAACCTCCTTTTTTTGAATTTGGTTAAAAAAATTTTCAAATTACTTATTTTTTTCTTTGAAAGAATTTATTCTAGTAAGTGAACACTCCTTGCCTAATATAATAAAATTATAAAGATCTATTTGAACTTCATGCTATTTAAAATAGAAAAGGCATTTTAAAAGAAAATATAATTTCAAGTGAAGCGATACTCTTGAATAAATGTAATTTCATTTGAATTTTATGGGAACTGAAATCTAGTGTGCACTTGTAAAGAACTATTTAAATGCTCGTGTGTGTTGTGTTAACAGGAAGTTGTCCAAGAATGGAAAAACCGTGGGTATAGCGAAGGAAAACAAAAAGAATATTACTAGAATCAATGTGTCTTATTTGATTTACAAACAAATCCAAGATAAAAATAAGGATTGGAGGAAGGATCCACGTAATCTGACATTTGATTGAAAGTACAGGACCCTGAATTAAACTTTTACTGTTTTTCTTTTCTCACAATTGAAAACTTATATGTCTAGTACCTATCTGGATGGGAAATAATGTTTATTTTAACAGATCCACAGCATGGCGACCAGTGGAAAAAAATTTAAAAAAAATAGTTATTTTGTATTGGATTTTATGTTATAGTATTTAGGGTCCCACAGAGACAAAATTGATTATTTCTGTTGCCTAATTCACACTGACTTAGGTATTTTAAACAATATCGCTGCTTAAATTTTATAAGTCGCGAATTTGTACTGTTATTTATTTTCTAATTTGTATTCGATATTTCAATTAGGATGACAATATTTTTACTTAATTTTTAGTGTTCCGTACGGAACACTTATAAGATCACTTCGGTGTCTGTCTGTCTGTCACACCCGATTTTCTCCGAAACTATTTGACATAGAAAGGTGAAATTTGGTAATAATATAGGAATTGATGGCCTCATCAGAGCCATGTAGTTTTGAGAATTAAATTTTGACTTAAGGGGTTAGTTTTGGGGGGTAAAGTCGGAAAAATTTTTTTTACTAGCTCATCGAGTGTGGTGTCAAATGAAAGCTTGTGAAAACACGACTAAAAAAATATATATATAATATTATACTTGCGCGCACTTTTCTTTGTATTATTTTTAAAAATTCGCGAAAAATCGCTGTCCCGGGCCTTATCTCGAAAAGTACTTATCAAAAAATTTCGAAAAAATTCTGGAATATTCTCCACGGGGTGTATATTGAACGAAAATTATCACGAGTGCATTACCTTTAATAATTTATATGGTACATAAAAAAAACAAAAATTTCAAGGTCATCAGATTTCAGTAAAGATTGGAAACAAACTTTGTTGAAAACTCATTTAGGGTGTGTTTTGTGAAGTCACTGATCATTTTATACCACCGTAACATAAATTTTGACTTAAGGGGTTCGTTTTGAGGGGTGAAATCGGAAGTGAAAAAAAAATTTTTTTTACTAGGTCATCGAGTGTGGTGTCAAATGAAAGCTTGTGAAAACACGAGTAAAAAATATATATATATAATGTAATACTTGCGCACACTTTTCTTCGTATTATTTTTAAAAAAATCGCTGTCCCCTACCTTATCTCGAAAAGTACTGATCAAAAAATTTTGAAAAAATTCTGGAATATTCTCCACGGGGTATAGATTGAACGAAAATTATCACGAGTGCATTACCCTTAATAATTTATTTGGTATTTAAAAAAATACAAAATTTCAAGGTCACCAGTTTTCAGTAAACATTGGAAAAAAACTTTGTTGAAAACTCATTTGGGGGTGTGTTTTGTGAAGTCACTGATCATTTTATACCACCCTAACAAAAAATTTTATTTTAAAAACAATCTACGTACGGAACACTAATTGTGCAAGTTCAACTTGCACTTGACCAGTTTTTTTTTATTTTAAAATCAATGTAGTATTAGCAATAAATTTAATTTTATATTTGAAATTGTTACAATTACCTCAACTATGCATCAAAAGTATTATTTTTATTTTCATTGAAAAAGTTATTATAACAACGAACAGATTTAAAAAAGTGAAAATGTGATGCAATTACCGACAAGAAGATAATTGATTTAGGGTTAGCCAGTTTCTTCTTTTCTTCTTTAGAAATTTCGCAAGAAGGGGTAAAACTACAAACTTAAATAACCGCTAAAATTTTTGTAGCCCAAGATTATATTAAGTTTTACTTCCTTTCTGATCGCGGTTCGATTCCGAATGTCGTGACCTCTCATCCATCCAAGGTTGCCACGCTCCTCCACTCCTTACGGCCCTCCGCTGTGTGCATGACGTCATTACGTGACATATTTGTTAAATTCTTTATTTGGTAGATGTAGCGATTTGGTGATTTTTCGTTTGCCCTCTACTTTTGCCTGGATAACGAGCTTTTCGATGCCTGCTCGTCTAACAAGGTGACCAAAAAATTTAAGAATTTACCTTTGAATTGTTGAGAGCAGGCAGTCGTTTACTTTGATCCCTAATTCCGTCAGAATGGAGTCGTTTCTTCGTCTTGCTATCCATGAGATCTTCATCATCCTTCGGTAGCAGGTCATTTCGAAACCCTGTATTCTTCAGCGACATGCAGCGTTGATGGTCCAGGATTCTGATCCATAGGTAGCCATGCAAAAGATCAGGATTTGGACCAATAACCTTCTTGTTTGTTTTCAGATGTGCCGATCCTTCCATATCCTGGTCAAACTCGATATGTAGTCTTGGCCATGCCGATTCTACTCTTTACTTTATCTTCACAGTCACCTTTATTAGAGATGCGCCCACCAAGAAAAAATAAGGTTTTCTTTTTCTTGGATGCATCGTAGGGCATGAAAAGGAAGAGGTATTCTTCCCTACCTGTTAACTACCATTATTAGGCTTTTTGCGCGGTTTAGCTTTAAACTGGGCTCCATACAGAATTTCTTTATGCGCTGGAGCAGCTGTGCCAGCTCTTCTTCTGAAGAAGCCAGAAGAGTGATGTGGTCGGCGTTTCTTAAGTTTGATATTTTTCTACGTGTCAACGATACTCCACCATCCCAATCTTCGGTGGCGTTTCTTATAATCCATTCCCCGTAGATGTGGAAGAGGAGTGGTGATAAGGCACAACCCTGTCTAATTCCCTTCCTAACTTGAAACGGCTGACATAAGCCTCGTTACTCAAATATAGAGTGTTGATCAACTGTATCAGATGTCCCGGTATTGCCACCTCCTGCGACACCTTCACAAATCGTTCCAATTAACCCTGTCAAAAGCTGTCAAGGAAACAAAAGGTACTAGGCACGTTAAATTCATAAAATTTCTCTATTTGTCTTATATTTAGAATCTCTTGTCCTTCAACCAGGCACAAAACCTGAAGGTATTTGCGGCCAGAGGCATGATTTTAGCTTTTTCTATATAATATTCAGCATTACTTTACTTCTGTGGTTTATTAAGAAGATTATTCTGTAGTTTGAGCATTGTTGTTTAGACCCTTTTTTGTACATTAATTTTGTCCAGTCTGATGGCCATTTATAAGTTGTATTACATATATATATATATATATATATATATATATATATATATATATATATATATATATATATATATATAATACAACAATATATATATATATATATATATATATATATATATATATATATATATATATATATATATATATAATACAACAATATATATATATATATATATATATATATATATATATATATATATATATATATATATATATATATATATATGGTTACGTTTCTCCAGAAGTATATTTTCTATTGGAGAAGCCTTGGAAAGGCCACCTCCACGTCGCATTTCAGTATAGGTAGTTCCATCTCCTTGATATGTACCTCTACCTGTGTTCCGTCTTCATCCTCTGTAGTTGACATGAGGACATCGTCTTTCAGTAGCCTGCTTTCTATGTTAAATTTACTACATATGTAGCTACAAAGGAAGTTTCTTTAAGGAAAAAAGGAGGATCCTAAGGGTACTTATGGAGGAGAGTAACGTCAATCGACAAACAGGAGGCGTCAGACTACAATCGAGGAGCGAAACTTCCGTTACAAGAATCACGCTTACCAACAGTCATGCCGCTCAACAAAATTTCCCGCCATTTCACAGAAATTTACCAGACGCATCAACCCACCCTCATATACAGATATTTGAGAAAATTTAATTCTGTGATGACTACTCTTATAATTTGTTTTCTCTACATTATAATTTTGAGAAAAACTTAAATTCGAAACGCTTTTATAAAGAAAGAAGTTATATTTTCTCATAAACGCATTATGGACAGTGTTGTAACTTTATACTATAACGAAAATGGCTTTACAACTTTGTTAGGATATAAGGATAACTATACGCTATTCTAGAATAGGAAATCTTGAAACCTTACATATGGATTAATTATTAAGTATATAAAGTCGATATAGAAAATTTTTTAAAACAAGATTTATGATTTAAAAAAATGGATAAATATAACTCCTCTATTATTGAAGTATACAGATTTATTGAGTTTATTTTGAAATCTGTAGATAAAAAAATATAGTTAAGAATACATTAATAAATATTATTAGTGTCCCGTACGGAACACTAAAGTGTGTGCAAGTATTACATAATATATACAATATATATATATATATATATATATATATATATATATATACATATATATATATATATATATATATATATATATATATATATATATATATATATATATATCAATTTCTATATTTGTGCCAAATTTCAACTTTCTATGTTAAGTAGTTTCGGACCAAATCGGGTGTGACAGACAGACAGACGGACACCGAAATGATCCCATAAGGATCATCAGGCAATCAGAGCCTTGTAGTTTGATTGTGTAGTTAAATTTTGACTTGAGGGGCTAGTTTTGGGGGGTGCAATTGGAAGTGAAAAAAAGATTTTTTTACCAGGTCATCGAATGGGGTGTCAAATAAAACTTGTGAAAACATAAGTTTAAAAATATATTATGTAATACTTGCACACATATTTCTTTGTATTACTTTAAAAAAATTGCCAAAAATCTCTATCTCCCCACCATATCTCGAAAAGTACTGACCAAAAAATTTAAAAAAAATTTTGAAATAGTCTAAATAAAGTGTAGATTAAATGAAAATTATTACGAGTGCATTACGTTTGATAATTTTTCTGGTATAAAAAAAAATTATGTGGCGTGATAGAATTGTAAAGGTTTGGAAAGTTGGAAATTCAACCGGGACTAACAACTACGAAATATTAATACGTATTTGTGCAACCAGTAATGTCATGATGCCTGGTGACCAACGGATGGGTACTGAAAACAAAATAATCTTATATCATTTGTTTCTAATTAAACAAATATTTAAGTAGTAAATATTTGTTTTAAACTTTTACTACGAGATTGTAGATTGAGCTAGATTCATTTATTGGCTATTAGGTAGCTTATTTTTATTTTAAAGGTAATCAGGGTACGGAACACTAGTTGTCCGAGATGCACTTGACCGGTTTTTTTTTATTATAATTTATATGATTTATATGTGAGAGAAATGACCGTACATGAAAGAATACCCGATTTGTTCCTATGATCACTTTTAACGAGAAGTAAATCAGATTATAATAGGTATATATATATATATATATATATATATATATATATATATATATATATATATATATATGTATATATATATATATATATATATATATATATATATATATATATATATATATATATTTACAGGAATGCTAGCTGAATAGGATCTGAAAGTGTTCAGTCTAAAACTTTCCTAAGTCAATACATAAGTATGGAAATATTGAGTTTTAGTGACTTTGACTTATTTGCCTTTAAAAACAGTTTTATATATCCATATCTACCAAGAATGCAGTTATTCTTCCCAAACTAATGTAGTCGTTATAATAATTTAATAATAATAATAAATAGTTAAGTAATTATGACTGTACCTATATACTTATTTAAAAAAGAAACTAAAATAATTTGAGAGTAGACACTGCATAAGTATTTTTGGAGTGTTTATACAATGCAAACATAATATAAGCTGCCAACTATATTAATATAAATGTAGGTGGAATATTATTTTTTTATGTTTTCTTAGAGACTACACATGAATAAGGCCGCTAATTTTTGAAATCTTAAAAAATAAGTAAATAATAATAATATAAGACATAAATTAAAATTGTAATACTAAAAATATTTTTAAGAAGAAGTTAATAATTCCCTTTTAATGAAAACCACGTCCTCATAAGCGTCCTTTAACAAAATGTAATGTAACTCAACTTATGGTGTTACATTTATACACACTCTCTACGTCGTATCATTATATTCCGTATTTGGTTTTATTTTTGACCTGATTGAATGCTTTAATGCTCCTGTTGGGTACTACTACCTCTCAGATCTGTTGTTACATATCAATAAGAAGATTTAACTGTTTTTGAGTTTCCCACAATTGAAAGCAGTTATAGTCTTTTCAAATATGCGTGTATAGGTGAGATCAAAATATTGGTTAAATGGGACTTTTTTTTATCCTTCAATACCTGTTATTACTATAATGATACAAGTCGTGAAGTCTTACACTGATATAGATAACTTCAAATTATTTCTATGCTTTGTAATTTAGTATAGTAACGGTTTTAAATTGTATATAAAATTAAGATGGTGAGTTCTCCTGCTCATCCCTTTCCTATCCCTTCAGACTTTTAACTGTGGTTTCTGCCTATTTGCTGGATTAAACCAGTGTATAAGGGTATTGTGTAAATTTCAAACTTAACTTTGGAGTCTAATTTTATGACTTTACTTTAGCAAACTTGGATAAAGGGATAATTAATTCAATTTATATCGTCGGGCGTTTATAATGGTTTTATTATATTTGAATATATTGTGAAATGTATTGACTAACTTAGAGAATATTACTTTTACAAATATATATATATATATATATATATATATATATATATATATATATATATATATATATATATATATATATATATATATATACGAGGCATGTTTTTTAAGTAAGTACCGTTTTGGAATTAAAAAAAGACGTGCAAAGATATCGCTATAATTTTATTTTTACATGAAAGCCTGTACCTTAATCTACTTTTCTACATAATTTCCGTGAATATTGAGGCACTTGTCATAACGTGGCACCAGTTTTTGAATACCCTCCTCATAAAATTCTGCCGCCTGACTTGTTAACCACTGTATCACAAATGCGATACAAAACACTACGAGAATATTGAGGAAAGCAGTCGCACAATGATGAAATTGTAAAGCGTCTGTTTTCTCTCACCTTTTCGTCCACTTTCTGCACCAAATCTTCATTAACGACCGAAGGACGCCCACTCCGTTCTTCACCATGCACATTTGTGCGGCCATCTTTAAATGCTCTCACCCATTTCCTTACCATTCCATCACTCATAATGTTTTGTCCGTAAACTTCACAGATCTCACGATGAATATCGATCGGTTTTACGCCTTTAGCACTAAGAAATCGTATAACAGCCCGTACTTCACAATCGGCGGGACTCACGATTGTCGGAGGCATCTTAAACACTCAGTAAACAACGTATACAATGAAGAATCAGACTGTAATGGCGTCAGTGCGTAGACATGAGATGTAGGTTACCAGCGCGCATGCGCGGAACGCCGACCGTATCGCTGCGGCGGCGGAATCGCAAAACGGTACTTACTTAAAAAACATGCCTCGTATATATATATATATATAATTATATATATATATATATATATATATATATATATATATATATATATATATATTTATATATATATATATATATATATATATATATATATATATATATATATATATATATATATATATATATATATATATATATATATATATATATATATATATATATATATATATATATATATATCTATGTATATGTTTTGACGAATGTTCTCACGGCTAAGTGTAGTAGTGGTTTTTTGGGTATCCCGTGTTAACTTAAAGTCCCTTGATGGATAGTTTCGCTGACGTTTCGATGGAATCTCATCCATCTTTTTCAGAGCATTGATTACTAAGCGATTTCTTGGCTATGAATGTCAAAAGTGGCTCCGAGGGTCTCATTCACCCGTGATAATTTTTATTCAATCTACACCTTATGGAGAATATTCCAGAATTTTATTTGAAATTTTCAGCGAATTTTGGCGTTTTTTTTTTTAAATGATATAAAGAAAAGTTTGCGCTAGTATTACCTCTTACATATATATATATATATATATATATATATATATATATATATATATATATATATATATATATATATATATATTTATATATATATATATATATATATATATATATATATATATATATATATATATATATATATATATATATATATATATAGTTGAAGTCGTGTTTTCACACAAATCGGGTGTGATAAACGGGCAGACACCGAAGTGATCCTATAAGTGTTTCGTACGGAACACTAACAAACGTAATTTTATTACGAGATAGCAAGATATCCAGTTTGTCATTCAAAAGTTTATGTGCTAAAGAGTTGTATATGAGATTAGTTGTGTCAAGTTAAATGTCTGAAGACCTTAAGCAAAAAGTAACTGAATGATATTATCTTTATTTGTTATAAATCGATCGGTATGATTGTCAGTTGTTTTT
This sequence comes from Pachyrhynchus sulphureomaculatus, assembly GCA_019049505.1. Lineage (NCBI taxonomy): Eukaryota > Metazoa > Arthropoda > Insecta > Coleoptera > Curculionidae > Pachyrhynchus > Pachyrhynchus sulphureomaculatus. The sequence goes on from CM032446.1 coordinate 72,873,723, forward strand.
CTCACTTGTTACTATACTTTTAAACTAAAAGTTGCTCGTCTTTTTTCTTATCTTATTCACGAATATATCTGAAAATAAGTATAAAATGGAATATAATGAACCTGACCAGCGCGGAAGAAACTTGTAACAAGCAGTGCAGATAAATTGACACAAAAGGATATTGTGTGCGTTTTGCAAAGTTGAGAAATTCATCTATACCAACAAAACCGGTTTACATTTTTGAAAATAAGAGTCATATATTAAAAGAAAAGAAAGAGAAAACTGTATTAATAAATTATAAAAATCAGTTGTTTTCCATATTTCGACCATTTTCTCATGCAACTTGCCACCAAGAGAAATCTATTAAATTTTAGATCTACTCTTCCCTCACCAGTTATATTATCATATCTCATTGGCTTTTCTATTAGACCAGTAGCAACAACTTTTGTCGAGAATGGTATTAATAAAACGCTTTTTATATAGACAACCGATTTCGACAAGTGTAGATAGTACGAATGGATATGGATGCCACAATACAGAGCAGAAAAAGGACGATTTTGACATCAAGTTATTAATTTCTCAGATTATTCTTCTAGAATATGGAGGATGTTTTCGACAAAGAAACTCTTGGGAATATCTAGTAATTATTTAAATTATTAAAGCATCCTTTCGAGAAACAAAGAGAGCAACAGATTATAAAATATACGATTTAAATAAAACCCTAAATATGATTTTTTTTATGTATCTTTGACAGATAAAGAAAAGAAAATTTTCTCAAGTGATTTCTTTAAGTAGAGTGCATAAACCCACAGTTTAAATTACATATTATATAGCATATATGTGTTAATATTTGTTTCATCATTCCTTGTTTAGGTTGATATGACACTTTTTAGAGTCCTCTGATTTAATGAACTATTATCTAATGCATGCATACGAAATTTTCACGGAATCATTTGAGGATTGTGTATGAAATATTGCTACTAGAGGGTTATTTGTACCAAACGTCGTGTAAGCTAAGAGAGTATTTTTTTAAGTTACCTTGTTAGCTGTGAAGGAAAACTTGCAAAATTTAAAAAACAATATTTTTCTAGCAGCTACACAAATGCACTTAGTCCAACATTTTTTAAGTTGTTTTATGCAAAAACTGTTGTGTTTACTCCTCAAAAAACAACACACTCAGCGGCATTAAACTCATCTCTTGAAATGTCTCTTCAGAAGTTTAAACAAAAATAAATCGCAGGGCTATAGTGTGAATCAGCAGCTTTCGGTAATGGCTTGAACTATGCGAGTCTTGTAGAGACCATGCAGTTTTCATGCAAGAGCAAAATTTTTGTTTTCTATGAATTCGCACATTTCTGTCTCAGGTTTTGAATCATCCATTTATAAACCTTTCCATTAGTTATGGAACCCTTTTCTTTAAATTCATTAGGTAAAATTTATTTACAAATGCAATTAAAAAAAAGGTCAGTATACACATCTAGAAGACGATTAAATTTTCGCCTTTTTTGAAGGTAAATTAAGGAATGAATGAATGAATGATGAGTCGATGCAATAAACACATTGCGTCAACTCTTGCTTCGTGGCCATATTCTAATACAACACTTAAGTCTACCTGCATGTGACAGTTCGCGAAAATAACTATCATTGTTTTCTAAATGTTCTTGAGAATCTTCTCGCCTTGTCAGTTTCTGCCCTGATGGAAGGAGTTTGTGGATTCATTGTGTAGAAACTTCTTTCATTCCTAAATTTTCGTGCATTATCTTAAAAACTGTAGTTTTGAATACTCCAGCTTCTTTATTCGTCAATCTGACAGCTGCAGATCCCCAGCAAGCCTGATGGTTTTCTCAGTACTCGC
>CM032446.1:72875656-72880656 GCA_019049505.1 Pachyrhynchus sulphureomaculatus
AAAATAAAAGGCATTTTGAAAGAAAATAAAATTTTTAAGTGAAGCGATACTCTTCAATAAATGTAATTTCATTTGAATTTTATATGAACTGAAATCTAGTGTGCACTTGTAAAGAACTATTTAAATGCTCGTGTGTGTTTGTGTTAACAGAAGTTGTCCAAGAATGGAAAAACCGTGGGGTATAGCGAAGGAAAACAAAAAGAATATTACTAGAATCAATGTGTCTTATTTGATTTACAAACAAATCCAAGATAAAAATAAGGATTGGAGGAAGGATCCACGTAATCTGACATTTGATTGAAAGTACAGGACCCTGAATTAAACTTTTACTGTTTTTCTTTTCTCACAAGTGAAAACTTATATGTCTAGTACCTATCTGGATGGGAAATAATGTTTATTTTAACAGATCCACAGCATGGCGACCAGTGGAAACAATTTAAAAAAATAGTTATTTTTGTATTGGATTTTATGCTATAATGTTTAGGGTCCCACAGAGACAAAATTGATTATTTCTGTTGCCTAATTCACACTAACTTAGGTATTTTAAACAATATCGCTGCTTAAATTTTATAAGTCGCGAATTTGTATTTTTTATTTTCTAATTTGTATTCGATACTTCAATCAGGATGACAATATTTTTACTTAATTTTATTTTAAAATCAATGTAGTATTAACAATAAATTTAATTTATATTTGAAATTGTTACAATTACCTCAACTATGCATCAAAAGTATTATTTTTATTTTCATTGAAAAAGAAAAAACGAACAGATTTAAAAAAGTGAAAATATGATGCAGTTACCTACAAGAAGATAATTTGTTTAGGGTTAGCCAGTTTTTTTTTTCTTCTTTAGAAATTTCGCAAGAAGGGGTAAAACTAAAAACTTAAATAACCGCTAAAATTTTTGTATCCCAAGATTATATTAAGTTTTACTTCCTTTCTGATCGCGGTTCGATTCCGAATGTCGTGACCTCTCATCATCCGTGGTTGCCACGCTCCTCCACTCCTTACGGCCCTCCGCTGTGTGCACGACGTCATTAAGTGACATATTTATTAAATTCTTTATTTGGTAGATGTAGCGATTTGGTGATCTTTCGTTTGCCCTCTACTTTTGCCTGGATAACGAGCTTTTCGATGCCTTCTCGTCTAACAAGGTGACCAAAAAATTTAAGAATTTACCTTTGAATGGTTGAGAGTAGGCAGTCGTTTACTTTGATCCCTAATTCCGTCAGAATAGAGTCGTTTTTCTTCGTCTTGCTATCCATGAGATCTTCATCATCCTTCGGTAGCAGGTCATTTCAAAGGCCTGTATTCTTCAGCGACATGCAGCGTTGATGGTCCAGGATTCTGATCCATAGGTAGCCATGCAAAAGATCAGGATTTGGACCAATAACCTTCTTGTTTATTTTCAGATGTGCCGATCCTTCCATATCCTGGTCAAACTCGATATGTAGTCTTGGCCATGCCGATTCTACTCTTACTTTATCTTCACAGTCACCTTTATTAGAGATGCGCCCTCCAAGAAAAAAATAAGGTTTTCTTTTTCTTGGAAGCATCGTAGGGCATGAAAAGGAAGAGGTATTCTTCCCTACCTGTTAACCACCATTATTAGGCTTTTTGCGCGGTTTAGCTTTAAATTGGGCTCCATACAGAATTTCTTTATGCGCTGGAACAGCTGTGCCAGCTCTTCTTCTGAAGAAGCCAGAAGAGTGATGTGGTCGGCGTTTCTTAAGTTTGATATTTTTTTACGTGCCAACGATACTCCACCATCCCAATCTTCGGTGGCGTTTCTTATAATCCATTCCCCGTAGATGTTGAAGAGGAGTGGTGATAAGGCACAACCCTGTCTAATTCCCTTCCTAACTTGAAACGGCTGACATAAGCCTCGTTACTCAAATATAGAGTCTTAATCAACTGTATCAGATGTCCCAGTATTGCCACCTCCTGCGACACCTTCACAAATGGTTCCAATTAACTCTGTCAAAAGCTGTCAAGGAAACAAAGGGTACTAGGCACGTCAAATTCATAAAATTTCTCTATTTGTCTTACATTTAGAATCTCTTGTCCTTCGACCAGGCACAAAACCTGAAGGTATTTGCGGCCAGAGGCATGATTTTAGCTTTTTCTGTATAATATTCAGCATTACTTTACTTCTGTGGTTTATTAAGAAGATTATTCTTTAGTTTGAGCATTGTTGTTTAGACCCTTTTTTGTACATTAATTTTGTCCAGTCTGATGGCCATTTATAAGTTGTATTACATATATATATATATATATATATATATATATATATATATATATATATATATATATATTTATATATATATATATATATATATATATATATATATATATATATATATATATATATATATATATATATATATATATTTATGGTTACGTATCTCCAGAAGTATATTTTCTATTGGAGAAGTCTTGGAAAGGCCACCTCCACTTCGCATTTCAGTATAGATAGTTCCATCTCCTTGACATGTACCTCTACCTGTGTTCCGTCTTGATCCTCTGTAGTTGACATGAGGACATCGTCTTTCAGTAGCCTTTTGCGGCTTTCTATGTTAAATTTACTACATATATATATATATATATATATATATATATATATATATATATATATATATAAATTATGTAGCTACAAAGGAAGTTTTTTTAAGGAAAAAAGGAGGATCCTAAGGGTACTTATGGAGGAGAGTAACGTCAATCGACAAACAGGAGGCGTCAGACTACAATCAAGGAGCGAAACTTCCGTTACAAGAATCACGCTTACCAACAGTCATGCCGCTCAAACAAAATTTCCCGCCATTTCACAGAAATTTACCAGACGCATCAACCCACCCTCATATACAGATATTTAGAAAATTTAATTCTGTGATGACTACTCTTATAATTTGTTTTCTCTACATTATAATTTTGAGAAAAACTTAAATTCGAAACGCTTTTATAAAGAAAGGAGTTATATTTTCTCATAAACGCATTATGGATAGTTTCGTAACTTTATACCATAACGAAAATGGCTTTACAACTTTGTTAGGATATAAGGATAACTATACGCTATTCTAGAATAGGAAATCTTGAAACCTTACATATGGATTAATTATAAAACGTATATAAAGTCGATATAGAAAATTTTTTAAAACAAGATTTATGATTTAAAAAAATGGATAAATATAACTCCTCTATTATTGAAGTATACAGATTTATTGAGTTTATTTTGAAATCTGTAGATAAAAAAATATAGTTAAGAATACATTAATAAAATATTATTAGTGTTCCGTACGAAACACTAAAGTGTGTGCAAGTATTACATAATATATATATATATATATATATATATATATATATATATATATATATATATATATATAATATATATATATCAATTTCTATATTTGTGCCAAATTTCAACTTTCTATGTTAAATAGTTTCGGAGCAAATCGGGTGTGACAGACAGACAGACGGACACCGAAGTGATCCCATAAGGATCATCAGGCAATCAGAGCCTTGTAGTTTGATTGTGTAGTTAAATTTTGACTTGAGGGGCTAGTTTTGGGGGGTGAAATTGGAAGTGAAAAAAAGATTTTTTTACCAGGTCATCGAATGGGGTGTCAAATAAAGCTTGCGAAAACATAAGTTTAACAATATATATTATGTAATACTTGCACACACTTTTCTTTGTATTACTTTAAAAAAATGGCCAAAAATCTCTATCTCCCCACCATATCTCGAAAAGTACTGACTAAAAAATTTTAAAAAAATTTTGAAATAGTCTAAATAAAGTGTAGATTAAATGAAAATTATTACGAGTGCATTACGTTTGATAATTTTTCTGGTATAAAAAAAAATTATGTAGCGTGACAGAATGGTGAAGGTTTGGAAAGTTGGGAATTCAACCGGGACTAACAACTACGAAATTTTAATACGTATTTGTGCAACCAGTAATGTCATGATGCCTGGTGACCAACGGATGGGTACTGAAAACAAAATAATCTTATATCATTTGTTTCTAATTAAACAAATATTTAAGTAGTAAATATTTGTTTTAAACTTTTACTACGAGATTGTAGATTGAGCTAGATTCATTTATTGACTATTAGGTAGCTTATTTTTATTTTAAAGGTAATCAGGGTACGGAACACTAGTTGTCCGAGATGCACTTGACCGGTTCTTTTTTATTAAAATTTATATGATTTATATGTGAGAGAAATGACCGTACATGAAAAAAAATACCCGATTTGTTCCTATAATCACTTTTAACGAGAAGTAAATCAGATTATAATAGGTATATATATATATATATATATATATATATATATATATATATATATATATATATATATATATATTATATTTACAGGAATGCTAGCTGAATAGGATGTGAAAGTGTTCAGTCTAAAACTTTCCTAAGTCAATACATAAGTATGGAAATATTTAGTCTTAGTGACTTTGACTTATTTGCCTTTAAAAACAGTTTTATATATCCATATCTACCAAGAATGCAGTTATTCTTCCCAAACTAATGTAGTCGTTATAATAATTTAATAATAATAAATAGTTAAGTAATTATGACTGTACCTATATACTTATTTAAAAAAGAAACTAAAATAATTTGAGAGTAGACACTGCATAAGTATTTTTGGAGTGTTTATACAATGCAAACATAATATAAGCTGCCAACTATATTAATATAAATGTAGGTGGAATATTATTTTTTTATGTTTTCTTAGAGACTACACATGAATAAGGCCGCTAATTTTTGAAATCTTAAAAAATAAGTAAATAATAATAATATATGACATAAATTAAAATTGTAATACTAAAAATGTTTTTAAGAAGAAGTTAATAATTCCCTTTTAATGAAAACCACGTCCTCATAAGCGTCATTTAACAAAATGTAGTGTAACTCAACTTATGGTGTTACATTTATACACTCTCTACGTGGTATCATTATATTCCGTATTTGGTTTTATTTTTGACTTGATTGA
>CM032446.1:72883156-72888156 GCA_019049505.1 Pachyrhynchus sulphureomaculatus
GCAGTGCAGATAAATTGACACAAAAGGATATTGTGTGCGTCTTGCAAAGTTGAGAAATTCATATATACCAACAAAACCGGTTTAAATTTTTGAAAATAAGAGTCGTATATTAAAAGAAAAGAAAGAGAAAACTGTTTATTAAGGTTATCTAAAAATAATTGTGTATATGATATTTTAATCTATTAATAAATTATAAAAATCAGTTGTTTTCCATATTTCGACCATTTTCTCATCAACTTGCCACCAAGAGAAATCTATTAAATTTTAGATCTGCTCTTCCCTCACCAGTTATATTATCATATCTCATTGGCTTTTCTATTAGAACAGTAGCAACAACTTTTGTCGAGAATGGTATTAATAAAACTCTTTTTATATACACAACCGATTTCGACAAGTGTAGATAGTACGAATGGATATAGATGCCACAATACAGAGCAGAAAAAGGACGATTTTGACATCAAGTTATTAATTTCTCAGATTATTCTTCTAGAATATGGAGGATGTTTTCGACAAAGAAACTCTTGGGAATATCTAATAATTATTTAAATTATTAAAGCATCCTTTCGAGAAACAGAGAGAGCAACAGATTATAAAATATACGATTTAAATAAAACACTAAATATGATTTTTTTTATGTATCTTTGACAGATGAAGAAAAGAAAATTTTATCAAGTGATTTCTTTAAGTAGAGTGCATAAACCCACAGTTTAAATTACCTACTATATAGCATATATGTGTTAATATTTGTTTCATCATTCCTTGTTTAGGTTGATATGACACTTTTTAGAGTCCTCTGATTTAATAAACTATTATCTAATGCATGCATACGAAATTTTCACGGAATCATTTGAGGATTGTGTATGAAATATTGCTACTAGAGGGTTATTTGTACCAAACGTCGTGTAAGCTAAGAGAATATTTTTTTAAGTTACCTTGTTAGCTGTGAAGGAAAACTTGCAAAATTTAAAAAACAATATTTTTCTAGCAGCTACACAAATGCACTTAGTCCAACATTTCTTAAGTTGTTTTATGCAAAAATTGTTGTGTTTACTCCTCAAAAAACAACACACTCAGCGGCATTAAACTCATCTCTTGAAATGTCTCTTCAGAAGTTTAAACAAAAAGAAATCGCAGGGCTATAGTGTGAATCAGCAGCTTTCGGTAATGGCTTGAACTATACGAGTCTTGTAGAGACCATGCAGTTTTCATGCAAGAGCAAAATTTTTGTTTTCTATGAATTCGCACATTTCTGGCTCAGGTAATGAATCGTCCATTTATAAACCTTTCCATTAGTTATGGAACCCTTTTCTTTAAATTCATTAGGTAAAATTTATTTACAAATGCAATTAAAAAAAAAGGTCAGTATACACATCTAGAAGACGATTAAATTTTCGCCTTTTTTGAAGGTAAATTAAGGAATGAATGAATGAATGATGAGTCGATGCAATGAACACATTGCGTCAACTCTTGCTTCGTGGCCATATTCTAATACAACACTTAAGTCTACCTGCATGTGACAGTTCGCGAAAATAACTATCATCGTTTTCTAAATGTTCTTGAGAATCTTCTCGCCTTGTCAGTTTCTGCCCTGATGGAAGGAGTTTGTGGATTCATTGTGTAGAAACTTCTTTCATTCCTAAATTTTCGTGCATTATCTTAAAAACTGTAGTTTTGAACACTCCAGCTTCTTTATTCGTCAATCTGATAGCTGCAGATCCCCAGCAAGCCTGATGGTTTTCTCAGTACTCGCCTCAACCACTGTTCCTGATCTGGGGCCATCCTGAATTCTCAGTCCTATCGAAACTGGTCTAAACCAAAATTTTACATGGCCGACATCGCCGTACATCCGGGACATTCTTTCATGAAATGGATTATTTTTCTCTTTAGTAAGCGCTCCACCAAATTACTTTCACTAATTATTCGGAAGAAAAATATTGTAAATTTGCAAACACAACGAATTCGTACAACATTTCTTCAAAGTACTTAGAACAGCGACACTAATCTGATAATCTATATGACTAAAGTAAATTATTATTTTTTACTAAACGGAGTTAATAGTTCTTCCCTATGATATGATGGTTGGCTGGTTGGCTGTAGACAGAGTAGGCGATTATGCCTGTTTGTATATTGCAGCTTCTTGGCTTATTGTGTTCCTCTTTTTTGGTTACATGAGCTTCGTCCCTTTAAGAAGGTTTATTAGCTTCCTTCTAAGCCCTTTATGGAGCAATTTAGTGCCACGATGTAGATCTCCGAACAGTTTATGTTTGTTTCGAGTTAAATCCGAACATTCACCTAGGATGCACATAGAGGTGCATTCCTCTTCGTCACATAGTCTGCATATCGTAGTACCATTGTGGATACTTATTTTTCTGTAAATGGTTCCTCAGGTGACATTGGCCGATGATCAGTCACACCACTAGTTTGGTTTGGGCCGTTGTTAAACAAAGGCCGTTAGTTGTTAGTTTTTTTAGGGGCCACCAATCTCGATGTTGTCGATATGACCATTTGTTGATTGTTATTTTCATCAACTGTTTGGGAAATACCAAACGTTGGTTCTGGACCCTTGTATGGTTTTGTAGCTCCAAATTTGGCTAATTCGTCCGTTTTTTCATTATCTTTTATCCCTGAACGTCCTGGAACTTAGAGTATTCAGCCCTGTTTTTCCTGGAGGATAGTTCTAATAGTCCACGTTTACACTCCATTATGATTTAGAGTGGACCTGATAGGCATCTAAAGACTTTAGAGCAGGTTGACGGTCTGAGAGAATATATATTTCTAGGTTGCGGTAGTCCCATCTAATATTTTCATGCATATATGGTTATATTGCATAAATTTCTACCTGGAACATATTGCGCTTGTCTCTACTGGAATACTAAAGCTCCACTTGACCTTTTCTGCATATAGACCAGCACCTAAGGGGTGATTCATTAGTCTTGAGACTAATTTCAGGCGCGTGTATGAGTGAAACCAGAAAAAATATTTCAAATGCAGCTTCTTATATCGTGTAGATTTATTAAAATTTTATTAAATAGCACGTTTACGTTGCAGCGAATGGACCATTATCTTCGATTTTACGCAGCTTGCTTGGAACGCCATCTATGAGGCGTTGGACGACCAAAACGTCGATTTTTTTCAACTTCCTCTTTATTATTATTATTCTCCCAATCAAGTACCAGTAGTTATGTGCTTCCCAACCATTTTCATAAACTTTACGTGACAGAATTGCCCAAAATCTTTCAATTGATCGTGCCCGTGGAACATTTGGTGGATTGTTATTTTGCGATACAAATTCGATTTTTTTTTTTGCATAATGACAACGTGTAAGGTCTGGCCAGAAGATTATTTTGTCGCTCGCATGATTTTCTTTGATAAACTGCTTAAATTTAGTCAAGCATTTATTGATATACACATCAGAATTGATTGCAACAGCACTGCTTGGTTGGAAATATCGCGCTGAAATACCTTTCGATGAAATGGCAATCCACATCAACATTTTTGAAGTTTTGCAAGTAAAACACTACTTAAATTTCCACTAAATTTTTTATTTTTAACACCATGACATGTTTCGCTGTACGACAGCTTCTTCAGATGGTGTGTTTGGCAACAACAAACATGTGATAGTGTTAAAAATAAGAAATTTAGTGGAAATTTAAGTAGTGTTTTACTTCTTGCAAAACTTCTAGTTATGGATCTCCACCAAGTATCGGCTGAATCAATTTAATACTTTTGGTTCAAATCTCATTTTGCCGGCGTATTTGACGTCGTCTAGTGCTACTTTATAATCGTCAGTGTAAAAGAAATTATTTCCACTTAGAGAACTGTTCGAAAATATGAACTATTTTCATCATCCATAACGATGAATTTTCCATGCGTGAAATGCTTAACACGAAGTGCACGGCAACATTTTGGTATTTTTTCGAGCTATCTTGCGGTGTATTTCGGTGCCTTTTTACGTTTTTCGAACTTACACATCATTTGTCTTCGATGCATAGTTGATTGCGAAACACCGTATTTTCTCGACAATTTTCTTTGCGACTGCCCAACTTTTTCTTTTCGCGCTTGATAAAATATTTTTCATTGTTTTTTCTGCTAAGCACAGGTGGCCGACGGGATTTTTTTTTTATTTGCCTTCACGCAAAACATGAAATATGGTGGCGCGAGATATTGACTTATCTTCAAACGCTTCGAGCATTTGCTTCGTGGACAGTTGTCCAAACAAGGAAGCAACACACTTTCGTAAACCCAGCTTGTATAACATTTCCAATGGGAATAATCAAATGTGCAGATTCTGAAATCAGAGTAGAGGTACCGTTACGTTACTTTAGCGTAAACAACATTGCTATCTGTCAATTGTTCAGTATTTACCAAAACGCCTAAAATTAGTCTCAAGACTAACGAATCACTCTTCACTCCGCTCGAAGTTTTTCATGCGTCGATGTTATAGACCAGACCCGTTGCCTTCGTCTCCACCATCATCCATAGATTTGGATCGCACCCAATCCTATATGGTGTTTCGATATTATACGACGTCGTGATATAAAAAGATAGTATATCCATTTGTTCTCATTCGATAGGCGCTATTGATAGTCTCACTTTTTATGCATATATCTAGGGGTATTAGCCCTAGAATTATTTCCATCGTTGTGGTGTGAGTACCACTTATAGCCCCGATGCTTTATGTTTGAATAACTCCTATTTAAGCTTATTAATGAAAATCGTATTTCCTTGATTAAATAAGTCACTATATATAGTGTAGTGTCTTGTTTAACAAAGAAAGTATGTCTCTTGTTTATAATGATAATGCTTAGTTACAAAGCAACGGATGCTTTAATAAAATATCATAAACAAATGTGCGGCATAGTAATGAATCAGTAGAAAATATGATTCCATTATTGCAACAGACAATATACGTGTATGTATAAAATATAACCCTAACGATTCACCGTACAAGTAGTATCAAGTTTATCCAAGAATCCAAATTCTCGTTGAACTACATAACA
>CM032446.1:72893156-72929377 GCA_019049505.1 Pachyrhynchus sulphureomaculatus
AGTTTGGGAGCAAATATGTCCTGGCATGAACATGTTGCAGGCATAGCAAGGAGAGCTTCTCAAAAGTTGGGAATATTATTTAAAACCAGAAAGCTCTACACCCCACAACAACTGTTAATTCTTTACAAAGCCCAAATTCGACCAACTATGGAATACTGCTCCCACGTTTGGGGCTCCGCTCCCAAACGCTGCATTTGTTGGATTCTGTTCAGAGAAGAGCGGTCCGTCTGATTGGGGACCCGGAATTGACCGGCGGCCTTGATTCGCTGGAACATCGAAGAACGGTTGGCCACTTGAGTCTGTTCTACAAGTATTTTCATGGAAAGTGTTCGAAGGATATAGCCCGCTTAATTCCTCCCAAAGCGGTGCATGTTAGAAATACACGTCGCGCTGATGCTTCACATCCGTATGAGGTTCAGCTTGTTACTTCGCGTACAACGCTTTTCAAGCAATCTTTTATATGGAGAACGTTATCCCTTCGGAATAATTTGCCCAGCGCTGTGTTTCCCACCGAGTACAATTTACAGCGTTTCAAGAACAACGTGAATCGCTTTTTCCGCACACATGCCGCTCCCGGAGCGCTTAAGGGACTTCCCTGCAGCACGTGTGCTAGACCCATAAAAACAAAAAAAAAATTTAAGATATTTAATAATAGATACTATAACAATTTTGGCAAAAATTAATCTAGTTTTCAATAAATGGCCAATTTTCAATTTATTTAAAAATTTTATTTCTTTGTTTTCAATTGAAATTTATCAAGTGAGAATTATTTGAAGATAATAATTGTTAGTATGAGATATATAAAAATACATAATATTATTTTGTTCGAAATAAGTTTTGTTTGTAGTAACTGACCATTTTTGGACCATTTTGTTTCTTTTTTTATAAATTTTTATTAATGTGCAAAATAAATTGCATTCTTCAAGTGGATATTTACGATCATAAAGTTTTCGATTTCAGGCAATGCAGGTTAGCTAATAGTCGTACATTTTTTAATTATTGTCCGAGTTTTGCTAATTTTTGTTGCGCATTAACCTAAAAAAAACTATAAAAAAAGCTAAAAATGGCCAATATCTTAAAATCCTCAAAACTTAGTGACTATTTTTACGGTAATCAGCGACCTCAGAAACACATATTACCATAAGCATTATTGAGATTTCAAAGTATACAGTAAAAAGTTCAACGCCCAAAAGAACATTATTTAAAAAATAGTGACCATTTTATCTCAGCAAAATTATGAAAAGAAGTTGCAGGTACAAGCTAAAGCGCTTTATTTAGTTAGTATTTTAAAAAAGGAATTAATGCAATATCTTAAAAATTCAAAGGCAGCCGGAATCTTAAGTTGCATAATGAGAATTCGTCCCACTCTGCGCCGTTGGAAGATAAAACATTGTTAGCTCAAATAACTAATTTTGTTGTGTAAATTTATTTGTAAATAATTTGGTAAATACGTATATTTAGGCAGAAAGATGCTAATGAAAAAAAAAACTAGTTAAATAACGATATACACACATCAAAATATCAGACCTGAACAACCCTGGACTAATGGGTCATGAAATTGGCAGGCTGTGAGAGGCATAGTTGTCGATCACTAAGCAGTAGTAGTTACGGATTTCCGAAGATTTGGATCGCTATTAAAAGAAACTGTGACTTATAAATCACCGTCGTAGGTATACCTGTGACTTAAAAGGCGCTGTTAAGCTCATCACTAATATATATATATATATATATATATATATATATATATATATATATATATATATATATATATATATATATATATATATTTATATATATATATATATATATATATATATATATGTGTATATATATATATATATATATATATATATATATATATATATATATATATATATATATATATGTATATATATATATATATATATATATATATATATATATATATATATTAAATATAAAGATTTAGGTTGCGTTAATTTTTTTCAACAGTTTAAAATAACTCTTATTTAAAACAAATTCTATTTTCTTAAAAATAGAATGAATACTTCATGTTCAATACTTCATTATCCAAGTTAAATTGGTAGAAAATTATCCCTCTACACAAATTATGTTCGGATGCCTGAACCCTGTTTTATATGCTTTGGCTGAATTCGTCTAATTAGGCCAGTTATATTTGTTCTGAGGGTAATTAGACAGTAATTAGATTCTGAAAAGTTGTAGGATATAATCAAGTATAAACCGTGATTTTTAATAAAATTTAGGTTGGTGTGAACAGTAATTTTAAAGGAAATTGAGTTACATGCTTTTGCAGGTTCAGTACTTAGTTAAAATGCTTTGTCTTCTGTAACATAATAATTGAAATTACTGGAACTTTAGCTGAAAATTGCAGCGGAAAGCGTTGCAAGCGACAGTGCGGCGAATATGTGGCTGAATATGATAGTCATTGTTGTAGATAAATATTTAGCGTTATATTTTAAAGTGAAATTATTACACATGTTATATTTAATGGCAAGTTATTATTATATAATATATATATATATATATATATATATATATATATATATATATATATATATATATATATGTATATATATATATATATATATATATATATATATATATGTATATATATATATATATATTTATATATATATATATATATATATATATATATATATATATGTATATATATATATATATATATATATATATATATATATATATATACATATATATATATATATATATATATATATATATATATATATATATATATATACATATATACATATATACATATATGTATATATATATATATATATATATATATATATATATATATATATATATATATATGTATATATATTTATTTATTTATTTATTTATTTATTTAAACCTTCAGGATGCGAACAGAATATATGTTCCAAATAACCACATCCTCATATCATAATTATAAAAAAAAAATAATTCAAATTAAACCTGAATTAACTTAATGTACCCTGAAAACTGATTTAAAGGATAATCTATATATCCAAGCCAGGAACAAGAACACTTGTTGGCACTGCTGTCTTCTTGCTACATTCTTAAATTGCTTAACGTTTAGTCGAAATATATCTATATCTGAAAGATGGACATTATAAGTCCGCTGCAGCCTTGTTAGTTAGGCAGGTTTAATAGAGCTAAATTTCTTAAGTCTCTTGTAGGTATACTAAAATTTTTTTGGCATAAGAGTTCAGGTACACCCAACAAGGCTTTTGTCAATTTAAACAAGAAACAGAGATCCGAAATTTGCCTTCTATCTAA
The DNA here is from genome assembly GCA_019049505.1 of Pachyrhynchus sulphureomaculatus. NCBI lineage: Eukaryota > Metazoa > Arthropoda > Insecta > Coleoptera > Curculionidae > Pachyrhynchus > Pachyrhynchus sulphureomaculatus. The sequence goes on from CM032446.1 coordinate 72,896,442, forward strand.
AAGAGGTAATAAGTTGTAAGTTTGTGCTGCCAGTTCTACAGTATAATTGGCCTTAAAGTACACTCACTTAAGAATCTTTTTCTGATCTTCCTCAAGTCTTCTTATAGGTGTAAGATACTGTGGCTTTCAAATAACGGATGCAAATGCAAGTTTACTGCGTACAAATGCAAAATATAGATCAACATGAGTTTTTGGATTTTGAAACTCCTGGTAAGTCCTCGAGAGAAATCCCAACATCCTGTTGGATTCATTATTATTAATGTTAAAATGTCCGTTAAAGGTCCATTTAGAATCTAATGTTACTCCCAGGTTTTTATTTAATTAGTTTTACTCAAAATAATTTTATTAATGTTGTATGAATGTTCAGTGACGTTAACATTCCACGTGAATGTTATCCTAGAACACTTTGTTATATTTAAAAATAAACTGTTAGATACTTGGACACTCTTGTCAAGATCTTCTTGAATTTGAAAACAATCCTTAGTGTTATCTATTATATTATAAACTTTTAGATTATCTGCATACAACGGAAAACTAGAGTTCTGAAAACAGTTCTGAATATTATTAATATATATTATAAAGAGAAGAGGTCCCAAGTGACTGCCATTAAGGGCACCCGAGGTTGCTATAAATGATTTCGAACAATCCTCGTTAATAGAAACACTCTGCCTTCTGTCACAAATGTAGGACCATACCCACTTCTGCAGATCGTCACAAACACCAACCTCAGAGAGCCTCCTGATCAGTATTTTGTGATAGATCTTATCAAAGGCCTTGTTAAAGTCCGTGAAAATGCAATCTACCTGCTTTTTCGAGTCCATACCTGTACTGAAGATTAGCCCATTAAATTTGTCTGGCTGTTAGATTATCATATTTCTGAGAGTAGGTAATGTATCATTATATTCACTTTTTTAAGAATTGTAGCAAAAATACAAATTTTACTTATTGTGCTATAATTACTTACATCATCTTTTTGTTGAAGTTGAGAGTTAAAGATAAAATATATTGATCGGACTCTATTAAATCTATAGTTTTTTTTATAAAACAGAGAGATAAACCATCAGGTCCAGCACTCTTTTTAGGGTCCAAATCGTCAATTAACTTAAGAATTGCATTATAGTCAGCCTGAATCTGACAATTATTCCCCTTAAAGAACGGGCTTGGCAGATTGTTATTATTAGGCACGAAAACACTCTGAAAAAGCCAATGAAAGATCCCGAATCTCTGATCCATTCTTAGCTATTTTGCCTCCAAGGTGGAGAGTCGAAGGTACAGCCATCGGACTTCATTTTACTATTAACAAAATTCCAAATTTTTTTGTTAATTTCGGCCAACTCAAACTCTATACTGTTCACATATTTGGCAGAATCTCTCTTAATTAACATCTTGGATAGACTTCTCAAGCGAGAAAACTCGATATAATATTCGTCCCTTTTATACCTTTTAAATTTTTCATGAGCTATTTTTTCAGCAAATGATTTTATAGTATTAGACTTAAAATAAACTGGATATTTTCCATTTATCTTATAAGATGGCACATGCTATTTACAATTTTATTCATTTCCGAATATAACACTTTAACCATGTCATCTAAGTTCTTGTTTTAATATATATGTTCCCACTCAAGCGCCGACAAAGGCCGATTAATAGCCATATAGTGTGCTTTCTTATAATTCAAGATTATGCTCTTTATATATTGTATAAATTTTATGGCAGGCCACTAACTATTCCTCACATCTACATATCTCTAATGTAAAACTATTAGACAAAGCTAGGTCAGTATTATTGTTGTTATTATGTATGTTATTGAACTACATTAAGTGTAGGTATGAAAAGGCATCAACCATTTTCGTCTTCTTTAAGAGGTTTTAAAAACTTTTCTTCCTGTAGGCAAATTTAGGTCCCCGATAATGGTTATCACCCTCTCTGAAAATAATTTTTCGAGCGAAAATAGCTTGTTAAGAAAGGAGAAAAATGCAAAATTTTTATCTGGAGAGAGGTACATACAGCAAAAATAAAGATTTTCACCAGTATTGGCCGCTATAGATATCCACAAATCCTCAGCGCCTGATTCAAGATTTCGACACCTTTTCGCTTGACAAGAACTTTTCACTATTACCAGAACACCACCTTCGTTCTTTTTTGTGGCACAGAGCACTCCCGATCTCATCGAAATCATTATCACTGCTAAAGAGTTCACTTGACAAAAATCAATTATTTAACCATGTTTCTGAAAGGCATAACATTTGAAAATCAGAAGATACTAAACTATGAAAGAGGTCTGATGTTTTTGTATTTAGTCCACGTACACTTTGGTAGTAAATGCGCAGTCTTTCAGTATTTGGATATATTATTTATTAATTATATACAGTAGGTGACAGAAATTGTTACATCCTTTGAATACACTGTTCTTTATTAAAATGATACGAGATTGGTCATCCTTTCTGGCAAAAAATATCACCATTCCTGGTCCAAACAGACTATATATATATATATATATATATATATATATATATATATATATATATATATATATATATTAATTTACTTGTTCTTGGAATTAGATCATTAAAACTATTCTTGGATTTGTCACATATTTATTAACATTTTGACCTTCAGAAAAGGTCTTCTTCAAAATCGGCTCTAAAAGATGATATTAGAAAGTAATTAATCTTTTCGTCGTGCACTTCAAGGTTAAATTATTTGTAGCATTTCCTAGTTTTTAATTTAAAAATTTAACTGTACAAATTAATGAAGGCCTTACCTTAGAAAGTAGTTTATTTTATTGGGGTATTAATTTTAAATCACTGTCAAAAACACATTTTTACATTCTACAAACAACAACTTAACGTGAAGGACTTTATATGACTGGTAGGTAGATACGGTTTAGGTTGTTTACACCTGTTTTTTTTTTCGTTTATTACAGTGGGTCTCATCTGTATGTGTATGGATTCCAGTATTTCTCTTTTTTTGGTATTTATTTCGGTTTTGATAATTTTGATGTCTTTGAAATCAAAGATATGACTTTTATTCATTTCATGACTTGTAAGAGCTGTACTGTTTTTTTTGTCGTATTTATGGCCTTTAATTCTATTTTCTAGGTATTGCCTTGTTTGCCCGACGTATATTCCTTCGCAGTTATTGCATTTGATTTCGTAGACTATGTTACATTTTTATTATTTGGGGTTTTGGTTTTAAGCCTGGAAAATATATATATATATATATATATATATATATATATATATATATATATATATATATATGTATATATATATATATATATATATATATATATATATGTATATATATTATATATATATATATATATATATATATTATATATATATATATATATATATATATATATACGTACAATATGAAAACTCTAAAAATAATACACAAGGTGGAAAAACGAGTCCTTTCGGGTAAGAATCTAATGAAATTGAGCTGGTCATGCTATTACTAAAACTATATATATATATATATATATATATATATATATATATATATATATATATATATATATATATATATATATATATATATATATATATATATATATATATATATATATATATATATATATATATATATATATATATATATTAGTTTAGTAATAGCATGACCAGCTCAATTTCATTAGATTCTTACCCGAAAGGACTCGTTTTTCCACCTTGTGTATTCTTTTTAGAGTTTTCATATTGTACGTAATAAGGTGTAATATTTTTTTTTGCATTCCACTATAAGGTCAAAACATCTGTCTGGTTATAAATATTTTATTTTCTTAATTTTTCTATTTCTGCTCGATTTTCAATGGTAGTATAGGATATACCCCCGTAAACGTTGGAATCAGCGCGACGATTTTCGGCAGGGAGGCCTTGAATAACTAGTGTTTTACCTAAACTCTGTGCACCTGTTTTTTTTTTTTAAACTCTGGCATCACAAAATCGCAATTTTGTCTGTAATTTTTAGGTTAGAAAATTTTCCTGTGGGTACGGTCCTGTTTTCTTTTTTTGACCATTTTTGTTTCTGCTCGATCCACTCTGGGATTCTCAGTAAAAAAGACTGTGTGAATACAGTACCGTATTCCCTCCCAAATATCTCTGGCAACATACTCTAGAGTCGATAAGATTAGATCATTTAATATATATATATATATATATATATATATATATATATATATATATATATATATATATATATATATATATATATATATATATCTAACAGCCTTTCTGCATCCACTCCTGGATAAAAACATCCCCTTCATCTTTCCAGAATTCTCGATCTTGAGCTACTTGGTGTCAGTTGTGTTTTACTCTCACCTTAAGGTTGTGCAACCATCGTTTTAGTGGTCTTCTGGTACTTCTTTTATGCTCCCTCGGCCTTCACTGCACTACGCTCTTTATCCATCTAGTAGTCTCTTGCCGAGCCACATTACAAATCTATCACCATTTGAGCGTTTCGACTTTTCCCATAACATTTGCCACCCCCGTTCTTCGTCTTACTTCCTCGGTTCGGATCTGATCTCTCAAAGATAGCTTCAACATGGCTCTTTCTATAACTCGTGTTATTCTCAACCGATTGGCTGATTGAAGGATACAACTATTAAAAACTTCTTTTGTGGTTGACTGGTATTTGTGGACTTTTTAAAACCACTATGAAATGCACTACATATATTAAAACCTGTGACTCGTGGGGTCCTGTAGAAGCACATTCAATACTTTTTTATAAACATTCGAAAATTTCTGAAAAATTCAAAAAAAGGGTTAATAGTGCATTTTACCAAATTATTTACAAAATCAATCTGCCTTAAAAGGCCTCCATTGTACGGAATAGCGCAGGCGCAGGTCTGTGTTGCTAAACATACCACTTTCTTCAACAATTACAAATTTTCAAATTTCAGGTAAAATTAATCTACTAACAAATAAAAATAATAATAGAGAACAACTAGTAAATATAATATTTAAGCATATTTAGGCAATTTTTTTATATATTATTTGAAAAGAAATAATTTCTTGGGAACGCTCAAGAACAACTGGATCATTGCCCTTAACAGCTAAATTTGCATGGTTTGTACGTAAATCATAAAAAAAAGTTAAACAGAAAAATGGAATCAAAGATATGTAGAACTGAAACTTGACGTTTCTCTCTAATTAATTATATTAAAAATAAAGATAAGGAAATAATAACACAATTTTCGGATTCCCTGATTCTAGGAATTATGGGAAGGATATATATGCGAAGTATACAAAGTAATGCCTTCCCCTACCCCTTTAACAATGAATAGGTCAATATCACATTTCATTTTAGATTTATTGTACCGAAAAACAGCGAGACAGACTGACAGAAATGAGAAACTATGATTAGAATAATTTAGGGATCATAAAATGTGAAAAAATGCAAAAAATTCTGTTGATGATTGATTACGAAGTAACATTATAAAGGATTTTAAAAATTTTTCCATTTATCGATGCTCTGGGCGACCGGTTCAACATTATTTTGATATGACCTTCCATACAAAATTCTTTTATTTAAAACATCTTATCAGTACGTCTCAAATTTAAACATGTACATATTTGTAAGGCTGGTTGGAAACAATTAATAAAGTGATTTTCCCAGTGCTTCTCTTGCAAACACGTAGTTCTTAAATAAACACCTGCTTTGACTATCTGAGCCTAAAGAACATTAAAACTCGATATTTTAAATGGTAGTTAATGATAAGGTATATTAAATGCTTACATACTAATTTTTTAATTTAAAAACAGTTAAGCAGGAGAAGAGCTTCTGTAGAAATTTGAAATAATTTTAAAAATAATGTGATTTTTAGATTCCTCGACTCTGAAAACCATGAAAAGGACATTAAACTCCATATATTCAAAACAACCTCTGTCTACTACTCCGTTAACCCTTTATAACATATATAAATCACGAGTAGATTTTGTTCTATATTCATCCAAAAAAAATGTTCTAGTTCAACTAGTTCCAACTAAGAAAAATATCCATAATACTATACAACTATATAAAATTTATCGAACTCTCTCTCTTTTCACCTCTTATCCCTGAAGTGATGTAGTCAAAAAACTATAGGTTTCATTTCCACTTTAAATATCAGATGTGTACCGAATTTGAAATAGATCTCTTATTTCGTTTGAACATTATCATGCCGAAGAGCCATCGACGGAAATGAGAAATCAAATTCTTCGCAATTTATAGGTCCTAAAACGTAAAGAAATGCAAAAATCTCGGGGGTAGATTTCTTTACGAATATAATACTTCGCTTTAGCAAGAAAAGTACAAAATCTAAAAAAGAAGTTGACTTGATATGTACTTTCTGTATATATTTCGTATCTAGAAACCAATTATAGCTGATTATTTTTAAGAAAAGTGTTACATTCTTGAACAAATCACACTACGAGATTTTTACATTTTTTTTACATTTGAGAGGACACATATTACAAGAAAACACACCCGCCCGTTTCCATCGATCTGTTGTGTCCTTTCTGTCTGTCCGCGATCTCTTCGTCTGTTAGCCGATAAATCTTGATTAAGATAGAATATCGATTTCAAATTTGGTATACATATACTACTTGAAGTATGAATGGAATCTATATTTCAGCGACATCGCTTCAGTGTAAATCGGTGAAAGGAGTGGTGGTCGATAAGATTTTATATGGTCTTAATAATAATAAAAACTCTAAGTAATATTTTTATAGACAAACATATACACGGTTTAAGGGATGGGGGAAAGGCTTAGAGAGGATGTTCGAATATATCAAGTTATATATCCTTTTTAGGGTTCTTGGAAACAAAGATTGTGTCTGCCATAAAAAATATATATTGTTTGCAAGTTGCGTGGCCCTAGGAAATTTGAACATTAAAGTAAATATTAAAATTTGAAAAAAAAGTTTTTTACTTTTTATTTATACTCTAAAACAACCTCATAAAAAAGTCAAATTAAAATAATTTTTAATCATAAAAAATTAATATCTTGTAACGTGAATTTATAGATTTCGTTTATTACCTTTTATGGAGAATACTTAAAGAAGACGATACTTTTCTACGATTACACTTTATTGACACTTTATTGACATATAAAACTCAAATGTAAATACTAATTTCCTATTATCATTTTAGCGATCACTTTTTCGAAGAAGTAAAGATTAACGGCGTTTAAGCATGGATATATCGGTGGAAATGACATAATATCTATCACCTTTATCCAGGTGTCGAAACCTGCATCTATAATATGTATAAAAAACAGCGTCTCTCTATCTGTCTCTCTGTCGGTTAGTGCGCTTATCACTGGAGAACCACTTATCCGATTTAAGTGCTTCTTTTTTTTTAAACATACATATGTTCTCTGGTCAGGTTATAGGATATATTTTATTAGGTTAGGTAACATAAGAAATAGGCAGTGACGATAATAGGGAATTAAGTCGGAAAAAAGTTTGCCGCTAGCGCGTTCTCTTGCAATACACTGCATAAACCATTAAATATGGAACAATATCATGTAGCAAAGAATAATAATATCTATAAAATGCAATGTCTCTCTGTCTGTCTGTCTGTCCGTTAATGCACTTATCACTCGAGAATCACTTATCCGATTTACGTGTTTTTGCTTAATTCATATCTATGTTCTCTGGCCAGGTTATCTATAATATATATAAAATACAATGTCTCTCTGTCTGTCTGTCTGACTGTGTGTCTGTCCGTTAGTGTGCTTATCAGTCGAGAACCACTTATCCGATTTACGTATTTTCTGTTAATTCATACATATGTTCTCTGGCCAGATTATCTATAATCTGTAATATATGTAAAATACAACGTTTCTCTGGCTGTCTGTCTGCCTGTCCGTTAGTGCACTTATCACTCGAAGACTACTTATCCGATTTACGTGCTTTTTTTTAAACATACATATGTTCTCTGGCCAGGATATAAGATATATTTTATTACGTTATAAGAAATAAGCAGTGACGATAATAGTGAATCAAGTCGGAAAAAAGTTTGCCGCTAGCGCGTTCTCCTGGAATATACTGCCTAAACCATTAAATATGAAACCATATCATGTAACAAAAAATATAATATATATAAAATGCAACGTCTCTCTATCTTTCTATCCATTAAAGCACTTATCACTTGAGAACCACTTATCCGATTTACGTGTTTTTCTTTAATTCATACATATGATCTCTGGACAGGTTATCTATAATATATAATAAGTAACATGCATTTTTTCCTAGATTTTAAGATCATGTCACGATACTGCTTTTTCTCCCTATAATGTATATTTTATTACGTTTTATATTTATTGCAGTGATTTCAATTTTTGAGCAGTTTAATTTAAACCAGAGTGTGTAACGCGTGTTGCCGACTTGACTTATTTGGTTTGCATTAATTTTTCGCCCGGAAGTGAGCCACTTTAAAGACGTCACTTTGAATGAGGATGGACGAAGATATTTAAGCTGCCAGATGCAATTATATGGACTTTTTTCCACCATGAAGCAGTAGTGGCTTTTTCGACCATGAAGCCGTAGTGCCTTTCCTCTCCAGCACGCCAGAGTGTGTAGTGCAGTAACGGTTTCTAGCTCTCAAGTTTCAAGCTTTATCCTTTCTTGAAATATCCTACTCATCCTCAGCTATTTCGATCAAAAAGTGTTTAGCAGCCCAAATGAAACTACGATGGTAATGGCTGAGACAATATTTTTTGAGAATCTCACTAGGAAAGGCCAGGTAACTTACCCACCCACGAGGAGGAACCAATAGTAAGTCATAAGCACATCAGTCTAAAAATCTCACTTCCTGTCTACAAGTGCGTTTCCATCGACTACTCTACACGTGTAATTCGCGGAGTTGATCTGAAAAACTTTTAAAATAGAGTTTTATCAAGCCTTTTATCAAAAACTTAATAATCCTAATTAAAAACTCTAAGCCATAGTGTACAATCTTCTAGCTTAAGGGGTTGTTATTTAGTAGAAGTAATGTTTAGCAGTGTTTTTTTTTTGTTTTTATTTTGTTAATAAATATTCCCTTTTTTATTTACATGTGTAGTGTCTCACTGAACTCCTGCTCTTTCTTTCAGGACACAACGGTTGTACGTAAATTAATTTTATTTCAACAACCGAATAACTCTACAGTATTTTTTTTAATTTGAATGGTGCCCAAAAACTATACAACCAAATTTTAAATAACTATAGAGACTATTTTCAAAAGGCGTACAAAAATTACCTCTATTTCCATGTACTCTACCAGTAAAAAACGAGCTAGCTTATATCGAGTTTTTGCGCTATCAGTATTAATATCCACTCAATTCATTCTCAAAAATTAAGATATAGATAAGGGGCAAATAACGGCTTCTATTTAATAAATAAAATCTTTATTAAAAGTAAAGAAAGTCAAGACGTTTTAAATATAAAATACAACGTCTCTTTGTCTCTCTATCTCTCTGTCTGCCTGTCTGTCTGTCCATTAGGGCGCTTATCACTCGAGAACGACTTATCTGATTTTGTTTTTTTTTTTAATTCATACATATGTTCTCTGGCCAGGTTATCTATAATATATATAAAATACAACGCCTCTCTGTCTGTCTGTTCGTTAGTGTGCTTATTATTCAAGAACCACTTATCTGATTTACGTGTTTTTGTTTAATCCCTACATATGTTCTCTGGCCAGGTTATATAATAATAATAATCTATATAATGTGGAAACATGGAACTATACTGACCAAATATGCTTTTTTTTTAAAAAAACATACATATATTCTCTGGCCAGGTTATAGGATATATTTTATTACGTTAAGTAACATAAAGAACAAGCAATGACGATAATAGTGAATCAATACGCTGTCTAAACCATTAAATATGGAACAATATCATGCAACGTCTCTCTGTCTGTCTGTCTGTCCGTTAATGCGCTTATCATACGAGAACCACTTATCCGATTTACGTGTTTTTGTTTAATCCCTACATATATATGTTCTCTGGCCAGGTTATATAATAATAATAATCTATATAATGTGGAAACATGGAACCACACTGACCAAATATGAGAAAGAAGAACCAAAATAATAATAAACTGATTTGGCTTAGGTCCGTTCTCTGGCCAGGTTATATAATAATAATAATCTATATAATGTGGAAACATGGAACCCCATTGACCAAATGTGAGAAAGAAGAACAAAAACAATAATAATAAAATAAAAACCAACAACATTCACATCTCACTTAGTACAATTGAGGCTCAACACAAACACACAAAAACATTCAGAAGTCAGTGATTTTGAAAACATGTAACATTATCATTTCATTCCTTAATACACAATGGTAAAAGCGTTTGTGTTGACATGGTTTAGGCCCGTCAGCCAAACATGGACCACATTGACCAAATGTGAGAAAGAAGAACATCTATATAATATATATATATATATAAAACGTAACGTCTCTCTGCCTCTCTTTCCGTTAGTTCGCTTATTACTCGAGAACCACTTATCCAATTTACGTATTTTTTTTTTTTAATTCATACATATGTTCTCTAGCCAGATTATAGGATATATTTTATTCCGTGAGGTAATATAAGTGATGAGCAGTACGATAATACTGAATCAAGTCCACGCGAGGGGAGCCGCGGGCACGGCTAGTTTATGTTATATCTGTATTTCTACGACTCTTATCAGTATAAATGCTTTCCGTCGAAACCACAGCCCATACCGTTCAAAGCAGTCACCCATCCAAGAAATAACCGAGGGCGTAGGTTAACTCCGGTTTTCACTTGCCGCTAAGCCAAAACAAGTAGATACATATGGACTTATTTAAGCATTGTGAATATATATATATATATATATATATATATATATATATATATATATATATATATATATATTACAGATGTCGAGACTTAAAGAGCTTGTGTAGTTTTCTATTGTAATAGTATATATGTTACCGGCAAAGTGTAAAATTGGGGCATTCTGTAGAATGCCGGGCTTGTTTAGGCAATGTATGAAATATTTTCTTTTTCTTTAACAATTATATTCTTTGCCTAGGTATTCTACAGAATATCTAGGAATTCTATAGAATGCTGACAAGAGATTAGGCAACGTATAAAATGTTGCTCGTATTGCCGGTGGCGGGGGAGCGTGGCAGGGGAATACGGCGGGGGTGAAGTTAATACGTTATGACATGAACTAACCTGAACTAACAGGAGCTTATGTCGTAAGAAGAAGGTTCTGTGTACTTCCAAGGGTCACAATAGCTCATCATGGAATAAATAAGTATAAAATGAAAGACAAATTACCATAGTCATATCTTTTGTTTATTCGAAATTAACAATATTAAGACTGTCAACAATCTATAAAAACTATGCGTAGGGAAATGAAATTAGAGACCGGCGATCTTTAAAAAATCAAATGTTGGTTTTATTTGCAAAAGAAAATATCTATTATTATTGTAAATTGTAACTTTACAAAAGGGTAGTTCAAGTTAATTCAGGTTAGTTAATGTCATAACATGTTGACTTGACCCCCACCGCACTTCCCCGCCACCCGCAACACGAGTAACAGTTAATGTTTTTTGTTTTCAATATCTGTTGTACACATTGCCGGCTACACGTTCGCTATTCTGTAGAATGCCTAGGTAAAGTATAAAATTATATTATTAATATAAGATATTTTATACTTTGCCTGAACGTTTTAGACTTTCTACACAATTTCATAGAAGGCCGGATTATATACTTTTCCGGTAACATATATTGTAAATTAAAAAAATATTTATTTTTAATTTAAATATTTCTTTTTCTAATCACTCATTTTTCTTATTTTTCTAAATAATGTAGGTCACCTACTTAATGAAATATTGGTTAAATAAATATAGGATATTTATCCTGTCTATCGCCAAATATTTAACAAGGTTTTTATCGTTTACGAGGCTGATTAGAAAACATAATGTACTCTGTTATTTAGTAGATGCGCAAACAAATTATGTTAAATTGCTTTTCTCGTTAGTATATGACGTAATCGATATCAACGGAATGCTTAATAATGTTGTGTAAGAGTGGATTTATATTGTTGCAAAGTACGAGAATTTCTCCTTAATTTTTTATGTAGCTTGTTAGTACATGAGTAGCTGCATTAGCAAACCCAATATAAGTGAATTGCAAAGACATTTTTTCAAAGTTATTAAATTTTTTGAAAACTTTACAATTTTTTTTTTTAAGAAAAAATAAAATTTCAGTAAAAGCTTTAGTTATTATTAGGAGAATTATTGTGAAAATTGTAACCTTGACTAACACCTGTTGTGAGCTATTCTATTCTATTTATATAGTTCAAAAATGTCTATAGATTCATTTTATTTATCCTCAGTGGACAAAATACACTTTGTTTGTCAATATCCTGATAAAAATGTAATTAAATAATAAAGCACTAAGCCTGTGATTTCTATTCCATTCAAAATTTGATTTGCTTTCAAATAAAATATTTTTAGATGTTACTGAGGAACCGGAAAATACCAGTTTGAGTTAAATATTTGAGTTAAATAATAGTTTAACCTTAATACTCAAGCAAAAGGTAATCTTTCTCTACTCTAATGTAATACTGCAAAGAAAACAATGTCCGTTGTTTTATAGTACAAACCGCTTTGCGTACCAGATTGATATATTTTTTAGTGCTAATACCTAGTTATACATAATTATATATAATTTAACAAGATATAAATTTTAAAAAAATTTAATTGTTAATTATAAATATAACATTATCTATTTTCTTCTGTATTAGCCTCGATTGCGTGGTTGGCCTCGGTAGCGTATGGGCTAAAAGCCTGCATATGAAATAGATGGTCGCTGGTTCGATCCCGGCATCGGCTGGATGTGTGCTTATGTGTTTTTAGTAAATAATTAATGCAGAAATACAATAAAGCCCATAGTAGAATTATCGCGTTGTCCTAAAAGGGCCGTAAAATACAAATGTGTATATTTCGGCACCTGGGCAATGTGGACGGATATTATGGCATCCCCGTAAAAATTCCTATAGTGGATCGGAGGTGGACTGTAAAAAAAAAATAGCGAGAACTCCTTCTCTCCAGTGATTGTTCGATTCCTAACGTCACATAGTAGTGAGTAACTCTTCGCCATGCCACTTTATCCTCTAACGTTCTCATGACTGCTGTAACCGACACGTTTGTGAGGTCCTTGTTTTGGTCTATAAATTTTACAGGAGATCGACCTCTTGTTTTTTTACCGTCTACTTTTCCTTGGATCATTATCTTCTCCATACCGTTCTTTCGTATTACGTGACCAAAGAATGTTAGACTCCGTCTTTAAATCATTAAAAGCAGCTTTTCATGATCCCGTATATTCGGATTTTTTAGTATAGAGATATTCGTTCCCGGGATCTTTAGCATCCCACGGTAGCAAATAATTTCGAACGCTTCTATTCTTCTGCGGCATGCTGCGTTCAGTGTCCAGGATTCTGACCCATAGGTTGTAATAGGAAAAACTAATGCTTTGAGAAGTCTTGTTTTAGTTGATTTTACCCAATTTACCCAAAGCTTCCTTTACCATTCTAATCCTTGGCTTTTTTTCTGGCTCAGATCCTCCTTTGTTGGTTATTTGTGTTTCGAAGTAAATAATACTTGTCTTTATGTCCCGGATAAGCAGTAGCAATAGTATTGTTTAAAATCTATCCACAATCACCAAACAGCATTTGGCTTTATTCAGACGTAGGTCCGATTGCGAATTTGCAACCTTCACCTGTTGAACAAGCTCAAGCGAGAACTACATTATACAGATGTATATATATATATATATATATATATATATATATATATATATATATATATATATATATACAGGGTTACACGGAAAGTCGTCCTAGATAATTAAGGACGTTATAGTTTAGGTCGTTCCGATTTGATTCTATGACATGATGTCCTAAACTTAACCGTTTTCGAGATATTGAAGTTTAAAGATTTTCTAAAAAAAACATGTTTTTGTTGCTTTTATATCGATTTTTTTTTTATTAGAGGTTCTCGAGTGCGATTTTTTGGTTATTTTTAGTTAGTCTGTATATCAAGTATCAAAAATCATCAAAAAAATTTGAACTAGTTACTAACAGTTTCAAATGACGGCTTGTTAATGTTTCTAAATTACGAATTTTTACCAAGTGTTTCCTACTTTAAATCAATAAAGAGAAAAAAAATGTATGGAAGTTATTCTGCAAATTATTTTAAAAACTTTTACGTCTTTTTAGCTATCTAAAACCGTATAATATCTACTGGATCTATTGGAAATTCTAAGAAAATGAGATTTCAATAGGCCCAAATGTAGAGTAACATAATAATAGAATTTAGATACTACCAATTACCGGTTTACTACCTACACCTTCAAACAATGAAAAGGGTTGGGTAAGCATTTTTTCCGGTCGGGGTACTCTCTGTGCGAGTGACATTTTCTGTTTACTAAACATTATTGAATGATTTTTAGTCTGCTCATGCGATTCGTCCGTGGTAGATGTGCTATACCGTGCTTTTCAAAAATATCTGTGTTTCATCTTCTGACTGTGTGAATTGGCTCGTAACTGGATTTTGATCTCTGTTTGTGAATATGGCAACGTATACCAACGAGGAATATGCTGATATCCTAATGTGTTACGGATTTGACGAAGGAGTGTCGTCGCGTGCACGTGATGAATACATACTGCGATATCCTACTCGTCGTGTACCTGATGTTAGCGTATTTGATGGAACTTATCGAAGACTACGAGAAACTGGTTCCGTACAAAGACGGCGGACTGACATGGGACGACCACGTATCTTTGACGAAGACGAAGAAAACGAAATACGACGTCTCTTTGAGGTGGACCCAACCACATCTACAAATGTTGTCGCACAACAGCTTGGTATTTCGCAGTGGAAGGTATGGTTTGTAATGCATACTGTTGGGCAACACCCTTACCACTATACGCCCGTGCAAGTCATTGAAGAAGGGGATCCGTTGCGACGATTAGAATTCTGCAGATTTATGCTCAATACCGATGTCGAATATGCATCTTTTTTTAAGAAAATACTATGGACTGACGAGTCGAAATTCGACAAAGACGGTCTTACAAACTACCACAATGCCTTCTAAAGAGGAAGGCAACCCAAACAAAAAAAGAACGAAAGGATCACAAACAAGATTCAGCTTAAATGTGTGGATGGGTATAATTTCAAATTATTTAGTTGTGCCATTCTTCCTGCCAGATAATTTGAATGGCGAGGAATACGACAATTTTTTGCGGAACGATTTACCTAATTTGATGGAAGACCTACCTATTGGTTTGAGACAAAACATGTACTTTCAACGCGATGGCTGCCCAGCTCACTACAGAGGAAGTGTTCGTGCATGGCTCAATGACAATTATCCCAACAAATGGATTGGAAGAGGCGGACCCATACCTTGGCCGGCGAGAAGCCCAGACCTAACACCGATGGATTTTTATGTGTGGGGTCACATGAAAGTATCGTATCGAAAACGTGGATGTCTTAAGACAAAAAATAATTGATGCGGCTGCCGAAATGAGGCGGCACCTCACAACCAGCGTTGTGAAAAGTAATTTAAGAAAAAGAATGAGAATTTGTGTTAGAAATAGGGGCGACCATAT
The DNA here is from genome assembly GCA_019049505.1 of Pachyrhynchus sulphureomaculatus. NCBI lineage: Eukaryota > Metazoa > Arthropoda > Insecta > Coleoptera > Curculionidae > Pachyrhynchus > Pachyrhynchus sulphureomaculatus. The sequence continues at coordinate 72,912,070 of CM032446.1, forward strand.
AGAACATGAATTATAATTAATAAAAAATATTAAATTGCAAGGTTTTTTGTTTTATTTGTGTATTTTTCGTATTTTCACCTAGAACTAAAAATTTACCTTTTGCTACCCGAGCCCGCTTTAGGTGTCATTCTGTGTACAGTTTTCCTATTAAACTCCTAGTATTATACCTTTTTTGATAGCTAAAAAGACGTAAAAGTTTTTAAAATAATTTGCAGAATAACTTCCATACATTTTTTTTTTTCTCTTTATTGATTTAAAGTAGGAAACACTTGGTAAAAATTCGTAATTTAGAAACATTAACAAGCCGTCATTTGAAACTGTTAGTAACTAGTTCAAATTTTTTTTGATGATTTTTGATACTTGACATACAGACTAACTAAAAATAACCAAAAAAATCGCACTCGAGAACCTCTAATAAAAAAAAATCGATATAAAAGCAAAAAAAAACATGTTTTTTTAGAAAATCTTTACACTTCAATATCTCGAAAACGGTTAAGTTTAGGACATCATATCATAGAATCAAATCGGTCAGAAACGACCTAAACTATAACGTCCTTAATTATATATATATATATATATATATATATATATATATATATATATATATATATATATATATATATATGCATCTCTTATTATATATGGTTATTACGACGATCTACTAAATTTTTGTTCGGTGCAGCAAGGATACCGATACGCCGTACTATTATGATTAATTTACCATTAACTGCGTTTATATAATTAAAAAAAAAATCTGACCATGCCTCTGGATTCTACTGAAAAAACTCTTTAGTAATCTGTTTCCCACTCTTCTATATAATTAAGATACGGCAGGATAATTCAAGAACTCATGACCAAAAAACTAAAAGGATAATTAATAATCCCTTTTAGAGAAATTATTTTCTTATGCTTGAAAACATTCTGTGCTTAAAATAGGTATTCATTTTCTTGTCAGAGTTAGTATCTGGATCTGATGAAGGTCATTTTCCGTTTACACTCAAAAGCAAATTATACATAATAATGTATATATTCTGTTTGGGCCAAGCATATATCGTTAAGTTGGAAAATGTTAAAGTGCTATTTTGATTCCATTCGAGTTTGTCACTGCCGGATTTAAGGCCCGTTTAGACACAAAGTTTTACCTTCTGTTTAACTTAATTACAGATAGGTGGTATTATTTTTTAATTAATAAAGTATTAATAAAAATAAAGGAGTAATAATACGACGAGATTTTGCTTGTTATCTTTAATCAAGTAAAATGTCTTACTACTTGCCGACTTGGTTAAAAATATCAGGGTATAAATAATTTAAAAAAGTTTTACGGTGGCAATTTTTATTTTGTGAGAAATAATACAAAATAATAAGAGAAATTGAAACAATATTTTTTCCATTTTTGTCCTCAAATTCAAAATTCAATAATTTTTTCTATTTTGGAAAGCCTTAAAAATTTGAAATTTTACAATTTTTACTACAAATTCGCAATCATACCTAACCTAAAAACACTTTGATATCCTTCGTAAATTCTATATTTTTTTTCATGTAATTATCGACAAAATGACGACTCTTTTCATACTATATGGGATCCCAGGAAAAATATATTGAGTGTGTATTTAGCGGCAGCGTAGGATCAATTCTCATTTATAAGTTGCCGGGCCTCTTTTAATTCTGGCGGAGGATTGCTTTTCACTAAGCTATTAAAAGTATTTTGAAATTTCAAAATTGAAACTAGTTACGAGATAATCTGACGCTTCACTGCATCTTTAAAAACAATTTCAACACCTAGAAAATTACCTCCTGTACCTAAAACAAAACTTTTAGAATAATATCTTTTGAAACTTTTTTCTATCTATACACTGGGTTGAAAACGTTCTGTTGTGTATGATGCCTAATTGCCATGCTTATTGTCATACAATGGATTCTTTTTGATTTTATTTGAGCTCTTTGCTGTGGCAATTTACTCTTTTTAAATTTTATTTGGTGTTTTGGGGTTTTCTGCACTATGGTGGCGCCCATTTTACAACTCTTTTTCTTTCAAATTACGTTTCTTCTAGATATTCCCAGTAATCGTTTAAACACAACTATATCCGTCGATTCAAGTTTCCCTCCAGAAAACATAGTATTTTCCTGATTGCTTCAAAAAATAATTTTGTTCTTGCAATTTTACCAGGCCGTAGCTTTCGATGAGATATATTTGTCAATATTGCGTGTCTATGATTCAAATTTTAAATAATTATTTGTTTTCTATTTTAGAGTATTTTTATTATGATGTATTTGTGCAGAAAGTAGTAATATTGTAGCTGGACTTGTAACCAAATTTTTATAGGCTTCTGCCCATCTTATCGTTTCACTTTGAAACGCTTACTTATGTGACACGTAAATAACTATTTTAAAACAGCTTTGTATTAAAAGCTGTTTAATGATTTTACTCCACCTCTTGTCAACTTAGCTAAACATTCAGTTACATTGTGGTCAAGTAAAACATTGTAGAATTACCTAAAGTTGCCAAAACTGAACATTGGCCCATATTCTTTCATGTTCTAAATAGAAAATTTATCATAATGAAGTATTAATATACATACACTCTGTCAAGTAAGAACTTGTCTGCGTTAATTCATTTTTGGTAGATGCAATTTTAGGGATTCAACAAAAAATCGGTAGAGGGAACCTTTGTCTACAACGCATTTTAGTAAAAGGGCAGTCAATTCGAAACTTTCGTCGAAATTACATAAAATCCAAAATAAATCACTTGTTTGCGCGTCTGTTCGAGGCAGACTTTCTTTGTTCCCATCCAAAGGGGCCTAAAATGACACATTCCGATGCCACTAAATATATTAAAAAATCGGTATCGTTTGTGAAATCATTTTAACGGGACGAAAAATGTCGACGACTTGCCAAAACGTGGCTCGGTAGGTAAAGTCACTCCAAAAAGTCCAAAAACGAATCGTGTCTTTATTTTTACGGGACCCGAAATTGACGCTGCGTTAGGGAACGGCAAAATTAAGAAAATCGGGTTTGAATGTGTCCCATGGGACTATTCGACAACATCTTCCTGTTCATGATGTCAAATTCCGAAGCACATTCAAGGAACCTTTGCTGGGCGAAAATCAGGTCGCGAAGCTGCTCCCTGGGACCTACAATAAGATACTAGAGTGGCCCTTTCAATCGCCGGACGCCAACCCTATTGAAAACGTTTGGTTCCTTGTAAAGAGAAAGCTCAGAGGACATTGACTCAGTTGTCTCGCGAGATTCTAAAAATTTGCAGAGTACGCAGAAAATCTTGTCGACAGCATGCCTCGAAGATACCGTGCGAATATTGATGCAGGAGGCGATTGTCAACTTACTAAGGTAATTGTTAGCACACCAAAGAATACATTGATGGCGAAAAATGTTCCCGAGATACATTTTTTCAAGAATACGAATGGTCACGTTCTTAATTGACAGACTGTAAATATTGGTTTTTGCATTAAAAATGATAACTTTAGACTATTACGCTGAATAGCTTATTTACAGAAAACTCATTGGTCGTCACTGTATTTTTTTGCAATTACGAGATTATTAGTGTAGTTGGATTCTATTCAGAAGAGAGCTGTTGCTTTATTTAAAACCCGGAACTCACCAGTCACTTTAATTTCTTGGAACTGCCAAAAACGGTTGGTGATTTGAGTTTATTCTACAAATATTTTCATGGAAAATGTTCGATAGATGTAACCCGCTTAATTGCTCTTAGAACAGTGTATGCTAGGGATACACATCCGTACGACACTCAGCTTGGCACTCCTAGTACAACTCTTTACAAGCAGTCTTTTATATGGAGAACCTTTGAAATGATTTGCTCAGGACTGTGTTTCCCACCGAGTACAATTTATAGCCATTCAAGACCAAAGTGAATCATTTTTTGAGCACACGCGTCCCACCTCTAGTGCGTTAGGGATTTCCTGCAGCACGCGTGCTATGCCCATTAAAAAATATATATATAAGATTAAAAAAAAAAACTACAATAAATATAAGCACATAAGTATTAAAGGAAGTTGGATTTTTTCTACAAAATTGTTAATTCTCCACTATTTTTAGTGTTCTGTACGGAACACTTATAAGATCACTTCGGTGTCCGTCTATCTGTCACACCCGATTTTATCCGAAACTATTTGACAAAGAACGTTGAAATTTGGCACTAATATAGGAATTGTAGGCCTCAGAGCCGTGTAGTTTTGAAAGTTATTTTGACCTAAAGGGTTAGTTTTGGGGGGTGAAATCGGAAGTGAAATTTTTTTTTACCAAGCCATCGAGTGGGGTGTCAAATGAAAGCTTGTAAAAATACGAGTTCAATACTTGTGCACAATTCTCATTGTATTATTTTTAAAAAAGTCCGAAAAATCGCTGTCCCCCCTTATTACAAAAAGTACTGATCAAAAATTTTGAAAAATCTCTGGAATATTCTCTACAGGTTGTAGAATGAACGAAAATTATCACGAGTGCATTACCTTTAATAATTTATCTGATATATAAAAAAAAAGGTCATCACTAAAGATCGAAAAAAACTTTGTTGAAAACTCATTTGGGATGTATTTTGTGAAGTCATTCATCATTTTATACTTCCGTAACAAAAAATTTTATTTCAAAAGCAATCAACGTACGGAACACTAATTACGCAAGTCCAACTTGCACTTGATCGGTTTATTATTTACAATTTATTCCTAACCAAGTAAAATAATAAGAGTGATTCGATAACGCTAAAAAAAATTAATTTAGAAAAGGTGGCAAATCAGCTTCAGCTCTCGCTCCATAGTTAATATAAGATCATATAATTGTATGTATTCTTAATTCTAATAGGTTTTAATTTATTCTGTTTATTCGAGGAAAACATACTCAACATTTTTTGTTTGGAAAAGATGGTTGAACGTTTGGAAAAGTGATTGACTATAGTAATATTTTTGATAAAACACCATACACTTTCTATATTAATCGGGTCATTAACGAAATTACTTTTAAAGAAGCTGTCGATTTATTTTGTATATGGTTATAGTTATATCAATCTTCAGGTTTATGCCGAGCTTCTAGAAATAACAGCCGCTTTCTTGTCAATGGCGAATGATTAATAAATCTTTTCTGTTATTTCGTTCCTATACAGGAAAAAAACACCCTCTTATGCGGTGTTAACTGTTGAAAAAATGTATTTACATTATGTGTGAGTTATATTCATTAAATTTGGATTTTAATGATTTATAAGTATTCCAATATTTAATATTTTTGTTCATAATACATTAAACATAACACGATTAAATAACAGCACTTAATTTGATGTTATTTATTTAATATTTGTCCATAATATAATTCATATGCATGTTCAATAATTTACATTAGCAAATATAAGTAACGCATTTATAATTAAAATTTAATTTTACTCTTTATAATTATTTTCATTAAATTTACAATTTGAATAAATTTCGCAGTATAATACTATACGATATATTGTTGTCTAGTAATAGAATAGTTTATATTTTATAGATATTTAACTTTAAACTGAACCATAAGAAAAAACATACACATAGTGCAAGAAATGAGGCACTGGATTGCACAACTTCCCCTACGCGTGACGACGCGTGTCGATCGACGGACAAAATCAATTTACAACGCAATCATTAACTCGTCGTTTTTCTGTTAATAATTAACGAATCAAGTTGATTTTTGTGTGTAAAAACACTCTTTAGGCTTGCGTGCTTCTTATGGACATAGTCGTTTGATAAAATTGTTTGTTTAATTTGTTAACAATGAATAAAATTTAAGCTGACAAATTTCAATACTAATTAAAAAATTGGCCAAAATGTACAACGTCAGCTTATTTTTCGTACATTTGCGAGTATTATATTAAAAATTCAGGTCAGTTTGTTAATTTTGCAGCTTTTACAGTTAATGGTAGTAAAAATATGTTCCAGCTGCCAAAAAGATATCTCGTTTTCTTATTTGGTTATTTCATTTGGCAATAATTAACTAAATTAATGTTAATTTGTTAATTTATCGTAGCAAAATCGAATAAGAAAACTAAATGGTGTAACTGTGTAGATATAAATTTTTAAAATAAAAATTATTATTAAAAGCACATTTCAAAATCGTTTTTACAGTTTTTAAAGCCAAAAATCAAAATTCCATTGGTTTTACAATTGGCTTTTCCGTTTGATTAAACTATTAAGAAAACCAAATAGTCAATAGGCGCTATTTCACCGAGTTTCCACAATGTTTACATAATGGTTAACATTTTTTAAAATACCAAATTTTTTCAATAAACTTTTCTTCAATATTTGCTTTCATCTGTACTCTGAAACTTTTTCTGTATAGAGCCAAAAAGTTTGAATTCAAGACTAATTTAACCCAAAAAAAGATTTTGACTCTTTTTAGAAAAAAAATTCTATTCTGAAATATTTTCTCTTTAGTCAATACTTTTTTTTCTAAGTGTACAAAAGAGTTATTAAAATACATCTAAATTTTTGTGTAGACATTTGTTTTTTAAACATACAATAATAATTTATCATTATATTCTCCTTTAAACTCTTCTAAAAACCAAATTGTAAACCAAATGGTTTTTGAATTTTGGGGTGAAAAATTGTTACAACGATTTTAAAGCGTGCATATATCTTTTTATAATTTTTACTTGAAAATTTTTATATCTTCATACCTTTATATAAAAACACTTAAAAAAACTCTCCAAAAAAAACACATACTGACCTAAATTTTTGATATGATAATCGCAAATATATGAAAAATAAGTCGACACTGGTCATTTTGGCCAACTAGTTAATTAATATTGAAATTTTTCAGCGTAAAGTTTATTCACTGTTAATAACAAATTAAACAAACAATTTTATCAAACGACTATTTCCATAAGAAGAGCTCAAGCGTAAAGAATTTTTCTACGTAAAAATTAACTTGATTCGTTAATTATTAACAGAAAAACGACGAGTTGATTATTGCGTTGTATATTGATTTTGTCCGTCCATCGACGCGTTCACCTCGTCCTGCCTTCTAGAGAAACAGAGGTCACCCATAAAGGCAGTTCTGCAATCCGGTGCCTCAATTAGTTTTTCGAATTGGGACTTTGTCTCACGGCATTTGCAAGTTTAATATGCATTATTAAAGCTGTATCCTTTCTCGATCGTAAATTTTAACGCGACATATGACTGAGATGCGATATTTTATTCAACAGTTAAAAAATGTCATTGTAGAAATTATGACATGGAACTAAGGGTTTTAATTAAATATCATATAAAACTTGGCACAAATGCTACAGACATATTTGAAATGGCGAAAGAAATGCCCATGGTAATTGATTATGAAGAATAATATAAACGATTTTTGCTTTAAATAGAACAGCTTAAAAGCGATCAACATACTAAAAAGCCAGTATCAATTCAAATACGACAAATAATTCAAGGAGGTTGGGAATTCTCGGCAGATCATCAGAAACATCAATTTTGAAACAAATACTCGTCATTCTCTTAAATAATGTGTTGTTTCCGTTTAGTCTTGTCCATACCTTCTTCGATTCTTGTAGGTTTCCTGACTATTATTTTGTCCACAATAATAACTTTATAGAACTAAAAAACCATTTTGAAGACACTACCTTCTTTCTCTGATACCTTTACCCATTTATTTTTGGATTGTACTTAAAATAACAGTTTGCGTTTAAGGGTACTAGCATCGCTTGACTAATTTCTTTCAATATGTCCCCATATATTCTCTATTTAAATCAATATGCTCCCCAGACATGGTTGGTGCCGAGAAATTAAAATACCCAGGGCGGACCAACTGGCTGCTTCAAGATCGACCACAAGCAGAAGCTCAAATAACTGGAATGATTGTGAATCGGACAAAGAGCGGCAGAGTGGTAACCACTGTACTGGCGTTCGTACAGCTATGGGGAAGACAACGGAAAACCACCCCATTATTATTCCTAGTACATTTAACATGACTGAAGAACTATCTATAGAATATAAGCCAGTAAAACAAAATGGCGTGTATATGCTGGATATTTTTTTGTGGTTGCGACGGATAGCTATTAAACTTGCCTAAGTTGTGTACATTCAAATAAGAGAGAAATACAGGGATTCCGCAATAGATGCCATATTTATAGTGAGGCAGATAATGGAAAAAACTGAAGAATTTAACAAATCCGCATATATGTGTTTCGTCGATATGACTCAAGTCTCCGATAGAGTGCAATTAATAGATAATATAAAAATATTACAAGAAAAGCAGACAAACCAGAAGCCAATAAAAATCAACAAATATAAAAGTCGGACATCTACTGAGCAAGAAAGCAAAAACAAACGCCGGAATAAGACAAGGTTTTAGTCACTTTATCTTCAACCTCGTCATGGACAGAATAGTGGAAAATCTTCCAAAAGCTAGAGGATACAAAATGGGCAAACACACACTTCCACACAATCTCCTACGCCGATGATGCAGTCCTCATCTCATTCTGAGGACAACCTTCAGATGATCTTTCAGCCTTCAATTTGGAAGCGAGAAAACTAAACATGATTCAATTGTATAATTGAGATGTCCGTTACTTTGTGACAATACATTATACATTTTTAAATGAAATGAAACGAATTACTTTGTTATTTGTCACTTATTTTTTTATTTATCTGCTACTGCAGTTTCGTAGGTTTTCTACATTATCAAGCGTAATACTACAAACTAAGGTGGTTTATTTATGATTTATAACAAATTTCCAGGTACATTTGGAATTACCTTCATTAAATTACAATTAAATTAAATTATTTTATTACAGAGGGTTAAATGACATTATTGTTTAAAATTTGAAGAAATAATTTTCAATATTTTCTTAAAACTTTTTACAAAAATTCATTCTTCAAAGATAAATCTAAAAAATTTTTCTAAAATACGCCAAACAGGGTTGAATTGTGAACATCTGTTTGATTATTTAATAGGATTATATCTTTATTTTTATTGTGCTTGTAGAACACTATAGCTTCTAAAATATTTAATTTTCTTCCTTTTTGTGCTTTATGTAATATTTGTAGATTATTTATGGCTGGAAAAATATGATTTGTTTGATGGAAGTGGTTGGCAAAGTTAGAGTTTTCTTTGTTTAATCTAAAAGAAGTTTGATGTTCTTTAAATCTAGTATCGAAATTTCTCCCTGTTTGGCCTATATAACAGCTATTACATTCATTACATGAGAGTTTATAAACTCCAGAGTCTTTGTATTTATGAGTTTTGTCTTTTACATTAAAAAAGAGGGAGGAAGGTTTTTAGGGTGATGTAAAAGCGATATTTATGTTGCCTTTTGCGAGTATATATGCAATTTTATTAGAAATTAGTCCGAAATATGTGAATGAGGAAAAAATTTGTCTTTCATCGTTTTTAACATGTAGATAAATACGAGGCTGGTTTGAAAAGTCCGTGCAAAAATAAAAACTACTTATGTGACCGTATAATTTGGGTGGAGATGGATTCATGTTTATTAAATTGAATTTTTCTTTTTCAGAGAAAATACTATGAACCTCTTTAAGAGTAGATCTTTTTTTCATTTCTATATCAATACCTCGTACCAATTATGAGTAGTTGACCTTAAGAAACAATGGCGCTACTGGTAATTTTTTTTAGAAAACTGAAAACTAGTTTTTTTTTTAAATTGAAATATTAGAAAAACTACTAGGTTTAGGTATATAACATTATTAATAAAAAAGTTAGAAAATTTTACGCAGAATTTAAAAATAAATTAGAAAATCGGATGTTCTATTTAAAAAAACATATGTTATATCGGCCACACTTTTTTGAAGTACACTGTATACTCAAAAATAATTTTAAACTGTGCACCTTAACATTCTCCCCATTCCCGTTGACTCACCCTGTACAGCTCTTAGTCTCGATTAAATTCACAACTTTTCACGATAAAAATTTCCACCATATTGTCAAGCAAAATATATATTTTTTATAGCAGATAAATGATCAAAGGTAATACACTCGTGATAATTTTTGCTCAATATACCTTAAGGAAAATTTTTTCAAAACTTTTTGATTAGTTCTTCTAGAGATAGGGTGGGGTGACAGCGATTTCTGGCAATTTTTTTTTTTAAATAATGTAAAGGAAAATTTGTGCGGGTATTACGTCATATATATTTTCGAACTCATATTATCACAAGCTTTCATTTGTCACCCTATTCAATGACCTTGCAATTTTTTTTTTACTTTCGATTTCACTCCCCAAAACTAGCCCCTTAAGTAAAAATTTAACTTCCAAAACTACATGGCTGTGATTGGGCCATCAATTCCTATATTTTTGACAAACTTCAACTTTCGATGCCAAATAGTTTTGGTAAAAAATCGGGTGTGATAGACAGACGGACACCGAAGTAATCTCATAAGTGTTTCGTACGGAACTCTAATAGGTAATTTAACCCTGTTTCATTCAGGCTCATTATTTTCTTGAATGCTTTCTTATATTTTGAAGATCTTTTAGATGTGGTTATAGTCATTTCTTTTGGCAATTTCGATACTTGTCCAGCAGATCTTTTATGGTAGTTGAGCAGCGTAAGTTAAAGCTATTGAGAAAGTGTTGCTACTAATTGACTTTGTCTTTTTCCAAAGTTTTAGTAGATCTTCATTTTTCGCCTGTTGTTGAAATGTAAATATCAAAATGCTATGACTACTATTTTTTTTAAAGACTCTTTTTGGCTCCCTGATTGACTTTTTCTTAAAAAATTCCGTGAAACTATAGGTTTTCTTATGGAGATTTCTCTTGTACACTTCTAGACACTTTTGTCAATTCCTTAATATTTGCTTCAAATAATAAATTTTTATGTAAATCTTGACGAGCTGATAACTTCCATTAGAGAAAATTGGAAAAAAATGACATTCTTTTGGCTTGAACTGAGACAAATGTGTTTATTTTGTTCTGAAAGTAAAAAAAAAAAATTCAATACAACATTTCTATAAAAAAATTTGTTAAATCCTAAATACAATTTAAAAAAACACGAAACACAATAAAACAGAATCCATAATACAACATTTCGGAATATATTGATTGCTTCCTTTTTAGAGTTTTTAAACTTGACAAAATTTTAAATCGTTTTTTATAGAAATATTTTATTGGAAGCAGACTAAGTTAATAAAATATATGTAGACCATTTACGACTCTTTGTAGTCTCTATTTAACCCTGACCGTCAGACTTAAAGGCCAGAAAACTCTTTTTCTTTTTGCATTATATTGGGGATCGAATAGTAAGATACTGGTAGCCGGATTTCTATTGCGAGTTATGTACAAAAAGTCTTTTGTCTGTAAAACAAGTCAAGTTTATGAATTTATTGGTAAACCGCTCAGTGTGGTAGTCCACAGATATGAATACCTTTAAAAATCACCACTATATTATTATCTTCAAATCTTTATATCTCGCACCGCAATGTAGAGCAGCGATTTTTACTATGGTTTTTGAAAATAGTATTAAAAAGCATTTTAATGACAAAAATTAGGCGAGGCACCAAGAAATAACCTTTTTCACTTCTAACGTAAAAAATTTGTTTATTTTCAACAGAAATAAATGCTAAGACTAAAAGATATATATAATACTTTTCAAGCAAGGTTTTTTTTTAATAATAGATAAATTGAGATATACATACATACCTAGTGGTTGTAAATTCATATTTAAAACTCAGAAAAAGCACTAAGGTGAAAAAGACGCGATTCTCTAAGCCCCAAAAATCCGACGGTGCAGTTTTATATAAGTTGTTGACTTTTGTTTAAGCCACCCTAAATGAGAGCCTCTGTAAAACCTGTTTCTTATGTTAGGGATATTAGGCTTCTAGTTTTCAATCATTTAGTACAGATTATAATATTTTTTTTTATTGCCAATTCCAACTGCCAATCGCTACAGTGTGGGACATCATCCGTCTGAAGACCTTCAACCAGAAGTAATAATGGAAGTCAAAATCATCTCTGCAATTCAAAAAACATATAATAGTCCATCAAAAATTACAACAATTGCGGAAATTACAGTGGTCTAGTTTCGGAAAGAGACAGAAGGAAATAGAAATAGAGCATACACTTTAATTCATACCTGCGTCGAGATTTTGTCCTAGTCTATGTAGGAGGTGTACGAGGCTGGTTTGAAAAGTCCGTGCAAAAATAAAAACTACTTATGTGTTTGGGGTAAACCTTTTTTATTTTTCGACATAGTCTCCTTTTAGGCTTATACACTTCGTCCAACGATGTTCTAGTTTGTTGATCCCTTCCGAATAATAGGATTTGTCCAAGTCTGCAAAATATCCATTAGTGTCTGCAATCACCTCCTCGTTTGAATAAATCTTTGTCCCGCCAGCCATTTCTTCAAATTGGGGAACAAATAGTAGTCCGAGGGAGCCAAGTCTGGAGAATAGGGGGGATGTGAAACGAGTTGGAATCCTATTTCCATTAATTTTGCGACCACAACTGCTGAGGTGTGTGCTGGTGCGTTGTCGTGATGGAAAAGGACTTTCTTGTGGGCCAATCGCGGGCGTTTTTCTTGCAGCTCGGTTTTCAAACGGTCCAATAACGATGAATAATATTCACCTGTAATAGTTTTACCCTTTTCCAGATAGTCGATGAGGATTATCCCTTGCGAATCCCAAAAGACAGTCGCCATAACCTTTCCGGCCGAAGGAACGGTCTTCGCCTTTTTTGGTGCAGATTCCCCCTTGGTAACCCATTGTTTAGATTGTTGTTTGGTCTCAGGAGTATAGTAATGTATCCATGTTTCATCCACAGTGACGAAACGACGCTTAAAGTCCTCCGGATTCTTCTGGAACAGCTGCAAACCATCCTTGCAACCCTTCACACGATTCCGTTTTTGGTCAAGCGTGAGCAATCGCGGCACCCATCTTGCGGATAGCTTTCTCATGTCCACATGTTTATGCAAAATATTATGTAGCCGTTCAGTCGAGATGCCCACAGCACTAGCAATCTCACGCACCTTAACTCTTCTGTCATCCATCACCATATCATGGATTTGATCAATGATTTCTGGAGTCGTAACCTCCACAGGCCGTCCAGAACGTTCAGCGTCACTTGTGCCCATATGGCCAGTCCGAAAATTTTGAAAACCACTTATAAACTGTTCTAATCGAAGGTGCAGAGTCACCATAATGTTTATCAAGCTTCTCTTTAGTCTCCTGAGGCGTTTTGCCTTTCATAAAGTAATGTTTAATCACCACACGAAATTCTTTTTCGTCCATTTCTTGAAAATCACTCGACTTCCTTGATTCATACGAATGCCAAACACAAAGAAATAGACCAATATGGCTGAAACTTGGTGTGCGTTCATTCAAGAGATGCTACTAACTAAACATGATCTCGATACGCGCCGGTGGTGCCATCTCTCGGACTTTGCACGGACTTTTCAAACCAGCCTCGTACCTCTGGAAAAACCTTTTTACTTATTTTTGGGATTAGAAAATAATGAAAAGAAGGTAAAATAATTTACTCAGTGTTCTCCCAGCAAGCACATGCATGATAACGCTATATTTTTAAGTATAGGTAGTTTATGGTATTATATTAATAAAAAATAAAGATAATTAAGCAGAGGAAAAGCTTCTAATAAATTTCAAAACAACGAAAAATACCAGAATTTTCAAATTACTTGACCCTCACAAGTCAGAAAAGGAAGTTCAAAATAATATATACGAAACTACTGCTCTAATATCCATCCTCACTCCTTCTATAATGTATAAACATAAATAGTCATGCTTCAAATTCATTCATTTTTTTACCAACCCTTGCTCTTTTTACCCTGTTACTTGAAGCGATAACGGCCAAAAACTCCTATGGGCTTTTTCCTAGTTTAAGCATTATATATGTATCAAATTTCAAATTAAACTTCAGTTCTTTCGAGTGCCATCGTGCTAAAAGATCCAAAGGGCGACAAGCAGACTGTCGGAAATGGTATTTTTTGCTACTCCTTGGCAAGGGAAGTAAAAATTCTTAACGATACTGTAGTTTCAATGAATTTCTTTCAATATTTTAACAAATACAGCTCCACACGAATATACCCACACTCCCACATACATACACGCAACACACACCCAAATCCACGGGTTGCGAACACACATTTTGAGTGCTAGTATTATATAAACATCAAAAAGCATGAGTTATGCTCAAAACTTATATTTATAAAGTCATTTCATCATCACAACCTCGATATATCTTCAAATAGCGTATTTTCGGCTCCTTTGATAGGATTTTCAGTGTGGATTGGTGGAATTATATATACATTATATTGTCAATAAAGCATGTACACGATTTTTATGACATACTAGATACTTGATGCATGGGTGCCTGTATTTATTATTCGTAAAAGAACATTTCCAATATGGTTTATTTCTAAAATAATCAGGCTCATCTAACGAAAGCATAGAAATGTAAAGAAATTTAAAAAAAATTCAGTTCAACAATAGTGGGACAGCAATACAAGGAGCTTTGAGCAGATATAAAAAGATAAATTGACATTGTCCATCAAAATTACATTCTTAAGACTGAAAATCCAAAGTAATCCAAAAACTTTTTGTTTTATTCATTCTAAAAAAAACCGGTCAAGTTCAAGTTAAACTTGAGCAATTAGTGTTCTGTATCGTGATTGCTTTTAAAATAAAATAAAGTCCTTACCTCGGCTAAATTAATTAGGTCTCTGACATGTATATATCTTAAGATTCAATATTTTCACGTTTTTTCTTAGTCTAGAATGTATAATAGTTATAGCATCTTAGCTACCTAATAGCCAAAAAATCAATCTAGCCCAATCTAGAATCTAGTAATAAAAGTGAAAAACAAATATTTATTACTTAAATATTTGTTTAATTATAAATAAATAAAATAAAATTATTTTGTCTTGATACAGTAGCGACCAATAATGTTCTTGAAAGTATATTAACAAAACCTCCACAATTTTCATGTTTTTTTATACTAGAAAAATTATCAAACTTAATGCATTTTCTCTCAATCTGTACTTTATTTAGACTATTCCAGAATTTTTTCAAAATTTTTTGACCAGTACTTTTCGAGATAGGGTGGGTGGACAACGATTTTTGGCCATTTTTTAAAATAATAAAAACAAAAGTGTGCACGAATATTACATTACATCATGTATATTTTTGAACTCATATTTTCACAAGCTTGCATGTGATGTAATTTTTTTTCACTTCCGTTTTCACCCCCAAAACTAACCCCTAAGTTAAAATTTAATTTTCAAAACTACACGGCTCTGATTGGGTTATTAATTCATATATTTGTGCCAAATTTCAACTTTCTGTGTCAAATAACTGTGATCTTATAAGTGTTCCGTACGGAACACTAAGAAGCAACAAATTCACTACCTGGAATATTTATGGACTATAATTCGGAAACTCCTGATCCTGAAATTATTGAAAATGCATTTGCCGCTTTTGTCAGTTCTATGTACGATGCCCTAACGAATCTGATCTGACCACATCAATCTGTCAAGGACGGTTCTTCGTAATGCTAGAATGCGTACCGAAGGAACTGATTATAAAGTACCTTGTTTCGTTGCCAAGGACTGTGCCCCTACATTAGTTAAACCATTATCTTTTCTTTTTAATTTAGCTGTTAAAAAAAAAGACAATTACCCCAGTCTTTAAAAATGGAATTCAAATGAAATTTCCAATTATAGGCATATATCTATATTATCTTCATTTGGAAAGGCTTTTGGAATGATAATATATGATTGTTTATTTAATTAAGCTAAACAGCTAATCTCTCCTAAACAGCACAGTTTTTCTAGTAGTCGTAGTATAGTGAGGAACCCAAACTGTTTTAACAATCGTAAACAGGCAGGTGTCGTTTACACAGACTTTCACAGATAGGCCTGCGACAAAGTAAATCATTTTGTATTGTCACAAAAATGGTCTCCGATGAGGTATACTAAGAATCTGATAATATTTTTTCAATAATATCAATTTGTTGAAATGTGTGGTCATAAATCTGTTAAATTTAAGGCAACTAGCGGTGTTCCTCAGGGTAGTAATCTTCCTTCTCTATTATTTTTACCTTTCATTAAAGATATAAGTAATAATGCGCCTTGTATTGCTGTTTGCTGACGATCTTAAAATATTCAAAGAAATTCAGAATATCAATGGTTATTATTCCATTCAGAATGATCTTAATGATCTGGAGAATTGATGCAGTACCCACAAGTTAACTCTAAATGTGAACAAATGATTTACTATGACATTTACTAACCTTTTACACTTGCTCATTTGTTCTACATGCCTACCCCCTTCTACAAATTTCTTAATTAAAACACCACTATCTCAGTCTATAGATACCTACAGTGACACTGATCTGAGCGGCCTATCTTCATCTCACTTTACCAATGCTTTAATATGCAGGTTATTATTGTAAATAAGTTTGCTTTAACTTTGCTAAATAATTGTGTTTTTAATTTTGTTGTTTCTATACTACATATACATATATTATGTGCATTTAATTTTGTTGCCTATTTTATGTCATATTGTCCGATAAATGAATGTACATATTCTGGTATTATTAGAGTCTGTCAAGTAAGAACGTGTCCGCGATAATTAATTTTTTGGTAGATGTGATTCAAGCGATTCACAGACAATCGGCAAAGGAAACCTTTGTCTACGACGCATTTTAGTAAAAGCATCAATCGATTCCGAACTTTCGTCGAAATCACGTAAAATCCAAAATGAGTCACTTGTTTGCGCGTAGTTTCGAGGCAGTCTTTCTTTGTTCCCATCCAAAGAGGCCTAAAATGACAAATTTTGTGGCCGCTAAATATATTAGAAAGTCGGTATCGTTTGTGAAAAAATGGGTAAATCGTTTTAACGAGACGAAAAATGTCGAAGACTTGCTAAAACATGCCTCGGTAGGCAAAGTCTCTCCGAAAGTCGAAAAAAAAAACGAATTGTTTGATGAATGTGTACCATGAGATCATTCGACATCATCTTCATCATCATGATGTTAAATTCTGAAGCACTTGAAAAAACCTTTGCTGGGCGAAAATCACGTTGCGAAGCGGCTCGCTTGCGCCCACGATAAGATACTAGAGTGGCCCTCATAATCGCCGGACGCCAACCCTATTAAAACCGTTTGATCCGTTATAAAGGGAAAATCTCGTCAACAGCATGTCTCGAAGATGCCAGGCGATTATTGATGCAGGTGACTGGATAACTTACTAAGGTAATTGTGCCGTTGTTAGCACACAAAAGAATACATTGATGGCAAAAAATGTTCTCGAAGCACATTTTTCAAGAATACGAGCGGTGACGTTTTTACTTG
>CM032446.1:72934477-73037184 GCA_019049505.1 Pachyrhynchus sulphureomaculatus
TAATTATCGTAGAGCACCATATGTTAACCGATTGTAAAAGTTTCTTAACGTTTAATATCAGCCAGACGGGATCTATAGTTTAGGATACGAATCACATGAACGGCTCAGACCGCTATTTTTTATAGTTGTTTTCCTCTTATTTCTCGCTTAATATTTATAAACGTCTCCGAGGTATTGCAAGTCTCTTTGTCTTCAGACCTGCGGCTCATTGAAAATCACTATCTATTATTACATGCTGTTGACACTTTTTCTCGGCCCTAGTCCTTAAAAGCCGAACTCAAGCGTCCGCCTCATCTATATGGGGAGACAGGCCATCGTTATTCTTTCATGGTCCGAGCAGCTTTTGTTTACCGCGATATCGGCTTTGAGAGTTTGTGTATAACGGATCCCAGCATGACTTGAAAAGTTGCCTCACCAAATACACTTTTAAAATATGACTACATTGACTTACCGGATATCGAACCCGGGACGCTCGGTATATCAAGCCGAAACTATACTATGAAATCAAAGCTGCCATGTTTGTAGGCTATTTTTTTCTATAACGAAATTAGGCTACTATAGCAATGTAGCAGAGCTCATAAGTTTACTTGTGATATAAAATATTCCTGACTTAAGGCTATATAACTTTGACAACCAACCTTTCATTTTTTGACAGTTGCAGCATCTCTGCACAAATAGAAAACAATAAAGATTGCGACAATTTTTGATTTACTCAGCTGTGAAACCGTAAACCAAGGAGGAAATTAGATTTCCTATCCGAGCAACCCTAATGGCATTATGTTATATTTGAACCTCGTTTTAAACCAATATAGGGAAAAATTTTATTTTATTTTTACAAAAGGAGATATTATATAACATAAATATTTATCATGGAAAAAAGTGTTAAGAATCATCGTATTCACTGTAATTTTTTTTATTGCACTTAATTGTACTTTAAATAGCATTGACAGCAGTCACAGTGATCTAGAAATTCGAAATTTAGGACTTTTATGCAATTTTGGAACATCGGTTTTTGAGTTTGTTCGAAATTTAAATGTGCAATTTTTTTTATAAAAGAAGTCTATTAATTGATTATCAGTTCTCAGAGTATTTAAAACAGAATATTTCTAATGACTATAGTCTGTTTTTTTATATTGAAAATTTAGGTTATCCATTAATGTTCCTATTTTGAGGGTAAATTTAGTCTTAGCCGTAAAAGCCATTTTGTCAAAACTATTATCGTATCAAAAAACAGCTTTAAAAACGGGTTAAATTCAATAAAAAAGAAAGATGTTGCAAAAATCAGTCTATATCTAACATTAAATCGTAACATAGTGTTTTGTGAAGGTAAAAGTATACAACCAGATTTTATCGGTAATATTAACTAAACTTGTTCCGTAATTAAAAACAAGGGGAAATTAGATTTCCTATTCGAGCCACCCTAATGGCTTTATGTTATATTTGAACCTCGATTCAAACTATAGTTTGAAAGTTTATAAGAAATTTGATTCAACAAGAGAACGTAAGTAATATCTATAATATATATAATATATATTTATATATATATATATATATATATATATATATATATATATATAATATATATATATATATATATATATATATATATATATCTGTCTGTCTGTTCGTTAGTGCGTTTATCATTCGAGGGACCACTTATCCGATTTACGTGTTTTTTTTTTGTAATTCATGCGTATGTTCTTTGGCCAGGATATATTTTATTACGTTAGGTAACATAAGGAATAAGCAGTGGCGCCAGCGATGCCGCAGGCGTGGTTAGTATGATATAAACATCTTTTTAAGGTTCTGCTTTCGTCAGTAGGCTTAGCGTAGCTGACAATACAGTCATAATTTCGTTTTAGAGTTTTCCTAATCTCAAGTTAGCGGAATAGTCCACTGTTAGATTCCTTATGAGCGCCAAAACACTGACAAAACCGCAGTAACACTACAGTGTATTTAGTGGACGTCTACAAATGTAATGTATTCTGTTAAATGTTACCAAATTTTAAACTACTTAGATGATTTTGACAATATTTTGAAATTCTAAGTTTCTTTTAATCTTGATAGGAATTTTGGAGTATTAGAAGGGTCGGAAAAAAGTAAAGCAAAATTAAAGATATTTACCATAATGTTATTTTATTAATAATTATTGGTGAAAGTATGTTATATTTGAGATAAGTAGTCCGAGTCAATATCTCCAGAGGTATTTGAGCCTTTTTATTAGCTAACTTACCTGATTTATTATTATTTTCTTAAAATAATAGGTCTTAATATTATTAACTAGATACATACAAATATAGGCATCAAATTTGAAACTTTTATTTTGGCATTTGTTAAAATAGTTTGTATAAAATTATGCAATTTTTTTGTCAATATATAAAAATACGTTTTTTGTAATTCTTCTCAATAAAGTTAATAATACAAAAACTTCAATATAACGACAATTAGATAAAAAAAAAAATTAATATACGAATAAATATATTTGAAACTACTTAGGTGATTTTGACAATATTTTGAAATCTTAAGTTTCTTTTAATCTTGATAGGAATTTTGGAGTATTAGAAGGGTCGGAAAAAAGTAAAGCAAAATTTAAAGATTTACCATTATGTTATTTTATTAATAATTGTTTGTGACAATATATTATATTTGACATAAGTAGTCTGAGTCAAAATCTCCAGAGGTATTTGAACATTTTTACTAGCTAACTTACCTGATTTATTATTATTTTTTTTAAATAATATGTCTTAATATTATTAACTAGTTACACACAAATATAGGCATAAAACTTGAAACTTTTATTTTGCCATTTGTTAAAACAGTTTGTATAAAATTATGCAATTTTTTTTGTCAATAGAATAACAAAATATAAAAATTCGTTTGTTGTAATTCTTGTCAATAAAGTTATTAATACAAAAACTTCAATATAACGACAATTAGATAAAAAAAAATATAAATTAATATACGAATAAATATAATTAAACGCTAACCATATAAATGAACATACAATATGAAAAATAAAACTAGACATGAACAGACGAATTAAAAACTGTAAATCCTAATAATTAAAATAGTATAAAAATAAAATTGGGGAAAAAAATTAATTTGAAACTATCGTCCCTTGTGCATTTTCCAGTATTGAGTTTGATAATTATGATTTAAGTTTAAAATGCCAAAATTGCTAATATTAGAATAGAATGAAAGAAACTTATAGATATACATAAATGATATAGATAAAATTTCATAACTAATAAATACTCTTTTTGCTACAACTTTTTGTGGTGTATCAGCAGTCACTGTTATTGACATGTCGACCGCAAATATCGTCATTTCTAGATACCAGAAATAGGACTAGTTCAGATTTCTAATATTATATTTACAAAATAAATTATATTAGCAAAATATTACATATGATTAATGTAAGACCACATTTTTAAAGAAATCATTTTTTTTTTGGTTACTAGGCAGATATAAGAAACGGTGAAGTATGTCTAGAAGCATCAACTCAAAATACATAATTTAACAGTTATATATCGTAAACTGTAAATGATGGCGGCCCGTGTTTACGTGGCGTAGTACTTGCTTGCGGTGCAGAAGGTCTCGGATTTCAATCCCGGCAGGTCAATATATATATATATATATATATATATATATATATATATATATATATATATATATATATATATATTTATTTATTTATCGAAGTATATATTGTCTGGCCACGTACATAGGTGGTAGTTGTTTGCAGAAATGCAATGTGGCAGCATTACCGCGTTATCTAAAAAGGTACAGTGAAATACAAAAATGTATGTATATTACGACATCTCCCCCAATATTCTCAGGATATGAAAGGCGGAGAGGTGAATGAGTAAAAAAAAAGCATATCATATTGACGAAACGAATTTTACAAATTTTACAATGCTTCTTGTCCACTCTGTATAGTAACAAATTTTGCTTGCGATATTTAAAAAATTGACCAAAATCGATTAAACTCTGTACTAAGTGGATTAACTTTATTAAAAAATTGTCTTTCTTTCAGTGTTCAGTTACGAGTTCGTATTGAGTTTAATTTTACAAATTAACAATTAAAAAACTTTAATGGTATTAAATTACTTAACTTTTGTAAAACACCTTAAATAAAAAGGATAATATTTTTTTGGCATACGGTCAACAACATAATTTAGATACAAGTAAGTTTGTTTTGTTTGGATTAGAAAAAAATTGGATACAATATTAAAGTTTAAAAATACTTACTTACTCATTGTATCATTATTTGTGAATTAAAATTTTATCTCACTAACCTGTCCAATTTGTGAAATTAAAAAGTATCCTGGCAAGAAACAACGAACTGTACTAAGTACGTATACCTAATACTCCATTGGAGGCTGACACGGCAGCTACGAATCGACAGAGTGGTGGACACGGCCAACAGTTGCGTCTCAGCATGGATTAATGAATCAAAGAACAGTGGATAGATTGCTGAAATATGGGCCTTCGTCGGTTTTCAGTTGTGTTATAGTATATGCCTGCGAGGGAACCCTCGAAAACCGCGTCAATTTGTAGCTGCCGTGTCAGCCTCCGATGGAGTATTAGGTATGTATACTTAGTACAACTCGTTATATCTTACCATTATGTTCCGTAAATATCTGGATCAGTACTGGTAAATTTTGTTCTCTTGTTGCTCGATCCTAACCCGACTGATGAGCCGTGATTCGGCGAAACGTGTCTCGGGATGGATTGACGAATAAGAGAAAAGTGGGTAGACTGATGAAATATGGACCTTCGTCTCTTTTCAGTTGTTTTACATAAAAAATATCCGTTATTAGTCGGTTTGTACTGTTAAAATCTATTTGGTGCTGCCACTCAAAGACAGACTTCCTTCTATATCTTTGTTATGTTTCTGCTGGTATTTGAATTCGTGCGTTTAAGTTCAGTAAAGAAACAAGCACACCATTCTCAGTGAAGATACAAGAATGTAATTTAGTTAAGAATGTGTCAACACCTTTAAATGTCTTGAAAATATCAAATGTCTGTTTTGATTGGTATTGTTTATTCCACCAAATTCTGATTGCTATAAACCTCTTCTGTGTGTGTATTCTTTTATGTACAGTGTTGTGACAATGTTTCTCCTAATTAAATAGGGCCTTACTTTGCTGAAATATCCTGTCATCTAATATCATTCAACACATAACTAAAATAAAACAATTAAAAATTCTGTAATATGGCAGTCAGAAAAAATCATAAGTATACTAGCTGGCATAGTCCCTTAAGCTGGGTTTACACTATTTTACTTTTGGCGAACATCCAAAGTGTTCATCAAAAGTGAAAGTGAATAGTGAAAGATTTTTTTGTTTACACATTTTCATCCGATGAACGCCTTTTCACTGCCAGTGAATAGAAAATGGCAGAAAATAGAAATTTTAAGAGCTTGATTTTAGAATGCAGACTTTTCGTAAAAAAGCATCAGCTCTCTTTGTTAACATTAGGGAGTATCCTTTATCCCGAAAATTTGTTTTGCTGTATTCGATCATTTTCTGATTCCACAAAAATTTCTGTCTTTGATAAGCTTCCAAAAAAGGTAACATATGATTACCGTTCCACTTAAAAGACCTTTTAATTAATAAATTATTCATTTTTTTTAAACAAACTGTCATAACCTATCAAAATAAAATCTTAAATTTTTAACATCAAACAAAACATAATGCCACAATGTTGGGCGAGAAGTACTGATTTGATGAATTGAAGTTGACTCGGACGTATTTACACTTGTCGCTACACGTTCACTCCCGATGAATCGTCCGCTTCATGAAGGTTGTTTTCAACAAAAATAAGAAAGTGGATTTATTATTTTTCATCATTCTTTTTTGATGCACACTTTGGGTGAATTGAAAGTGAAACTTAATTATGAACATCTAAATTGAAATAGTGCCTTTAAAGTTTAAATTTTGAACCCAATTTTAAAGATCAATTATATATATATATATATATATATATATATATATATATATATATATATATATATATATATATATATAAAGTCAAATATCGTCGAAATTAAGTGATATAATACTTTAATTTATAAACTCATAGAAAAAGATATTGTATAACTTATGGTACCTATGTCTATTATTAAATTAAACTGGATACAGATGTCCTAAGATGTTAGCCAACAAGTTAGAATCAATATGTTAGTCCAACAAGTAAATCAACTCTTCCTCGCAGTAAGGTACAACAAATAGTATCTCTACACCCCTTTGGGGGCTGTTTAAGATCACAGACCGACAAAGGAATTGTTACTAAAAATTACTGCTGGACAGCTCGGTCGTTAGGGTTCTAACCCAAGAAATAAGAATCTATATCACCTATTAAAAATTAACAAGTCCATATTTCAGCAATTACCACTGTTCTTTTATCTGTCAATCCATCTTAGAACACATTTCGACGTAGGATAGCTCATCAGTCGAGCTAGGATCGACAAATAATACAACTATTCTCGAAATACTTATTGCAGTACTGGCAGAACATTTCAGTAAGATCCAACAAATAGGATCTCTGACTTGTGAAAGCCTAAAGTTTAAAATAATAAGTACTTCGAGTTTTTTGTTCTCTAGATTGTCGATCCTAGCTCCTCTACTATGTGGTTTATAAAATATTACTTTCATTGTTATACATTCTTAGGTCGACTAATATTTTGGACAGAAAAGAGAAACATATAAATCATAACATACCGATAATGTTTGTGTTCGCGTTAACAATGGCCATTTCAAATAAATAACTTGTTTGCGAAGAACCCTTAACGTTGATTGGTTATCATTTATTTAGTGATATTAGACCTATGTTTTCACACATTTTTTTTTCATTAAAATAATAAAGCTTACCTGATTCTTTTAATAATAAAACACATAAATAAATCGTTACCAATAATATAGAGACCCAACGCAGTTTTTGTCCCATTGAAATTGACCAATTAAATCTGATAAAAGTAAATTATTAAAAATTCGATCTACTTTGAAATTAGCACAAGTTCAAAATCATAAACAAATGGTATAAGTAAATCAAAATTTCGAGAATGAAGTTTATTTATGTCTTTGACATATATCAAATTCATATAAATTTTTCTGACTACAATCATCGCTGTAAAAATCGTTTAATATATTAAAACTGGTGTATCTCTGTAGCAAAAGAAATTGAAGAGAAATATTGATTAATAATGCCTCACGATAACACATAAAACTAACTTTTAATCCAAAATGTCACCGCCCTTGTTTGTTTGATGGTGAAATGAAAGAAACTTATCGATACCTATTTTACGATTATAATTAACTATTTTATTTTTATGTTTCCACATAAGTAATAACCAATTTGTTTCTCCCTAACTAATACAAATTTCATAGTAAAAAAATGCACTAAACACCATCAAATATAGGTTAAAATTAAATATGACATACACGGAATAAGATATCACCATGTATTTTTACAGCACGTTCCAAAATGTGAACAATCACTTTAACATTTCATCTATGGTTATACGATCTCTCTTGAACTCACGTTAAAATCTCCCTGTCTTTCTCAAAAATTACATAGACAAGTCATATATGTGTATATTTATACACACATATATATATATATATATATATATATATATATATATATATATATATATATATATATATATATATATATATATATATATATATATATATATATATATATATATATATATATTTATATATATATATATATATATATATATATATATATAATATATATATATATATATATATATATATATATATATATATATATATATATATATATATATATATATATATATATATTTATATATATATATAAATATATATATATATATTATATATATATATATATATATATATATATATATATATATATATAAATATACACATATATGACTCGTCTATGTAATTTTTGAGAAAGACAGGGAGATTTTAACGTGAGTTTAAGAGAGATCGTATAACCATAGATGAAATGTTAAAGAGATTGTTCACATTTTGGAACGTGCTGTAAAAATACATGGTGATATCTTATTCCGTGTATGTCATATTTAATTTTAACCTATATTTGATGGTGTTTAGTGCATTTTTTTACTATGAAATTTGTATTAGTTAGGGAGAAACAAATTGCTTATTACTTATTGGAAACATAAAAATAAAATAGTTAATTATAATCGTAAAATAGGTATCGATAAGTTTCTTTCATTTCACCATCAAACAAACAAGGGCGGTGACATTTTGGATTAAAAGTTAGTTTTATGTGTTATCGTGAGGCATTATTAATCAATATTTCTCTTCAATTTATTTTGCTACAGAGATACACCAGTTTTAATATATTAAACGATTTTTACAGCGATGATTGTAGTCAGAAAAATTTATATGAATTTGATATATGTCGAAGACATAAATAAACTTCATTCTCGATATTTTGATTTACTTATACCATTTGTTTATGATTTTGAACTTGTGCTAATTTCAAAGTAGATCGAATTTTTAATAATTTACTTTTATCAGATTTAATTGGTCAATTTCAATGGGACAAAAACTGCGTTGGGTCTCTATATTATTGGTAACGATTTATTTATGTGTTTTATTATTATTAAAAGAATCAGGCAAGCTTTATTATTTTAATGAAAAAAAAATGTGTGAAAACATAGATCTAATATCACTAAATAAATGATAACCAATCGTTAAGGCAACAAATTTTTAATATATAAAATATATATATATATATATATATATATAATATATATATAATATATATATAATATATCTAAAAATAAATATATAATATAATATATATATATATATATATATATAAAATATATATAGTTTTTTTATGACCAATTATAATTGAGAGTTCTTCGCAAACAAGTTTTATGTATATATATATATATATATATATATATATATATATATATATATATATATATATATATATATAATATATATATATATATATATATATATATATATATATATATATATATATATATATATATATATATGTATATATTATATATAATATATATATATATATATATATATATATATATATATATATATATATATATATATATATATATATTATTTTTGATTGCAACGACATTTTTTTTCTTGAATTTGAAATATATATAATATGTTGGTGTTTATGTATTGATATATTCGATTTACTTCTTTCCCAACCAATAATTAAATAACCGGTCAAGTGCAAGTTGAACTTAGCGCAATTAGTGTTCCGTACGTTGATTGCTTTTTGAAATAAAAATTTTGTTACGGAGGTATAAAATGATCAGTGACTAGACAAAACACACCCTAAAGGAGTTTTACTGAAAACTGATGACCTCGAATTTTTTTTTTATATACCAGATAAACTATTAAAGCTAATGCACTCGTGATAATCTTCGTTCAATCTATACCCCGTAGCGAATGTTCCAAAATTTTTTCAAAATTTTATGATCAGTACTTATCGAGATAAGATTTTTTAAAAAGAATATATATATATATATATATATATATATATATATATATATATATATATATATATATATATATATTAGTCGTGTTTTTACATGTTTTCATTTGACACCACACTCGATGACCTACTAAACATTTTTTTTTTTTTTCACTTCCGATTTCACACCCCCAAAACTAACCCCTTAAGTTAAAATTTAACTTTTAAAACTACACGGCTCTGATGAGGCCATCAATTCCTATATTATCACCAAATTTCAACTCTCTATGACAAATAGTTTCGGAGAAAATTGGGTGTGACAGACAGACAGACAGACACCGAAGTCGTCTTATAAGTGTTCTGTACGGAACTCTAAAAATGGTAATTTTCGTAAAACCATACCTGTTGGAAAATTACCGAATATTTTTACCCTATACCATTTTGTTTTTTTTTGTTTTTTTAAGGACTTTTTAGCGTCACAATTTTATTGCAAAAAAAGAAAAGAAAACTGATGAATTAATATTTACTAAGGATAACAAAGACATCGATTATATGGCACAAAAAAACCATATTTCGTTTGCATTTCGATGTACCCACCACCCACTTCTATGCACCGAATTGTTCGCGAATGTAATTCTTTTAAAATGTTTCTTAACATGTGCAGAATAACGCTATTTACTTGCCTTATTGCATTTTCCAAGTGTACAATATTTCTGAAAGGTCTCTGGACATAAACCTTGTTCTTGAGGTAGGTCCATAAAAAAAGTCGAGTGGTGTTAAGTCCGGAGATCTCAATGGCCAGGGATTAGCAGAATATCGTCCGATCCACTGGTCTTCAAATCGTTTATATAGCTATTCTAGCACTTGTAGCTTACTTGTTGAAGAAATAGGCCTTAGCGTTACTGACGTTGAAGTTCATGTAAAAAAATAAACATTTCTGTGTTTAAGAATTGCAGGTAGCTTTTTTAAGTTAAACTTTGTCGGAAAAAGAAAGGGACAAGTATTTGGGTATTTCTTAGCCCACATCACAAGTTCACTTTAAAGTAGTAATGATTTTTAGTTTCTAATACAAAATTAGAATTTTCATCTGCCCACCATCTGCAAGTCTGTGAGCTAACTACTCCATTAAAAGTCTCGTCAGTAAAAAGGATGTTTCTGTAAAAATGTATGTCTTATTCCTTTTCTAGTCAGCTTTTATAATCCTTTTCTTGTGAAACGAGAATAAATTTTGGTTTGTAAGCATGGAACTTATTTTGTACTAAAACTCGCCTGATCGACCGCCCTGACATTCCAGCTTGTTCAAGTCTTTCAGATCTCGCCTTTTGAGGATTTTCGACAGTCGACACGGAATTTGTATTGGCTATCTGCAGAATCATTATCTTTAAAGACATTTAAAGCCTTGCCACCATCAACATCTACATATTCGAGTGATTTCAATTCTTTCTTGAAGATATCATTTTTCAGCAGCGGTTGCACACACATACAATTCGACATACTAAAATTAAATCACATCCTCACAGAAGAGACAATGCAAACATAATTCTTCTCTTTCCTCCATAGCCAATTTTATGAAAATCTGAAGTAAAATTCTTCTCTTCTTGTTTTTCTTTTAGGCCTAGGGCCTGTTATTCCGGTGTTTCCGCTATTGTTGGTCTTGAGATGTTGACTGCCAACTATTCCCTGGTGGTATGTTGTCTCTTGTTAGTAAAGCAAGGTGTTCAACTCCCATTATACTGACATGTTGGTTCCATTCGCGCCTTCTTTGTCGGCCCCATCTAACGACATCTTGGATTGAGCACATATCTCAATGTCTTTATTCGGTACTCTATCGATCAGTGACTTTCCCACCATTGATCTTAGGGTTTTCATCTCCGTTGTTCGAATTATTTTCTTTGTCTCTGCGGTGTCTGATCTTGTCTCTATCGTGTAGGTCAAAATTGGTTTCACATATGATTTGTACACACGAACCTTTCCCTCCAGTCTCATATTCTGGTTTCTCGAACCGCTTCTCTAATGTCACCATAGCTAGATATTTCTACACCTAGATAATCAAATTTTAGAATTTGTATAATTTTCTCGTTTATAACTAGCTTGCATCTTCTCGGTTCTCTAGATATTACTAAAGATTTTGTTTTAGAAGCAGATATTGTCATATTGTATTCTTCTGCTGTTGTTTTGACGGTATGGACCATTCGTTGTAGATTATTCTCACCGCTTGATATTATAACGGCGTCATCTGCGTAGCATACTATTTTTACTTCGTTTCTTCCCATCTTGTAACCGGAGCTCTCAGATTTTACTTTACGAATTAATTTGTCCATTATTAGGTTGAATAGAGATGTGTTTAAGTTATGACCTTGACGTATGCCTGACTTGATTTCTACTTTTAGTGTTAGTTTGTTTTTGAGTTTTATTCTAGATTTATTTTCAGTATTAATATCTCGGATAATATTTATGATTTTTTGCAGTAATTTTCCTCTCGTACCTTGAGTACGTCTGCCAGTCTGACATAATCGAAAGCTTTTGTGAGGTCTATAAAGCACATATAAGCGGGAGTGTTGAATTCTATTGCTTTTTCTTCTATCTGTCTGACAATAATTATCGCATCCGTTGTTGACCTATTTTGTCGAAAACCTCTTCGGGACTCACATATTGGTTATTACTTTTGTCAGTAACTTAAGAGCCGTGTTTAGTAAAGTAATAGTGCGATAGTTAGAAGTATCACCTTTGTCTCCTTTCTTGTAAATAGGAATTATGATGCTCTCTTTCTACTTCGTTGGCACTTGCTCGTCGTCAAAAATCCTCTGAAAAGATGTCTTATATTATTGATTAATGTCTCTTCCCCATATTTGATCAGTTCGTTTGGTATAGTATCGGGGCCAGAAGCCTTTCTATTCTTTAACATTGTTATATTAACTTTAACTTGTTCTGTTGTTATTTCTATTTGTTTTCCGTAGTCGTCGATGTCTTCTGTCTTTAATCGACCATTCCAATTATCGAAATTGTCCGTCCTAGGGCTGATGTCCTGTAAGCAGTATAGTTCTGCAATGTAAGACATCCAGCGTTCTGGATTTATTTTGTCAACAGTGATATATTCATTTATTGGTTTCTTTCTGGCTTTATTCATTTTCCAAACTTTTCGTTGACTTCCGTAAAGATCTCTTTCCATATCGCTAGTAAATTTTGCCCAGTACTATCATTTGAACTCTCTTATTTGGTTCGATTTCTTGTAGCTATGTATTCTTGATGGTTTTCAGGTGTTTGATTACCGTGATAGTTAAGGTATGCTTTTCGTTTCTGAGATGCTAGATCTTTAACTTTGTTACTATACCATGGTTTTGATTTTTGAGTTCTGTGTTGATGTTAACTTTCCTAGTTCCGATACTTTCCATTAGAGCTTCTGTAATGTTTTCTTCAATCTTTCTCCAATATGTGCCCACATTATCATTCTCGCACAATGGATTTTCTTTAAATTTTTCTTCCAAGCGTTTCCCATAGAGCTATTTTGTTGTTTCGTCGTTTATAGATTCGATGTTCCATTTTTCCACAATTTCAGGTGGCTCTTTTTATTTATCCGTATATCAATTGCAATTTTACCTCTCACCAGCATATGATCTGATTCTATATTAGGCGATGTCAAAGCTCTTACGTCCAGTATTTGCTTAGGGTGTATTCCTCTATTTGTGATGATATAGTCTATGATTGATCCATGGCCCTGCGTGCCGGTCCACGTAAACTTGTGCTAGTATATAGTAGAATACACATACAAATTTGTACTGTAAAGAAAATCTCGAAAAGAGTCAAAATATTGAAATAAATTTATCTTTAGTTAATACATATTAATGCACTTGTTTTCCTTTATGTTTTACGATAAATTATAATGCTAGAGCATCTTTTAAAAAGCAGAAACCTTAAATTGCAAGTAATAGGTTGAAAATATTCGATATTTGTCCATGCGACAGTTGTGGGTTGAAGAAAATTATAATTCTTTAATTAACGATAGTAAAACATTTATTTATTAAAATATATTTCAGATTCAAAAAATAAAAATTTCCTGGTAATCATATTTTTATTGGTCAAAAACTGACAAAAAAGGATACTACCATAAAATAAAATTCCAAATACTTTTTTATATTAAATATTTTCGATATTTTAACAGAGGGACTTTTGAAATTTAAATTTTAGAAAATTCAAATATCTCGCCAATCGATAAATGACAATCGGCACCGCAAAATTATTTTTTGGGTTTCAGGAGAGGCAAAATACATCTATAAACTCACATTTTATTTAAATTTAATAATAATAATAATATACATACATATATACATATATATGTATATGTATACAGAGACAGGCAGAAAGCGTGCCACATGGGATTTTTTTTTATTATTAAATTTAGAAGAAAAGTGAATTTATAGATGGGATCAGTTGGAACGCAACAAATAATTTTGTAGTGTCGATTGTCATTTATCATTTGGCGGGACATTTGAATTTTCTAAAGTAATATATAATAATAATATAAAGAAAAATTTCATATATCTAGCACTTTTTGCCTGACTCTGTAATATATATGGGTCATTCTTCGTCAACCGAACCCCCCCCCCCCCATTAGTCCATAAAGTGACGGACTTTATGAGGACACAATCTATTCCAGTTTAAAGCTTATGATGTCTAGTTTTAAATTTTGAGTGGCATATTAATACTGAATTGGGCCCAATACCGACCCAAATCTGAAAGTGGATTTCAAAAAATTTCAGAAAAACTAAAGTAAGAATATAATTTCCTAATATAACTAAAAGTTTTCTCTGATAATCTTATTCTACCCCAAAAAACCTACGACTTCTGTACGAAAAGTTTTTTTTTTATGGCTTCAATTTTCGAAGATATTTATCACAGCGTATTTATCATATTTTGGATATTCAACAGTTTTTTACTCGAACACTAAAACTTTTATAGAACTCACGTAAGAAACAAAAAATACTTGTTTTTATCCGTAGAATCACCATGAATTTTTTCAGAATTTTTGAAGCACTTTTTAGCAATTCGTTATTTTGACTTATATTTTTTACGATAAATAAGAAAATTTTTAGTGTTCCGTACGGAACACTTACAAGATCACTTCGGTGTCTATCCGTCCGTCCGTCTCAATTTTCTCCGAAAGTGTTTGACATAGAAAGTTGAAATTTAGTACTAATATAGGAATTGATGCCGTGTATTTTTGAAGGTTAAATTCTGGGGGGTGAAATCGGAAGTGAAAAAAAAATGTTTTTACTAGGTCATCGAGCGGGGTGTTAAATGAAAGCTTGTAAAATACGAGTTCAAAAATATATAAAATGTAATATTATTCTTTGCATTATTTTTAAAAATTCGCAAAAAATCGCTGTCCCCCGCTGTCTCGAAAAGTACTAATCAAAAAATTTTGAAAAAATATTCTCCACAGGGTGTAGATTGAACGAAAATTTTCACGAGTGCAGTGCATGTATCTGGTATGTAAAAAAACAAAAACAAGAAACAAACTTTGTTGAAAATTCATTTGGAGTGTGTTTTGTGAAGGCACTGATCATTTTATATCTCTGTAACAAAATTATTTATATTAAAAGCAATCAACGTACGGAACACTAATCGCGCAAGTTCAACTTGTAGTTGACCGGTTATTTAAAAATAGAATTTTTTTTGTTTTATGATTACCCGTAGAAAAATAACGAAATATTAAAAAGTACTTCAAAAACTCCCAAAAAAATCACAGTGATTCCACGAATAAAAACAAGTACTTTTCTCTCTTACATAATTTCTCTGAAAGTTTTAGTTTTCGAGTAAAAAATTGTTGAATATTCAAAATATAGCAAATATGCTGTGATAAATATCTTCGAAAACTGAGGTCATAAAAAAAACTTTTTCTATAAAAGTTGTAGGTTTTTGGGGGTAGAATAAGACTATCAGAGGATACTTTTGGTTATATTAGAAAATTATATCTTCACTTTAGTTTATGCCACTCGAAATTCAAAACTACATATCATAAGCTTTAATCTGGACCAGATTGTGTCCTTATAAATTGCGTCAATTTATGGACTAATGGGGGGATGCGGTTGATGAAGAATGACCCATATATATATATATATATATATATATATATATATATATATATATATATATATATATATATATATGTATATATGTATATATATATATATATATATATATATATATATGTATATATATATATATATATATATATATATATATATATATATATATATATATATATATATATATATATATATATATATATATATATATATATATATATATATATATATATATATATATATAATATATAATATATAAATATATATATAAATATATATATATATATATATATATATATATATATATATATATATATATATATATATATATATATATATATATATATATATATATATATATATAATATATATATATATATATATATATATATATATATATAAATATATATATATATATATATATATATATATATATATATATATATATATATATATATATATATATATATACGAGGCTGGTTTGAAAAGTCCGTGCAAAAATAAAAACTACTTATGTGTTTGGGGTAAACCTTTTTTATTTCTCGACATAGTCTCCTTTTAGGCTTATACACTTCGTCAAACGATGTTGTAGTTTGTTGTTCCCTTCCGAATAATAGGATTTGTCCAAGTCTGCAAAATATCCATTAGTGTCTGCAATCACCTCCTCGTTTGAATAAAATCTTTGTCCCGCCAGCCATTTCTTCAAATTGGGGAACAAATAGTAGTCCGAGGGAGCCAAGTTTGGAGAATAGGGGGGATGTGAATCGAGTTGGAATCCTATTTCCATTAATTTTGCGACCACAACTGCTGAGGTGTGTGCTGGTGCGGTGTCGTGATGGAAAAGGACTTTCTTGTGGGCCAATCGCGGGCGTTTTTCTTGCAGCTCGGTTTTCAAACGGTTCAATAACGATGAATAATATTTACCTGTAATAGTTTTACCCTTTTCCAGATAGTCGATGAGGATTATCCCTTGCGAATCCCAAAAGACAGTCGCCATAACATTTCCGGCCGAAGGAACGGTCTTCGCCTTTTTTGGTGCAGATTCCCCCTTGGTAACCCATTGTTTAGATTGTTGTTTGGTCTCAGGAGTATAGTAATGAATCCATGTTTCATCCACAGTGACGAAACGACGCTTAAAAGTCCTCCGGATTCTTCTGAAACAGCTGCAAACCATCCTTGCAACACTTCACACGATTCCGTTTTTGGTCAAGCGTGAGCAATCGCAGCACCCATCTTGCGGATAGCTTTCTCATGTCCAAATGTTTATGCAAAATATTATGTACCCGTTCAGTCGAGATGCCCACAGCACTAGCAATCTCACGCACCTTAACTCTTCTGTCATCCATCACCATATCATGGATTTGATCAATGATTTCTGGAGTCGTAACCTCCACAGGCCGTCCAGAACGTTCAGCGTCACTTGTGCCCATATGGCCAGTCCGAAAATTTTGAAACCACTTATAAACTGTTCTAATCGAAGGTGCAGAGTCACCATAATGTTTATCAAGCTTCTCTTTAGTCTCCTGAGGCGTTTTGCCTTTCATAAAGTAATGTTTAATCACCACACGAAATTCTTTTTCGTCCATTTCTTGAAAATCACTCGACTTCTTTGATTCACACGAATGCCAAACACAAAGAAATACACCAATATGGCTGAAACTTGGTGTGCGTTCATTCAAGAGATGCTACTAACTAAACATGACCTCGATACGCGCCGGTGGTGCCATCTCTCGGACTTTGCACGGACTTTTCAAACCGTATATATATATATATATATATATATATATATATATATATATATATACATATATGGTACATAGATACATACATTATTTATATATATATATATATATATATATATATATATATATATATATATACATTATAAGTATATATATATATATATATATATATATATATATATATATATATATATATATATATATATATATACATATATATATATATATATATATATATATATATATATATATATATATATATATATATATATATATATATATATATATATATATATATATATATATATATATATATATATATATATATATATATATATATATATATATATATATATATATATATATATATATATATATATATATATGTATATATATATATATATATATATATATATATATATATATATATATATACATATATATATATATATATATATATATATATATATATATATATATGTATATATACATATATATATATATATATATATATATATATATATATATATATATATATATATATTTATATATATATGTATTTATTTAAATGGAATTATCAAAATTATAACAAAAAACAAATCTCATTAAAATATAATTATAGATTATGTAATACAATATTTACATTTTAACAAATGAAAGGATATTTGAATTATAGTCGTATTATTATTAGTTACAATTAAAATTTATTGTAGTTAGCATGTATATAATAATCGTTTACATTTTTTAAATAAAAAGTAGGTAAAATAAATTTCCTTTACGTTAAAGGCTTTATTTTTATCCAATCAAATGTATATTAATTTTAAGTTAGGTATAGATAAGTAATTTCCGTGGCATTTACAAAACTTTGATTTAAATATAAAATTTGTTCACTGAAAGCCATTTTAAACGTGGGCTAATAACAGTAAGGTTTCTAATTATAAGTTGGAATAGAAATTAAATTAAAATTTCATTTTATATTTATAGCACTGAAAAAGAAATTAATAAAATTTTGAGGTACTGGTATCTAAAAAGTTATTTCTTCATTATTTTCAATTTTGGGAGAAAGAATATATAAAAAAGATGATTATAGAGTGACCTAAGAAAAAATTGTCTTGTATGTTAAAGAAGTACTGGACAAATAACTTTGCCAATTTATATATATATATATATATATATATATATATATATATATATATATATATATATATATATATATATGTATATATACATATATATATATATATATATATTATATATATATATATATATATATATATATATATATATATATATATATATATATATATTACTAGTTAAGAACAACTGATCAGCGTTCATGTAGATCTTGTTGCAAGGAAATCAGTTATTCCGCAATAGTCAATGGATATATGGCAGCATTTCTCAACCTTTCAGTATTTGCGACCCAATTTTCAGCGCGCCTCCCCCCCCCTCTCATACAATAACAATGCATGCAATAATAATGTATTTTCAGTATTTTGATGCTAAAGCTACACTATAACCTTAATTACAAACCTTACAAACTACCAAGAATAAGTAAATTTATTCATATTTCGCAACATATATCTGCTGCGTTCACAAAACTATAATCGATGCCTCTCTATTGCTCTCTGTCACGTCCACCGTATCGGTAGCAGTTTCGCAAAAAGTTCCGAGTTGTCTCGAACATTCGGAAATGTGTATGTTGTAATTTACGTGTTAATTGAAATTCAAGGTAAATTTATACAGAATCATGGATAAATTTTTAAGTGGGCGTAAGCGAGCATTAGACGATAGTGAAACATCAACAGTGCACAGCCGAGCGTGGTTCCGAAAATAAAATCAAGAAAATATTCTCAAGAATATTTAAATTTAGGGTTTACCAGTACTGAAGTATATGAAGAGGAAAGACCCCTGTGTGTTATTTGCTCAAAAATCTGGCAGCAGACAGCATGAAACCAAACAAACTTAAATGACATTTGGAAACGCTTCATAGTGAGTACCTTAACAAACCCCGAGAATTCTTCGAATTAAAATTAAAATCAAATGTAAAGCAGAAAATATTTTTTAAAAAAACTTTGTCTGTGAATGAAAAACCTTGCCTGTTAAAAGTTTCATATAAAATAGCCAGCTGTAAAAAGCCTCACACCCTTGGTGAAGAGCTTGTTTTGCCAGCAGCAATTGAGATTGTAGGAACTATGTGTGGAGATAATTTTGCCAAGCAATTGTTATCCATACCTGTATAAAATAATACTGTTGCCCGTCGAATTGGTGATATAGCTGAAGATGTACAGCATCAGCTTTTTGGGAAGCAGATAGCAATAAAGATGCTCATTTCATTGCCTATGTTCGATTTTGTGATGGTATGTCGGCAGTAGAAGAACTATTTTTCTGCAAACCAATAGAACTCAAAGCAACATCACTCGCATTATTTGCTATCTTAAATGATTTTATAAATGAGGCAAATATGGAGTGGAAAAATTTCGTCGGAATATGTAAAGATGGTGCTCATTCAATGTCTGCTAGATTTCAAAGTGTACAAGCACTTGTGAAACAAAAATCTCCACTGTGTGTGTGGACACACTGTATGATCCACAGAGAAACTCTTTCGATACGCTTGCGCCCCCCCCCCCCCCAATAGTGTAATTACGCCCCTCTAGTGGGCCGCGCCGCACAGGTTGAGAAACGCTGATATATAGTGAAACAGCGGGAAGTAAAATTGTAAAAAGCTAGGGAGTTGTTGGAAAGTGAACAAATGTAAGAATGCTCAATATTAATTTTGTTTAAAACAACCGTAATGTTTAAGTGAGAATCAAGCTTAGTACTAAACATAAAATACAGTCCAATGTTTTCAGATATTTTACGGTGCTGAAATTGAATCTGGAAAACTTATTAATTTATACGGTATAATATCTTCAATCTTTTAGACTCAAAAATATCATTCTTATACATACATATATATATATATATATATATATATATATATATATATATATATATATATATATATATATATATATATATACATGTTACAATAGAGGTTACACGGATGTTGAAATGTAATGCATCAAAATTCCGGGTTTTAATCCGTTCGTCTAACAAAGAATTTGCAGGACGTTTCGCCAAAATCTCATTTGACATTTTCGTTTGCTCTTGCTGCTGCTGCTACGCAATACTGTGATCTCTCTGCTGCTGCCGCTCGAAGTTAGCTATATATATATATATATATATATATATATATATATATATATATATATATATATATATAATACATTAAAATTCCGGGTTTCAATCCGTTCGTCATATATACATGTTACAATAGAGGTTTTCACGGATGTTGAAATGTAATGCATCAAAATTCCGGATTTTAATCCGTTCGTCTAACAAAGAATTTTCACGACGTTTCGCCAAAATCTCATCTTGCATTTTCAAGTGCTCTTGCTGCTGCTGCTACTCGATACTGTTGCTGCTCCAGTAGCAGCTCCAAGATCACAGTATCGAGCAAAATTTCTAAATTTTGGACTAAGATGGTTGTTTCGATATCATTCGTTTTTTTCTTAGTCTAAAATGTTATTAGAAAAATATTATTATTTTATTTATTATAACAAGCGAATAATGTTATATACTACCGTTATCTTTCTTTTTCACTTACTTTTGAATTAGGAAAGACTACAAAAATGGCAAAGAATTGTATAATATTTTTCTTAGTTTATTTTTTATTTATTGATAATAATAGATCAATCATCTCTACGAATGTTAATAAAACTAAAATTTTCGGAACACTAAGTATTATCAAATATTTGTATTATTATGATATAAACTGAGCGATATCTTCTATGTTATATCCGATTAACTCTGTAAGAGGTTTTATTGACTGACAGGAAACTCCTTCTATATTATTTTTTTTGATATTTTGTTATTTTTGATCTAGATTTTTTTTATAAAATGAAATTTGTTACTATGCGTTTTTAATGCTGACTAGTCCGAATTAAGTGGCTTATTGAGAGTTAACTTTGCTCAGGTTTATCTTATATCTGCGCCGAAAGTTCTAATTGTCCTTACTGTCGTAATTGGCTAAATCCCCTTAACCGTCGCATCGATGTCTTCAGTTCTTCTATTTTGTATCCTGTTAAAAAAGGACAGATGTGAACTGTTTATTTTTGATAGTCAATTTATGCACTTCCAATCTGGCCGATATTATTCTGTTTGTTTGTGCAACGTATACCTTGCTACAAGTGCCACATGATACACTGTAAATACATACATACACACACATACACACACGTACATATACACACAGACACACACACACACACAGATACACACACACACTTTGGAATCTTATATAACATATCTTGTTGTCCATAGTGATTTATATACAACTGATATGTTTTATCTCCTCAGAAACCTTTCAATTCTGTCCGTGGTTTCTTTAATGTGTAATAGAAAGGCTTTAATTCTGTGTAAATATATATATATATATATATATATATATATATATATATATATATATATATATATATATATATATATATATACGAGGCTGGTTTGAAAAGTCCGTGCAAAGTCCGAGAGATGGCACCACCGGCGAGTATCGACGTCATGTTTAGTTAGTAGCATCTCTTGAATGAACGCACACCAAGTTTCAGCCATATTGGTCTATTTCTTTGTGTTTGGCATTCGTGTGAATCAAGGAAGTCGAGTGATTTTCAAGAAATGGACGAAAAAGAATTTCGTGTGGTGATTAAACATTACTTTATGAAAGGCAAAACGCCTCAGGAGACTAAAGAGAAGCTTGATAAACATTATGGTGACTCTGCACCTTCGATTAGAACAGTTTATAAGTGGTTTCAAAATTTTCGGACTGGCCATATGGGCACAAGTGACGCTGAACGTTCTGGACGGCCTGTGAAGGTTACGACTCCAGAAATCATTGATCAAATCCATGATATGGTGATGGATGACAGAAGAATTAAGGTGCGTGAGATTGCTAGTGCTGTGGGCATCTCGACTGAACGGGTACATAATATTTTGCATAAACATTTGGACATGAGAAAGCTATCCGCAAGTTGGGTGCCGCGATTGCTCACGCCGACCAAAAACGGTATCGTGTGAAGTGTTGCAAGGATGGTTTGCAGCTGTTCCAGAAGAATCCGGAGGACTTTAAGCGTCTGTGGATGAAACATGGATACATTACTATATTCCTGAGACCAAACAACAATCTAAACAATGGGTTACCAAGGGGAATCTGCACCAAAAAAGGCCAAGAACGTTCCTTCGGCCGGAAAGGTTATGGCGACTGTCTTTTGGGATTCGCAAGGGATAATCCTCATGGACTATCTGGAAAAGGGTAAAACTATTACAGGTGAATATTATTCATCGTTATTGGACCGTTTGAAAACCGAGCTGCAAGAAAAACGCCCGCGATTGGCCCACGAGAAAGTCCTTTTCCATCACGACAACGCATAGGATTCCAACTCGTTTCACATCCCCCCTATTCTCCAGACTTGGCTCTCTCGGACTACTATGTGTTCCCCAAATTGAAGAAATGGCTGGCGGGACAAAGATTTTATTCAAACGAGGAGGCGATTGCAGACACTAATGGATATTTTGCAGACTTGGACAAATCCTATTATTCGGAAGGGATCAACAAACTAGAACATCGTTGGACGAAGTGTATAAGCCTAAAAGGAGACTATGTCAAAAAATAAAAAAGGTTTACCCCAAACACATAAGTAGTTTTTATTTTTGCACGGACTTTTCAAACCAGCCTCGTATATATATATATGTTATATATATATATATATATATATATATATATATATATATATATGTAAATATATATATATATATATATATATATATATATATATATATATATATATATATATACATATATATATATATATATATATATATATATATATATATATATATATATATATATATATATATATATAGGGAAGGAAGAGAGAGAGAGAGAAGGAGACAGAGAGAACGAGTATTATTTGGATAATGCTAAGTTTATAGATGTTTTTAGCAACTTCCTTAAACTTTAATTTTCAACATAATTTAAAAGTATATTTTAAAACAGTACGCCCATTGTGAAAATATTTTAAATTTACAGAAACAACAGTACACGGTAAAGATAATTAATTAAAGAGATTGAGTTCACGCTTCTGCTACAATCTGCTACAAAACTGCCAAGAAGTTTACATTTAGTTTCACATTAAGAAATTAATCCAGCCAAGTTTTAATTAAAATGCGAGTTTAAGAATTTGCAGAACAGTAGTTCTTTTTGATTTCTTATTTATTTTAGTTTAAGATAGATCTCACCTAAAGTTATTTTTGTATTAGAAAACTAAAATTTAAAAAATAAAATAAATAAAGAAACCGACTTTAAAAGAGTGAAAAAAAGTAAAAAAATAATATCTTTTCCTAATCATAAAAAGTTAAGGCCTCTCCACTTCGAAAAGAAAATATAATTAGCAAGAGAGATCTTCACTGCTGTCAGTCTAAACATAATGTACGAGGGTTTATTCATAAGTTTCTAGCCTAGAACGGAAAAAACTAGCAATTCTCAAAATCAAAACCTGTTTATTCAACGTAATCTCCTTGCAACTATCAACAGTTAGTATAAAGTAACTAAAGATCTTTCAAATAAATTCTTTGCCTTGGTTTGTAAACCAGTCTTCAATAATGTTTATTTCTTCTTCATTTAAATGAAATTTGTGTCCTTTCAAATGTCTTTTCAGTTTCAGAAATAGGTAATAGTTCTGAGATGCTGATTTCTGTAAGTGAAACTTATGGGGGGATCATAATGATAGACACACGTTTCATGCATAGTTACCATTCGATTCAAAAAATTAGATAAATTCTCTTTATAAGTGCTATAAATTAAGTTGGATGTTGTGTCTCTCAGACGGTTTTGGTCGGCGTTCGGACATCCAAAATCATTTCATGCGCAGCCTCGACATTCTCTGAGGTAGATATACAAATGGGTCTTCCGGTACGGGGTTCACCACTGATATCAGTTCTTCCCCTCTTGGAATCCGGAACCCAATTTTTGATAGTATATATATATATATATATATATATATATATATATATATATATATATATATATGTATATATATATATATATATATATATATATATATATATATATATATATATATATATATATATATATATATATATATATATATATATATATATATATATATATATATAAAAAAAATATAAAAATTGTACCTTTTAAAATAGTTACTTCCTGACACCAAATATTAATTTCACAAGTTTTATATTTCAATATGTTATTGTAATAAGTAAACATTTTAACACATGTAATTCACTTATATTTTATTTGTTTCTTTCTAAAACGGATATCATAATCAATAAATTATTGAGCGCAACGCATTGTTTGAGTAACATACGAAATTCTTTTTATTCCATCGTTTTGGAAAAATCAAAAATAGTGTCACTCCAACAGCTGTAACTTGCAAACTAATAGACAAAACGTCATGAAAATTTTACACGAATCTTCTGAGAGTTGACACTGAAAATCGTATAGCTTTTTTTGTTTGTGCTGCCATCTCTTCAAAAGTCTCAGAACTTTTCACCCTACGTATCTATATGATTTATTACATACCATTCCTTGTTATGATAAAATCGTACATGGGAAGGTATTTTTATTGTTTTTGGGTGTGCAAATGAATTCCCTGAATATATGTCACATTATGAGTAAAATTTTAATGTAAATTTTGAATTCTAGTGAACATTATACGTACAAATACGTATATTAATAATTAAATATATGTGTTCAAAATGTACAACATATTTTAGTGTTATATGTTCTTGTTGGTATTTTTTTACTTCAAGTTAGTAGAGTTAGTAAAGTGTTGGGTATATCGTAATATTTTTGTTATTGGGGTTTTTGCACAGTATTTTTTGTGGTATTGGGTATAAAGATTTTAAAGTTGTCTCTAAAATTTTAGAGTTAAATCTCGAAGAATACGGTGCACTACTTAAATGTGGAAATCTTTCGTCTTTTCCAGCTGTTAATATATTCATAAGGAAAAACCTCTTTCCTTGTAACTAATTTAAAATCGTCATAGAATTTTTTTGTAATAATTTTTTGATCGTCATCGAGATATGAAGCTAGCCTATCTAAACTACTAGCCATAAACCTGTATGAATTCAAAAATCTAAATTGAATAAAAGTATTTTCAATGTATTTTGCGAAGGATATATATTTTTGTTTGTTAATAGGAAATAAACTTATTTGACCGTTAATTTCTGAACATAGGGCTCTAATTAAAAAATGACTATCGTAACCGGAAAGATTGTGAAAAATAACTTGTCGCTGAGCAATTTGCTTATTTTCAATATTGATAATAATAGAGGCGTTTTGTAAGATCGATGTGCTTTTATTA
Organism: Pachyrhynchus sulphureomaculatus; assembly: GCA_019049505.1. Taxonomy (NCBI): domain Eukaryota; kingdom Metazoa; phylum Arthropoda; class Insecta; order Coleoptera; family Curculionidae; genus Pachyrhynchus; species Pachyrhynchus sulphureomaculatus. The sequence goes on from CM032446.1 coordinate 72,960,221, forward strand.
CTTGAGTTTGTTTGAGAGAGAGAGAGAGAGAGAGAGAGAGAGAGAGGGAGAGAGAGAGGGAGGGAGAGAGAGCATTTATATTCTTAGCTGCTTTAAACAAATGTTCAGAAAATACATTTTTGTCAACGGGCCAAACTCTAGCCGCTTTAAATCCTTTTACAATGGCGCCAATGATAGTAGCTCTTTGATATACTTCTGCAAATAAACTTGCAACTTGATATCGCGTTCCTCGACGACCATTTTTCTGTTGCTTGAATATAATAACTGCTCATAGGAGATGTCCAATAGCTGAAACTAGTGAGTAGTAAGGAGTTGTAACATTATTTTCCCATTAGCTTTCGCTATGTTTAAAATTTCTAGTTTCTTCGATTGCATTGTATTTCCATCAAGCAGAAGTAACACTTTATTTTCAAGAGTTCGCTTTATGTTTCATCCATTATATAAATAAGTTTGTGTTAATATAACCAGTGTCTGAAATGGTAACAACATTCTTTAGAATAGATGCAATGGCGGCACAAACTGTCCAGCCACTGGCACAACACAAAGCTGTTAACTTCTCTCTCTCTCCGCTTGTGATTGCGCCGATCCTTTGTTTCTTCCTTTTTGCGTTTTTTATGAACGATGGAAATTCCACTTTCATCAACGTTAAATATTTCTGTAGACGAAAATGTATTTTTTCAAGCTGATGGTGATTTAACTTACTCCTACACTTCAAAACGTCAAATTCACGTTTGGTTTGTTTATGTACAGCCAACGTTTGCAAATCTTGGAATATGTCGTCGGTAAAGGCATGCTTTTTTATAGTTCCGTACGGAACACTTATAAGATCACTTTGGTGTCCGTCGGTCTGTCACACCCGATTGTCTCTGAAACCATTCGATATAGAAAGGCCTTAATATAGGAATTGATGGCCTCATCAGAGCCGTGTAGTTTTGAAAGTTAAATTTTGATTTAAGGTGTTAGTTTTGGGGGGTAAAATTGGAAGTGAAAAAAAATTTTTTTACGAGATCACCGAGTGGGATGTCAAATGAAAGCTTATAAAAAGACAAGTTCAAAAATATATATAATGTAATACTTGCGCACAATTCTCTTTATATCATTTTTAAAAGAGTGCGAAAAATCGCTGTCTCCCTACCTTATCTCGAAAAGTACTGAATAAGAAATTTTGAGAAAATTCTGGAATATTCTCTACAGGGTGTAGATTGAACGAAAATTGTCACGAGTGCATTACCTTTAATAATTTATCTGGACATAAAAAAAAATTCAGTCATCAGTTTTCACTAAAGATCGGAGAAAACTTTGTTGAAAACTCATTTTAAATGTGTTTTGTGAAGTCACTGATCATTTTATACTTCCGTAAAGAAAATTTTTATTTTAAAAGCGATCAACGTACAGAACACTTAATGAGCAAATCCAACTTGCATTTGACCGGTTATTTAAAAATAGACTAACAGCAGCAGATGTGATAGATTGGGTCCTTCGGTACAGTTGGTTTAGTTACAAATATTCCACGCATAACTTAGGATCGACTGCACAAGATACATAAAAATAATAAAAAAAAACTTTTCAGTTTAACACTAAAAAAAACTTACATTTCTTACAAGAAAATCGCTTACCATTTCGGTATTAATCTTGGAAAAGTTAACAGAAAAACCTATTTGAAAGTCTAAAAAACTCAAAATCAACTGTTAAGGGGCAATAATCCAGTTGTTCTCGCGCTTTACCAAGGAATTATTTCTTTTCAAATAATAGGTAAAAAAAAATTTTCACTTGTTATTTGAAATATATATATATATATATATATATATATATATATATATATATATATATATATATATATATATATATATACATATATATTTTTTATCGTTCACCTCCCCACCTGAGTAGGGATTTTACCCTTTTTCATATCCTAAGGATATCGGCGAGGATGTCGTAATACCCGTCAACGTTGTCCAAGTGCCGAAACATACATTTCTGTATTTCACAGCACCTTTTAGACAACGTGGTAGTGCTGCCTCGGATGTTGTTGCATTTATGCGAAAAACTACTACCTATGTACGTGGCCAGGCTAAATATACTTAAATAATTTAATAAATAAAGTATACCGACTTGCGGAATTGAATCCTCGACCTTCTGCAGAGTAGCAAGGTACTATACCACTGAGCCACGGCTATATGTGTATATATATATATATATATATATATATATATATATATATATATACATATATATATAAATATATATATATATGTATATATATATATATATATATATATATATATATATATATATATATATATATATATATATATAAATACATATATGTAAAACAATAGTTTTCCAATGTTTCACAGGCAGTATATATATATATATATATATATATATATATATATATATATATATACACATATATATATATATATATATATATATATATATATATATATATATATATATATATATATATATATATATATATATATAAATACATATATGTTATGTAAAACAATAGTTTTCCAATGTTTCACAGGCAGTTTCATTGAACATCCCAAGCGCGTCGACTGTACGCCACGAATACCAAAAACGTAGCTTTACCGCCTCTTCTCGACCGGTCAAATCTCTTTTTAAATTTTTTTTCTCGATCCGTAGATAAGGGCCATGAAACTGATTCTGGATTAAAGTTGGGAAGTTCAACTATCACTTAAATACGAAGTCGTCACGAATTATGCTAAAAACTTTTTCCAACAGATTTAAAACATAAGTGGTCGACCATTGGGTGGTGGTCAACCACTGCTGCACATACCCTATATATCACATACCTTATATATATATATATATATATATATATATATATATATATAAGGTATGTGATATATAGGTATACTATATATATATATATATATATATATATATATATATATAGGGTATGTGATATATAGGGTATGTGCAGCAGTGGTCGACCACCACCCACTTATGTTTTAAATCTGTTGGAAAAAGTTTTTAGCATAATTCGTGACGACTTCGTATTCAAGTGATAGTTGAACTTCTCAACTTTAATCCAGAATCAGTTTCATGGCCCTTATCAACGGATCGAGAAAAAAAATTTAAAAAGAGATTTGACCGGTCGAGAAGAGGCGGTAAAGCTACTTTTTCGGTATTCGTGGCGTACAGTCGACACTCTTGGGATGTTCTATGAAACTGCCTGTGAAACATTGGAAAACTATTGTTTTACCCGGAATAAAGATGTTCAAGGCAAGACGCAAGTATAGAATTAATAATTCTGTGGGGTTTATCCTAATTTTATTTATATATTTCTATCATTATTCCAGAGAATAATGATGCTCGTACTCTAAAATAACAAGTAAATAAATAAGCTAGTACGACTTGCGCGAGTTCAAAATCTAGCTTAATTTTATGTGTTGACATATATGTTATGTTTGTTAATTACATACTGCTTAAATTTTTATATTACAATTTCTCCTGCTACTTATATTTTCTTTTATAACCGGATAGGTTATAATTTTTTAGAAATGAAGAGGAGATATTATTGTTTACTTTTAATCAGTTTTTTAAGTCTGTTTATTTGTATTTATTTATTTTTTAAGCCTTTAAATTAAGTATTTTTATCAAGTTTGAAATCGATATATCATTTTGTTCGAGAGTTATTGAGGATATATATCGTAATTATGTTTTTCGTGATTTAGTGACCCGGAAACTTAAAAAAAGTTCAAAAATCTCGACAAGTAATATTATTCTCGAATACAATATTTCCCATAGTATGATAACTAAAACATACTATATCATTATCTAATTATTATTAATCTTTTTGTACCTTTCCTTAACAAGAAATACATTTATTATTTCCTCATCCATCTTTATACGTTCGCGTGTTATTATCGGATACTGGAGTTTCCGCATATCGTAATACCCTTGACACTTTTACCCTATAATCTGACAAAGACATTTTCGACATGAAACGTGGAACGTAATATTTCTAATAGCTATTCCGTATTAAAGATAAAGGCGTTTAATCTTATAAGATGAGTTTAAGTAATGTCTTAAACAAAACAGATACATAATGATTTATACTGATGTACCAGGCAAACTCCTTTGATCATATCTCAGGAGAGGTGCACATAGGGGTATATAAGTGAAAAATCCGGACAAAAATATTTTTTCGTCAAACTCGATTTAAAATAACTAGTTACTCGAGTTTTTTTGATCAACCGAGCCCACACTGGAGTGCTTAGGCACAAATATTGCCAGTTCAAGTCTAGTTATTACTTAGTAAGTATTGACGCTTCTTAGCTTACAATACACCTAATAATTTCATGAAATTATTTTATGGGAGCTTTATCATCAGAATTCTTTTTGTCGCTTTTATTATCTTTTCCCTGTGGACTATGAGTCGCTAAAAAAACAAACATTCATTTTTTCCTAGATTTCAAGATCATGTTACGACTGTTCTTCTCCCTATAATTTGTATTTTATTACATTTTTATATTTATTGTAGTGATTTCAATTCTTGAGCAGTGTAGCTTAAAATAGTGTTTTTTGAGCAGTTTAATTTAAAATGGCAAATTTTTTAAAGACGTCACTTTAAGGAAGATATTTAAGTGGCCGAGATGCAATTATAAGGGCTTTTTTTCGCCAGTAGGCCGTAGTGGCTTTCTTCTCCAGTACACGAGAGTGGTTTTTTAGTGATGCAGTAGTGCAGTAACGGTTTCTAGCTCTCAAGTTTAACGCCTTTTTCCTTTCTTGAAATATCCTGCTCATCCTCAAGCATTTCGGGTCAAAAAGTGTTTAGAAGTCCAAATGAAACTAGGATGGCAATGGTGGAGACAATATTTTTTTTGAGGATCTCACCAGGAAAGGCCAGGTAACTTATGGAAAACCCACGAGGAGAAACCAATAGTAAATCATAAGCACACCAGTCTAAAAATCTCACTTCCTGTTTACAAGTGCGTTTCCATCGACTACTCTAGACGGGCAGTTCCCGGAGTTAATTTCAAAAACTTTTAAAATCAAGTTGTATCAAGTCTTTTATTAAGAACTTAACAATCATAAATTAAAGACTTTATCCCATAGTATACACTCTTCTAGCTTAAGGGGTTTTTATTTAATAGAAGTAAGTTTTAGAGGGTAATAAAGTTTGAAATTTTTATTTTGTTAATAAATATACCCTTTTTTATTTAAATGTGTAGTGTAAACTCCTGCTCTTTTTTCAGGACGCAACGGTTGTACGTAAATTATTTTTATTTTAACAACAAAATAATTCTTCAGTATTTTTTCATTTTTTGAGCTGAAATTAGATTCCTTTTATTCTAAAATGAATGGTATCCAAAAAAAAATAAACATTACAACCGAGTTTTAAACAATTATAGAGACTATTTTTAAAAGACGTACAAAAATTATATCTCTTATCCATTATCTCCCCAAACAAAACGAGCCAGCTTGATATCTTAATGCTGTCCTCTATCAGTATTAATATCCACTCAATCCATTCTCAAAAATTAAGATATAAGGGGCAAATAACGGCTTCTATTTAATAAATAAAATATTTATTAAAAATAAAGAAGTTTGAGACGTTTCAGGTTCTTGAGAGAACGGTATTCCAAGGTGGGTAATAATCTATTTATTAGGACCATATTACCCGATATCTAGAAATTCTTGTAGCTTTATTTCAGGTATTCTCTATATGGTACGATCTCGATATGTTTCACATAAGTTTACACTTTCTGCAGCAACCAGTAACTAGAGTAACATTTTTTGCATATACTTTAAATATTGGTGGACTCGGCGCGAGATACATTGATTTCCACAAACATTGAGTCAGTTTCCATGGAGTTCAATCTTCCTTAGAATTTGGTCAACTCGTTTAAAACTGTACTATATCCCCGTCTAAATCCCGCTGGTTCACGTGATTAATAACTGTCTAATTTATTCGTTAATCAATACGTCATGATTCTGGTGAAGATTTTGTACAGTACCGGCTGATGGGTCTGTAATTTAAATTTGTTTCCCTTTTTAAATATAAGCACAATCAAGGCGTTTACCCACGGTTTTTGTATTTTACTTTCTATGAGGCACCTGTTAAATAGAGCTTGAAGAGATTGTATTATCGATGTCCCACCATACAGTATCATTTCTATAGTTATTTCATCGTCCCCTGATTCTTTGTTGTTGTGCATATATTGTAGGGCGTTCATTATTTCATCCATTGTTACATCAGGAATTTCTTCAGATCCCACATGTTTTACTATCACTCTATTTCCTTCTTCTTTTCCGGACGGTGGCGATATTCTCATGTCATTTGATAATATTTCTCTGTAGCTTCCCCTATCTCTTTGATTTGTGCGATCTCTTGGTTATCGTTATTTATAAGTTTTATTATTTGATATCTCCCTTCGTTCATTTCCTTGCTTTGGTGTTTCAAACTTTTTTCCTCTTTCAAAGTTTCTTCTATTTTCGAGTTTCTGTATTGTCTGACATCTTCTCTGATCTTTTTCTTTATTTTTTTTGTCTATTTTGCTAATTCTAATCTGCAATTTGTCGGATTATTTCTTAATAGTCGTTTCTGTTTCATGAGATGCTTAATATAACTAAAAAGTATTTTTGTACTTGTTCTCTTGTAATGAAGTTAATAAAGTCAATACAGGAATAAAAAGTTTTATCAAATTCCTTATTTTAAATAATGATATTAAGATTAAAATACCAGCCAGTAAAACAAAATGGCTTATGCATGCAGAAGATATTTTTTGAGGTATAGATAACAAATTATCTTGTCTACAGTTGTGTCCAATAATTTTTCCTTGACGCCGGATGATAATATTACTAAGACGCTATACTTTGGAAAAAAGAACAAAATAATATATTAATTAACATGGTAAATTCAAATTAATAATTCAAAACAATGACTGACACGTAAAATATTACATTTAAAATAAAGTGGTATATACTTTCAAATCTATAACGAATTGAAATGTTTGAAAATATTTTTATAATGCATACTTTCAACGTAACTAATTTCTCGCGGAGACGCATATGTTAGAAGACTAAGATATGTACGTTGACTGTATTCAGAGTGGTAATTCAGAAGGCATTAAGAAACATGTACATCTAATTTTATGCTGAAAATGTCCTCTGTTAGGATTGCTTTATTCTTAAATTCACGATATCAGAGCATTGAGTACAGGGTGAGTCAACGATAGAGTAAAGTTCATTATCTCATTTGTTTCTAGAATGACGAAAAAATGTTAAATACAGTAGTTTTAGGGAATGTTAAGGTGCACAGTTTAAAAGTATTTTTTGGTATACAGGGTACTTCAAAAAAGTGTGGCCGATATAACATATGTTTTTTTTTTTTAATGGAACATCCTATTTTCTAATTTATTTTTAAATTTTACGTAAAATTTTATAGTTGTTTTATTAATAATGTTATATACTTCAACCTAGTAGTTTTCCTAATATTTCAATTAAAAAAAAAATTCTAGTTTTCAGTTTTGTAAAAAATTGCCTGTAGCGCCATGTTCATAGAGATGAACAAAAAAATATGTAAAGAAATTTGAGTTAGATGCTTCAGGGTGTTCAAAATGTATGCATTTTGACTATTTTAAATTAAAAAATCTGGCACACCCTGTATATTATTATTTTTTTCTGATAGATCTTACAAAACTCTCCAACTTTTATTAGGTATGTCATATACTAATTTATAATAGTTTTCGATTTATTTTGAATTTTTAAATTTTTACCCTTGTTTTTAATACACTTACGCTATAACATCATAGTTGCCAAGACAAAACGAAAATGTAGGCATTGTCAAATTTTGACATGTCTATTAAGCAAGCAAAAATAGTTGTAGTTGTAGTAAGTGACGTATAAAGGTAATAGTTATGGATTTTCTTAAAAATGAATTGATATGGTTTATATACTGGGCAAGGCGGGAAAAAATTGTCTTTCGACAGTAAGGCTTTACGGAGCGAAGTACCCTAACAGACGTATACCATCTAGAAAATCTTTTCAGTGCTTAATGAAACGGTTTGATGGTAGTGGTAGTGTTGAGTATACAAAACGGAAAGTAGTAAACCAGAATGCTACCAATGAGGAAAAAGAAATGGAGATTTTACTTCATGTTGAAGATAATCTCCAGGTCAGCAGCCGTCAACTAGCTGACTTATCTGACACATTCCAATCTACGGCTAATCGCACCACGAGAAAATACAAGTATCATCCCTTTCATATGGAACTACACCAAGAACTTCAAGACCGTGATTTTGAACGAGGAGTAAACTTTTGTACCACCATAAATGAAGCAATAGAGGCGAATCCAAATTTTTTATCCAAAATAATGTTCCCTGATGAAGTTACTTTTCGCAATAATGGAGCAGTTAACAGCCATAACATGCATTATTATTCAACAGTTAATCCATTTTGGGTCCGAGAAGTTCAAAACCAAAACCATTAGTCGCTTAGTGTATGGAATATTAAATTTTCGAATTATTGGTCCATATTTTTTCCGCGAACCGCTTAACGGGCCTAGATATCTAAATTTTTTGCAAAACGGGGGGAATAAATGTGGATTCAACAAGACGAAGCTCTTGCTCATTAACACCGGGAAGTTCGGGCATTTTTAAACGATCGTTACCCACAAAAATGGATCGGTAGGGATGGATTCATTCAGTGGCCCCCTCGATCATGTGACTTAACTTAACACCTTTAGGCTACATTAAAGATCGTGTTGATGTGAATCTCCCTACAACACCAGTAGATATGGAAAACAGGATACGGGATGTATACAGGACAATAACGCCCTTTAAGCTAAAGAAAGTGAAGGAAAATATAGTACAACAACTAAACATGTGTATTCAAGTAGACGGGCATATTTTTAAACATTTATTACGTCATAATAATTAATCATTAGGTAAGTTAAACTATATTAAAATTATTATTAACTATATGTTTATGTTTTCACAATAGAGTAAGTGTATTAAAAACAAGGGTAAAATTGAAAAATTCAAAATAAATCGAAAATTAGAAATAGGTATATGACATACTTAATAAAAGTTGGAGGGTTTTGTAAAATCTATCAGAAAAAAATAATAATATACAGAATGTGCCATTTAAAAAATCTGAGATTTTTAAATTTAAAATAATCGAAATGCATAAATTTATTTTGAACACCCTGTAGCATCTGTAGCATCTAACTCAAATTTCTTTACCGATATCTTTTTTTTCATCTCTATAGAACGTTCGTACCAATTATGAGTATTCCACCTTCAGAAACAATGGCGCTACTGGCAATTTTTGCAAAACTGAAAACTAGTATTTTTTTAAAAAAATTGAAATATTAGAAAAATTACTAGGTTTAGGTATATAATATTATTAATAAAAAAGTTATAAAATTTTACGTAGATTTTAAAAATAATTGAGAAAATAGGATGTTCCATTTAAAAAAAAAACATGTTATATCGGCCACACTTTTTGAAGTACCCTGTATACTCAAAAATAATTTTAAACTGTGCACCTTAACATTCCCTAAAGCTATTGCATTTAACATGTTTTCGTCATTCCCGAAATAAATGACGTTTGACGTTGACTCACCCTGTACAATATGCGAGTGCCATTTGTTTTCGCCACCATAAAGAAGAGTATTTGTATTTGCTGTGGGTTGTATATGTGTCCAATGAGTTGTGCGAAATAATTCACTATATCTTCGTTATTCTAATATATCAATAATACCAACAGGGTAGGAAACGAACGATCAAATACAATTTACTACTCAAAACAGATGAGTTTACAAGAAGCATAACCAAAAACTTCAAAATTAATCCTTAGAAAACGAGTAAAAAGGAAAAAAGGGCTTATTAAACAGGTAAGAGGAACCTTTTGAATAGATGTCCCGTGAAATTAGAAAAAATGTTAAGTAAAAGCCTGCAATTCTTTCAGAACTTTAGACGACAAATATTATTTGTTCAGACAATCTGGTACTGAAACAAAACTTGGCACCGTTTTGGATCTCCATAATTATTTTAGTGAACGGAAAAACTAGAGCAAGAGCAAACGGCTCATATTTTCACGTCTATGTTTTTGGTGTCAACAAATGTGTCATTAATTACTTTTAAAATTTAATTTACAGTCCACTAAAATACATGTATTCATGTTCTTTTATGCGTACTAAAACGGTATTAATATAACATAAATCTAGCATTTATTATTTATTATTACAATACTTATCTATTATTTGAACGTTTTATTATAAGAATATAATCGACTACAATAAAATCGAATACTTTTTCAGGTTTGCTAAAAAAGGGCCAGCAAGAGTAAAAAAATTATATAAAAAATCACCCTTGGTCTCTTCCTATGTATATGTAGTCGCCATGACGAGCCATTAGGTTGTATTTAAGAAAATATTATAGATGATATTCTGAAAATTTCTATATTTAGGATTTACCATTACATTCCTTGTAATGAAAATAATGACAATATTTTGTAAATCATTAACATATAACAATTAGTAACTCTGGCTGATGACAGACCAATATTGAAAGTACACCTATCCTCTGCCGGAGGCTGTTCGAGTTACAGTCTGAGAGACGAATTCTTGATGAAGAAAAAGTCATGGGTTGCCAAAATTCATCGTCAGGCAGCGCATTTCCAAAGTCAGTATATGTTCAGAAGTTATTTACTACAGTCCCATCTGTCAAACCATCTTGGGATGCATTACATCATATCAGCCGAGTTAGGATCAACAGAAACGATTCGACAAATCAAAGAACAGTACACGTGGAATATATTGACATTATAATATACTTAAAGGAACCTGTATCTGACGATTTAAAAAATAAAACCTCACATAATAAATTTTTGAACAAGGATGTTCAAGCTTGTGGGTTTTGCAGCTAGCAACTGACCTTTTTGTCTCACTGCTTGTGGGGTCCTGAACATACATTCAAATCGCATTAATTGTATGGCCCCCGTAGACCACTTAAATATTGATATTGAACAACACTGAAATCTGAAAAAAATCAAAAGCGGTCACCTCGGAAATCTAATCTGAGCCACTTGCAATATAAACTTTCAGCAAAGTGACAAAATTAAGAAATACTTAAGGCAATTCTAACTACAACAAAATTTCGATATCCTTAAATATTCCCTACTTGGAACAAAATTATTTTTGAAATTTTGCATCTCAAATACGATTTTATAATATATACCTTCATTTGAAGCATATCTCACGTTATATCATGTAAGTTAATTTACTTCACAATAGCTACCGCGACATCGAATTTGTATTTTGCCGAAATTTCGCTTTTTTATAGTAGGGTAGGTGTATCAGTAGTCGACCGAATAATGTTGAGGTTACGTTAATCGTAGCTTTAATGAAATCCGTCATAATATTTGGACTCTTTAGGTAGCAATTTATCGAATTTCAACACTTTACTTTACATTAGTGCATTTTGAAAAATTATATAATTGCTTTTTCTTTTGAATCAATAAACAAATAATGTACGGACATAACAGCATCAGTTGTCAACCAGTCGACATGTCTACACCCCAGTAGTCGACCACTTGCTGAATAATTGAAATCTACAGCTATAAATGAAGTAGTGGGATGTTTTTTTTCGATTTTTCCAGAAAATAATAACAGCATGTTACTTTTCCCAACATGAATTTTGTTATCGAATAAACTTTTACCATGCCATTAAAAAAAAAAGTTAATTTTCACCTTTTGTATTTTTCACAAGTGAGCTTTATATTTTATATTACAATAATCACAGCCGTGAATTAAAGCATTTTGAGTTTAAATCTAGTCAGTACAATAAGGACAATAAAAATACTTAGAATCAAAAATACAAAACTACATTTCCTTCTCGGAGCCTTTTTTTTCTCATCGATTTTCCTTGCTTTACATCCTGCTGCTTTTTTTTTCAATTTTAGCAGCAGCAGCAGCTTTTTAATTGTATTTTCTTCTTCTTCTCCCGCTGCAATTTTAATTGGCTCTTTCTTTCTCAACTCTTCTTCTACAGATTCACGCCAGGTCTTTGACGAAATAGCAGAGTCTTTCTTTTTTAGCTTGCGTATATGATTTGTACAAAAGGACTGGGATAGCAGAGATGTGAAGAAATGCTAGTGTCAGATGTTTTTTGGATAATCATTTTTGGAGAACTTAATCCTGAAACAAAAATTAAATCCAGGTTGAAAGCTCGTAAGTACATCTTCCCCATTTGAAAAATGCAAGAAGTATGAGAGAACAAGTTTATCTGACTGTGTGCTTATAGGCTCTACGGTGGTTATACGCTCTACGGTGGTTATAGACTCTACGGTGTTTATAGGCTCTACAGAGGATATAGGCTCTACGGGCTTATCAATCTCCATCGAACATTAGCACTGGAGAAATCATTATTCTCTGGAATAATGATAGAATAAATAAATAAAAGTAGGATAAACCCTATAGAATTATTAATTCAAAATTGATAATAAAATTTCGTCAGTCAGTCGCAGAGAGTTAAATAAGAAGTATAGACGGAAAACTGTTTTCCCTATCCTTTTCCTATTTTTTATGATCCCCTTTTTTTCAGGTAAAAAATGCACATGGGACACTCAGCACATCTAGCGTCCCAAGTGGGCTGCAGCTCGCGCGCTTGAGATTAGTTGAAAAAACTGAAAAACTCATTCATTTATTGCTTTATGCTCCGCGACCATAAAGCAATAAATTTCCCATACATAAAATCTCAAGTAGTTTATGATGGATTTTTCCCAGATTTCCTCGCCAATCAAATACCTGGAAACAACATGGAAATCCTGGAAATCCATAATTTTATGATGGTCGGCCTATGACGACCACTAGGATTACTCACATAATCGACCACAGTAGTCGACCACTTACAAAACACGCAGGTCTCGAAGAACTGACGAAATTCTGAGTTCTATTAACATTTTCTGTACTTGCATTTTGCCCTGAACATATTTATCCGGGTAAAACAATAGTTTTCCAACGTTTCACAGGCAGTTTCATTGAACATCCCAAGCGTGTCGACTGTACGCCACGAGTATCAAAAAAGAAGCTTTACCGCCTTTTCTCGACCGGCCCAATCTTTTTTACATTTCTGATCCGTCGATAAGGGCCTTGAAACTGATACTGGATTAAAGTTAGGAAATTCAACTATCACTTGAATACGACGTCGCTTCGTTACGGATTATGCGATCAAAACTTTTTCCAGCAGATTTAAAACATAAGTGGTCGACTACTGGGTGGTGGTCGACCACTGGTGCACATATCCTACACCATCAAATTTAGTTTTGACAAGCTGAAATAGAAGCTAAATCATTTTCTCGATTTCTAATTGGTGAGTTTATCAGAATAATAAAAATGCAAATTATTTGATGAATTCAGAGAATTTACAAAAGGATTCGGATCAATTTAAAATAACATTTTTCGAACAGAACTTTTAAAATTTAAATATCTCTCTATTATTCAAGAACTTTTATATAAAAATATATTCCTACTAAATACAAGGACTATTGAATTGTGTTTCCGAATAATGAGTTATGCTACTTTCTATTTATATAACGTCGGTGATAAGTGTGTTGTTTAAACACAAATTCTCATAATTACTTTAGGCCTTAACAGTACTCAGATATTTTTACAGGATGTTTTTTACGTTAAATAATATTTTTATCTGGTTATAGTATTGACTAAATTGAAAAGGTCATCCTAAAATCGTAATAAGTCCGTCCTAGATAAGAAGTATGAGAACATCACCTAATATTGAATGTCTATAGCATCTCGGCAGAACGATATCATTGCCGTATTCCATAGAGGTAAAGATATTATTTTTCTGTTATCTGCTTTATTTGGTAGGTTTACGTCAGCACAAAAGCATAAAGTTTTCCAGAATGGTGTCAATCGAATGAAATACCGTTAGATTTTTTATTGGAGAAAGGACTTAAATAAAACTAAGATAGCTATGTTGGCAAAATTGAGAACTTTAGAGTTTAATGTTCAACCTAAACTAACTCGACTAGTTCTTATCAAACCCTAACCCAGTGTAATAATCACTTTCCACGTGTCATATCGACTGCAGCCAATGTCTATGTTAATATAGTTAGGGTGCTTATAAATTTAAATCGAGAATTGTGATATTTCCTTCATGTTAGTGTGTTCTGTAAAATACTGATCTTCAGCTACAGCTGACCGTAAAATCTGTTATACTTCTAGCATATTCCTTAGTTCTGGCAGATAATAATTTTCCAGTTTTCCTACATGTACCGTACCATATGAAGAGCGAATTCCATATACACTTTCAATCAAGGAATTGTGCAATGTGGTTCTCAAGTAAACTTTAGTTTCCTTAGAGGTGTTGAAAATTGTGTGGATATTAGCTCTTTACAGTAATTTGGCTATTTTGATGCAGTATCGTGTATATAGGGAAAGTTACACGATCTACTGGTGAATCCCTATCATTACCTTGGCTGGAATTTGGGTTTTTAAATCGAATAAAAGAACTTCTGACCCACTGGCGATTTTAGACACTCTTAAAACCGTTTTAAAAAGAATAATAAGGATCTACTAGTAGAGCCTGCGATTTTACCCTACAAACGCAATGCTAGAGATAAAATAGTTAAATTACTTGTAAGATCTAATATGTACACAGTCTTGGATACTTCTAAGGACACTCGGAACTGTTTAAGAACACAAAAGACACAATTTCTGTACAAACTGAAGGTTGTTTATAGAATGTAAATATCCCTTGGAGTTGAAGAACATGGAAGATTTCTGAAACAAAAACAAATTGAAGAATCAGCTGGAAATGAAGTTATATCATTTTTCTATGGAAATATGCGTATCGAATCTATCTTCCATATTAAACTTGCTCTAATAAGCAACTATGAACTTTCGGAATTTAATCAATCTAATAAATATTTCACCGAAAACGCGGAAAATCAGCTTTTTCAACTTCCTAACCACGCCCTATCCACTATCGTTCCTATACTGTGACATCGTGTCGAGTCGCTGATTATGATACGCGTATCCGCCGTGGTCAGTGGAAGTTGTACGCATTCCGCTAGATTTTGTGCCTCATTCTCGCGTATACACGTATACTGCCTCACTCCATACCCCTTCTTCATTTTGTTGTACCTTTGTTAACCCGCTTGCTTTATTTCTTTTCCCCGAGGCCTCGGTGTGTCCTTTATCACGTGAATCCGAAAGGTGATGCCCCAAATTTGATCGTTGGATAACCCGTCCAAAAGTTTACCGACCGACAGATGCGTCGCTAAAAGCTATAGCTGACCATCACCACTATATAGCACATCTCTTGTTTCTATGGATATTAGTAGGTGAAAAGTCGGAAAACCAATTCAATTTAGTGTGGTCTAATAATAAGAACTTTGATTTTTGATAAGATATGTTATTTCTTATCTACATAACAAAAATTTGTTTCAGACGCTTAACTTGTTTTTCTTAAATAAAAATTCTCTTTATTGCTTTGGGCGTAAACAATACTTGAATATAAATAATAAACTTCTCAAATTCTGAAATATTTGTGCATAATTGTGATGACAGTCTAATACTCGATCGGTTTAAAAATAGAAACAATTTATTTTAAATGGAAGCGCTGTACTTTCGACTTATCATCACCCTTGTTATATAAAACTAAGGTAAAGAAGAAAGTAGAGTTTTTAAAACTCTATGTACACATTAGAAATTAACATATTCTCTTCTTCTTCTTGAAGTGCCTATTCGATTTGAATGTTGGCAATCATTTTGGCTATTATTACTTTATCCACTGCAGCTCTGAAAAGACCGGTAGTATTTGTTGAGAACCAATTTCGCAGATTGTTTAGCAAAAAAATACGTCTGCGCCTGGTCACCCTTTTTCCAAATACCTTTCCTTGGAGTATTTGCTGTAGTAATCCATATCTGTGGGGATTTCTCATTATGTGTTCTAAATACCCCATTTTCCTGCTTTAACAGTTTCCATAATTTCCAGTTTCTTGTTCATGTAAGACATTCTCGTTGGTAATATGGTCAGTATAAGAAACTTTGAAAATTCGGTGATATAGCCCTAATTCAAATGTCTCAAGTTTCTTAGAAGTGGCTTCAGTCAGCGTCCAAGATTCCACACCATAAAGAAGAACACTGAAGACATAACATCTTAGGAGTCTCATTTTCGTGCTCATTTTTGTTGCTGAGCTTTTGAAAAGTGATGTCATTTTGAGGAACACTGCTCTAGCTTTTTCGATAAGGCAACGAGTTTCCTGCGAATGATCCCACTGTTCGTTTATAATGGTACCTAGATATGAATATTATGGGTTCTTTGTATTTGCTGATTGTTAACCATCAACAAATTAGCAGGAACCGGAGACTTGCTGATTACCATGTACTTTGTTTTGCTGATATTAAGTTCGAGGTCGTATCGATTACTGACTTTGTTTATTTTTGTCATAAGATGTTGTAAACCCTTTAAGTTATCAGCCATAACCGCCGAATCGTCAGCATAACGAATAATATTTATTTGCTCCCATTAACCAGTATTCCTTCATCAGCCTCTTCCAGTGCCTCTCTGAAGATTTGCTCAGAGTATATATTAAACAATAGTGGACACAAAACACAACCCTGCCTTACTCCATGCTCAATCGATATTGCTTCTGAGCGCTCCCCTTCTGCTTTAATAAATGCCATCTGGTTCCAGTAGAGGTTGCCAGTAAACCGCAGATCTTTTCCATCTAGCCCAAGGTCTTTCAGAATTTCGACCATTTTGTGATGTTGGACTCTATCAAAGGTCTTTTGGTAATCGATCAGGCACACATATACGTCACAATTGACGTCTTTACATCGCTTAAGCAAAACCTGCATAGAAACCAAAGCCTCTCTAGTTCACATGGCATCACGAAAACCGATTTGTGTAGCTGACATGTTTTCTTTATACAACTTGAATATTCTTCTATGAATGATTTTCAGAAATGTTTTTAAAAGATGGCTTATAGCTTACCCCCCATATAAAGAATATTCTTCACATTGTACGAGCAGTAAAGGGTCGCAGACCCAGCTCACAAGGAGGTTTTAGTGGGTATGCCAGCCACTCTGACTGGAGAACCACTACATAACTGGAGGATTCTGGGGTACCCTTAAGGTGACGTACACGCTTCATCATCCATAAGGCGAATTCCTCCCTGTAAAAAAAATAAATGTAAAAAGGTGTGTGCCAAGGATGCTCACTAATAAACAGAAGATCATTCCTGTGCAAACTGTCACAGCCTTTTTTTTCAAAATAAAATGAAAATGAAGTCGGCTTCCTTGGACGAGTAGAAACCTGAGTGCATCGTTATGAGCCCGAAAGCAAGATTTAAATGGCGGCACACATCTTTTCCAGCTATAAAGAAGTTTAAATACTTTTCAGTCTTTTCTGTGAAATAAATGGACCGACTTTGGATCACTACTAGGAATGAGGTAAAAAATCAAATAGTGTCCGGTACAGTCCAACGTAAGAGAAGCCAGCGATACGGATTTGTTCCGTATCGCTCTTCTTCTAAAGTAGATCTTATTCTACACAAGGGACACAGTCACATGGCCGCTGCAACTCTTGAAGTCGCACGGAGTTTAAGATGCCATATCTTACAAAACGTGGAGAATATACCCCTTAATTTAATTCTTATTTTGAGAGGAAGGAGATAAGGGAGTGATGACGAGATCAAACTAACAGTGCGTACCTAATTGGTTGAAAAACAACTAAAACATTTTTTTTTCTTATAGAATTACAAGTTGGTGCAACGGTGTGAGAAATATATCGAAAATAAGAGAAATTATGTCGAAAAATTATATATTATTGTAACTATAATTAGTATTTCAAAAAATTAAATTTGCTGGTACTCTTTGAAATACTTACGGATAACAAATTTTTTGAAATACTTACGTATAACAATAAATGAAAAGAAAACAACAGTGTTTCAAATTGAGTTACATTTTGACAATCCTTGTTTAATATTAGATGCGTATGATTTTTGAACCGTTAAATTAAAAATGGCAATTATCAAACTAAAATTTACTATAACGTTTATGTAAGCTCTACACAACCTTATTTAACAGTTTTTGCCAAAATTCTCCTTTATCCCTACTACACTATACGTCTTTATTAAATCCAGAAATTCATCATATGCTGTAAATCCCTTCAAGGTGTTTCAACGGTTTTTATTCACATTTAATTTGCTACCTCTGACGGCTTTTTTTCCTCCGAGACCAATTTCCGACGGTATTTTCTTATCGTCTTTCTACCGTACTACGAATTTTTTACGTATATCCTTGACAATCTATTCTTAATAATCCACTTTGAAAACAACATTATCAAGGTTTTTTATGTAACTTTTGTAACTTTTTTTTATTTGTTGAATTTAGTTTTTTAACTCAATTTTCTTTTTGAATAGAAAGGGTCTTAAACAGCCGTTGGCGATTTTAGAGGTATGACAGGGTCGGAGCGTTGAATTATTTATTTTATTAGACTTATACCACCACAGAATTTACGATTTATTTTTGTTTCAAAATACAACATAGTTTTTAAGTGACTAAGAATATTCTATGAGTTTTTAAAAATTTGTTGATTTCATCTGATTTGGAGTAAAACTGTGTTTTTAAAGTAATGTCTACCTAGAATATTTGAGACATTTTCATGTAATATATACATGAAACATAACACGATAGAATAAACGGGAAATAATTCAGACTAAATGTCGACTTTTTTTATTGCAGCTAGCTGTATTTTAGCCAATCAGCAATTTATCTTTGTATTGTGCTTAAGTAAACTTAACGAATTTAAAACTAAGAGTTAACCCAACAGTATCTTCCCTAATCTTTTGTTGTATGCCACTGTAGGATTTATATACTACACTTGCGCATTGTGCACTGCTTTTACACTTTCTTATATCACTAAGTCAAATGGTTTAGTCCTTTTGAATATTTTCGTTAAGTATTAGTTATCCAGAAGCTACAGGACTTTAGCGTTGACGTGATCATGGAGCCTTTTTCCGTGTTTTCGGAAAAATTTTTGAACTCTTCTTCGACTGTTGACATCCTCAGATCTCTGTGGAGGTATGAGTTTTTTACGTACGGAGTATTTGTTACTTCCTTAAATACTTTGTTCTGAAAACGCTGTATTATATTTACATTATTCTTACTGGTACATCTCCATAATTGTATGCCGTTAGTTCACACTGAATTTTATACATGTTTATATGGAATTTATTTTTAGTTAAGTGCGAGCCAATGTAATTTTCTGTATATAATACCTAATTCTTGACGTTATTTCTTGATTTAATTCAATTTGTATATCTATAGATTCGTACCTAAATATTTTGCCGATTTAGAAAATGATATTCTATTGTTTAATACAAGTAGGTATTCTACTTCCCTTTGATTAGTGCACTTAACATGAATTATTTTAATTCCATTGAGCATAATGTGCCATTTTTTTGTCCACTTATAAATTTTATTTGTTGCCTGTTGAAATTTTTGGGTGGATTATTCAATATCGGATGATTAGAGTTTCTACTTGATATAATTTTATTATAAATATATAATAAATGATGATGATGATATAATAAGACTGCTTTTAGTAAATTTCCACTGGTTTATTTATGATTTTGATAACGAGTTTCGCTGTCGATGCAGCTTCGTCGGATCAATGTTAAAGGTAGATGCGACAAAGCCTCATCGAGAGCGAAACGCGTCATCCAAATCAAAAATAAACCAGTGGAAATTGACTAACGCATTTTATATTTGAAGTATGTCAGAAGTAAATAACAGGTAGAGTTCTGACCTATGGACACTTCCCTGCGATACCTAAATATTAATACTTGCTTATTATATATCATTACTGGTGTGTAACACAAGAGACTAAACACAGCCAGCAAATAATTCGGACTTATTTTTTACGTAAAAACGCACCATCATTTTTGTGAAAAAATAACATAATTAAACTGGTTACAAGTATGTAACTTGTTTCATCATTTATTAATGCTTTTGTTCTAGAACCAACCCGATTATATCTAAGAAACAAGTTAATATTCCGAGACGAAACTTCTAATGTCCTTATTAGAATAAAGTCACCGGCTATGCC
This sequence comes from Pachyrhynchus sulphureomaculatus, assembly GCA_019049505.1. Lineage (NCBI taxonomy): Eukaryota > Metazoa > Arthropoda > Insecta > Coleoptera > Curculionidae > Pachyrhynchus > Pachyrhynchus sulphureomaculatus. Next base: position 72,980,338 of record CM032446.1, read on the forward strand.
CTCATCAAAATACGTCTATTTTGTAGCACTATTTTTTTTTTCTGTTACTTAAACGCTTTTAAGTGCAATAATTAAGAATATATTTTTCAAAGACATTTTAAATGGTATTGTTGGACAAACAGGAAGAGCTTAATCCAGCTGGAAATTAGATACTACTTATATATAATACCACATTTCTATTGTAACTCTTAATTTGCTATTACGAGGGCCGTTTTTTAAATTTTTACAAACGACCACTAGATGGCGCTATTGAGATGTGACATTACCATTGCTGTAAAATTTGACATTTGTTATTGTTAAAACAGTTTAGTCAACAAACGGAAATTTCACGTGAAGGTTTTCGTTCGATGATTCTTCACGATTTTAGTAAAAGGCCTAACTCGACAACAATGCCTCGAATCGCTTCGTTCAGTTTTTGGTAATGAATTATCATCAGAAAAGACGGTTTACAATTGGCTTGCAGAATTTTGTCATGGTCGTGCTTCTGTCAGCGATTAATTGCGTAAAGGTCGACCAAAATCGTGCGGTGAGATAGAGGCATTCTTAGGCATATCGAAGACCAAATTTTGTATGAACATTTAGCTGTGAAAAAGATCTGTTTCCGATGGATTCCGCATAATTTGACCGAAACTCAAAAACAGGCTCGTATCAATTAGTGTAAGGAAATGCTCAAAAAATTGGACCGAGGACATGGAAAATCCGTATATAATATCGTAAGAGGAGATGAAACTTGTATATATTCGTTTGAGCCGGAAATTAAGCAACAGTCAACTGCTTGGGTGTTCCGAGATCAACCGAATCCAACAAAAGTGGTTCGTTCGCGAAGCACTTCCAAGAAAATGAGCGCTTGTTTCTTTGGTTATACTGGACATGTTGGAACCATTGCTTTACAGGATCGACGAATAGTTAATGGTGAATTGTATACAATAATTTGTTTGCCAGAAATCATCGATGAAATCAAGAAAAACAACGGAAAATATCGTATCATTCTTCATTACGACAATGCCAGCTCTCACACAGCACGTCAAACAATTGATTATTTGACAGCGAAAAACAACAAACTAATTAATGTCTTATAGCACGTATTTACCTAATTTATCCCCTAACGACTTCTTTTTGTTCCCTAATGTCAAAAAAAAATGCGACAACGATTTTCATCACCTCAAGAAGCTGTTGAATCATTTCAAAACTATGTATTTAAGTTACCAACTTCAGAGTGGAAAAAATGTTTCGAGAATTGGTTGGAACGCATGCAAAAGTGTACAAATCTTAAAGAGAGAAAAATTAAACGATTTGCGCCAAAAAAATTTTTTTCTTTCATTGTTTTTGTAAAAACTTAAAAAGTAGCCTTCGTATGACCTGTATCTGACTGTATTCTCTTACTTTTTACCATCTTTTATTATTTTGATTCTTACAGGTGTAATAACGAAGGATGATTTTGATGATTAAACCACCCCATAACGCAACCCAATTTCCCAATTAAAATGCACGGAATTCTCCCATTTTTCAAAAAAAATATATAACATGCGGCCAATAGATCGTTAAAATTTTTTCTCGTTATTCTTTTGATGCTGACCTAATAATATAAGTCCTTATGGGGCATCCGAAAAAAATCCCCCTGCTGTAATTCATCGGCTAAAATTTTGAATTTTTTTTTTTTAATACGTCGCATGAAATATCTGTAAAATTAAATAATAATAAGTAATTAAAGTATATAATAATAATTAATTAATAAAAACTAAATGCAGTAAACAACTCTCGATAACTTGTGTTATGAGTTTTAGAGTTAAAAATAACCGGTCAAGTGCAAGCTGGACTTGCGCATTTAGTGTTTCGTATGTTGATTACTTTTAAAATAAAAATTTTCGTTACGGAGGTATAAAATGATCAATGACTTCACAAAACACACCCCAAATGAGTTTTTAACAAAGTCCTTTTCTGATCTTTACTGAAAACTGATGACCTTGAAATTTTTGTTTTTTTTTTTATATGCCAGATAAAAGGTAATGCACTCGTGATAATTTTCGTTCAATCCACACACCTTGTGGAGAATATTCCAAAATTTTTTGATCAGTAATTTCGATATAAGGGGGACAGTGATTTTTCGTGATTTTTTAAAAATAATAATAGGAAAAGTGTGCGGAAATATTACGTTATATATGTTTTGGAACTCGTGTTTTTACAAGCTTTGATTTGATACCTCACTCGATGACCTGGTAAAATTTTTTTTTCACTTCCGATTTCACCCCCCAAAACTAACCCCTTAAGTCAAAATTTAACTTTTAAAACTACACGGCTCTGATGAGGCCATTAATATATTATATATATATATATATATATATATATATATATATATAATATATGAAAAAAAAGAGTATATATATTGGCCAACAGTCATATATATTATAAGATATATATATATATATATGTATATATATATATATATAATATATATTATATATATATATATATATATATATATATATATGTATATATGTATATATATTAGTACCAATTTCAACTAGTAGTTTCGGAGAAAATCGGGTGTGACAGACAGACAGGCAGGCGGACAGACAGACACCAAAGTGATCTTATAAGTGAACTCTAAAAAGCAATGAAAATAAAAATTATACGTTGCCAAAGAGGATAAGTTTTTTATCTATAATATATAATATATAAATAAATCTTTGGCGATCAAATCGATAAGTACATAATAAAGTTTTGTTATTGAATTTTTTTTATTCTTTGCTATGCAATGTTGTAGGGTAGTATATAATATTATTTTTTTTGTGACATATGAAATTTTGAATTTTTACTTATGCCTGCGCCTTCTTAACAGAGTTAGACGAACTTACATACTAAAACGACGACCACAATGGAGAGTGCATTCTTGCGTTATTGCTATTGTTATTAAAATACTGTTTGAGAGTTCTTGGAAAACCAATATTTTCAATTCAACAAAAGTGTAGATTTATTATAATTAGTTTTTTTGTGTATAAGTAAAGTTGAAATTTAATGTATTGGTAGTGCAAAACCTGAAGAAAAAAATCTTGTTTATATCTGTGATTTCTTATAACCTAAAAAAATATGGCATACAATTAAAATACTAAATAACAAGTCTTTGTTTACAATTAATTTTGTGACAATTATCAGCAGTAATAATTAAATTATTATATATGACTATTATTGTATTAAAATATTGAGTATGAGTTCATCACGACTAGAATCATTTCATCTGAAAGATGGTGTTTTATCCGAAATGCCACAAGTTACCTACAAAGCAACAAGTTTTGAGATACCCCTCTCAATTTTACAAAGTTTTAAGAAAAAACTGTCAAGGATAGTATTCCTAAGGTAATAAGGGAAGTTATTAAATTTTGGAAAAGTTCCGATATTTCTATGCAAGAAATCCAAAACTGCCATAAAAAATTATGATTTTTTTTTTCAAAATTTTGGCCGATGAATTACAGCGCTGGGGGATCTTTTGGGTGCCCCATTAGGACTTATATTATTAGGCCAGCATCAAAAGAACAAATATCTGCAACGCGAAAAATTTGTAGCGTCCTATTGGCGGCATGGTATATTTTTTTTGAAAGATGGGAAAATCCCATGCATTTTAAGCGGAAAATTGGGTTTCGTGGGGTGGTTTAAAAAAAATTAATTTTATTCTATATTTAGGATACATATAATATATATATATATGTATATAATATATATATATATATATATATATATATATATATATATATAATGTACAAAGTGATTTGATGTTAAATGATAGACAAGTTGCTATTTTTGTAAGTTGAATAACTGACACCAGTCTGTTAGACTTTGTCTGTCATAGCGTCAACTCGATAACTTCTATAGACTGAACATATAGATAGATATATATTTAATGGATGTAGCCTGCTTCATTCCTTTCAAAGTGGTGCATGCTATGAATACACCTTGCGTTAATACATCACATCCGTATGCAGTTCAGCTTGTCACCCTTGTCGTTCCCAACGAGTACATTTTGTAGCGATTTAGGACCAGCGTAAATGTTTTTTTTTTTTGCACAAGCATCACTCCTTTAACACTGTAGAGATTTCTCTGCAGCACGTTTACCGTACTCAAATGTTTTCAATTGTTTTAATTATATCGAAAAGAATTTCTCTACCTAATCACTAGCTTAGACGGACGGGCAGGGAGACATATACACCTTATGAAAGCGTCCATCGTATAAGTTGCTCAGCATTATTATAGCTTATTAATAACTTCTTTCCTATAGAAACAACCTTAGAACCTAGATAAGTCGGTATATTATTTTGCTGTTTTTTTTTTAGTTTCTGATGTACGTTTCTCTTTTACTTTTTTATTTTTAATGAAATGATAATTTATAAATAATAATTGCCCTCTAAAAAATTATTAGGTCTACTATCAACCACTTTTTGTTATCCACTATGATCCACTTTGTATTAACTTTCAATTTTATCTATCTATTGACTTTTTCTCCTTTGAGGCCAACATCTAAAGATATTTTTCTTTAAGATCACGCTGGACAAATTTTCCATGTAGCATAAAGTTCCTTGACAAGTAATCTATAAAAACCGAACTCGCAAACAACGTTACAAAGTTTGCTAATGTAGCTTTTCCTAATTCATTTGTATTTGCAGAAGTTGGCTCTAATAATACAATTTTCTTGTCAAATTTAAGCAACGATAAAATACCTCTAAAATAACTCTCGAAGTTAATAAGAAATGTAGTTCATTTAGTAATTAAGTTTTTAAAGGAATTCTCTTATTTTCAAGAAATTATGTCAAATGATTTTTTCTTAATATTAATTGAATAGACAATGAGTATAGATCTACATATATATATATATATATATATATATATATATATATATATATATATATATATATATATATATATATATATATATATATATATATATATATATATATATATATATATATATATATATATATATATATATATATATATATATATATCGTGTATCTACTTTGGAATTCTTAGTGGCAGAAATAAAAATTTTAAGATGGCGGCGAGGAACGGCATTGCTGTAAAATTCACTTAAATTAAGATTTTCTGTACGAGAGATTCGATAATAATGAGGTCAAAATTATCTAATCTCGTCAGGATTCGTCCTAAAAAAAATACGTAAAAATTGACGAAAATCTCTTTAAATTAGCAAAGGAAAGATGTAAACTTGATATACTCATGTCTTTAGTGGAGCTGAATCCGAAACCGATGCTAGAATAATCCCATCACGTTAGAATTTGTCCCAAATCTCAAAAACACCTCAAAAATAACCATATTATCCTTGAAATAACATAGTAGCGGCGGAAACTTTATTTACCTTTGCTTTAAATGTAATATAACCAAGTCTAACAGGTTAAAATTTTAGATCTCTACAGCACAAACTTTAAACCCAAGGTAACCTTATATAATCGCACCTTAACAACTTAAAAATAGGATTAAATTTACGGAAATCACAGATTTTGTCGGTTCAAAGTCAATGCAAGCCCTGTTAGGCGAAAATTAATTTTTAACATTGTAATCCTGAGAACAAAATCATCTGCCATAAGTAATAAAAGTAATTTCTTAATAATGCTTATTCGTTTATTTGGTTCAGAGTATTGTATAATACCAACCACACTGTAAAAATGATATTTTATAATTTAAAATTTCAATTTCTTTAAGATAAAAGTCGTGTGGAAACTTTGAGTTGGGAAATAACCTATTAGATTTTTCTCTATCCTCATGTACGTTAGGTTGTCTTAGGTTAGGTTATGTTAGGTTTAGTGTTCGTGGAACAGAAATCTTTGGTTTAGAAATCAATATTTCGTTGTGAAAATTGATATTTTATATTTGAAAATTAATATTCTATATTGGAAAATTAATATTCTATATTATTTCCTGTCTTCATTAGGCTAGATTATATTACATTTAAAGTAAAAAGTTTCCGTCTTTACTTTGCTATTTCAAAGATATTATGGCTATTTTTGAGGTGTTTTTTTAAGGTAAGGGACAAATCTTGACGTGATGGGATTAGTCTAACATCGATTTTAGATTTAGTGTCACAAAAAACACGGGTATATGGAGTTTCCATCTTTACTTTGCTAATTTAAAGAGATTTTCGTCATTTTTTACATATTTTTTGAGGTTAGGGACGAATCCTGACAAGACTGGGTAATTTTGACCTCAGATTCGGTTTTAAACGTCGAAAAGTACATAGAGATATGATGATCGAATCGCTTGTACAGCAAATCTTAGTAAGAAATCGCATCATGTTCGCGAATTACATAGGATTTTAAAAAAAAATTTTATAACTATCAATGCCGTCCTCCGCCGCTATCTTAAAATTTTTATTTCTGCCACTGAGAATTCTAAAGTAGATACAAGAAGCTTTCATTTGAAATCATCCGCAACTATAGATGTCTTTTCTAATTTGGAAAAGGTAGGAGGTCCGGTTGAGAAAGAATGACCCATATATATATAGATATATATATATATATATATATATATATATATATATATATATATATATATATATATATATATATATATATATATATATATATATATATATATATATATATATATATATATATATATATATATATATATATATATATATATATATATATACAGTCCCTGGCCAAATTATTGGACGCACTGCAAGATTTCATGTAAAATATTAATTACCGAGTGATATTGTACCGTTTTATTATTTTAAATTGGTTTGTTTTTTATTTTTATATTATCCAATCAATTACCTATTTATTTGACATAAATAAAACAGCATTAATTTAGAAAAGCATAAGTTTTAAAAAAAAGTGAAATTAATGTTAGTAAAAGTCAATATATACGCGGCATGCTGTCAATGCAAGATTGTACGGTCTCCTGCATTTGAGGATGATGATTCCACACATGAATAATCTTTTCTAGGAGCTGGGTTTTGTTGGTAATCACATCTTTAGCCACTTCTCTTTTCATCAGCTCCCACACATTTTCAATGGGGCCAATCCAACAGAGGGATATTTTTTTCTGCCAAAAAAGCTTTAACAGACCGAGCAGTGTGGCAGGGAGCTCCATCTTGCATGAAAGTGAATGGTTCCCCATTTGGAAACCATTCTCTGAGCTGCGGAATCAACCGATTTTGTAATACTTCTTTGTACTGATCTTGCCTCATTATTCCTTTGACACGTACAGACGTCCAGTGCCCTTGCCGCTGATGACTGACCAAATCATCACTTTGGTGGGATGTTTAACCGTCGGGACGACACAATCAGGATGAAACTTTTCTCCATGACGACGACGCACATACTGAGCTTTATTCTGCAAAATTTCGAATGTGCTTTCGTCACTGAAGCAGACCTGTCAAAAATAGGAAAAATATATAAACTTCCATGTTTATTTGCTTTATAATGTATCAATTATTGATTAAATTGCTGTATCTTACCGATCTCCAGAAGTCCACATCTTTGTCTTGCCATTGTTTGGCCCACTTCAGGCGCTTTGCTTTCATTGCAGCTGTTAACTTGGGCTTCCTGGCGGGGCGACAGGTCTTAAAATCTAATTCTTTCAATTTTCTTCGAACAGTGCGCTCAGAAGCATTTACGCTAGCATCCTGGAGTTGTGATTTTATTACCTTTGTGGTAGCAAATCTGTTTTCTACACAAATTTTCTTCAAACATCTCTCTGATCGTGGAGTGAAAATTGGTTTTCTACCGCATCTTTTCTTTCTTTTCGGGCTTAATTCCTTCCCTGACTCAATTTTCTTTTTTATGCGTCGTACACTAGCTTCAGAAACCTCCAATCTTCGTGATATTTCTCGGTTTGTAAATGTTTTCGCAATCACAAGGGCCTTCACTTCAGCTGTTTTTACGTGGTGAAAGATCGCCTTTTCTACCCATAATGAAAATAGTCCAATTACTTTTTTAAAACACTGCATACAAAATAAACTAATAACTGAGTAGTATAAAACTGTTAAACAAACAATCACAGTCCATAAAGCCACAGAAACACGTCCGTACCTGACTCGATTCCGATCGCGACTGATACAGGTTTGTACTTGTTTACGTTCATGTATCACTTTGTCAACACAGTGTTGCCATATGTTAAAAATAAATACAAATATGTAGTCTACAACAATTCTTTTAAATAAAAATCAATAATATTGTAGTTTAAATATACCATTATTGCATAAAAACTCTTAAGAAACATAAAATTACTAAAAAAAATACAGTGCGTCTAATAATTTGGCCAGGGACTGTATATATATATATATATATATATATATATATATATATATATATATATATATATATATATATATATATATATATATATATATATATATATATATATATATATATATATATATATATATATATATATATATATATATATATATATATATATATATATATATATATATATATATATATATATATATCAGGTGTACAAGTACGAAATGCGGATTTCAGACAACAAATAGTGTTCCAGTGCATTTTGTGCTATAAAGATTTGACACTGCACCATTTTGTTGTGTCATCAACAAGTGTCAGAGGCACACGAGTGATAAATTGGAAAAGTGTGTGCATAGTGTTGTGTTGTGTTCAATATGTCAAAATTTATACCGAATAAAGAGCATTCGCTGACAGTATTAATTTTTTGTTTTCATTTGAAGAAAACTGGTGTTGAATCATAGCCATTACTTCGAGAAGCTTATGGTAAACATGCTCCATCGCAAGATATATGCGAATGATGGTTTCTGCGTTTCAAAAGTGGTGACTTCGATGTTGCAGAGAAGGAACGTGGAAAACCGCCAAAAAAAATACGAAGATGTGGAATTGCAAGCATTGTTGGTCGAAGATGATTCACAAACACAAAAACAACTCACCGAGCAATTGGACGTTAGTCAACAAGCTGTTTCCAATCGGCTACGAGAGATGGGAAAGATTCAGAAGATGGAAAATGGAAAAGCGCAAAAACACGTGTGACAAACACGCTCGCTCGGTACAAAAGGAAGTCGTTTATGCATCGTATAGTTATAGGGAATGAAAAGTGGATTTATTTTGAAAATCCCAAGCGCAAAAAATCATGGGTAGACCCAGGCGCACCATCCATATCGACCGCAAGACCGAATCGCTTTGGCAGAAAGACGATGCTCTGTGTTTGGTGGGACCAGAGGGGCGTGGTCTATTATGAGCTCTTAAAACTTGGGTAAACGGTTAATACTAAATGTTACCAACAGCAATTGACCGATTTGAACCGTTCGCTGCTTGAAAAAAGGCCAGAATCCCGAAAGAGGCAACACAAAGTCATTTTTCATCATGACAGTGCTCCATCACATACGGCAAAACCAGTTCGCGACGCGTTGGAAGCACTCAGCTGGGAAGTTCTACCCCTTGCGGCTTACTCACCAAACTTGGCGCCTTCCGATTACCACTTGTTTGCGTCGATGGGTCAAACACTTGCTGAGCAGCGCTTTGGTTCGTACGAAGATGTGAAAAAAAAATGCCTCGATGAATGGTTCGCAGCAAAAGGGGAAGATTTTTACGGCGTGGTATTCACAAATTACCCGAAAGATAGGAAAAATGTATAACAAGCTATGGAGCATACTTTGAATAAAGCACTTTTTATCATTCTTCCGAATTTAACATGTTTTTTTAGAAAAAAATCCGCATTTCATACTTGTACACTGGTGGTATATAGATATATATATATATATATATATATATATATATATATATATATATATATATATATATATATATATATATATACTATATACATACTATATACATATAAATATATTATTGATGATCTAAAAAGTAAAACTTCGTTGACCTCTGTTAGGTGAGCGTCTGCACATTTACGATAAACCATGATCCAACGTCTAACATGGTGTTAAAATTGATTAACTGTATCGACTATTAACGACCCGTAGTATTGATAAACTTTTAAAACTTCATTAAAAGTCTGATCTAATAAAGTGAATAGTTTTTGCTAATAGAAAAGGAAGTAAATAATATTATATTTACAATTGAAGATTTCCTAAATTTATGTTTAGGACCGCTAAGTATCTAGAGGAGTTTATACTACAAGTCATTCATTCTATTTCTTAGCAGTATTGCATAAAAGTAAAGTAAGGTAACTTTTTGCACTTATTGAAATTTTGATTGGGACAGTGATTTCATGAACGGTATGATTTACTACCACTGGGGTGTAAAATGTCTTTGGTGTTAGTGTTGTGATGATAACATCCATCGCTCACCATGATACGATAGTTGTATGTATCCTAAGTGGGCATAATTTGAAGTCCCATATCGGTTGTGGAAGACGTGATCCAAAGAGACGTTTGGGCCATTAGGAGTATTCCAAATGTCCTACGCAACCACACTACATCTAGTAAGATTTTATCGTTAGGATACAAGGACGACATAAAAGATAATTTTAGTCAAATAAAAAATTTACCCCTGCTCCGTTTATATATTCTCTTCTCTGCTACCCGCTTACGACAACAAACTTTAACACACATATTATTATATATATTCATGATTATAATACGCATCGAATAAAAGTGAAAATGTTCTACATTATTATTCAAGAATATTTTGTAGTAAATAACATGGGTAAATAAGAGTTACCAAAATCAAATTTTAAACACAAAATCAAAATTTTGTCGTTCTTAAAGTGTATTATAATAAAATAATTCTTAAACATTTTTATTTCGGGCTGCTTTAAGGTTATTTAGAATTCATTCGTTTATGATAATTTTAGTCTTGTGTTTACTTTATTTGTATCTTTTATTTATATGTATGTTTTATGTTGATTTCCTACATGTTATATGTTGTATTATATTCAGATACGCCGCTAGCCACCTGAGCTCCCGCGTACAAAACATACTATACCGCCCCCCCATTCTATTTTCCTTCACTGTAATTTGTACAAAACATTTCGAGATTTCCGTATTTGCCGCCCCCCTGGATGTGTTGCCCGCGCGCGATGTATGCCCCGCACGCCCGCTTATGGCGGGCCTGACTATATTTCATTTTATGTCTGCCTTGTTGCAGTATTTTACTTCCTTTATATATTTTATTTATATTCTTTTGCTCTCTTTCTGTACAGAACACAAACTATATATCTATTTCTCTAACCATAAAGCGACCGAGATGGTAGACGCGAAAAAAGATAAATAAATATTTATTAACGAAAAATACATAATTTGTTAAAAAATATATTTTTGATTATAACGAAATAAATGTGGAACTAGATAAATTTAATTTTTGTTATAGCAATTATATCAAAAATTCAATAATACGTAAGAAAGAAAAATTATGGTTCATTTTAAGCTAACTTTAATTTAGGTATTCAAAAATATTATTTAATCCATTTATGGATTTCTTATATATTTCTTATTATACGATAGACACGCATTTGCTCGCGGCTTTGCTATGTTTGCTTGATTAATGTAATAAATGACAGAAACAGGATCAAAACTCCCATAGACCTAAAAATTATCTACTATGCTTACGACGTTTTCACCATATATTGCCAGCGCCTACAAGAATTGAGCTACTAATTAACCATGGACTATAACCGCAAGAGATAGCTGGAACTTGTAAAAAACTGCATAAAAATTAAATCATTTCAGTCATTCATATATTCATAGGGCTAGATGGAAAGGATCTGCGGATTATTAGCAACCTCTACTGGAACCAGATGGCATTTATTAAGACAAAAGGGGAGCGTTCAGAAGAAATATCGATTGAGCGTGGTTTAAGACAGGGTTGTGTCTTGTCTCCACTATTGTTTAATATATACTCTGAGCATATCTTCAGAGAGGCAATGGAAGAAGATGATGAAGGGATACTGCTTAATGGGGAGCGAATAAATAATATTCGTTATACTGACGATACGGCGGTTATGGCTGATAACTTAAAGGATCTGCAACATCTTGTGACAAAAATAAACAAAGTCAGTAATCGATACGGCCTCGAACTTAATATCAGCAAAACAAAGTACATGATAATCAGCAGGTCTCCGGTATTTGCTACCTTGTTGATGGTTAACAATCAACAAATACAAAGAACTCCACAATATTCAGATTTCGGTACAACAATAAACGAGCAGTGGGCTCACTCACAGGAAATTCCTTGCCGTATCGAAAAAGCTAGAACAGTATTCCTCAAAATGACATCACTTTTCAAAAGCTCAGCAATAAAATTAAGCACAAAAATAAGACTCCTAAGATGTTATGTCTTCAATGTCCTTCGTTACGGTGTGGAATCTTGGACACTGATTGAAGCCACTTGAAGCATTTGAATTATGGCTATATCGTAGCCTTATACTGACCATATTGCCAACGAGGATGCCTTACGTCGCATGAACAAGAGACTGAAAATTATGGAAAATGTTAAAGTGGGAAAATTGCAGTATTTAGGACACAGCTTACAGATTACTACAGCAAATACTCCAAGGAAAGGTATTTCGAAAATACGGACCAGGACTCAGACGCATCTCCTGGTTAAACATTCTGCGAAATTGCTTCTCAATAAATACTACCGGGTCTTTTCAGAGCTGCAGTGGATAAAGTAATAATGGCCAGAAAGATTGCCAACATTCGAACCGAACAGGCACTTTAAGAAGAACATATATACATACTATATACATGCATATACATATACAACATATACGCCTACAGATACACACGATAAACTTTATTATATACGAAGGAAATAAAGCGTGTATGCAAATCTAATAACAACAAATATGCTGGAAATGACTAACTAAAAAACTAAAAAAAAATAACTTAAATTTTTCCATATGTTTAAAAAAGGTAAAGTAATTTACCCAGTACTTTCCTTGCGAACACACAGTTCTTCAATAAGTACTGATTTGAATTTCTTATACTAAGGAATTACTTAATTCTATATTCGATTTATTTCCGTTTAAACGGGAAATAATAATTCAGATTCCTCGATCCCAAAAACCCTGTAAAAGACATATATGTTAGTACTATAAATACGAAGCAAGCCCTTAAACACCCATCCACCTCTTTAACGCCTTATATGTGTGACTACCAATAATTATGGTTACAATTTATTTACTATCTAAATGAAAAATCAAGAAAAAATTTCATAGGACTTAATTCGATATTCTCCACATCAGTGACTGTATATGTATTAGATTGGAAATCGACATCTAATTTCGCTCGAGAGTTAGCGTGCCAAGAGTCATAGAACTTGAAGAGATACAAAAATATTGTATTTTCATGAATTCAGTACTTTAACAAGGAAAGTAAAAATAAAGTTTTGAATAGAACCATATTTAAGAAATCGTGGTTCTCAGGGGATAATTAATAATTACGGATTTTTTTTTTAAAAATTTCTTAAATATTTTCAATTGGTAGAGATTTTCGGTTGTTTGAAATGTAAGTACTTGCCGTGAATTTCTGGATTTTATTTCATTCGTATTAATTATGTATATGTTGTTTGTTGGTCTTTTAAAGGTTATATGTTATATTGTAATTTTATCTGTAGTATTTTATTTTTTTATATTTGCTTTATGTATTTTTTTAACACGTTTACGCACTTGTGTAAAAAACATGAAATATATATCTGTTCAACATTTCTTGTGGCTGATTAGAGTGAGTGGACATTTAACAAAAAAATAAGTTTTTTATAAAAGAAGCCAGAAACTTGGCAACGCTGCTAATAGTATTTTTAAATTTGTCATATCCAACTTGATCTGTTTTGGAAATAATAGACCATATATTTCAAAAATAAACTAAAAAGTTAAATTTTTGCGGTTATACTAAGGTGGGGTCCAGTAATCGTCTACAATAAAAATTAATGAGAAGTTGCCATACATTCCATTCTAATTAGTAGGTTGTCCAGTACCAGAAAAGCATATCCAAAAGAATGGCTCCATCTCTTGGACTATATAGGTATTATTCTCTTCGCTTTATATGGCAATACAAATCTTTTAGACATCACGACCTACTAATCCATAAAAACCAACCTTGTAAATATTTGAGCTCAGTTCACTCTAATAATGTAATTTCCTTGTCAAATTAATGTAATGATGAAGGTCCCTTGGAACGGTTAAAGCTGGCGAAGCGTGAAATTTTAATGGCTTGTTATAGGAAGATACACTGCGCAAAAATTAATTTTTTGCATTGTTGCGCTGAAAATTGTAATTAATACAATTTCTATAATGATTTAATAGTTACTGGAATAAATTTTCTACTTCGTGGGATTGGCTGCAAAGCATATGTCGAACCAAAAATTGACGAGCAACGAGTAAAGTGTAACTTGGTATATTATCCTGTTATAATCACTGGCTGTCTGTATTATGATATTCAGGGCGAATACGACAAACCAGTGATAGTCGACCAATTAGGACAAATTTACTTATCTTTACTATCGCAGGAAACAAATAATATTCTCTTCATTTTTATGGATTTTTTCGTACTTATGTTTGGGTTACAGTAGTAATTTTAAAATTTCTTTTGCCCTTTGAGGCGGTATTTGTAGATAATATTGAAAATGTTATAGGTTATTGGTAAAAATTAATTTTAGGTGGTGTTGATTATTTCGATATTCGCTCGATTCCTCTTATATGTTAAACTCTGGAAGAAATTTTTTATGTTCGTATAAAACCTTTGAACTAAATTTTACATAAATCTAGATGATTCGAATTATTTCCCTGTTGTGGAGTATACGTCTTCGGATATAAAATGAAATTGCTAGTTTTTGAGATGCCTTTTTAGCTATGTAATCAAAAAGATTATGCCAGGACCAATTTTCCCTCAAATTAATGTCCTACAAGTTAAATAATAATGCTTGAGGAATAGTATCCCAACATAGCTACGTCGTCAGCAAAGCTATACATTGGATTTGCAGTACGTCATTAGTAAAATAAAGAAAGATACAGGAAGACAGTATATAGCCTTAGGATACATTGCCCATGAAAGAGAAAGTCTTGGAAAGAAGTCTTGCAAAAAAGATCGTTGAAGAAAATCCAGTTATAAACAAACTTCTTTAGATACATTCAATACTACTACAGCTGAGTTAATAATCCATTCTATCAAATAGCAATAATATCAAATGGCATTTGAAATTATTAAGAACTTATTAAGAACAAGAATTCCAGTTTCTATTATATTATTACATTCAGTTAAATAGTTTCAAAGATGTGTGACATAGATTAGATCTCGTATATATATATATATATATATATATATATATATATATATATATATATATATATATATATATATATATATAAATATATATACGAGGCTGGTTTGAAAAGTCCATGCAAAAATAAAAACTGCTTATGTGTTTGGGGGTAAACCTTTTTTATTTTTCGACATAGTCTCCTTTTAGGCTTATACACTTCGTCCAACGATGTTCTAGTTTGTTGATCCCTTCCGAATAATAGGAATTGTCCAAGTCTGCAAAATATCCATTAGTGTCTGCAGTCACCTCCTCGTTTGAATAAAATCTTTGTCCCGCCAGCCATTTCTTCAAATTGGGGAACAAATAGTAGTCCGAGGGAGCCAAGTCTGGAGAATAGGGGGGATGTGAAACGAGTTGGAATCCTATTTCCATTAATTTTGCGACCACAACTGCTGAGGTGTGTGCTGGTGCGTTGTCGTGATGGAAAAGGACTTTCTTGTGGGCCAATCGCGGGCGTTTTTCTTGAAGCTCGGTTTTCAAACGGTCCAATAACGATGAATAATATTCACCTGTAATAGTTTTACCCTTTTCCAGATAGTCGATGAGGATTATCCGTTGCGAATCCCAAAAGACAGTCGCCATAACCTTTCCGGCCGAAGGAACGGTCTTCGCCTTATTTGGTGCAGATTCCCCCTTGGTAACCCATTGTTTAGATTGTTGTTTGGTCTCAGGAGTATAGTAATGTATCCATGTTTCATCCACAGTGACGAAACGACGCTTAAAGTCCTCCGGATTCTTCTGGAACAGCTGCAAACCATCCTTGCAACACTTCACACGATTCCGTTTTTGGTCAAGCGTGAGCAATCGCTGCATCCATCTTGCGGATAGCTTTCTCATGTCCAAATGTTTATGCAAAATATTATGTACCCATTCAGTCGTGATGCCTACAGCACTAGCAATCTCACGCACCTTAACTGTTCTGTCATCCATCACCATATCATGGATTTGATCAATGATTTCTGGAGTCGTAACCTCCACAGGCCGTCCAGAACGTTCAGCGTCACTTGTGCCCATATGGCCAGTCCGAAAATTTTGAAACCACTTATAAACTGTTCTAATCGAAGGTGCAGAGTCACCATAATGTTTATCAAGCTTCTCTTTGGTCTCCTGAGGCGTTTTGCCTTTCATAAAGTAATGTTTAATTACCACACGAAATTCTTTTTCGTCCATTTCTTGAAAATCACTCGACTTCCTTGATTCACACGAATGCCAAACACAAAGAAATAGACCAATATGGCTGAAACTTGGTGTGCGTTCATTCAAGAGATGCCACTAACTAAACATGACCTCGATACGCGCCGGTGGTGCCATCTCTCGGACTTTGCACAGACTTTTCAAACCAGCCTCGTATATATATATATATATATATATATATATATATATATATATATATATATATATATATATATATATATACAGTAATACCCCGCTTAGCGCGACCCCGTTACGCGCGGTTTCACTATAACGCGAATTTCAAATTTCGCGCTCATGTAGTCATTAACTTCTCTATGGTCGCGGGGGGATCCCCGCTTTCTCTGAATATTCTCTTTGAAGAATTGGGAATTCCCTGTCCTTCGACTTTGTTCTATGGGGATTTCCTCGTTCGTTTCGTGTGTTCATTTGTTCCGTAATGTTAGTTCGGTCGGCTGGCAGTTTTGTTTTAATATTTATTGGAGATACATACATACATAATTTAACCCTACGTTAAAAATGCCGCCTGTAAAGAAAAAAGAGCGTAAAAGCGTCACTTTGGAATTGAAGATGAAAGTGTTAAGAAGAATGGAAAATGGAGGCAAAGCAACAATTGTTGGGAGAGATTTTGGACTCTCAGAATCGACTGTGAGAAAGATTTATAAAAATCGGGAAAAAATTAAAATCTCCAGCGAAGGTTCAACACCTATAAGTGCAACAAAACTTTCTCGTTCGAGATCATCTATCTTAGAAAGAATGGAGAAATTACTGTCAGTCTGGATCGAAGATTTGAATAAGAAGAACACACCACTAAGTCAAGATCTCATATGCACAAAAGCAAAATCTTTGTATGAGATGCTGAAAACAAAAGAAGGAGAAGGGAGTGCCACTCCGACTTTTGCTGCCAGCAGAGGCTGGTTCCATCGGTTCAAGCAGCGTTCTAATCTTCACAATATCCACATAACAGGCGAGGCGGCCAGCGCGGACATTCAAGCTGCAGCTGAGTTTCCAGACAAGTTTCAAGACTTCGTTAGACGAGAGAAAATTCCTGCTTGTCTCATCTTCAATGTTGATGAGACCGCACTTTACTGGAAAAAAATGCCATCTCGAACATTCATTTCTAAGGAAGAACGTCAAGCCAGTGGTTTCAAAGCTGCGAAAGATCGACTAACACTTCTGCTGGGTGGTAATGCCACTGGTGATTTCAAACTGAAACCTTTACTAGTGTACCATTCAGAAACACCCCGTGCAATGCGAGGCACAGACAAGACAAGTCTACCAGTTGTGTGGCGATCAAACAGAAAGGCGTGGGTTACACGGGAAATTTTTCAAGAATGGTATTCTAATAGTTTTTGCCCATCAGTCAAATCATACTGTGACAGAAATGGGCTTGAACCTAAAGTTATATTACTCTTAGACAATGCCCCAGGACATCCAACCTCACTTGATACGCCCAGAGACTTAAAAGTGTACGTAAAGTTCCTTCCACCAAACACTACGTCAATATTACAACCTATGGACCAGGGAGCAATAGCAAACTTCAAAGCTTATTACCATCGCCGCACTTTTAGCCAACTAATTCATGAAACTGACGGGGAAGGAAGACAGTCTATGCGAGAGTGGTGGAAGTCATACAACATTATGAAGTCTATTCACAACATAGAAGAGGCTTGGAAGGAAGTTAAAATGAGTTGTATGAATGGGGTGTGGCGTAATCTTTGGCCAGATGTAGTGGAAGCACCTAGAAGAATTGTCCAGATGCAGAGACAAGTGCTTGAAGACATTGCTGCAATGATTGAGGGGTCTGAACTTGAAGATGTCACGGTAGAAGATCTCGTAGAACTTGTAGCAACGCACGACGATCCTATTAGCAATGAAGATCTGATCGAGTTACAGAATAATCCTATCTACGATGAGGAAGAACAAGTAGAAGAGAAAGTTTTATCTTCAGGGGAAATACAAAATGCACTTTCAAAAATTTATTCAGGTTTGGACATATTGCAGAGTATAGACAATAATGATGACCGTGTCTTGACCGTGTGTCAAACAATTAAAAACAGTGTTGGGTGTTATGAACGTATTTTACAAGAACGTAAACAAAACGTTACCCAAAAGACAATAGATGTATTTTTCCGTAAAAAATAAGAGTATGTATTGCATAAAGTGTTCTTAGAATTAAAGTGATTGATTAAAATGATTTGTATTTTTTTGTATTAAATTTTGACTATGTTTAATCATAAACCTCGATATACGCGAATTTCAGTTAACGCGATTTTTTTCGGAACGTATCCCTCGCGTAAAGCGGGGTATTACTGTATATATATATATATATATATATATATATATATATATATATATACATACATATATATATGTATATATATATATATATATATATATATATATATATATATATATATATATATACGAGATCTAATCTTTGAAACTATTTAACTGAATGTAATAGATACTTGACTTCTTGTTCTTAATAAGTCCTTAATAATTTCAAATGCCATTTGATATTATTACTATTTGATAGAATGGATTAACTAAGCTGTAGTATTGAACGTATCTAAAAAACTTTGTTTATAAGTGGAGTTTCTTCAACGATCTTTTTTGCAAGACTTCTTTCCAAGACTTTCTCTTTCATGGGCAATATACTGTATTCCTGTATATTTCTTTATTTTACTAATGACGTGCTGCAAATCCAATGTATAGCTTTGCTGACGACATAGCTATGTTGGGATACTATTCTTCAAGCATTATTATTTAACTTGTAGGGCATTAATTTGAGGGAAAATTGGCCCTGGCTTAATTTTTTTGATTACATAGCTAAGAAGGCATCTCAAAAACTAGCAACTTCATTTTATATCAAAAGACATATACTCTGCAACAGGGAAACAATTCGAATCATGTAAGAAAAATAGATTTATGTAAAATTTATTTCAAAGGTTTTATACGAAAATAAAAAATTTCTTCGAGAGTTCAACATATAAGAGGAATCGTGCGAATATCTAGAAATAATCAACACTACCTCAATTTAATTTTTACCAGTAACCTATAACATTTTCAATATTATCTACAAATACCGCCTCAAAGGGCAGAAGAAATATTAAAATTACTACTGTAACCCAAACATAAGTACGAAAAAATTCATAAAACTGAAGAGAATGTTATTTATTTCGTGCGATAGTAAAGGTAAGTAACTGATCGACTATCACTGGTGAGTGTTGGTTGATAGTATTGAGAAGTTTGATCAATACGGTTTGTCGTATTCGGCCTGAATATCGTAATACAGACAGCCAGTGATTATAACAGGATAATACACCAAGTTACACTTCACTCGTTGCTCATCAATTTTTAGTTCAACATGTGCTTTGCAGCCAATTCCACTAACTAGAAAATTTATTCCAGTCACTATTAAATCGTTATAGAATTTGTATTAATTTAATTTTTACAGCAACAACGCAAAAAATTAATTGAATTTTCTGTCACTCTGTTTGTTAATTGAACACATTTGTTAGGCAAAAGTGTTTAGAATTGCATTTTTTGGTGGTGTGCAAAATTTCTATTTTGTCAGTTTTTGATTTTTTACCCTATAGCATGCAGTTTAAGGTTTTTATTTCTTTCAGAACACTCCAGCGTCACAGTTTTATTTAAAAAAAAAAGAAAACCAGTGACTTAATATTTACTAAAGGCAAGAAAGACATGGGTTTCACAACACAGAAAAACAAAGAAACAAAAAATTGTAAACTCGTAACAAGACGTCTAGTTTGCATGTGTGACCACCGCAAAATTCTATGCACCGACTTGTTCGCAAATGTAATCCTTTTAAAACACTCCTTAACATGTGCGAAGTAATGCTGTTTGTCTTATTGCCTTTGCCAAATGTTCAATATTTCTGAAAGGTCGCGAACTACAAACTTTATTCTTCAGGTAGCCCTACAAAAAAATCTAGCGGTATTAAGTTCGGAGATCTCTCTGGCCAAAGATTAGCACATTATCGTCGATTCCACTGGTCTCCGACTTGTTAATCCAGCATTCTTCCACTTGCAGCGGACTGTGAATGGACCATCTTTGTTCTTCTGAAGTGAAAAATCATGTAAAGAATTAAATAACTCTGTGGTTAAAAAAACACCTTGAAATAAATTTATCGTTCGTTAATAAATATTACTTTACTTGTTTTACTTTATGTTTTGAAATAAATTATGAGTCTAGAGGCTCTTTCTAAAAAACAATAATCTCAAAACCTTAAACTACAAGGAATAGTGTAATAATATTCTACAACTATCCCTGCCACAGTTACGGTTTTACGAAAATCAGAATTTTTTAATTATTAATTGTAAACTAAGTAAAATAAATCTTGAAATCAAAAAATAAATGTTTACATTTTTGTATCAATCTAACAAATATATATCAAATTCAAAAAATCAGAATTTCATTGTGGTCATATTTTTATTGGTCAAAGACTAACAAAATACGATTTTTGTCCAGTCTATCTAACATTTTGCGTAATACCATACAAGTCCTTGTGGTGAAATTTTTATTAGTCAAAGACTGACAAAATACGATTTTTGCCCAATCTACGTGGACCAAAAAATAATTATAATATTTTTATTATAGTATCCTCAATAAGTTTATACTTTCGTTGGTTGCCACAGTGTAAAATTTTGTTGCTGTCGAATTTGTGATTTTTTAGGTTAGAACGAGTTTAGTGAGACCAAATGCAGCGTTTTGGGAAAAATGGAAAAATTGAGCAACGTGCAGTCATCAAGTACCTATTTAAAAAAAGATTAACACCAAAGGAGACCCACGATGATATGAAAACAACACTAGGGGAATCTGCTCCGTCATATACCGCTGTGAAAAAATAGGTTACAGAATTTAAACGTCGATGGGAGCATCGAAGATGACCCTCGCTCCGGCCCGCCCACGACGTCTACGACTGAAGAAAAGATCGTGGAGATTACGTCGAAAAATAAAAATATTTTTGTACGTATTTTATTTTGTTTTCTTGACTAGGCCGCGAACTTTTCAATCCATCCTCGTATCTAACGTTTTGCGTAATACCGTTCAACGAAATTCCAAATGCTTTTTCCCAATAAATGTTTTCGATATTTTAACGGAGTGATTTTGGATTTTAAACTTTGGAGAATTCAAATGCCTTCCCTCTTATTTGTATATGGTTAAATCCATTTTTGGATCGACATTTTTTAGGCCCTGAAGCTGAGTCCGGACTCGGTGGCGTCTGCCCTTTGGGGCGCTCGACTTTTTTAGTGGCAACAAATGTTATGGTATTTGATTTAAGTGGTTAAACGACAGTCCATTTTTGGATATAGCATTTTGGCTCTTATCTGGGCATTCCATGGCACGGGGCCGCAAAATCAACGTCAAAGGTTTTTATTCGACTCGGCCGATGGAATGAACAACTAGGCAGACGGTTTTATATATATATATATATATATATATATATATATATATATATATATATATATATATATATATATATATATATATATATATATATATATATATATATATATATATATATATATATATATATATATATATATATATATATATATATATATATATATATATATATATTTATATATTATATATATATATATATATATATATATATATATATATATATATATATATATATATTATATATATATATATATATATATATATATATATATATATATATATATATATTATTTATTTATTTATTTACGGGCAGACCCATTTTGTACATAGTATTTACAGAAAAATTTCAATAATGTAGTAAAGTTATAACAATACAATAACACCAGTAAATTATCATTTCAAAAACTCAGTGGACTGTCAACAGTTTTTCTTTTAAACGTTTTAAAGAGAGATTAAAAAAATCAAGATCCGCTTCACTGGCACCATTAGTGATTCTAGTGATCGGCGAGAATAGGCCATAGTTACATCTGTGGTACCTCGGGGCAAAGAGTACGTGGTCTCTTGTTGATCTTGGTGGAACATGAAAATTTATCAGCCTCAAGAGATCAGAGCGGTCTATATGACCATTTACAAGTCGAAATAAGGAACATATATCAACAACTTTCCTACGTCTTGAAAGTGATTGCAGCTGAAGTCTTCGTAGCTGGTCCCCACAGGTAGTAATGTTCCACTTAAATTTGCAAGAGACATATCTAGCATACTTCCTCGGTACCCTTTCAACACCCTCAATATGCATAGCATACGATGGCGACCACACACATGACAGATACTCTAAAGAAGATCTCACCAAGGCCTTGTACAAAATATTCACGCTATCCACGGTCTGGAAATGCCTAGTATTCCTACAGACGAAGCCAAGGAGTTTAATACATTTACTAGTAATAAAGTCATAATGAATATGAAAATCAAGCTTAGTGTCCAAATAAATACCCAAGTCACACAATGAGGAGACTCTTTCGAGAAGACAATTATTAATACTGTAGTCATACAAAAGCGGAACTTTCACTCGAAAGAACGATATAATCTTACATTTTTTAATATTTAGTTTCATTTTGTTTCTCCTGCACCACTCACTCACCATATCCAAGTCTCCCTGCAGTCTCATAGCGGCACAAAAATCTAAACCAGTCAATATATTACTTCGTCGAGGAGAAATCGACTGACCGATTTTGACAGCCTACGGTAAATGGTTTCCGAACGGAATTCTTCTGCTTCGTCTTCCTGTCCCATGTATTCACATATGTTAGGGTCTCTTTACCATTTCTTTAGTTTATAGTGAGATTGTTATTATCCGCTAGTCGAATAATGGACGCAGCGTCCAGAACTCCACACCAGTCCTGATATTCCGGAGCCACAAATGTTGTTTTCTATCGGGTCTTCGCCGACCCCACATTTTTCCCTGAAGAATAAGTTTTGGAATCGAGTAGCGGTCACCTCTTAGTATGTGTCCCAAATAAGACACATTTCTTTGTTTTACGATATTAATTAGTTGACCCCGGCCCTTTGAAGGATTTCTTCATTGGTCCAAGTAATTCATAGCAAACGTCGCAGTAACCATAACTTGAAAGCTTCGATACGATTCAATAATCTCACTTTTAACGACCATGTCTCTACATCAGGGGTGCTCAACCTTGAACTGCTGGCGATCTACCTCAATATTGTTAGACTACGATCGATCGACTCTGAGAGGCTGCAAGTAAGTGTGATGCAGGATTGTCGTCTAGGTAGGGTGTATCGTGGCATAGATATTAGTTTTCCGCACAGTATGCATTTTTTTAGTCAAGGTAAGTGTAGGTCTGCTCTAAAATGTCAATGAAAAAACTCATAATTACTCAAAATTGCGAGTTTATTGGTTCTTACAAAACAAACGAGTTCTAGTGTCTAAAGTTAACTAAAGAGTGACTTTGGATGTTGAAGCGTGACACTGCATGTCCTCAGCATACTTTTCATAAGATGGTACGTAATTACCGTTCGTCAGTTAGTCGATTGCGATATTTTGACTTAATTATCTTTATTTCAGAAAATGCAGACTCGCACAAGTAAGTTGACCCAAACATTGCCGTCAGTTGAAGGGCGATTTGCCTTAGATTCGGATATTTATCTTCAGATATAAAACACCAGAATTTTGTATCAGATGCTGTAGCTTTGAGATGTATATCTGATATAATCTGCACTAACTCATTTTCAACAGAACATGAGTCCATGTTAAACTGACTTGCTATTTCAGTAGCTAATTCCTCAATGTTTTTACACGAAAAAGGATAACTCATAAATGATGCGATATTTGCCAATTTACTGAAATCATAAAAACGTATTTCGAATTGACCCAAAATATTTGATAATTCTGCCTTATAAATATCATAATTCAACTGAGGAATCCTTGCTTTCAAAGACGAAAAATTTTTCAGATCCTTTCATTTCAGTTGATCTATCATAAGTTGCAATTTACTTTTGAATGCGTTTATTGCGCTAATCATCTCAATAATAGTTTTTCCTTTACCTTGAAGCTCCAAATTAATGGTGTTTAAATGCATTGTGATGTCTGTCAAAAATGCCAAATCAGTCAGCCATTTTCCGTTTTTCAGCATCTGAATGTCATCACCTCTTTCGTCCAAAAAAGCTGTTATTTCAGGCAATAATTCTTGAAACCTATCTAGGAATTTTCCGCGACTCAACCACCTGACGTCCGTGTGAAGAACTAAATCAGTGTGTTCAGCTGACTCACTATCTTCCAACTGCAATTTAAAGAGCCGTCGTTGCAAGCTACGTGCACGGATAGAATTCACAATTTTTATTGCAATGCCCATAATCTCCTCCATGTTTAGAACTTTTGAACACAAAACTTGTTGATGTATAATGCAATGGAAGGAGAAAAATGAAGGGAAATCATCATTAGCTCGACACAATGCCACAAAACCGTTTTCGTTTCCAGTCATTGCTGGTGCTCCATCGGTTGTAATGCACACTAGTTTATATATTGGTAGCTTGTAGTTTGTTACAAAATTGAAGGAAACGTCATATATATCTTCGCCACGGGTCTTTCCTTTCAGAGGAATCATTGTCAAAAACTCTTCCTTAGTCGACATGTCACTGAATACCATTCGAATAAAAATACACAGCTGAGCAGTGTCTGTCATATCGGTGGATTCGTCGAACTGTAAAGAAAAGTATGTACATTCCATGATATCATGTTTTAGTTTATCTGCCATGTCCTGACTCATGACTTCAACACGCCTTGTGACAGTCGGACGAGATAACTGAAGTTCTCTAATAGCAATAATCTCTGTTTTATTTTTAAAATCTCCAAATAAAGTCTCACCCGCTTCAATAAATGCTTCCTTCATAACCAGTCCATCATCAAATGGTTTCTTGTGTTTCGTCAATATATGAGATATTTTAAATGACGCGATCGTTGCAGCTTTTGATTGGTTGGCTGGTTTTGTAAACATGGTTTGTTCTTTTTTCAAACAAGTTATCAAATCACGTACTTTTCGTTTTCTAAATTCACTCTGTGACGGAAAATCCTTTTCATAGTTTTTATGAACCATTTTATGATGCCTCTCTAAGTTCCCGCGCTTAGGTATTGCAACTGACGCACGGCAAATGAGACAAATGCACTTATCCCTTATCATACAAAAGAAAAATCGTTATTAAAATGATAAGTTTTGCTTTTCTTCGCCGCACTCATTTTGGACTATTTATTAGTAAACTTTGTATCGATGTATCGCCTTCAAGTTACAACTCAGACTGACTCCTATTCCTGCAGGCGCAACATTTATATCGGCGCGAACGAAGTCTCGAATGTTCCCGTCAAACACGCCGCCCGAAGTTTCTAGAAAAATCGGCGGGAATCAAAAACGCGGCTTTTCTTTGACAAGTACCGCGCGTTCCTTTGATAAAGCTGCCTTTTGCCGCTAGCAGGGGGTTATTACTATAAAAGAAAGTGATGAGGGGGTTATTCTGGCCTAATTGTGGATCGAATAAATTTTAGTAGTTTATTCATTACATTTTGTTTTAGTTACCTAAAACAAAATCTGTGAATAGTTCTATATCGGAATTTTTTTCTCGAGATCGACTCAAAAAGCACTCACGATCGACCGTTTGAGCACCCCTGCTCTATATCATATAATGGGACCGGCCAGACAAAACATTTTATTACTTATAGGCGCAGGGCGAGTGGTAATTGTCTTTGAAGCAGTATATTTTTCAACTTAAGAAAGGTATCCAATCCGCAGTTTAACCTCCCCATCACAATCCCATTTTTCGTTGACGACAGAGCCAAGATATTTGAATTTAGTAACTCTCTCAATCTGTTGATCCTTTATAAAGAGAAATGCATCCCCTTTGAAGTGTCTACTAATCACCATCATTTTGGTTTTCCCAATATTTATACGTACTCCTCGCCAGTATAATTTAGCTTATTGATTAGAATTTGCAGATCTTTCATGTTATTGACAACTATTGCGGTATCGTTTGCTAACGAATATTATTTATAGGGTCGAATCGAATTAACGTGTTAAAAAATCATTTTTACTTTTGAAGATTCTTGCTGAACGTCCTCCAAGAATTGGAAGAATGTTATTAAAATTTGCATCTTTGAGAAAAATTTAATACTAAAAACCTTTTGAACCTTTGGTGCTACGGCACGAGTAAGAACCTTTTTTAAAAAGTCTAAAAACTTTCTTTGCGTGACTATTTTTAAAGAGTTAAGGGGTTACATACACGTAGGCGCTGTAAAAAGTATGTATATTAAAAAAAAAATAAAGGTTATTAAGTGAATAATACAAAAGAATGGCGATTATGTATTTTTATTGTACTTTATAAGAATTTTTTTTTTTAAATGTTTTAAATGTGAACGTTATTTTTTATCGGTTTAAATAGACCACTGATGAAAACTATATCGCCTTCTTGTCTGTAGGATAACTTCACAAGAAATAATCCAATATGCTAAAATAAAAATTAATCTTGTAAAATAATGTATTAGTTTCACTCAATGATTCTAGAGTTATTATTTGCTCTATGAATTTGTAATCCAATCAAAATTAAAACTTTTACACAGTTTACCTAGTCTTAAGCTAAATAACTAGTTAAAAAAAAAGTTTAAAAAATAAAAGAATAAAAATAATAAAAAAAATAAAAAAATAAAAAAGGGAGAGAAAAAAAATAAAAAGAGGAAAGGAAAGAAAAAATATATACATATATAGAAAAGAGGAAAAGAAATGATAAAAATAAATAGTCAGAAAATAAAGTAGTTTTAAGACGAAATAAATGTAAATCTGTTTGTAAAAGGATAAAGAGAGATGCTGGCTATTGGTATACACCAATGCCATGAAACACACACACACACACATACACAATGTAGTAATTAAAAATTGTCGAAGGGGTTTTTTTTCCAAAAATGAAATTTACAGTGTTAGTATGCAATTTTTGACCAAAAAATTTATGTTTATTTATATATTGTCTGTTAGAAAAATTAAAACACCTCTCGACACTTCGTAGAAAAAATAATTATTAAGATTAAAAAAAAAATAATAAAAAATATTAAAAATTGACTAATATTGCAGACAGTGTCTGAAAACAGGTAGCGGTCCCAATCCGATGCCAGATCACATTTAATGCTATAACTTTGTAATGGAATGGAATTTTCTTAACATTTTTTTTAACAATTTTAGAAGTATAGAGAATAAAAATTCGTAAAAAAAAATCGAATTTTTAAAAATTCGAGGTGTATGTAATCCCTTTACCTGTATAAAAGTAATTCTTGCTAATTAAATACATTTATGCTTGAACGGTTGAATATACTTTTCTGGATGTAGATCTTGCAGGATATTAAGCATTGAACGTTTTACAAATATAATAATAACATACACTTTCAGACCCCGCACTTGGTGAATTACTCAGAAGATGATCTTGAGTAAATTTTTAAAAATAGAAGCGACTTTCTCGCGTAGAAAAATACAATTTATACTCATTTGTATATTATTAGATTAGATATTATTATATTATTTTTATACTAATATATGTTTTTAACTTGTTATTGGTACTAACTTTCCACCTGATATTTTATAATATACTATATTGGGCAACAACGAAAATTAAACTCAAAATGTTGATTTATAATTAAATTGAATATTTACAATCACAATTTTTTTTACTCCATCTGAGATCATATTTCATTAAATTGTGTTACAATTTAAATATGCATGTAGTAAAAAAAGTGAGCATTAGATATTTCAGCTTTGTCTAGAAACCGCACGTACTCTGCGAATATGACTCTGAAACATATGTGAGAAGTGTAAGCCGTCCGTAGAGCAACACGAAAACAAAAGCTTATGAAAGTTGGAATTCCGTGCCGTAATAACGTACTTTGGAAGAAAGAGAAAAGGTATTAATGAAATTCAAGATAACTTATATACGAAAGATTTTAAGCGTTATACGAAAGCCTTGTCTCTCTCAAAAAAAAGGACAAGAGTTAACTGAAAATGGTGGACATCCTAGTCCACGTTATACAGTAGTCACTGAAGAAATTATTACAAGAATAAAGCAATTAGCGACTTAAGATCATAGACTTCGTGTACGGTAGATATAAGACGAAGTGAAACTTACACAGGTCAACATTTGATCTAAAAAAAAACACTTGGAGCGGTATGGTCCTTCGTCACATCAGATTCAAGGTCATTTGAAGGTCAAATAGAGAAAAAAAACCGTAGGAAAAATCTGAAAAAATTCATGCGTATGTTTTTGAGGTCCCTGAGTCCGAATCCGTAGTTTGTCTGACCTTACGCCTTTTCCCAGAGGTCATTTGAAGGTCAAATAGAGAAAAAACCGTAGGAAAAATCTGAAAAATTTCATGCGTATGTTCTTGAGGTCCTTGAGTCCGAATCCGTAGTTTGTTTGACCTTACGCCTTTTCCCAGAGGTCATTTGAAGGTCAAATAGAGAAAAAATCATGGAAAAAATCTGAAAAAATTCATCTATTATTTTTTCAGATCATTCAGTTCAAATCCTGCATGATCTTATGCTCAAAAGATATACGGTGGTCATTTTAAGTATCTTTGTATATATATTTGGAGTTTTACTTCGACGATAAAATGCTTTTTCATTCCTCGCGAAATTATTTATTCTCTTCTTTTTTATAAATTTAGCTCAGTCTCGCTTTAAACTCCAGTATTAAGGTGTAGTTGCACCCAGGGCACCTCCACCTCCACTATCCGGCGAAGTCCCTGGATTACGGCGTTTATGCCGTCATGGCAACTACTCCTAAAAAAATTACGAGACAGGGTCCCGGAAACCCAGAATCGGCGGCTGGTCAGGGTGGGAAAGCGGGCCCGCAGGCGTCGCCATCATGCGACCGTAGCTCTACATTGGTGGGAAACTTGGCGTCTGTATAGTCAAATGCTACAAGAAATTCGTCATGTTCCATTAAACTCGACAATTTTTTGTGTTTTTTTTTTGTGGGGAGTATATTTCACAAAAGAAATTCATGTTTTCAGATTCGTTAAAAATAAAATATCACCAAATTATCATATTGATACAAGCTCATTGGATAACTCTTACACACCAAAATCTATATGTCATAAATGCCGCAATGTTCTATATAGAATTAACAACCAGGTATTTTCTCGGCTAATGATATGGAGACCCCCAACAGACCATACCACCGACTGTTACTTCTGCTTAACAAATTTGAAAGGGTACAACCGAAAGAATAAGGATTCTATTTCATATGCACGTGTAAAATCTGTGACTTTACCAGTTCTTATTGAAACAAATTCTGATCATATCATGGAAATTAATGAATTGGGACAAGAAGTGGTAACTGATGAAGATATGCCAGATGAAACATTCGAACACGAAGAAAGAGAAAATTTCAGCACAGAAGAATCAGATGTTGAGGAAAATTATATATCGGAAGACGAAACATTTAATCAAAACGAATTAAGTGATCTGTGCAGAGACTTGGACTCTCGAAAGATAGATCAGAGCTTTTAGCATCTAGGCTAAAAGAAAAAAATTGTCTATCCACAGGAACAAAAATTTCTGTCTATCGTTCGAGAGAACGTCCATTCAGAAAATATTTTACTAAAATGAATAATCTAGTCTATTGCCATAATATTGAAGGGTTAGTGCAAGAATACGGTATAGATACACAGCAAGTGATTGGCGACTGTTTATAGATTCTTCAAAAAGAAGCTTAAAAGCTATCTTGTTACATAATGGAAATATTTATGTCCCTTTACCAGTCGCTCATTCTGTTGTATTAGATGAAGAATACCATAATTTTGAGTTGCTATTGCAAAAATTGAATTACGATCAAAACCAGTGGGAACTTTGTGAGGACTTAAAGATATTTACAATATTACTGGGACAGCAATCTGGAAACACTTCTTATCCGTGCTTTATTTGTGAGTGGAATAGTCGGGCTCGAGATGAGCATTATGTGAGGAAAGACTGGCCGTTGGGACAAGAATTAATTCCAGGTGAAAAAAAACATCATAGGTCCAAGTTTGATATCAACCAATAAGGTCCTACTTCCACCTTTGCATATCAAACTAGGTATTGCAAAGCAACTTGTCAAGGCCATGAGCCGAAACGAAAGTCCTGCTTTCATGCATATTTTTAAAGTGCTACCTAATCTTTCTGAAGCTAAAATGAAAGAGGGCATATTTACTGGACCACAAATAAGAGACCTCGTAAAAAATGATGCATTTGAGAGGAAAATGAATGCCAAAGAAAAAGCAGCATGGCAAAGTT
The DNA here is from genome assembly GCA_019049505.1 of Pachyrhynchus sulphureomaculatus. Classification (NCBI taxonomy): domain Eukaryota; kingdom Metazoa; phylum Arthropoda; class Insecta; order Coleoptera; family Curculionidae; genus Pachyrhynchus; species Pachyrhynchus sulphureomaculatus. The sequence continues at coordinate 73,011,035 of CM032446.1, forward strand.
TTAGAGAGGTGACGACTAAATTTCTTGGAAATCATAAAGACCCTAATTACAAAAATATTGTTGGAAATTTAGTACAAAATTATAAAGAAATGGGGTGTTTAATGAGTCTGAAACTGCATTTTCTCCATTCACACCTTGACTGGTTCCCTAAAAATCTCGGAGATTTTAGCGAAGAACATGGAGAAAAGATGCACCAAGACTTGAGTGAATTTGAAAAAAGGTATCAAGGTGTTTGGGGGATAAACATGTTGGCAGATTATTGCTGGAGCCTGAAGCGAGAATCAAATAAATCTCTAATAAAGGAAAAGCAAGTCGAAGATCATTTCACGAGAAACGAAAGCGTTCTCGTTTAGAGTAGTACTTCAAACATGCTTTGATAAATTCTAAAAGAAGCAAACTCTTATGCTTAATTCATATTAAATACTGACTGCGCGATTTCGAAAATCTACTTGGACACTCGAGACTCTTTACGAAGTATGAGCCGAATCATTTTTAGTAGTTAACTTACGCATTGAGGTATTATATAAGACACGGTTCAGCCGATACCTAAAAAAGGTAAGAAGTCCCTGCCAAATAACTACCGACCAGTTGCACTGCTTTCAATAATATCGAAAGTCATGGAAAAGGTTATCAATGAGCATCTTCTAAAATATCTTGAACGATTCAATATTATTAGCGATCACCAATATGGTTTTCGTAAACATAGATCAACAGGAGATCTTCTGACTTATGTAACACATGTTTGGAACAACGCAATTGAGCACTTTGGAGAATCTCGAGCGGTTGCTCTTGACATATCCAAGGCATTCGACCGTGTTTGGCACGATGGACTGTTGGCTAAGTTGCGCTCTTATGGTATGTCTGAAAGGTTCTGTTTGTGGCTCTCATGTTTCCTCAGAGAGCGTTCTTTACGAGTGGCGGTCGACGGATTTCTTTCTAACACCCTCACTATCAACGCCGGTGTGCCCCAGGGCTCCATACTGTCTCCTACTTCTTTCTCATTTACATTAACGATCTGCTGGAAAAGACCGGGAATCCAATCTATAGCTTTGCAGATGACAGTACGCTTGTCTCTTCATTCACCTTGAACGCTCGGACATCGGCTGCTCAGGCGAATATCCGCAGACAGCAGGAGGTCGTTCAACTTAACAAAGACCTGGAAGAAATTCTATCTTGGGGTGACAGTAACCAAGTGGAATTTAACGCTACAAAAACCCAAGCGGCAGTTTTTTCTAAAAAAGTTAACGTTGCTGAACCCGACATAGTTATGTCGGGGCACTCCATTCCCCTAGCATCGTCGCTCATTTGTTGGGCGTTAGTTTGGGAGCAAATATGTCTTGGCATGAACATGTTGCAGGCATAGCAAGGAGAGCTTCTCAAAAATTGGGAATATTATTTAGAACCAGAAAGCTTTACACACCACAGCAACTGTTAATTCTTTACAAAGCCCAAATTCGACCAACTATGGAATACTGCTCCCACGTTTGGGGCTCCGCTCCCAAACATACACTGCATTTGTTGGATTCTGTTCAGAGAAGAGCGGTCCGTCTGATTGGGGACCCGGAATTGACCGGCGGCCTTGATTCGCTGGAACATCGAAGAACGGTTGGCGACTTGAGTCTGTTCTACAAGTATTTTCATGGAAAGTGTTCGAAGGATGTAGCCCGCTTAATTCCTCCCAAAGCGGTGCATGTTAGAAATACACGTCGCGCTGGTGCTTCGCATCCGTATGAGGTTCAGCTTGTTACTCCGCGTACGACGCTTTTCAAGCAATCTTTTATATGGAGAACATCATCCCTTTGGAATAATTTACCCAGCGCTGTGTTTCCCACCGAGTACAATTTACAGCGACTCAAGAACAACGTGAATCGTTTTTTCCCGCACTCGTGCCGCTCCTGGAGCGTTTTAGGGACTTCCCTGCAGCACGTGTGCTAGACCAATAAAAAAAAAAAAAAAAAAAAAAAAAAAATATGAGAGTATAAGTAGATATAAGGATTACTGTACAAGTAAGTTATTTGGTTCAAAGGTATTGGGTATTAGAGTTTCTTTGTCGACAAGGATTAAGTATTGAAGTATACAGATTAAGGGTTACTTGATAACAAGGTTGTTCGACATTAGAATTATTAATTTGAAATGTATTGGGAATTGAGTTATAAAACGAAATTTAAACATAACATAGCGCACAATGTTTCATTTATACCTCAAGAAACACAGTCGGGCTGGACTTTAAATTTACTACATATATGGAACGAACATCGAGAGTACAAAAATTAGGTCAAATTTTTTTTTTTAGATTTTAAAAGTCTATATCACAGTCACAAAACTAGTCAAAATATTTGTATAGTCTATTTTTGATATGAACAATATTTTAAGTTTTACTAATAAATACCTTTAAACAGTATTAAAACATTTGCTTGCATCAGTCTACCTGCCATTATTTAGCTTATATTTCACATATTAATGTCCTTGTAATGACCGAGCAGCATAAAAGACATTTTTGATTGTGATATATTAACGTAAATGTAAAATGATATCTATAAGATATAATCAATAAAAATGTACCGTAAATTATGTATGTTTCGCAAGTGTACGATAAAACAAAATTAAATTTAACAACGCAAAATGACCATACATACGAGGCATGTTTTTTAAGTAAGTACCGTTTTGCGATTCCGCCGCCGCAGCGATACGGTCGGCGTTCCGCGCATGCGCGCTGGTAACCTACATCTCATGTCTACGCACTGACGCCATTACAGTCTGATTCTTCATTGTATACGTTGTTTACTGAGTGTTTAAGATTCCTCCGACAATCGTGAGTCCCGCCGATTGTGAAGTACGGGCTGTTATACGATTTCTTAGTGCTAAAGGCATAAAACCGATCGATATTCATCGTGAGATCTGTGAAGTTTACGGACAAAACATTATGAGTGATGGAATGGTAAGGAAATGGGTGAGAGCATTTAAAGATGGCCGCAGAAATGTGCATGATGAAGAACGGAGTGGGCGTCCTTCGGTCGTTAATGAAGATTTGGTGCCTAAAGTGGACGAAAAGGTGAGAGAAAACAGACGCTTTACAATTTCATCATTGTGCGACTGCTTTCCTCAATATTCTCGTAGTGTTTTGTATCGCATTGTGACATTTGTGATACAGTGGTTAACAAGTCAGGCGGCAGAATTTTATGAGGAGGGTATTCAAAAACTGGTGCCACGTTATGACAAGTGCCTCAATATTCACGGAAATTATGTAGAAAAGTAGATTAAGGTACAGGCTTTCATGTAAAAATAAAATTATAGCGATATCTTTGCACGTCTTTTTTTAATTCCAAAACGGTACTTACTTAAAAAACATGCCTCGTATTTTTAAAATAAACATAAACTGATGATGAAATGACCTATAATGACCTCTGAAAGGCGGCTTGAGTCAAACAAACTACGGGTTCGGACTCAGGGACCCAAAAACATACGCATGAATTTTTTCAGATTTTTTTTTCCTCGATTTTTTCTCTATTTGACCTTTAAATCACCTCTGGGAAAAGGCGTAAGGTCAAACAAACTACGAATTCGGACTCAGGGACCTCAAAAACATACGCATAAATTTTTTCAGATTTTTCCTACGGTTTTTTTCTCTATTTGACCTTCAAATGACCTTGAATCTGATGTGATGAAGGTTAACCAACTCGCTCATCGTAATCAGCGACCCCAAAAACCCCATAAGGACCATACCGCTCCGAGTGTTTTTTTTAGATCAAATGTTGACCTGTATTATTAAAGAACGTATTGGCGAAATTTTGAATGATCATTCGTACAGTATTTGCTTGACCGCCACCGCCATATGAAAGTTGTCTCGTATTATAACCTCCCATAAAAATTGGATTTACTAGTAGGGTTCTAACTCAAAACAAGAATTAATGCAATGGACAGAAAATGAAGATATTCCACCTTGCAAATTCAACGTTAACGAAAAGTCTCCCTTTCAATTGTCGCAAAGCTCTAAAATAGAAACGACATTCAAAAGTTTTCTTATTCACGACAACACTCTGTCGACACAGCCCAAATGGCTAATTCATGAAGCTGGACAAATTATTAACTTACTCTATAATCCTGACCTAGCATATAGCGACTATTATCAGTTCAGTAATTTGAAAAGATTTTAGGGTCACAGATACACGAATGAAGAAAATATGTCAGCAATACAAAAACTTTTCGCAAGGCAAAACACCAAGTAACTTTTCTGAAGGAATCAAAAAATATATGAAAAAATCATTAGGACAGATAGAGGTTATATTGAAAAACAAACCCGTTTAATTTTTATTATGCGTTTATCTATGTTAAGCCCCCTTTCTGTTAGATACCTTTAATAGATGAGTATTATCATCATATGACATAAATATTTGTGTACTTAATTAAAGAGGTTCAGCTTGATTCGATTAACAACAGAAAAGCTTGGTTAGAAAAAAAAAATAGGGATTCGAAGTTATAAGAGCACCTTCTTAATTTTTAATTATTATTTTATATTTCAGAAATATGTCACTCTCAATATGTAAACTTAATTACGATGGTAAAATTTGAGCAAGTTATTCCGTGTTTTTTTAAACTTACACCGTCACTATTATTTTACTTTTTCTCTCACTTTTAATATTTTCGTTCTTAGAAATGTTTATTGTAGATTCGAATATAAAAAAAAAACATATTATGTTGCTCACAGGTATATTACATAGTATTTGGTGAATCTGCCGTTAGTGAATTTCTTCTCTAGTCTGCTGTACGAAGTACAATGTGTATTTTAATCAATTGTTTGCTATTATCCGCCATTCGTTCCGAACTAGGAGTTATCATTTTTGTATCAATGGGTAAGCGCCGGTGTAGCTAAGGCGTAGAAACGATTTCTATATTTGGCTAGTCAACTAACTGACATCTAGATGTTGTATTTGGCCAAAAAATTAAATTTATAAACATAGTATAAATTTGGCGCATACCAAAAAGGTTAAAACCTATTAAAATTGTGAAATAAAACTTACTTATAGTAAATCCCAAGATATAAGATCTTGCCTTTTTGCTTTTTCAATGGGGCAATAAACGACCCTATCAAGGTTTTGTGCATAATTGCCAGGTATTACGATCAACGTATTTTTTTTTACCTGCTTTGTATACCGCCCTCACTTGCATCTGCAATCATATTGGATCTATTTTTACCTATATATTTACTACCTGGCAACCCGTTTGGAGCCCATTAAGATTCGAAAGATACTTTTTATTATTTTTATTTTTACTTTTACTTACTACTTACAACGTAACGGTTCTATTTTAATTATGTGGCGTCCATGGGAAAATCGCAATAGTGATTATCGCAAGAGAAAACATTTATCACTTGACGCTAAACAAATAGTGAAAAATGTTTACGACAGTTTGGTAAAAAAAAAATTGAATAAATAAAGTGCTTTGCAAGAAACCAGTGAACTAACAAAAACACCAATTTCTACGATTAAGGGTATTGTAGGAAAACCATCACTCAGGAACAGGAAAAAACGGAAAGATTTTCAAATACATCTTGTAGACGATTGTGAAAAAGACGTCATCAGGAGAAAAATATATTCTATGAAGAGCAGTTGGTGCCGACACTAGACAAAATAAAATTAATACTGGTGCAGGACGGGACCAATATACATTGTGGCCGATCAACCCTTTACAGAATTCTCTTAAGAATGGGATTCACGTCCCGAAAAATCAACAAAAGGCAAGTAGTGATGGAGTCACAAAGATTACGAATTCTGCCACATACTTATTTACAAGAAATTAAAAAGTATCGATCAGAGAATTGGCTAATAATTTACCTTGACGAAACATGGTTTGATACCCATGACACTGTGCAAAAAGGGTGGGTTGACAGCAGTACAAAAGGTCAGATTAACACACCTTCAAATAAAGGTAAACGACCATTTTGCATGCTGGATCTGAAAAGGGCTGGGTTGTAAATTGCCTACAATTATCTGCAAAAAACATAAAAGATTCTAGTTTGGACTATCACGAAGACACGATCGCAGAACTTTTTGAAAATTCCTTTTGCAAATGTTCCCGAACAGAGTGTTATAGTTATGGATAATGCAAGTTACCATGGTGGCCTTCTAAATAAGGTTCCTAATGCAGCCAACACCAAATCGGAAATACAGGAATATATGTTAGAAAATTACATTTATTTCGACTTTAGTTATAAAAAAGTGTTCTTTTGGAAGTTTTGAAAGACTATAAATTGAAAAAGAAATATGTTTGTGATAGTATGGCTGAGAAAATCGGGACACACTGTTTTGCGGCTTCCTCCGTATTATTGTGTGTTTAATCCAATTGAACATATTTGGCATTAAGTTAAATCAAAAATAAGGGCACAAAATGTTCTCCTACTTTAAGCGTGTCAGTGGTTGAATTAGTAAAAAAAGTTATAAATGAAAGCTGGAAGAATTCCATTCAGCACATTGTTAAAGTTGAAGATTCATATATTTATGTAAATAATATAAAACCACTGAATTAGGCTTAAGTTAAAATATATTTTTATTTATACAATATGTCCCCTCTTGTAAACCCCATTCATTCAAATTGTATATTTGTACTTCTTATCCATTTGTTTTTATATAAACATCTCCAAAAACACTTATATTTTTATTTATTTTCATTAATGAATAAAATTCTTAAGTCCACCTTTGCAACCTATCATAAACAAAAGGTCAGAATTTTTATATTGCCCACTTAAATCAGGATCTTATATTTTGGGACAGGCTATACGTTCCATCATTAAAACAAATTTTTCCGTTTGATTTTGAAACTAGAGGAGATAAAACTAATTTTCATTTGTTGTCTTACTCTATTTTTTATTTTATTATTTATTTTATTGCTTAGAGATGAATTTGTTTTCATGTTTGCCTTTTTTTGTTAACGTAGAATAAGCATTTTAAAATACAAACAGAATAAAATGGATAAGCTTAATCCCAACTGACAGCTAACACTGTTATTGCTTTATTTAACATTTGCGTTAATTCTATATTCGTGTATATTTCGTTTTTTTTTGGCAGCACTCTTTGTCAGAGACCTATTCGATTTTAGCAAACTCCTTATCTTTTTGGTTACAAATAAAATATACATAACTCATTTATAGTTCCTAACTAGAAAGAAAGAAATAAAACTAAAGAAATATAAACCGTTTATAATTAATACTTAATACCCAAAATACAATACACATAAAATTCAGCAAAATTTTGGAGTCGAAACAAGTCTTGTTCTTAAAAAAAATTAAAACTTAATTTCGAAACATCACATCCACCACAGGAAGCACGTAAATCACCAAATTGCATTATGAATTCAAAAAACCAAAAATGAAATATCAATTAACGCGGTCGCTCAAGTAAACGTCTTATCGCCGCAGCAGAACGGAGTGGGTGAGGCGCGCGTACAGCGTCGTGTCTCTACGATCGGATTTTGAGCACTCGAATGTCATGCGTAGCGATCATGCGTTAATAAGCCAGGGCTACTTGCGCCAATATAAAAATTTTGCTAAATTTTCTATTTGTATATTATATTTTACTTACATTTCTTTGGTTTTTGGTTTACAGTAACATCAGCGAAGATTTCTTTTGCTAATCATATTCTCTTTAATAACCATGTAGATACTAACTTTTAAGATTAAAGAACGGTATTATTTCGTACTTTTTGTCACTTTCTTGGACTCGCCTATTTATTAATATATTTTTTTTATTTTAGTTTTTCATATTTACTTAATAATCCCTAGTATTCTCTACTAACTGTAAACAAATAGTGATGAATAAGTAATTTACTGTGAAAATTGTCATGCAAATTCAAATAAAAAGTATTGTTTTTTGATATTGTTCATGAAAAAAAGTTTAAACATATTTGTATAGTTATGAAGAAGTTAGTTAGTTAAAAAAAACTGTAAAAAGCTAAATTTCAAGGTGATACCTAAAAGTTTCTCTTGCATTTTCAGGAGCACCCTATTCAACATTATTAGCAATTTCTACGTTTCTCTTAGTAGAATTATAAAATTGAATTCTTTAATGTTATGTAGAACAGGTAGGTGTTTGAGAAAGTTTCAAGTAAAGTTTGGAAAGAGAACTTTGAGATCTGCAAAAATTTCATTATAACCAAAAAAATAACTTTTAATTGGCGCAAGAGTCATTTTATAGAAGTTTTTTTAAAAAGTAACTTAATAAAGTGGAATGTATAACGCAAATTGCACTATGAAAATAAAGATATTTGGCTTAAAAATTTATTATTATTATTATCGCTATATGAACAAGCCTGAAGATTTATAAGATTATACGCATATGAAAGTATTGTAACAAAACAGTAAAAGTTTGATACGTTCTTGAAACAAAAGAAGTTAACTGGAACTATTTTGAAAACCTTCATTCAGTAGAGAACATAAATAATTTCTATTCATTGCAGGTTATTTTTAGATTAAAAATTGCGATGTTGAAATTCAGATACTTTACATCTCTCGTGGGGGAATACCACTCCCGGTACGTTCTACCTGTCGTAGAAGGCAACTAAAAGAGCAACTTAAATGGTAGATGCCCAGATTCCACCAGGAATTGCCCGGTATGATACCAACGCATGGGCTTAGGCTGCCTGAGGTTGCTTAACATTTCGTGGCTGTGGCGATGTCCCCGGATTCCGGGACCAAATAGCACGATGATCTCCGAGTCAAAAAATTCCAGAGGTAAAATAGCCCCTATCTGGGGAGTAGCCAACATGCAAAGATCACAAATTTAAAATAGATTTTTGTAACATATGAAGTTTAAACTCGAACATAATTTCAAAGCACCAACAGCTGCAATCAAATAAACCTCATGAACTCGCTCTCTATTAAACCCAGATCAGTTCATCTACCAGCTTTGTCAACTTTCTCTATCTTGGGTACGATTTTCCTACCCGGTTTACACGTAACTTTGGAATCTGTCTTTTTATCAGAGGCCTCTTGCTTCCTGAAGCCCCGAAATGTTGATGTTATGTGGTTAAAAATAACGACCCAACAAACTACAAGGTTTATCTGCTACCTCTATCGACCACCAAATGATACTAACTTTAGTACACTTTCCGCTTCTCTTGCACACACCATCGATCATTATCATTCAGGGCGACATTAATGTCCTCTACATCAACTGGCTTAAGTATTCAAATATGACGGACGAACAAGGTCGTGACGCTGAATCATTCTCAATCAGTTGTGGCTTTACTCAGCTTATCGATAAACTAACACGGATCCCTGATCGAGACGGCAAGTTCACTAGTCTTCTTATCTTGTTTTTAACCACTAATCCAGAGATTTACGCTGTCACCACAAATCAGTCGTTAGGTTCTTCCGACTATAAACTACTTTCGTCATCAAGTATCCTACCGATCAATGACAAAGAGGCGTCTAAACTGCACAAGATTTGGCATTACAAATCTCCTAAATGGGAAGAACTAATGGAATTTTTTCGAACTTTCTCTTGGTTGGAGATTTGTTTTAGATTCGCCGACACATTTGACTATGCCAAAGAGGTTTCCGATGTCAGTTCGGCTGGTATGGAAGCTTACATCTATTTTTCGAAAAAATGCTGATTCCACGGCAAGCCTTGATTTGAGCGAAAATGCAAAGCAGTTGTTGCTTCTAAACATTTTGCCTATCGACAATGGCATGAAAATCATAAAGTCATAAATCTAAACATCATTGTTCGTACCCGGAACAGATACAAAGAAATTTCCGAAAGACCCAGGAGTCACACAATGAAACAATTAAAAACAAACTTCTTGCCTGTCCCAACAATTTAAGGTTTTTGGTCAGCAGCTAAATCCACTATACCCCCACTCACATGGCCAGATATTGCAACAACACCAGTTAAGAAAGCCAACTTGTTAGATGAACTTTTCATACTTCACATTCTACTGTCCATTTTAAAGGGAAAACACCACCAACTATTTCCATAGTGTAGGCAAAGATACCCAATATTGTCTTCAGACAGCGGATCATAAAACGTATTTTAATGAAGTTAGACACCAAAAAGCTTCTGGCGCTGACAGAATATCTGCCATAGTACTCAAAAAAGCGCTAAAGAACTAACACTAGTTTTTTGTAGACTTTTCAATCTATCCTACAGAAAAGGACTTTTCATTTTTGCTGAAAATCCGCTTCATTTCAGCCTATACCCACAAAGGTAAGAAGGTTTTGCCAAACAACTACCAACCACTCGCACTGCTTTCAATAATATCGACAATCATAAAAAAGGCTATCAATAAGCATCTTCTAAAATATTTAGAAGGATCAAATATTCTTAGCGACCATCAATATGGCAAAGATCAACAGAAGATCTTCTAACCTATGTAACTCATATTTGAAACAACGCAATTGCGCACTTCGGAGAATCTCGATCGGATGCACTTGATATATCCGAGGTATTCGACTGTGTTTCGTACGTTGGATTGTTAACTAAGCTACGTTCTTAGGGTATGTCTAGAAAGTTCTTTTTATGGTTCTCGTGCTTCCTCAGGGAGGATTCTTTATAAGTGGCAGTTCACGAATTTCTTTCTAACACCTCCACTATCAACGCCGGTGTAGCCTAACGCTCTATACTGTCTCCTACCCTCTTTCTCATCTACATTAAAGATCTGCTGGAAAGAACAAGAAATCCAATCTACAGCTTTGCAAATGATGTATGCTTATGTCTTCATTGACTCTTTGAACGCTTGAACATCGGCTACTCGTGCAAATATCAGTAGACAGCAGGAGATCGTTCAACTTAACGAAGATCTGGAAGAAATCCTATCTTGGGGTGAGAGTAGTCAAGTAGAATTTAACGCTGCAAAAACCCGGGCGGCAGTTTTTTTCTAAAAAAGTTAACGTTGCAGAACCCGCCATAGTTAAGTCGGGGCACTCTATTCCTCTAGCATCGTCACTCAAACGGGCGGGGCAAATAGGTCTTAGTATAAACATGTAGCAAAGAGAGTTTCTCAAAAACTGGGAATATTATTTCGAACTAGAAAGCTTTACACTCCACAACTCTTAATTCTGTACAAAGCTCAAATTTGACCAACAGTAGAATACTGCTCCCATGTTTGGGGCTCTGCTCCCAGACATACACTGCATTTGTTGGATTCTATTCAGAAGAGAGCTGTTCGCCTGATTGTAAACCTAGAACTGACCAGCAACCCTTGGAACATCGAAGTTTGGCGGCTTATTTATTCTATAAATATTTTCATGGAAAGTGTTCGATGGATGTAGCCCGCTTAATTCCTTCCAAAGTGGTGCATGCTAGTAATACACGTTACGTTAATACGTCACATCCGTATGCACTACAGCTTGTCACTTGTCGTACAACCCTTTTCAAGCAGTCTTTTATATGAAGAGGTTCTCATTCCTTTGGAATGAATTGCCCAAGACTGTTTTCCACCGAGTACCATTTACAGCAGTTCAAGGCCAATGTGAATCGCTTTTTCTGCACACATATCGCTCCTGTAGCGCTTTAGGGATTTCCCTGTAGTACGTGTGCTATGCCCGTAAAAAAGTGATAATAATATAAAAATTTCATTATTAGCTTATTTAAAAATAAATTTAATAAACTTAATCAAAATTTGTTTTGAATAAAAAAAACTATATTTTACCAATATGAAAACCCTAGAGAGAATAAAGCTCATACATATGTATATTTTAATTAGTTGTTATTAAGTAACATCAAATGAGCCCTATGCTCTCTAAAATATAATAACCGACCAAGTGCAAGTCGGCCTTAGGCAATTATGTTCTGTATTTTTTTTTCACTTCTAATTTCACTCCCTAAAACTAACCCCTTAAGTCAAAATTTAACATTCTCTGATGAGGCCATTAATTCCTATATTAGTGCCAAATTTCAACTTTCTATGTCAAATAGTGTCAGAGAAAATCGGTGTAAGAGACGAACAGACAGACGGAGAGACAGACGGACCGACAGATACCGAAGTGATCTTAAAGGTTAGGTTTTGTCTTAACATTTCAATTTTTTTATTATTTTTCATTTGGCAAACGGCATTAACATAGTAACAGTAATAATAAAAATAATAACACAAGATATAAAATTGATAGCGAAAATCAGTTTAAAAAAAACCACTGAAATTTTACTGAATACAATCTTGTTGTTCATTCCACTGAATTTCCAAGAAGGGTGACAGAATTACCTATATTAGTTGGGAAAGTGTTGAATAAACCAAATCTGTGTATTATTTCAAGAAATGACTATGAATACGGCCCTAAGTAGAGAAGAAAGCCAATTGCGATCAACCAATTAATTTTTAACATTCCGAAACACTGACGTATAATTTTTAAACTCTATTTTACAAATAGTGCATTCGAACATCGTAAATTTTTGGTCAATTAACGACGTGTTCAAAAACCAAAAAATCACGAATTCGAACGTAGCTGAATGATTGAATGAGTCGAGAAGTACACATTGGGGACTTCGATGATGAATGACGTCGTTTGAGGGGTTTCCACTTGTTTCATACGTCATTCTAAATTTTCCCTTACTTTGATTAAATTCTTGTGATAAATCTAGAATAGAATATCTAGTAGTCGGTGACATATGATGTCGTAAATTATCTACTCTAAATTCGGGAACATTGTTTAGTAACATATCGTTGCTGTTATTTTCCAAATGTTTTTCTACATTTTTTCTAAACCGTTAATAATTTTGCAGGGAATGTTTGTCAGAGGTATTTGCAAATGGAAACCTCTTTAACACAGACGTAGATATTCTGTAGAGTTTTTTTAGTCTTTTTGAATATGGAAATCTTCATTTTTTCAGATGAAAATGGATCAGTGGCTGACACAATCAGCGACCGGCCAATTGAGATCTCAGAGTTCATGAAAATGTGTGAACAACGAAGAAAATTTCCAGTCCTTTATAAATTAGAGTTTGAGGTATGTATAATTTCTTGTTATTTTGTCCTATTTGAATTAACATTTTGCATCGTCATCATGCTATAATAGTTTTATATACAGGATGTCTTATTAGTGAAAATAGAAAGTTGTAGTTTTCACAATAATATTTTTGATGGTTTGAAAGATGCCACCAATAGTTTTTGATTACCTTAAGTTAAAGAGCAAAACTAAATGTTTTTGATCTCTAAATCTGGTGTTTACCCTATCTTGAAACTTTATTTATGTTGTGTTTATTTTAAAGTTTTTTTAGTATAAGTTGAAATTTTGATATAATAGAAAAAGTTCAAAGAAGAAATAGTGACCGTAAAATTAGCCTATTTTTGCAACCTCCATAACTTTGGGACAAAAAAAGCTAACTTAAAGTCATAAATTAAAGCTAATTAAAAATCTAGAAGGAGATATTTTTCAATTTTTTTATTTATGGGTAACTACCCCATATTCTGAGCGTTAAAAGGGTGAAAATGAATAAATTTTTAACAGAAAATAAAAAAAAAAATATTTATGATGTATAATTTAAGAAAATAGATCACTTCATTATTTACATATTCTCTACCCAATACCGTATAGTCAACAGCTTCTAAAAGAGAGTTGCAATTAATAGAGGATCCTGCCATACTCACAAACATGATTCCGAAGACTGGGAAAAAGTACAAAGAAATAAGCAAAATAATCAAAATGCCATTCTTGTTACAACCCCCCTGTTAGAGGGTGATTTTTAATTTATTATACGGTATTGGGTTGGAAATATGAAAAAACTTGAAATTCTTGACCTATTTTCATCACTTCATCAATATTTTTTTTAATTTCTGATAAAACTTATTTATTTTAACACTTTTAACTCTCAAAATAGGAGTATAACTTCCAACTAAATAAAAAAATTGGAAAATATATCCTTCTAGATTTTTAATTAGCTTTAATTTAAGACGTTTTACGTTAAGTTTGCTTTTTTTTCGTCACCGAGTTATGAAGGTTGCAAAAAGGGCAAAAATTCACACTTTTGCGTAATTCTTTCATTATATTACTGAATTGGAGGCAAAAAGAAGATTTGTACTTTTACAATAAGGCTGAAAATAACACGTAGGCTGAAAAGTTTTTGCTCTGACACATAGATGTCGCCCTTTTCAAAAAAATCCATAAGATTTTTAAGAAGTACCAACCTTCAAACGATACGTGTCAAAATTTCATGACATTTTGACGATTAGTTTACAAGTTACAGTGGTTTTAGTCACGCTACTTTTGATATTTTCAAAAACAATTAAAAAAATCAAATTTCGTGTATTGATTAAACACTATTTTTTGATGGGAAAAAATACCGTTCAAGCAAAGCAATGGCTTGATAAGTCTTACGAGGACTCTGCTGCTGGAAAATCACTCATCATTTACTGGTATGCTGAATTTAAACGCGGTCGTACAGATACAAATGATGCTGAACGCTGTGACGCCCAAATGAGGTGGTTACATCGGAAAACATCAAAGAAATTCCACAAAATTGTTTTGGATGAACGTAAAGTGAAATTGCGTGAAATAGCTGACATCGTAAAGACAAAAAAAGAACGTGTTGGTTATATTTTGCATGAACATTTGGTATGAGAAAGCTCTGTTCGAAATGGGTACCGTGTTTGCTCACACAAAAACAACAACGTGTTGATGATTTTGAGCGCCCTTTGGACCTGTTTAAGCGCAATAAAAAGTATTTTTTCATATGATATGTGACAATGGATGAAACATGAATCCACCACTATACAAATTGACAGTCAGCTGAGTGGATAGCAGCCGGTGAAAGCTACCCGAAGCGACCAAAGACACAACAGTCGGCTGGGAAGGTTTTGGCCTCTGTATGTTGGGATGGGCATGGAATAATTTTCCTCGACGATGCTGAGAAGGAAAAAACCATCAATAGCGAGTATTATATAAAGTTATTAATGTATTTGAAGGCAGAAATCGCAAAGAAAAGGCCCCAAATGAACAAGAAAAAAGTGCTCTTTCATCAAGACATTGCACCGTGTCACAAGTCAATGGTTTCGATGGCAAAATTGCATGAATTCAAGTTTGAATTGCTGCCTCATCCATCGTATTCTCCTGATTTGCCCCCAGCGACTATTATCTATTCGCAGATCTCAAAAATGCTCGCGCGAAGAGATTTCGCACCAATGAAGAAGTTATTGCCGAAACTGAGGCCTATTTTGAAGGCAAAGAAAAATCCTTCTGCAAGAAAGGTATAAAAATGTTATCAAAGTGACTGATTGTATCACTTTTGAAGGAGACTATATTGATGAATAAAGTCGAATTTTGCAAAAAAAAAAATGTATTTTAAGTCGTTAGACCAAAAACTTTTCAGCCTACGTGTTATTAGCGAAACGGGAAGTAATTGTCTTAGTCAAAAAAGTAAAAGATTATGGTATAAAATAATCAGTGGATAAATACACTTCGCAAGAAAACAGTTTTGGTAAAAGTGATATTAAAATTTCTTGGTAAAACATAATTTCATAAGGTGTAGCAATAATTTTTTTATCAGATCCAAGTTATTCTATAACTCATAAATAATTCTCGCACCATAAAATTACAAAAAAGTTTCAACATTTTTCATATATCTCCACGGCACTTGGTGGACTTGTTTTGCAAATTCTTTTAATACTCAATCGTTCTTAATATATTTCAATGTTATTCGCGGAGCGATCCAGATGTTCCCCGACTAACGCTATATAGCAAGAACGAGAAATAATATTGACTCGCGGCAAAAAGTAGTAGTAGGTATGCAAATTTTCGAGTAGTTTTTTCTATTTAAGGCTGCCGAATTTCGGTGGAAGACGACTGCAACCATGTTTAAAATCAGGGCTAAAGTTCAACAAATCATTAGCGAAGACCATCGTCGAATAATTCTGAGCATATCTAATGAACGTTTTTTATTGGTTAGAAAACAACCTTGGAGCAAGAAGAATTTCCTCCGGCATTAGAACTACGCACCGGCCTATAGTTCGTTTTGTATGTAACAGTTTTTGACAAAGAATTCTATAACTGTCATTTGCCACCTCCCGGATTCAACTGATTTGACTGGGAACTCGTGGATTGCACCACGTACATTTGTAAGAACGATTTAATTATCCTTAAACTTAGGTTGTTTCAATTGACTTATTATTTTAAAATTTAAATACTAAATTATGATGGTAAATAATATTAATATTAAATATTTCTCGTAAATGAAGCAAGAAATATCGTCAATTTTACTCCAGTTAGAAAATACTTAGCAGTACTTTTATTAAGAAAACTGCAACTCCGTATCTGCTAAAACTAAAGGAAATATCACACTAATAGAACATAAATATATTGTTATGTTAAAAATTTCCATCTTTCTTTGTTTTAAAACCTCATTCTTTTACCAAAAAAAAATTCCAAGTAGGTCTGTAGGAGACAAAAGTAATTTCCACTCCTTAATATTTTTTACTACATTCAAACTCCAGACAACTTCAACTAAGCTCTTATTTCGCAGAGCGCCGCAAATCTTCTTTGTGATAACTTTATCTGTTATATACACAATGAAAAACACATAAACACATAAAGACCGCAAAATGAACCTATCAAGTCGGTCTTCTATTTTATATTAAGTATTAATATAGGGAACACCCTAAAAAGTACAACTTTAAAATATTCATAGTAAAAAACAAATTAATATAAGGGGTGTGAATTAGTTTTGAGGGATTTCTAAGAAAGGGCGTAACTTGTATTATATCGCATCGGGGCACACTGTTGCTATATTCATGGTGAAGCACCATCATTAGACTTTAATTTCACTGGTAAACAAAATTATAACTTTGTCGTGTCACATGGACTTTTATGATATTTTTTTACTTTAATAGGTGGTTGGCAGTAAAAACTTCAAAATTTCCAACAACATTCTTAAAAGATTTCCATGCTGGTTTTTCTAAATCGCTCAATTTTTCTTCGAATACCAGATCTTTTATTAATTCCCTGATTTGAGGTCCTACGAGAATACCTTCTTTTATCTTTGCATTACTGATTTTGCGTAATTTTTTTTTTAGATACAAAAATCCACTCCCACTGCAATCTATTGCCTTTACAAAATTTTTGATCAGGCCTAATTTGATATGCAATGGTGGAAGGGGTAAATACTTCACATTTTTTTGTCCAGGAATTAAGGATGCACGCGTAGGCCATTTTTTTATGATAGTGGATCTCCACTCCCACTGACGTCATTATCTATTGCCTTTACAAAAGTTTTAAGATGCCTCCGATCAGGCCTTGTGAATTTGATTTCTTGCAAAGGCGTGATCGAAGGGATCTGTAAATACTTCACATTTTTTTGAGTGTCCAGGAATTAAGGATGCACGCGTAGGCCATTTTTTTGGATGATAGTGGTTTGTTCTGTCTCGACTGTCCCATTCACATAAAAAAATTGTGCAGCAGAATTTAGTATAACCCAGCTGAAGTCCGAGTAATAGGGGCGACAACAACTTTTAAATCGCCACAGATTTTGAAAAAATATGTACTGTACTTAATTTTTTCAAGTAATAACTTCATGTTTTCATAAGTTTCTTTCATATTAGCAGCATGGGCCAGAGGTACAGAAGGAAGTATATTTCCGTTATGCAGTAATACTGCTTTTAGACTTGTTTTAGAAGAGTCAATGAATAAACGCCACTGGGAGAGATCAAAATCGATTTCCAAAATCTTCATAATCCCATTTATAGCTTTACAATACACCAAGTCCCCGTCTTGAGAAAAGTATGATCTGAAGTGTTGATCACGATTTCGAAAATAGCTGATTTTAGTTTCATGATGTAGCAAATTCCATCCTTTTAATCGAGATCCTAATAGTTCTGACTGCTTTTTTGACACATTTAAATCGCGAACCAAATCGTTTAGGTATCCTTGAGTTATCAAGTGTGGCTTGGTTAGAATTTCTTCAAACTCAGAGTCATCGTCCTCATCGACAAATTGGCTTGAAGTGGAGGATTGTGTATCGTCAATCTCAACGGACGCAGATGTAACTGGTAAAGACAAATTTTCACTATGAGGGACTGGTCTCATGGCTGAAGGTAAATTAGGGTAAATAACTGTGTGTTTTTTCTTGAAATTTATACGATTTACGTCAGTAAGACAAAAATAGCAGTCCGAAATGTGATCTCTTGGTTCGGTCCAAATCATGGGTACAGCAAATGGCATATGACAGGACCCTTTCTTCCAATCGGTTAAATTCTTCACATACATTATGCAATAAATATGAGGGACCCAGGATTTGTCTTGATGGGCCACAGCGAAACCAAAATACCGGTGATAACTCTCCAAGACTAGTTAGTTCACCACAAACATAACAAAAACAGTTAGGATCGTTACTACACTTTCTCGACATGTTAACGCAGTTAATAAATCACAATATTTTGATGAAATCACAGACAAATAGTTTTATGACTATTTCTTCGCGAACGTTCCTTTGCTTTTATTGCCGTAGTACTAGTTATAAGTATTACCGTATCACAAGAAAATTGAGGTTAATTGAAACAAAACAACTACAGTTTAATAATGAGGGTAGTTAGCTAAAACAGTATTAGCTAGCAAAGTTCGTGTGGCATGACTAGTGTTGACCAGTGCTTTTAGTAGAAGTTATTTTACAGAAGTGTAAACAACATATTTTTGTTGAGTGCCAACGAAAGACCATTTGCGGGAAGCGTTACTTTTCTTGTCTAATTCGAAGAAAAGCGCTGCTGAAAGTCATCGACTGCTGTCGAAAACCTATGGTGATTTTATTCCATCGATAAAAACATGTGAGTACTGATTTCGACGCTTTAAACGTGGTGATTTCGACACGGAAGACAAAGAACATCCAGGCCAGCTGGAATAGTTTAAAGATGAAGAATTGGAGGTATTACTCGATGAAGACCCGTGCCAAATAGAAAAAGAACTTACAGAATCGTTAGAAGTTGATCGCACGACCATTTCCAAGCGCTTACATGCACTGAGAATGATTCAAAAGCAAGGAAATTAGGTGACGTACGAATTGAAACCGAGAGACGCTTAAAGGTGATTTTTCACCTCTGAACAACTGCTTCAACGGCACAATCGGAAAGGTTTTTTGCATCGTATTATAACTGGTGATGAAAAATGGATACACTACGCTAATCCAAGGTGTAAAAACTCATTGGTGAAGCCCGGTGAACCATCAACATCCTCTCCAAAGCCGAATGCTGTGTATCTGGTGGGATCAGCTGGGTGTAGTGCATTATGAGCTGCTCCAACCCAACGAAACTATTACTGGGAAACGGTACCGACAACGATTGATGCAATGAAGCCCAGTGTCGAAGGAAAAACGACGGCAGTATGCCAAAAGACACGACAAAGTGATTTTTCAACATGACAAAGCTCGGCCACATGTTGCAAAACCCGTCAAAATCGCTTGGATGGGATATCCTACCTCACCTGACACACTGCCTGTCTGAACAACGCTTCCATTTTTTTTATGAGGATAAAAAATGGGGCGACTCGTGGATAACCTCAAAAGATGAGTCGTTCTTTCAACGTGCTGCCACAAAGATGGAAGAAAATAATGGCTAGCGATGGACAATACTTTGAATAATCAATTTTTAACCATTTTTTTAGAATAAAGAAAATTTTATCAAAAAATCTCTTAAAATTAATTCACACAATCAAACTTGGAAAATTACGTTCAATGTTTAGGTCATCTAAAAGTGCACTGTTACGTTGTCGGCACTTTTCTGGTTTAGCGGCGAAATTATTTTTACCGGTTCTTGCCTTACATTTCCGTTTAATTGTTTCTAGGAACGAGTATTTTACGGTAAATTTTAGTTTTAATATATATTTTTAAAAAACCAATCATGTAAATTAGGACTACCTCTTTTGGAAATCAACTTCTTTGAAAAAATTTCGCATACTTGAAAGAATGTGTTTGAAATGTACGATGTCGCTGAATCCTGCCGCAAGCTAATTTTCTTGCTATAACCATCACAATTTAGTAAAGCGAGTATGAAGAAGTTCTCCATTATCTCCACATATCACTCCGAATTACCAGTTGTTGCGCGGCCTTACATCCTTAAAGGAATACTGGCCGATATCGCGGCACAAGACACTTTAAAGGAATGTATAAGTTTTAGATTTGATGAACTTCAATAAGAGCAATTATATTTATTGACTGTCAGGAGAAAATGTGCCTTATTTACACAGTATTAGCTGGATTTAATGCTTACACCGACTGAAAGTTGTAGGAGTAAAGACATAAATCTATAATAATAATGCGTTGTAACGAACTTCTGGGTATATTTTTGGTACTTGATCGTTTGCGTATTTAGTGGTCGGCATTCTCGGGATATGACACTCGAATATACTCCATCATATCACGTGTTGATGTCCTTAGTCGCCCTGCCCAATATTGAAAAAAATAATTACATGAGTAATCCGGGGTATATTTATAACCATCAATTCTTGATGTAATTACATATGTATTCTGTAAGCTTCCCAGTTTTAATGTAAATTTCTGTAAAAGTACATAGATAGTAGTATGTAATAAAATCTAATTATTTATGTAAAATTTCGTTATTCAAAACAACATTTAGCATTTGAAATATGTAAATTCCGTTTGATCATATGGCCTAGCAAAGGAATGGGAACATTATAATCCACCAGAAATATTGAAGAAGTTCTTTATTAAAACTATAAACAAAATTAAAACCTGGACACAAACTTGTGTAAAATCTCACTTAATAATATGGTACATGGCACTCAAACCAGTTTTCTAACTGTAAGCTCTATAAAAAAAAACCCATAACAACTAATATAAAAATGTGGAAAACTGACTTTAATTTGACAAATAACTTGGGAAATATCTTCTTTAAACTAGAGCCTCTTCATTTCTATGACAGACATAGCTACGATACATCTAATAACTTATTTCAAATCACAATTAGTAAGAAATAAAAAATTACCTTTCTTAAGGTGTGTAAATGTTTTGAGACGCTACCCTTAATCAAATCCTAATAGTAGAACGAACATTAGAAACCACTGCCTGATTCACTAAAAAGGTCTAACTTAAAACCTGGCCTAATATGACAATTAAGGGTTTATTAGTCAGTATATATCACCATTATTCCAAACACTTTATTTCTGCACTCGATGGGCGTTTCGTTAACCATGTTAACTTCATTAGGAGCGATGATTGACAGACAATCATCGCTCCTAATGAAACGAAACGCGAGTCAAGTGTAAAAATAAAGAGTTTGGTATAGTTGTAATATGTACTGAGTAGTGTCGTTGTGCCAAAGATTCCAAATTTCGAACACAATTAAGAGTTTAAATTAACAAAACGAACAGTAAGCTTAACCTAGTTAGGAAGCTGTGCAGCATCACACTAGAAAATTCGTTGTTATTTCTGATTAAACCGATAAAAAATAAATCTTCTTCTTCTTCTTCAGCCTCCATCGATCAATTGCTGGATATAGGCTACCCTCATATCTTTCCACTTTGACGGTCCCGTGACTGTCTCATCCACACAAACCCAGCCGTTTGTTTGATATCATCAGTCCAACGTTTGGGGGGCGCTTACCCATGTATGGTCTCCATTTCAATATAGATTGGATAAATGTTATGCAAAAATGTTAAAAACTGTTATATTTTCTACCTTAAGACAAGTCCTAATTCGTTTATTTTTTTGATATTTACAATACAAAATATTACTTTGCTAAACCTAAAAGTCAATTGGATGGTTTTAGTTTCAGTAGCCACTAGACCGAGGTTAACTTCTAGACTCTTTTATTGAATTTGACTGTTAAATTCCTTCCTCGATAACTTCAAACAAGGCGTAGATACGAAGAGCTTGTAGCTTATCGACTAACTTATTCATTTTATACCCAGGTGAATATTCCAGGCTTCTTTTATACCTTGTAAATGCTAGCGTTACAGAAGTATTGTTTTTTTTTAAACACTCGCACGCAAAAGGTACTTGCCCCTTCGTCGAAACATTTTATAGAAACTAAATTGTCAAGGATCATTATACTCTGTCCACTCGCGATGCCCCTCTCGTTCTTTGGTTTCACCGAATAAGTCCAAAAAAATTTCAACCGTCTATTGGGATACCCTACACTGGTAGATCTTTTAAAAATATGTATTAAAAAATTTTTTACTTAAATATATTGTACCCAAAATGACTACCTTCTTAAAATCTATGGCAAATTATCACCTATGCTAAAGATATCGTGATGAAATTCAACTTTTCCACTCACTAAAAACGAAGAAAAAACCTTCAGCTTACCAAACCGGAAAATAACGTCAAAGTACTGGCACAGAAAATACAAAACACAGTAGCGCCGCACAAGAAAATTTTTAGTTCCTGTTTTTTATCACGTGTTCATTCCCTATCATACCAACAACATGGCTGCCAGCGCGTTTTTTTTATCGTTCACCTCCCCGCCTGAGTAGGGATTTTACCCTTTTTCATATCCTAAGGATATCGGCGAGAATGTCGTAATACTCGTCAACGTTGTCCACGTGCCGAAACATAAATTTCTGTATTTCACAGTACCTTTTAAATAACGCGGTAGTGCTGTCTCGGACATTATTGCATTTCTGCGAACAACTACTACCTATGTACGTGGCCAGGCCAAATATATTTCAATAATTTAATAAATAAGTATACCGACCTGCGGGAATGAACCCTCGATCTTGCACGGTAAGCAAGGTACTACACCATGGAGCCACGGGTCACCAGAAGAGTTGTGTTTACATCTGGATTTCAAGGACAGTGTTTTTATAATGTGTTCCGAAATTTATTATTATTATTTTATAATTTTCCAATAAGTAAATGACTCGTTTGACGTTATAATTGAAAATAATTATAAAAAAACCTGCCAAGTGAAAGTCGGACTTGCGCAATTAGTGTTCCGTTACGGAGGTATAAAATAATCAATGACTTCACAAAACACACCCCAAATGAGGAGTTTTCAACAATTTTTTTTTCCGATCTTTACTAAAAACTGATGACCTTGAAATTCTTGTTTTTTTTTTTATATATACCAGATAAATTATTAAATGCACTCGTGATAATTTTCGTTTAATCTACATCCTGTGGAGAATATTTCAAAATTTTTTCAAAATTTTCTGATTAGTAGGTACTTTTCGAGATAAGGGGGGACAGCGATTTTTCGCAATTTTTTAAAAATAATGTAAAGAAAAGTGTGCGTATGTATATATATTTTTGAATTCGTGTTTTTACAAACTTACATTTGACAGCCCCCTCGATGACTTGGCAAATTTTTTTTTTTTCATTATGCAATATATTAGATTATGATAATTGTGTTTTTATATTAGAGATACATTTTATTTGTAAAACAGTTGATGTTTTATTATTGTTAAGTATTGGTTTATGTTATTCCACTTGTACATTTTTTTCTGAATTCAGGGCAGAATTATAGTTATCAGCATGCGACCGACTAGGTGTCAATTTGAATATTGAAAAACTATATAACATATATAGGGTATGTAGCCTGTATTTCACAAATTTAATGTTTTTTAATGATCTGCTAAAATTTACAATTACCAAACTTTCAAAACTCAATCTGAGCAATAGTAATTCGCCACCACGAATGAGTTTAAATAAATCAGTTCATGGATTCCAGGTGTACAAGTATGAAATGCGGATTTCAGACAACAGATGGTGCACCAATGCAGTTTGTGCTATAAACATTTGACACTGCGCCATTTTGTTGTGTCATCAACAAGACGCGCACGAGTGATAAATTGGAAAAGTGTGTGCATAGTGTTGTGTTGTTGTGTTCAATATGTCGAAATTTATACCGAACAAAGAGCATTCGCGGACAGCATTAATTTTTTGTTTTCATTTGAAGAAAACTACTGTTGAATCATATCGATTACTTCGAGAAGCTTATGGACATGCTCCATCGCAAGATACGTGTGAATGATGGTTTCGGCGTTTCAAGATGATTCGCAAGCACAAAAACAATTCGCCGAGCAATTGGGCGTTAGTTAAGAAGCTGTTTCCAATCGGCTACGAGAGGGGAAAGATTCAGAAGACCGTTAGATGGGTACCACATAACTTGAACGACAGGTAAATGGAAAAGTGCAAAAACACCTGTGACATTTTGCTCGCTCGGTACAAAAGGAAGTCGTTTTTGCATCGTATAGTTACAGGGGATCAAAAGTGGATTTATTTTGAGAATTCTAAGCGCAAAAAATCATGGGTAGACCCAGGCGCACCATCCACATCGACCGCAAGACCGAATCGCTTTGGCAGAAAGACGAAGCTCTGTGTTTGGTGGGACTAGAGGGGCGTGGTCTATTATGAGCTGTTAAAGCCTGGGGAAATGGTTAATACTAAACGTTACCAACAACAATTGACCGATTTGAACCGTTCGCTGCTTGAAAAAAGGACAGAATACCGAAAGAGGCAACACAAAGTCATTTTGTTAAGACACTGCTCCATCACTTACGGCAAAACCAGTTCACAACACGTTGGAAGCACTCGCCAGACTTGGCTCCTTCCGATTACCACTTGTTTGCATCGATAGGTCACGAACTTGCTGAGCAGCGCTTTGGTTCGTCCGAAGATGTGAAAAAATGGCTCGATGAATGGTTCGTGGCAAAAGGGGAAGATGTTTACTGGCGTGGTATTCACAAATTGCCCGAATGATGGGAAAAATGTATAACAAGGGATGGAGCATACTTTGAATAAAGGACTTTTTATCATTCTTCCGAATTTAATATGTTTTTTCAGAAAAAAAATCCGCATTTCATACTTGTACACTGGTAATTTTTCTATATAGCTAATATATAGGCACGAAAAGTGATTAGTTTTATGAAAATTATTTTATTAGATTTAACTAATGGTAAAATATAGCAAAAAGTGTATTCACTTCATTTTTAGGTTCAGAAGAAAGAATGATAATTATAATTATTTTCAATCTCTCCAGATTACTGGGATTCGCTCAAATATAAGAAGCATGATTGTTGATATTATACGCGCGAAGCTGAAGGTGTGCAGAGATATATTCTCAAAATGAATGATAAATATAAATTCAAAAATGAGATATTTAAATGAATAACGTGCAAAAAGCGTTGAAGCCAAATGTATTTCTCTTTGTTTTTTTTTGCCTTTTTCCCTGTTTTTTGTATATCTAAAAAAAACTGTTCTCGTTTTTTTTCTTCCTTTTCCATTCCTTTCCATTTTTATTCTACAGAATAAGATTTTTCTTGAAAGAAAGAATTTAAATATTTCAAAAACTCGCGAATATCATACCAGTAATATGACGACAGGTCATGAGATCATTACAAACTCGAATCCCTTGAGATCAAACTTGCAGAGTCAGACTGTCGTTACTGTGTTTTATGTTTACTGTGGTTAGTAAGGAACATTTTGTAAAGTGTATTATTAAATACTTTGAAACTGTGGTGGAGGATAATCTATTTTATTTAAAACTTGGTTACCTCACTGATTTACATTATCAATTATTTATACTCAAATAGAGAAGGCACTGACAATTGTCTTTTATCCACTTATTTACTAGCAAAAATGTTATTACCCCTTTTTTATTTACTTTTTAGATTGCTGAGAAGACCGAACCACATTCGTGCCGGCACGGGACTAAGAAAGCTAATGTAGAGAAGAACCAAAATCAAAAATGCATTCCTTGTAAGTGATATTAAAATAGGCAAGCTTAGTATATTATCTGTAATTAGAGAAGTTTAAGTAATTATAGATTTTCTTTGGCAAATAGATATTTCTCAAAATGTTTGCTTATTTATTTACTTATTTGTTTGAATTTATACCTGGTTGCTAATGAAACGTTAATCAGTCTCGAACTCCGTTACGTTTTAAAATATCAATATAAACTTTTGGATGAATATGTTATTATAAGGGATCTACTGATATTAGCCAAGTCCCCGGACATGAAAATGTAGTAAAAGTGCACATAAATTTAAATAAGTTAGATTTTTGGCCAAATAATAGTATGGGGCCCATTTTAGGTCTTTCAAGAATATTTCGAAAAATATGAATATTTTGTGTGAAAATATTACATGGAAAAAATATGGATCAAACGATTCTGCACAAAAAAGGTCTCTTAATGTCCTCTTGTAAAATGCACCGTTTTTGAGAAAATCGCGATCCAAAAAATATAGGTTTGCAATAACCGCATATTTTGAGAATTATACTAAATTG